>CAOLHI010000457.1:0-633674 GCA_948474755.1 Ctenosaura bakeri | reverse complement strand
TGCCTCTCAGGTAAGCCCTTGTTTTGTGAGGTCAAAAACCTTGTGAGGTTTTTACATCTTCCTTCCCTTACTGGCAATCAAATATAGTTCTCTATGCTCTTTCTATCCTTCTGTTCCTCCTAGTAATTGCTGATGAATTCCATATTCTTCTAGAAGATGAATTTTGGAAGGAAAACCTGTGCCCTCCAGAGCAGAGCTTTCCAAATGTTATGCTGCAACACATTAGTGTGTTGCCTGGACTGTGTAGGTGTGTCACCTACAGTCTTCGAAACTGATGTTGTTATTTATAAATCATATATTTTTAAAAATATATGAAAGGTTTTCATGAGATGTTGTGTACCCATCCATTTCATTATTACAATTTTTGTATATGTCTATATCTGTTATTATGGGGTTAGTTTAACCTCCGGTTTGCTAGTAAAACTGAATTACTGTGTCACAAAATGATACATGTCTAAAAAGTGTGTCACCAACATGAAAAGTTTGGAAAGCTCTGCTCTAGAGAGTGCAGGCAGGCATTTTTATTTTTAAAAAATTAAATATAATAAAATAATAAAAATATTCAAGATCTGCTGGGGGAGAGCTTGCAGCCTCTAGATCTCAGATAGTTTGCCTACC
Organism: Ctenosaura bakeri; assembly: GCA_948474755.1. NCBI lineage: Eukaryota > Metazoa > Chordata > Lepidosauria > Squamata > Iguanidae > Ctenosaura > Ctenosaura bakeri. Next base: position 633,056 of record CAOLHI010000457.1, on the reverse strand, counting down.
CCTCGTTTATACACCTCAGTCTGAATGCTGAGGTACGTGTGCATGCAGTCTGGCAATCCCCCACCCCCTTACCCCCTGTAACTTGAATACAGCCCTCAGGGCCAAAACAGCTGCGTATACCTACCCTAGACACTTGATACTATTTTTGCCCTGAGTATTTTACTATCTATACAAGACTAAGGGGCCTTCAAAGATCATTTGATGAAATAGCTCTTGTTTTATGCAGTGATGCTTGTTTGATACGTTATAGTATCTTTCATTTGGTTTTGTATCCATATTGAATTCCTGTTGCTTACATCAGCCCTTTTCAGCTAAGCTGGAAGAAACCTCTGACCCTGATAAGAAACAAATGCTAGAAAGAATTCAAGCTGCAGTGAAGGCTGCTGTGGAACCTCTAGAAAATGCACTGCAGAGGAAACTTTCTGAAGAAGTAGTCAGTAAGCATGCTGAGGTTTGTACTTGATGGATTTCAGTTTCTTGGGCTGATATACTTTTCTGAAATGTGTTGTTCGTGTAAAGTAAAATGGTTGAGAACTGAGATTTCTTCATAATGGCAAAAACTGTATCCTTGTTCTCCTTCAGAATATGTTCCCTGATAGATCACCTTTATTTTCCAGGTATTGTTGCAAGAAGCAAAAGATATACTCTCTGAGTGGCTGGATGCTAAACTGGGCAGACAGGTGACTGACAACTCCATATTTTCCAAGCTCCCCAAATTCTGGGAAGAGGAATATCATAAAGATATGGCAGCTCTCAATGTAAGTAACTGTGCTGATTGAACAAAATTAGATTGGTGGAACATTCTGCTAACAGTCATGCTTATTAGCTAGAAATTCACTGTCCTTGGAAGGTTGAGAAAGAAGGTTTACAATGGCACATTGTAGTTCCAAGCTTCATGGCACAACCCTAGCAACAGATTTGGATGCATAATAACTTAGTATAATTTAAGATGACAAGCTGAGACCTACTGTGGCGATCTCAATAGATCTTTTTGTAGTACTTTGTTTCACAATGCTGTTCATATCTAGAAAACCAGAACTGTGACAAGATATAAATCAAGAACTAGTTTCTTGCCATTGGCCCAGAAATGATGGCTTTCGTTCTATCTTTAGCTTATTTCAGCTTCAGCTCTTAGTTTTTACCAAGATAACCATCTCAGCCTGTTTCAGCATAAAGTAGAGATGGGAGCAGAAATGAAGGAATCAGGCAGAATGTTTGAAAGTATTTGATTTATTTTAGCATGAGCTTTCACAGATATCAGTCCATGTCTTCAGATGCACTGATGGAGTTGGAAGCAGAGCCACAGTTACTTTGGAATTACCAATGTATTTGTGGTAGTACTTCCAGCAATATCAGTGCATTTTTTCAAGTGTTCTTGTTAATATGCCAGAGTTTGGAAAGGTTGCTTTTTCTGATGACTAGGTATTCTGGACCCCTGTGGTGTAGTGGTTGAGTCTTGGAGTAGAATATTGGAGACCAGTGTTCAAATCCTTGCTTGGCCATGGAAATTCACAGGGTGAACTTGGGTAAGTCGTAGTCTCTCAGCCTCAGTGGAAAGCAATAGTAAACCTCCTCTGAAGAAACCTTGCCAAGAAAACCTTATGATAGGTTCACCTTAGGGTCACCATAAGTTGTAAAGGACTTGAAGGCAAGCAACAGCAAAGGGATTTGGGAATTATTCCAAGAAAGTGATTTTTCCAGGCTCTTATATGTGAATGAGAACCTGATGCAAGGAGATTGTGTCTTAAATCATACATTGATTGTTTCTAGGTATTACCTCCAGATGTCTTAACTCGCGTTAGTGAATATATACCTGAAATCGTAGACTTTGTTCAAAAGATTGTAGATAATGGATATGGGTAAGTATAGATGGGTCTTATTTTTTCTTTGATTCTTACAGTGTTTATGTTATGATCACTGTTTCCTCATTCATTTGAGGATGCATAGATGGGGATGCAAGATCAGGGAGACAGCTGAAGTCAGGGAGAGGAATCTTTCAACAGCTGGGTAGATGGTTTTGGATGGTCATCTCTGTTCCAACCTTACTGAATTTTGGGTCCCAGTTTGAAATTGTCACCTTTTCTCCTACCCATCCTTATCTTGTACGCCTCACAGTCAGTAGTGCTTTGGTTCTTGTTTTAAATTTTACTCACAGTTCATGATTGGCTTAAATGTTGTGGGGTGTTTTCCCCATGGCAATGCTATTTTGGTATTCTTCTACATCTCACCATAATATTGTCACAATATTCCAAAAGGTACTAGAAGTGTTGGATTCCTATCTAGGGTGAAACATAGGATTCATATCTAGGTTAAGTGAGGGTGAATTCCTCAGTCTTCAGTGAGAGGTCCTTTAAAGAGTCTTGGTTGTTACTTTAAGTTCAGTCTAGCGCAATAGTTAGCATTCCTGTTATGCCAGACTGTATTAGTTATAACTAACAAAGTTGGATGAAAATGTTTAAGACCAATTGCTTGTCTTAGCACGGATCTTTTTTCTCCCTGTCTCCCTTGTTCTGTGTTGCAATTGCAGTTATGCACATATTTGTGTACTTACATATAATCAGCCCAGATTCTATACCAGTAAAGTCTTTGTCCTTAGACCTGAAATTGCAGAATGGTAATATGGTGGTCTTCCTAATTGAAAGCTATTTCATTTGTTCATGGTGAGGAAAATAACCTTTGGTAAATATTTTGTCTTGGTGAGGCTTCCTAAGTCAGTGGTTCTCAAACTTTGGTCCTCCAGGATGTTTGAGGCTTCAGTTTCCAGAATTCCTGACCATTGGCGTTGATGCTTAAGACATCTGGAGACCAAAGATGAAGAAGCACTGTCCTAAGTCATCACTATGTGTTGGTACACATATAAAATAAAGAACAGTAGTAAAATTAAGTGGGCTTAACAAATGTCCTTTAAGATATGTTTTCAGTAACTTTTTTGGCAGCGGTCTTTTTCTTTTTATTGCCTTATAATAAATGATGTGAATCTGGCTTTCATCAATATGATTTCAAATGCTGCATTGGTTTACAGAACTGAAGGTTGGTTCTGCTAGAATGTTGACCCTGTTGGGAACTATATACATAGCTTTTGTGTAGGAACTAGTGAGAAATTCAACACTCTGAATATGAACTGGAACACTGTAGACAGTGAAGTTCATACTTTCTGAAGTTTGTGATGTAGTTTGGAAAAACTGCACACATTTGAAACACTGTGCTCCCTCCCCCCAGCAAAAGAAGCATATACCAGTAGTTAAAAAAAAGTGCACAGACATGATTTCTTCAGTGGAAGAAGAACATTTGCAAAAATGCATATACTTGAAAACATTCACAAAAAAGTATATGTAATAAACAAAGAATAAAACTCTTATATTGAAAACTCCACACAAAAATATGGCATGGGTTTTCTCACAAACAAAACATATGACAATGTGATGCAGAAACTGGAGAGAATGGACTTGAGAGAGGGGGAAAAAAGAAAAGAAAAATAAGAAAACTTGAGACAAATCAAGCTTAAAATGTTTGCCACCACCAGTTCTGAATTCTGTGATGTGGTTAATACTGTGAAAAATTGATTGAAAAAAGAAAGACATTGGATGTAAAAATAACTTTCAAGCATTAAATTCAAAGAATTCAGACTTGCATGCTGGTCCACATCAACAAGATACTACAGATCTTCATTTTGACTCTGCCCAGTAATGGATGTAATTTTGATATTGGGATTAACACAGTTAATGTTGATACTGAGATTAACCTGGTGCCCTCCAGGTATCTTGAACTACTACTGTCATCACATCGGTTGGTACCAGGTCAGGGAATGCAGCCCTGTTGCTGATGGCCACCTGCCATGGAAAGTAGTGAAAGAACAGATTTTTAAATATCGTCGTCGTCGTCGTCGTCATAGTGTGGTCTAGTGGTTCGAGTGTTGGATTGTGCCGCTGGAGACCAGGTTCAAATCCCTGCTCAGGCATGGAAACCCAGTGAGTGCCTTTGGGCAAGCCACACTCTCTCAGCCTCAGAGGAAGGCAAGGGCAAACCTCTGAACAAATTCTTGCCAAGAAAACCCTGTGATAGGGTCACCATAAATTGGAAACAACTTGAAGGCACACAACAACAACAACATTTTACAAAGCTTGGAAAGTTACATGTCAGATTACAACTCTCAGATTTATCAGTCTTAATGACTAGTAGCTATGGTGGCAGTAGAGTATTCTGAGGTTTGTAGTCCAAAAAGTATCTTTCTTAGCTCTGCGTTTGTGATTGCTTCTTTGGTAATTAGAACTTTTGGTAAAATTGTGTTTTTGTCTTCTAGTTACGTGTCCAATGGATCTGTCTATTTTGATACAGTGAAATTTGATGCCTCAGAAAAGCACTCCTATGCTAAGTTGGTTCCTGAAGCTGTGGGAGATCAAAAAGCACTTCAGGAGGGTGAAGGTAAATCAGTGTAGTCAATGAATGTATATAAAGACAATTCTTTAAAGGTTCATGAATGTTTTATAAAGTTATTGTGCTGTCTTCCACAGGTGACTTGAGTGTCTCAGCAGATCGTTTAAGTGAGAAGCATTCTCCAAATGACTTTGCTTTATGGAAATCCTCCAAACCTGGAGAGCCTTCATGGGATTCTCCTTGGGGAAAGGTAAGGATGATGGCTTGGATCAAAAAGACTTGGTTGTGTGAGCAGAAAACAATTCTACTAACATGGGAGGGGAGGGGCAGGAGCTGATTTTCCACTTCAACTGCAGCACTTTGTGACTCCTTAGAAATCAATCTGGAGTATCCTCCGTACCTTCTGGACCCAATTTGAAGGAGACTGGTGGCTGAGGAGGGGGGCAAAGAGTACAGGTTCACGTGCATGCCTTCTTTTTGTATTGGATCTAAGCCACTGTGATTGGACATTGTGTACCTGGCATCCTGTTGTGGCTGGTATCTACTAGAGTGTGCCCATTCACAATTGATTTGTTGGGTGGTCACAACACATAGGTAAATTCCACTGGTTCAGTTATTCTATTCTAATCAAGGTGAACAACAAGATATTGGTCTGTGTGTATTTATTGATGTAGGTATAAATGAATCATATAAACTTAACAACAAGCAAACTTTTGTAACAAATGGTCCAGTCTTTTTAACATCATAAAGCGCAAGCCATACCTTAACTAACAAGCTGGCATTACAGATGTCTGTCAATACATTATTGCTTGTGACATTTTCATTCTTTCATCACATTCTAATGCAACCACTGGCAACTTACAGGTGTCTCATATTTCTTTCACCTATGAAAGAGCTCCTGTTATTTCCTTGTTGAAATTGTTGCTAAAAGACATTTTTCAGCTTTGCTGGCTTTTTTTTTTTTTTTTTTTGGGTTTCTCATTTAGTAACTTTAATGGTTAACCTCATCCTATCAATTCTCTGTTTACTCACTTGCATTTTGAATCTGTATCCTAATTACTCTGTTAGTTGTCATTTATAACAAATTTCTGCACAGCTGTGTTCTCTTTGCACTGTCAATTACTTTCTTAAATTGTGCACTCCAAAACAAAGTATACTCCAGTTGGCACTTTACATTTGTGTTAAGTTAACACTCTTGACAGTTACTTAAACGTTAGGAAGAACTTCCTGACAGTGAGTGCTGTTTGACAGTATCATGTACTGCCTCAGAGGTTAGTAGAATCGCCTTCATTGGAAGTTTTTAAATAGAGTTCTGATTGGCCACTGTCAGAGATGCTTAGCTGTCATGTCCTGCGCTAGCAAGGGTTGGACTAGGTGACCCTAAAGGTTCCTTCTAACTCCATGATGCTATAATTCTGTGGTTGTTTTTGTCTTGTGTCTGATGCATGGATTGTTAGCATACACCTTGTGTGTTACATAGAGGCTTGATACCCCTGCTTAATGGCCTTCCCAACACCAACACCACTTCAGAATTGGTGGCTACCACCACCAGCTGTGTTGCCAAAATCACCGCTTCTTCCCTCTGCTTCTTTTCCTTTACTTTTACTCTCTGGATTTGCAGGGTTCTACAGTACAGGAGGGTGCTCTGGCCTGCTTCTGTAGCATAGCCACCACTGTTGCTACTGAATTTCAGTAGCAACTTGGCAATGATGGCTGCTGTCACCTCTTGCAAATTTCAATAGTGGCAATTCCAGTGACAACACAGCTCCATTGCATTCTGTGGGTTTCGAATGTGGCTGCCCCAGTACGGGAAGTTGTCCATTCTGATAAAATGGTTTAAATATTTTAGTATGAGAGTGCATGTGATATGACAGTAAACATGGCAGAGTTAATATACACATACAGGTACTCTTCCTTGAAGACATCTCATGGATTTAGCCATTTTTAGGACCCTCTCTCTTTGGAAGAAATAAATAAAATCCTAAGAGATGATATAATTTATTTACAAATGAAACAAAAGGTTTTTTTAACAAATCTAAAATCGTGTAATGATTATTTTATAAAACAATATGCAATTATATAGTCAGGCTTTTTAGAAACTCATCATGATGTTCCTCATGTGCTGATATTACTTAATTCAGCTGAGGGTATCACTTTGTGCTTTCTGTGGATAGTCACATCAGGCTATGGAAAGAGACTCAGACTCAGTCTAAGTAATCCAATAGCAATCACCTCTCAACCAACAAATAAAACAAACAAACAGAACAAATAAAAACGGATAAGACAAATAAAAGCAGTCTTTACAGACAAAACACAATTTGAGATATTTAGAAGGGTTGTTAAGAGAAAAACAAATTATTAGATTAAAAGATTGGGTAGGGAAAATGAGGACTAAAGAACAAATGAAAGATTTATTAGGAACAGTGAAATTGTCTTGGTATAATTATATACAGTTAGAGAACTGGACAAAAGAATGGATTAAGAAAAGTGGTAAATACAGAAAGCTTACAAAGTTTGAAGAAATGATTGTACAAAATGAAGAGATAGTTGGAGATAAAATAAAGAAAGATATAGTGAGTAAAATTTATAAATTCTTCTTCGTGGTCTCTGTGCCTTCACACACTAGGAGCTTTCGCGCGTGCGCGGTAGCGTTCGGAAGATTCTAGAGCTTAGTAGCTTGGCGGGGGCCCCTCCCCCATGCCGGTACTGTGCATGCTCCTCCCGCCGAGCAACGGTCGCTCCTCAGTTCTTTCTCATCCGCCGTTGCGAACGGAAGGTTCTTGGCTTGTTCCTCGCTTCTTGGATTGTTTGCTTGGCTTTACAGACGTTTTCGGCTTGTTTTGTGACCTCGGCTTGGATTTCGGACTGTACTTTGGTGACTTGATTTAATTTCTCCCTCTTCTTCGTCTTTCTTTCTATGTCGGCGGCTCTTTTCAAAGAGTGCATGTCTTGCAGGCAGAAAGTCGCTCTTGCTAACAAACACTCAAAGTGTTTGTTTTGTTTGGGTGAGACCCATAACACCAGGTCTTGCCCAATTTGCTGTGAGTTTACCTTCCAGACCCTGAGGAACCGGTCATCGCGACTCGAGTCCTTCTGCTGGAAACAATTGCTCAGGGCCCGGGAGGAAACGCCACGTGCTAAGATAGCCGAGGCTTCAAGAGTGGCTTCGACTCCGGTATCGGCGGCTGCCATTCCGTCCACCTCGTTGGTACTGGCCTCGGTACCGACACAGAAGATGCCCGTCTCCGTGCTTCCACAAATCCCTAAGCTGTTTTCCGCCACCAAGACAGCGAAGGGGACTCCCACGGCCGCGAAGGCTTCCAAGACATCGAGGCCACTCACCGCGGCGCAAAGGAAGCGCCCCGCCCCAGAAAGCGGCAAGGAGAAAGAGAAGGAGAGATAAAAGAAGAAGGAGAAGAGGTGCTCTCCCCATAAGGAGACTCACCCGCCAACTCCACCTCTTGCTCAGCTCCTGCAAGACCTGCCGGAGCCGTGGAAGCCTCACCCTCACTGGAGCCGCCGGTCCGGATGGAGGCGGAGACCCCGCATAGCCACCGTGGCTCAGTGGATCGAGGGGAGGAGGTGACGGAGCATCATCGGCCTTCGTCCAGGCACCGATTGGCCTCGGACAGGGGCTACTCTCGCTCTCCGGAGCACAGAGCCAGGCCACCGTCACCTCGGTGTCGAGAGGTGTATGACGACCCACACCCACGCCTCTCCACCGACTTCCGTTACACCTCAGCCTCTCATATCGCCAGGTCCCTGCGGGAGTCCGAATGGAGGGAGTACCTGGCGGAGTACCGATCCTATTCGCCATCAAATAGAGATCGGTACCATTACGACGCCAGGTACTGGGTGCCCTACCGGCGGTCCCGGTCACCGTCCAGAGGCGACCGAAGACGTGAGCGCTCCAGCACCAGGTCTCCGTCCCCTCGGTACCACAGGGCGAGGGAACCATTGTCGCGTTACCAGGCGATCTCCCCGTCCCCGAGGGTCACATCCACCGCCACGCGCCCTGTCGAGTCCACTTCAACTCAGACGGCGTCAGCAACAACAGCGTCGGCGACAACATCGGTGACCCAGGCGGCTAAGAAGGTGCGCTCGACTGTGGTGCCCATCACCTCGACCACCCAGATGACTGCGGAGACGGTACTGACCGCAACACCATCGGTACCACTGCACCGGTCCCCCCGGCGCACTGCAGTGCAAGGTCTCCGGCAAGGTCTACTGAGCATTCCCGGTCGTCATCTGTTCAATCTGACGAATTGGGAACCGAATCGGAGGACCTGACTCCTACCTCACACGAGTCGCCCCCACTTGGGTTTAGTAAGCCGACACCGGAGGCGGCACCGGAGGACATCCAACAGTTCTCCGCCATGCTTCTCCGGATGGCGGCGACCCTCGGCCTGAAGGTGGCACAGCCGGAACCGGAGGAGGAAGACCCAGTTTTCGAGTTGGTGGAGGCTCGACAGCAGGCTATCGCCCCGCTTCCCCTCCTGCCTAAGCTGCTGAAGGCCGTCAAACAGCCCTGGGACAAACCGGCGCCCGCCCAACCGATTCCTCCTCAACTGGAGCACCTGTACCGGACGCAGAAGGAGAAGGCAGACTTCCTCTTCAGCCATCCGGTACTGAACTCCATAGTGGTGGAGTCTGCGCAGGTCAAGGGAGGCAACAGGGCCCATACTACGCCGCCGGACCGAGAGAGGCGAAAGTTAGACACTTTTGGAAGGAGGCATACCTGCACAAAATCTTGCACCAGCTCACCCCTCTCTTGACCAGCCTCCCGGATGAGAGCCGCTCGACTGCCTGCCACCTTTATAACGAGGTCGTAGCGATCTCCAGCCAACAGATCCTATCCTCGAAGCACGCCATGGAGGTTGCTTCGAGGGTGATGGTTGGCTCGGTTGTGCTCCGCCGGCATGCGTGGCTACGCTCATCTGGCCTACAGGAGGACAGCCGGAGGCGGATTGAGGATCTCCCCTTTGATGGCCAGGGGCTCTTCAACTCTGCCACGGACGAGACTATGGACTCCATTGTCAAGACCCGACTAACGGCCAAGAAGATGGGGATCCACCAGCTGCCCCAGACCCGTCGATCTTCCGGCTCACGCCAGTCCTGGCGCAGGTCGTCAATCTCCTCCTACCAGTAGAGGTCCACCCACTCTGCCCAATCTAAGCCGTCGACTGCCTCCTCCGCCCGGAGACCCTTCAGACGGCGACTGACTTCGTCCTCCAAGAAGTCGTCCTCCGAGGCGAAGTCCCACTTTTGAGGGTTTCCACGGGTCGCCACCAGTGCCAACATTCAGCCTCCCAGCAGTCCTCTGAGATCAGCTGGCCCTGGCCAGACACCTTGCTGAGTGGCGCCACGTCACCACGGACTCTTGGGTTCTTTCCATCGTCCGTCTTGGCTACGACATAGAATTTCAAGATATTCCACTGCGAGGTGTCTACCTTTCCACCCCGGCCAGCCTGGCCCTGCTGGAAGAGATCCAGTCCCTTCTTCAGAAGGGAGCGATCCAGACACTCACATCCTCAACCAGCAACACCGGCTTCTTCTCCCACTACTTCACGGTACCAAAGGCGGACGGGACCTTGCAATCCATCCTGGACCTCAGGGGCGTGAACAACTTCATCCGCCCCAAAAAGTTCAAGAGGTGACACTATCTTCGATCCTGCCTTTCCTTCGCCGAGGAGACTGGTTTGCCTCCATCAATCTCAAGGACGCTTACTTCCACATCGCCATCTGCCCACAGCATAGACGGTACCTGCGGTTTGCGATCGACAGCACCTCCTACCAGTACAAGGTGCTACCGTTCGGCCTCTCCACACCCGCCCTGCCTTCCCCTCTTTTCAGGTCCCTGTGTTACTACGGCGGACTACAGAACTGAGGAGCGACTGTTGCTCGGCAGGAGGAGCATGCACAGTACCGGCATGGGGGAGGGGCCCCCGCCAAGCTACTAAGCTCTAGAATCTTCCAAACGCTACTGCGCATGCGTGAAAGCTCCTAGTGTGTGAGGGCACAGATGACCACTCGAAGAACTTACAGTTACAGGTAAGCAACCTGTTCTTATTGTCTGTAGAGGAGGAATCACAGGATGCACTCAAATTAGTATGGGAGCATGAGTTTAGAGAAGTAATAAATATTGAGAATTGGGTTAAAATATGGGACATGAGAATATTGAAATCTATGTCTGTAAGAATTAAGGAAAAAATTTATAAGTTAGTTTGGAGATGGTATCTAATTCCATTAAAATTGAGCCAAATAAACACTAATCATTTCTAATCTGTGCTGGAAGGGGTGCCAAGAAATTGGCTCTTACTTCCACATGTGGTGGGAATGTGAAAGTGTATTGAAATTTTGGCAGTTAGTTTTTACAGAAATAGAGGAAATAACTAATCAAAACATGCAGTTAAATCCTAAGCTAACCTTGCTGTCAATATATGATAAAGAACAAAGTAAGTGGCCAATAAGAGAATTAATTTCTATTTAATTAACTGCATCAAGGCTAAGGATAGCTAAGAATTGGAAAATAAAGCAAGACATTTATTTAAATGAATGGTATAAAGAAGTATGGGATATAGCTATTTGTGATAAATTGACTTTAATATCAAAGTAAAGAAGAGATAAAATTAAAAAGAGGTGTTTTTGTAGATATTTGGGGCAAATTTATTGATTATGTGTTTTTTTTTAATAATCTTTATTCAAATTTACATCAAACTTTAAAAACATCAACATCACCACATTCTATATTCATAACCATTCTACATCGCACCTCTTTCACTTTTCCACCCCGCCCATTCGGATAAACATCCATCCTTTAATTACAGAATCTTTTTCTTCTTCCTCTTCTTCCTTTCATCTTCAGTTCCTCTGTTACTTACTTATCGTACATCCTTACATTTCTTCATTTCACACATTTCTTCATTCATTTCCAATCTCACTCATTCTTACATCCCGAAAATACTCTATAATTACGATAATTTCTAGGCATAATTTCCTGCACACTTTACTTCCTCAAATATCACCTTATCTCATTTCAATCGTATTTTACGATGTTTCTCTTCTTACCTTCCCCAACGGGGATTTTCCTATATTCAACAGTATCTGCTCTTAGACTACTCGCACACATTTGTTTGTATTTATCTAGTCCATTTATATCCATTTAGTTGATCTCTGACATCTCTATCTCTGTGTAATATTCTCACTTCACCTCCTGTTGTCCTTTTCATTTTCCAGCCTCTGTAATACTGCTTATATAATGTTATAGCTTTATACAAAAGGGTCTCATTCCCTCACAGTACATTCTTGAGTCTTTCTATTTCAACAAACTCTTCTACTTTACTCCATCTTTCTACATATCAACTCTGCATTTTTCCTTGAATTATCCCAGATAACCTATCCGTTTCTTTCATCTCTGTTACCTTTGTCAACCATTCTCCAATTTGGGGTATATTTTTATTTTTCCAGTTTTGTGCATAAATGAGCCTCGCTGCAGTTATCATATAGAGGATAAACCTCCAGTATTTTCTTTCCCCTTCCCTCTCTATTTTCTGGGTCATATTCAATAGAAATAATTCAGGTATCATTGGTAAGTTAATCTGTAAAATTTCTCTCATTTTTCCATGGATATCTTTCCAATAACTCTTAGCCCCTTCACAAGTCCACCATAGGTGGAAAAACGTTCCATTATCTTTACCACACTTCCAACATTTGTTTTCTTTCAACTTATACATCTTGCTTAACTTTACAGGATCTAAATACCATCTGTGGAACATTTTGACATAATTTTCCTTCAATTTTTGGGCTACTGTAAATTTGTTTGTGACTATCCAGCTTTTTTCCCACTGCTCAAGTTGAATTTCGTGTCCAATGTTTTGGGACCATTTCACCATGACCTCTTTTATTCGCTCTGTTTCTAACTCCCTCTCTAACATTAATTTATACAGCTTTGATATCATTTGTTTTTTTGATTCAAATATTATTTTAGCGAATGCATCTTCCTTCCTCACTGGTTCAATTCCTTCTGAGTTTTTATCCATTATAAACCTTTCTCTCAACTGTCTGTATAGGAACCAGTGACATTTAAATCCATCTTGTTCCATTTCTTCTTTTGACTTCATCTTACAGTCCTGACTTTGCTCCTCCTTCAATATATTTTTGTACCGTAACCATTTGTCTCGTGGGTCCTTCCACCTCCCATACAGTGCTTCATGTGGAGAAAGCCATCGGGGGTTTTTAACATAATATTTTTTCTTAAATTTTAGCCATATTGTCAGGAGGGCTCTCCTTAGATAGTGATTTTCAAATTCTTTATCTATCTTTTGCTTCCCGTACCACATGTACGCGTGCCAGTGATTATGTGTTAATAAAGGGGAAAGGAAGTAAACCAACTAAAGAATCGTTATGATTTTGGAAGGGGAATGGTGCTGTCTGAAATGAACGGAAGTGACTATATCTCTAATGGTCCTGGTGGTGGGGAGCACTTATGATTTAATCCTAGCATAGATTAAGTTTAAGAATATATGCTATAATTGGATTGTATGTTATGTTTATTAGGTATTGTGTTGTGTGTTCTATAGTGTTATGTATTGTTATGTAGTTTAAATAATTAATAAAAATCATTAAAAAAAACCCCAGACAAAACAACTTTTTGAAATAGTTTTTTAAAATACACACAAATAATTGAAAAACCATCTTGGTATCAAGGATCAAAGTTGTTTTAAAAGGTAAAAGTCTTAGCTATCCACTTGAAGCTCAAGAGGAACAGAGCCAGCCTGACAGGCATCGAATTACTGAGAACCCAGGTTAGTAATTGTATTAATAATATATTTTATTTCTCCATAGGGCCGTCCAGGATGGCACATTGAATGTTCTGCAATGGCTGGATCCCTTCTAGGAGAGTCAATGGACATTCATGGTGGAGGTTTTGATCTCCGGTTCCCTCACCATGACAATGAATTGGCACAGTCTGAGGTAGGTGATGCCATATTATAATTTCTTTTGAGTTCTATTTCTTTAGTCATGTGTGCTCTCCTTCTGATTGAGGTCTGCAGTTCACCTGGCTCTGACTTACAGAAATGTCTCTGACACAATTCAAATAGAAAGTAACTATTAAAATAGTTACACAATTCAAACAGAAAGTAACTATGGTTTAAAAAACATTCACGTGTGTGTAGGAGCTCTGGTTTACAAACTAATTTGATCTTCTAAAAGTACAGGGAAGCCATGGTTTAGAACTACTTTCTTCTTTTATTTCCATTTGCTCAGTACTCCTGCTTCTGTAAGACAAAGGGCTGTTGAGCCAAAGTAATAGCTATAACTGTGCCTCACCCATTCAGACATCACACTAAATTCAAGTTAGCACAAAATGATGTTTTGCATTCCTAGTATCTGGTTCTGATTTGCTGGTTGATTGTCAGCCTCCATTTATCAATCTGGCATCATGTTAAACTTCTCCAGTTCTGGTTTGATGTGATGTTTACATGGTTTGACTGTATGGATGCTTTGAATTGAATGGCCAGAAAAGGTTTGGCCATTTGGTCTAAGCATAGGTTTCATGCACTTTCTTCTCCCCTCAAGGAGATTGATTTCCTCTCTAATTGGTCTGACTGGAATCTAGGGTGCTTAATCACATGATGCTCTCCATATATGTGGGGGTTCTGTTCTAGGAACTCCTGTGAATAGCAAAATTCACAAATACTTGCATCCCGTTATACAGTAGAGTCCCGGTTATCCGACACTCGGTAATCCGACACTCCGGATTAACCGGCGTCGCGACGGCCTGGGGGCGTGGCTGTGGGCATTTCCGCGCCCCCAGACACGCCCCAACACGCCCCCAGGCCCGCCCCGACACGCCCCCTGACACGCCCCCAAAATGGCGGCCGCCACGGGAGTCCGGGTAATTCGACCTTTTCAGTTATCCGATGCTGCGGCCGCCCGTTTGCGTCGGATAACTGGGACTCTACTGTATTAAGTGGTGGCAATGTACATGTGGATCCTTCAGCGCATCCATGAGCATGTCACAGCCATTGTAGGTATAGGATGTGATGCACTCGTGGATACTCAGAGTCTCATGTCCAGAGACTATAGATAAGGAGGACTCACTGTACAGTTCTTAAACCATGAGGTTAAGAAGAGGGATGGTAATAGAGCAGCTGTTGTTGTTGTTGTTGTTGTTGTCATCATTGTGTGACTTCAGGTTGTTTCTGACTTATGGTGACCTTAAAGTGAACCCAGCCCAGGATTTTCTTGCCAAGACTTGTTCAAAGGGGTTTTTCCTTCGCCTTCTTGAGAGAGTATGGCTTGCCCAGTGGGTTTCCATGGCTAAGCAGGATTTGAGTCCTGTTCTCCAGGGCTGTAGTCCAGCACTCAAACCACTTCATCATGCTAACTCTTGCTAATAAAGTACTGATTCCCAAACCAGAATGCTTTTGTGTTGCACAAGGTGAGCTAATCTGTTAGATGCTTTCCCCCTCTGTGTCCATTAGAGGTTGAAAACATTCCTCTGCTGTCTCCAGATATACCCATCCTGAGCACAATGTTATCCCTGAGCTTTAATAAAATGGGCAGGGGGTAGGGAAGAGTTAAGATAACATGTTAAGTTAATATGTGAGGAGAAGATCATGTTAATCCTGTCTCTCCCCCAGCCCTGACTTGTATGGAGAGCAACCATCTGAACAAGAGAACCTCCTTTATGTGTAAAAGTTCTCCACATGATTAGAAACCGTGGAGAGCCTTTACACATAGTGTAGGCTTTCCTCTTGAGATGAAAACTCTCTGTGTGAAAACAGCAGTGTCAAAGGGAGTGGGCGACCCTTCTTGCACGTTAACCTAAAGTGGATAACAGTGGCTGAAGAGGGGTACTAACCCTGCACTGTTCTGTATTTGCAAGAAGGGAATCTCCCTATTTGGTTTTCATAGGAACTGTCTGAAGAGGAAAATTCATTTTATAGCTTTTCAACTGTTAGGTAAAGTGTGCCTTCAGTTTTGCTCTTGAAAAATAGTGTCCTAGGTATCTGAAATTTGAGAAATACTGATTTGGGGATCCATAATCACAACAGCAACATGTTTAATGGTAGAAATCTTACCCTACTGCATTTGACATTAGATTGACATTAGATTTAAGTAAACTAACTGAATAGAGAATTATGTTTTAAAGGAGCAGAGAGAGAATGGGAAGTTTATTTCTTCTTCTTTGCATACTGCTGGAGTCTAGTGGATATTCATATTCAAATTTAGATGTTTATTCCCTTATATTTTATAGGCATACTTTGACAATGACCACTGGGTTCGCTATTTCTTGCACACTGGGCACCTGACAATTGCTGGTTGTAAAATGTCCAAATCTTTGAAAAACTTTATTACAATAAAAGATGCACTTAAAAAGCATACAGGTAAGACCTTTATTTTATTATGAGAAAGGCAGCATCCAATATTTTTAAATGTCATTTTTTAAAAGAAAACTCATTGCTTATTAAAATATTTGTATTCTGCCATATATCACAGGATCTCAAGGTAGTATACAAATAAAACCGACTGAAACATTTCTCAACAATTTTAAATTTAAAGCAATAGAGAATAACTTAAAGAGGTGTAAGATGTATTAAACAAGTTGATGAGTTAAAACTGTTTATGTGTGCAGATTTGGGTGAAATCAAGTCAGCCTCAAAGGCTTTAATCAAAAGCCATGTTTTAACTTGGTGCTAGAAGGAAGGTAGTGTTGATGCCAGTTGGGCCTCTAAGATGAGCACAGTCCACACCTGGACCCTCTTCTGCCTCGTTACACAATGAATTTTGACCCCTGTTGGGACGCAAAAGAGGGACCTTCCTGCAGATTGGAGATACACACATATAGGGATACATATTCCTCCAGATGAGGACCAATCATGGTGTAGTGGTTTGAACATTGGACTATGTCTCTGGGGACAGGGTTCAAATCCCCGCTTGTCCATGGAAACCCAGTGGGTGACTTTGGGCAAGTTGCACTCTCTCAGCCTCAGAGGGAGGCAAAGGCAAACTCCCTCTGAAGAAATCTTGCCAAAAAAAAACCCCATGATAGGGTTACCTTAGAATCACCATATGTCATAAATACAACAGTAACAAACTCCTTTAGGTATCAAGGTCTCAAGCCATTTAAGACTTTAAATATTAAAAGGAAGTTAACAGATTGACTTTCTTTCCTTATGTGAAAACTGGAGAGTTTCCAGTTCAGAGGATTTCTTTTACATTGTTATTGGGATGATGATTTTTACTGTGATCATGTGCTGCCCTACACTCTTAATCTTTAAAAACTCTCAACAGCTCGGCAGTTACGGCTGGCTTTTCTTATGCATTCTTGGAAGGACACACTGGACTATTCCAACAATACTATGGAGTCTGCCATTCAGTATGAGAAATTTATGAATGTAAGTTAACTTGGTGTTTCCAGATTTTTCTGCTTTATAGATGTTACGGCGTAATACTGGAAAGTACCAGATGTTCTCTTCTACCAGCTATGTATATAATTGGTTTCATACAAAATATTATTGTGTGTTCTAAATTTGCTACATAGTTAAAAACAAAAAAGCAAAAAGCTGAGTTTGAGTAGATCTAGTTGTACACTTTACCACAGTGTACCTCTGAATCTTAACCAAGAAATAGAGTTAGAGTTGGAAATATATTTTGGCACTACTTCCTTCTTCTGACTCCTTTCCTGGTTTCTGACTGGAAAGGATATAGCATTCTCTTCTTTCTCCAGTTGTTCTTTTCATTCTCTGGTAGCCCCAGAAAATAATATTGATAGGACTACAGAGCCAGTTTGACTAAACCAGAGGCAGCTTGTTAGCAGTGCATGGGTATGATTCAGTGATTTAGCTGTGTGCCTACATGGAATTGCTTAAAATGGAGGGTTCATAAGCATCTGGTAGGCTGAGATGCATGTTTGCTGAAATTGTATAGACTGATAGCAAAGACAACAATACACCAGCTTTCTAGAATGTACCATTTGAAGAGCAGCAGAATATTTAGGGGGCAACCAAGAATAAGGCTAACAGCTGATAAAAATGACAAAAGAGGAAATTTTCTTGAATCCATTCTTGTTTCTCTCCCTTAATCTGATGAAGATCTGCCCAGTATGACTGGAAACTTGTCAGGATGAGTGCAAATAAGTTTTTCTCTCTAGCCTTATTTGCACCATTGTGAGAAGTTTTCCTAAGAGTTCTTGTTTTAGAAGTAAACCATTTTAACTTGTTTTCTTAGTACATTGGTTATTCGCAAGCTGTGTGAAAACCATATTATTTCAGAGATTTGGGGACAACGCTACAGAGTTAACATTACCTGCAATGCACATGTTCATTTTGGAGCTTTTCTATGATATCTAGTTCTATCACATCAAGTTGTAGTTTTTTCAAACCATACATAGGGGTGAGGGAATAATGAATCTGACTGATACAACTGTAAGATATGGAATGGCAAAAGTTGTTTTCCATTTGTTCTAGAAATCTTCACCACACCATTGATTTGTATGGAACTAGGGCATGCAGTGAAAACAGAGCAAGCTTTCTTCACTGTCTTGCCACAACAGTTTGCATAGATCACAGTAGAAGTGCTGGTGCAGGATGAACAGTGAAGTAATAATAGAAGAAAAATTCTTTCTGGTGCTGAGGGGAAAGCCTTTATATGCAGTCATGGACAGCTTTCAATTTATATTACAAATATTCAAAGAAGCATGAAGAGATTACTCATCCAAATGCTATACGAATAGCAGAGATTGTTTGGAAAAGGTGCTTTGCCTTTGTAAGCTTAAAATACAAGTATCTAGTAACATATTGCAAGCTATTTGCTTCAGATTACTTTTTCTTTTTTTTTGGATTGGATCCAGAGTTTCTCTTTTGTCAACAGAAAGGCCTTAGATCCAGTGGAGGTTTCCACTAAAAAAATAAGGGAGGCGGGTTTACTGTCTTACACTGTGCTGCAGGGTCCCCCAGTATCCTGGAACACTGTTTCTGGCAAAGTCAGGGGAAGAGGAATTGCATCCTATAAGTGGCACATCCTGGTTGTATGTCAGTAGAACTTTGCATTGCTACTGGACTCAGTCTTGACTATTGCAGTCACAGGAACTTTGAATTTGACTCAGTGACATTGGGGGAGGTGTGGAGAATGTAAACAAAGTCTTAGAAAATATGAAATTACAAATATATCTGGAAGACTTGTAGAATTCATGAAAGGTCAGTCATATTTCCACCTTGCAGAATAATTAAAGGAACCCAAAAAGCCTTTTGTTGGAAATGAGAGTGGCATAATGGAATGCTCTCCATTTAGAAAAATAATAAACAACTTTCAAGTGAACTGGTGTGCATTTGGCTTTCCTGAACTATAGTCCTCCCTCCACATTTGCAGATTTGACCTTTGCAAACTTGATTCATGAGGTATTTGCTTGCCTCCTTCCCATTCCCCTGGCTTTTGCCTGGGCACATGTATTCCTTCTGTGGACCTGGGCAAAAGGCAGGGGAATGGTAGGGGGAAGCCTTATGTGCATGCTTTCTCTGGTTGTGTCGCTGCCTTCTCTCATTTGCTTGCCTATTGCCCAGGAACTTGGAAGGCAGCGCGTCCAGGCAAAACACAAGTGAATGGGAGAAAAATGTATTTGTGGCTGCCTCCTCCCATTCACTTGCCTGTCACCTGGGTGCCTGGAAGGCAGTGTGCCTGGGCAAAATGCTAAGAGAATGAGGGGGAGGCCTAGAAGAGAATGGGAGGGGGAGTGCTTACTTGGATGAGGGGGAGTTGTGAGTTCTGAATCCCAAACCCTCATGAAAGTCAAAGGACCACTATACTATACAACCTTATTTGCTCTAGTAAGTGGAAATTTTAAATGTATTGTTCTTCAGTACAAATTTAAGGTAGGGAGATCCACAGCCTTCAATTGCTGTACAATTTCTGTATGAGCAGCAGTAATAATAGTAAGATCTGTGCATCATAAATTTTTCAGTTCATCAGGAAGACTAGCTATAAAATGCTTGAGATCAAGGTTAGCAGCTTCCCTAATTGATTTACTGATCTCTTCTTAACTGGGGCACAAACTGGAGGCCTTTTGGCCAATTTTAAACCTTTCCCCCGCCCCAGCTGTTCATCCATTATCCTGTCCCATGTCTACTCAGAACAATTCTGCATGTTTCAAGCTGCATCAGTATTATAAGATCAGCATGCTCTATATTTGAACAGGATGTCTTCATTAATCCAAAAATAATCTACAGGGAACTTGTTAATAAAGGGAAGTTAAATAAAAAGTCCAGCTTTTAGAAAAAGAAGCACCTTCAGGTTTTTCTTTCCATTTTAGTACACAGTGGTGAATATGAAGAGAAAGATAGGATGTTAACAGTTGCTAGTCATTATTGTCCTATTTTTGCAAGGAAGTTTTGGAGTCAGTTAACTGTAGCACTCAATAACTGCTTTGTTATTGTCTCATATATCATGTTATGAAATGTCACAGCCTAAATAAAAGTGGCTTGACAGCAGGTAATAGAAAACTTGCTTTTCCTATCAGATAGGGAGTAGATCCTGTCCTTGGCTGAAACTGAGTCTGATATGAGTATTGAGATAGGCAGTGTGCTTTGTAAGAAGAATACTTCAGATTGTGGGCTCTTTCCCTCCCCCTTTTAGGAGTTCTTTTTAAATGTGAAGGACATCCTTCGAGCTCCTGCTGATGTGACAGGCCAGTTTGAAAAATGGGAAGACCAAGAAATAGAGCTGAATAAAAGGTGAGTGAAAAACTGGTTTTGTTTTTGTTTCTTTTTTTTTATTATTTCGTCATGAATAAACATTTGTATATTCATGACATTGGATCCCATTTTTCAAACTGGCATTTCCTTTTTGTGCAAAGATGCAAAAATGCTTCATTTCTGTGTGACATGCTTCCTGAATCTTAGTAGCTTGCTAATTCATAAAACAACCAGCTTGCTTGTGGTGTAGATGCTTGGTATTCATATGCTTTCTTGACTTCTTTCCTCATTCTTTTCAGTTTTCATTCATCTTACACTTTCAGATTTTTCTGCTACATTATACAGTCACTTGATTTATTTCCAAATGGGCATACTGTTTTTCTTCCTTAGGTTATATGTGAAGTGGGAAAAGGTAGTTAAAATTAACATAGAAGATTTCATTGTTACTATTACTATTATTATTACTGTTATTAATATATTAAAAATAACAAATATATTATACAATTATATGTATCTTCATAATCTTTCTCTATTCCTTCCTAGAACATATTAATGTTTACAAATTTTACATAACTATACTTCCAAAAAATGAGAAGAACGTTCTAATTAACTTCTTTGTTCCTGATATAAATTATCAAATAAGCATTCAATACACTGCAGTATATAAATCATTGCACAGTATTGCTTATATACTTTATCAAGTATAATTTATGATGTTCATCTTTATTTTAGTCTGATTTTTCCACTACAAATTGCTATGTCAACTAGCCTTGAGTTTTGATTTTTTTCAAGATAATTGTTGAAAAGATTTCTAAAATGGCACATAAAACAAACCCAATACATAGCATCTGTAAATAACAACTTACAAATAAATTGTGTTATCTCATGAGAACAATTTAAAAGAGTAAGCAAGATTGTAGGAATACCAGCTTCTTGTATTCTGCATTCTGTTGTCTAATTCCATTCTGTCATCTAGAAGGAGCAAGGGATGAGCATCCATAGAAATGTTGAAGAACTTCAGAGGATCATAGACAAGGATACTGTCTGTGCTTTTTTTTCTCTTCAAGAAACAACTGTGGTTGTCTCAGATGCAGAGAGAAAGGCAGTGAGGTCTAGTCACCCACCAAGCATGAGCGTGCATAATCACCACAAGTTCTCCACAATATTGTTTCCATTGGATCAATAGCAGTACTTGTCCACATGTTCAGTCTGTTTGAACACAAGACGTCAGACAATTGGGGGGATACCAGAGTTTGCTGCAGCTCATTTTCGTAGTGCTAAAAGATATGTAGTGCTTCATCTGAAGTATAGCAGTAACCGTAACCATTTTTTATAATTTATATGAGATATTAAAAGACTGCCATACTCACAAGTTTGGTAGGGCAATCACCCTGTACAACAGGGGTGTCAAACTCAATTTCATCTTGGGCTGCACCAGCATTATGATTGCCCTCAAAGGGCTGGATGTATCTGTAAAACTATATAAATGTATCTACTCTTTTATCATATTAAATAATTGCTTCTGCATCCGATTATTATTGGTTTTTAAATTGCCTTCCCTCTGCATCAACTTTTTTTTTCTTGGACATTATGGGACTATTTGATCATAGTTTATGGTCCCTATACCTCTTTAAAGTGACATAGAATTGGTCAATATATTCAAAGTGTGCCATTTTCAGCCCTCTCTGTGCCTCTTTCTGTCTTCTTGCCCCTCTCTGTACCTGGTGAACCTAATACCCACATTGTGGGCCCCCAGCTGCCTGTATTCTGAAGCCCAGCAGTCAGCACTCGTGATCTGCTTCTATTTCTGACTGCTCCTCTTTCCAACTTTGGCAAGCCGTGCAGAGCATTGCCATGGTAACCTGCAGCAATGCTCTGATGGTGAGACATGGACAGAGGAGCAGTCAGAAGTAGAAGCAGATCATGAGTGCTAGATGCTGGGCCCCTCTTCAGAATACTGACACCTGGGGGCCCACAATGTGGGGATTGGGCTCACCAGGTGGGAGGAGTGCCACAGCTGCAGGAGAGGTGTGAGGGCCACATGAAATGGCCTGGTGGGCCAGATTCACCCCATGGGCCTTGTGTTTGACACGTGTGCTCTAGAATATAACCTAAATGTTTACATTTTTCTACATCTTTATTGTCAATTATTTTAGTTATTTGTTTTAAAAACTTACTCTTTTGTGCTTTTCTGATCTGATAATATTTTCCCCTTATGTAGCTTTTTCTGTCTGATTCACATGTCATGTATCTCTTATTCTTTGGTTATTTAACAAGTTCTTTGATTATTTGTATTCCTTCAAAAGTTAGTCTCAAGATTTGTAACTGTTTGCAGTCTATATTGAATATAATGTCAAAGAAGTTAACTGTACAATCTTTGTTGGAAACTAACAGCTGCCTGAAGTCCCATTTAGGAGAAAGATGGGATAAAAATTCAGTAAACAGATAAATAGAAAAAAAACACAGACCTGTGTACAAGAAAGGGGGTTCGGAATGAAATTGTTTTTCTGCACTATTGGGAGAATGAGACCTGCGTAGCCTCTGTCTCCATCTGGCAACAATAGCAACCAGCTATGTTGGAAACTGAGGTGAATGGAAATTACTTAGTTGAGTTGTGATGGACAGCTCTGCTAGAATGCTGACATCTTGCATTTTTAGCTGCTCCTAAAAGATTCCTATTTTTTAAAATACAAGTATAGCAAATTTAAGCAGTTGACAAGATTATTCTGTGTAACATTGTTTTGCATAGATGTTTCATGTACTTGTTCGTTACAGCCTTCCAGAAAGACTTGTCCCAAATTTGCTAAATCAAAAAGATGTCTCATTTTATTTGTTAATATTGTTGGTATGTTGCTTTAACAGCAATTGAGGATTGTAGCCCCACCCCGCCAGTAAAATTATTAATACAATGAATACTTGATGTTATGACCAAGTGAGTATGGGCTCAGCAGTGAGGCAGACATAGATTGAAGGATTTGTGGTGCCTCTGGAGGTTGCTCTAAACTGGAGCACTATTGTAGAAACAGAAACTCCTTGGTCTGGATCTGAAGCTGAATTCTCCAAACCCAGGTCTTGCAAAGGCCGTTCCCCTCCAAGAATCTCACTGTCCATGGAGCTGATGGGCACAGCCTACCTAGCAAGGGCTCTCAAAGGGAAGGAGAGTTATGCTCAGGGCCTAACAGTTTTCCATTTTTCACACAGCAGGGAATATTAAGGGGATAGGTTTGACTGACAAGATTTTTTTTAAAAAACCCTTTACATTGCCTCCAAATGTTGTTGGAAAAAATTGATTACTAAGAGCTTTCCTTGGTATTTTGACATTTAAGCTTGCCTTTGCTGTCTTTGTCCCATCATGCCCTTAGGGTATTCTGTGTAGAAGAGACTGATAGCAAACTGAAAGCGAAAAAATATACTGGCAAAGAGAGAGAATCAATTTGTACAATTTTTCTTTGTTGCTTCCTCTGGCCCTCAGAGTACAATGGCTTGCTTTACAGTTAAGTAAGATGCAGTTCAGCCTTCTGTTCCCATCATAAAGTTTATGCTCAGCTGTGCTGAATTTTACATTGCTGAGTTCTTTTCTTTCGGAGATGCCAGAGATAAAACCTGGGCTATTTGTACACATAAAGGCTGCCTTATTACCAGCAGGTCATGTCATGTAATTTTTTTAATTCATTCAAAATTAAAAACACAAGCACTGTTTGCAAGGTGACTTCTTCACAGCTTCAAAATGACTACATCATTCCCTTTTCATTTTGTGCTCAGCAACAGGAATTAATACGGTGGATAATTATGGGCACTTACATGTAATGAATACGTTCAGTAGCCATTGAGAGCTCTACGTCTGTGCTAAGCTGAGTTCATGACCATCACCACATCTCAAAGAAATTCTGTAAATCAACTATGTGATGTGTGAAGAAGTGCTTCATTCTGTCTGTCATGGATCTTGCACCATTTGTTGTCTGTGGGTGCCTCTGGATTGTACCATTGTGGGAAAATGGAGAAAAAGTTCTTCCTATCCACTTTGTGTACTACATTCTTAATTTTATATTCCTCTTATCATCCCCCCATGGTTTCCTGCTCTGTTGTAGTAGTAGTAATAATAGTAGTAGTAGTATGAATAATAATAATAATAATAATAATAATAATAATAATAATAATAATAACAACAATAACAACAACAACAACAACAACAACAACAATAGAAAGAAAATTTAAAAATACTATTACATTTTCTCATGGGGGAGGTACTCCAGCTGCCTAACCCTTTTGGTTGCCTATAAGCATTGTATTAGTGGTTTTATTTTCAGACTATTTTCTAATGACTCCTGACGTAAACCTGGCCTTTTTCACAGCTGCCATGCAATGAATTGCTGTTTCCATCAAGCTGTCCACAACAACCCCCCCAGATTTCTTTCCCACACCATCACTGCCAGTTCACTTCCTACTATTTTATATTTGAACTCCAAGTTAGAACCTCAGCGTACAGCACTTTCCACATTCCTAAAACAAACCGCATTTAATGCCCATCCTATCCAGTTTAAAGAGATTCTTCTGGAAGATTCTTCTAGTTTTTTTTTTTTTTAAGGAATACCACAATCTTTGACTAGAATGGTTTAGGTTTAATATAAGTAATATATTTGTCTTATTCTTTTTTCTTTTTCTTTTTTTCTTTTCTTTTTGATTTCTTTTTTTTTTTTGATAGTTTTTATGATAAGAAAGTAGCAGTCCATGAAGCATTGTGTGACAACATTGATACACGCGCAGCCTTAGAGGAAATGCGGTCACTGGTCAGCCAGTGTAATTCTTATATTGCTGCAAAGAAGGCTGCTAGGCAGATGCCAAATAGAATGCTGCTAGAAAATATAAGCATTTATCTTACACAGATGTTCAAGGTATGTAGTTTTGAGCAAACCTTTTGAAGAGCTGCATGCGTTGTTTTTGAATTATGTATGCATGTGTCAGTCCATTCATTGTTGTTGTTTCATCTTGCAATATTCACATAGTTTAGAGAGGAGATGGCAATGATTTGTGCAGTAGGAACATATTTAAACTACATATTTATTTATTTGTGCAGTAGGAACATATTTATTATTAAAACCCTGTTTCTGGAAATGTAGAAGGCTTTTCAGGGTCATCTAGTACTGCTCTTCAATTACAGTGAAAATGTGAGAGCACCTAGTGTTTGCAAGATGCCATGTTGTGATCAGTACCAACGCTTCTCAGTGACTTCTGACTGCAGCTCAAGACCAACATAGACTTTAGCTATGAGATTGTAGATAAATATAAGGTTCTCATGGGACTGGTTCTCCTTTGGGAATTGTAAATCTGAGTCTAGGCTGTACCAGTTCATATTCTGCAGTTGGTGAATTGTGTGATCAATTTAACTAAGCTTTGGTCTTGTTCTCCTTAAATGGTGAGCAAATGCACATGAGTTGGGGCCAATTTTAGCCTATGTGTGCCCTCAGTTCACACCAGAAGCCACATCACATCACTTTCGGTTGCCATTTACAGACAGCTTTTCATCAAAACCAGTGTTTGGGAGATTCTAAGTGGATAGGAAAAGTAAACAGTTGGATTTCCAGATGCTTTTTAGGTATTTAAGAGTCTGAAAATCAACCCTCTAATTTATTTATTTTTTTAAGATAAGAAGGCTATCAGAGCTTTATGAGACTGCCAGGGGATTTTGAGGACTACAGAAGTGGGGCTTGAAGCCCACAGTCTTCCTGCCCATACTGGAGGTGAAACATGTTAATGAAAAACCTATGCAAGAACATAAGCCTAGTTCTGTCATGTGCTTTGTAATTCTGAGGAACTGATGATGTTCCACCAGCATTTTAAGAGGAGGATACTCAGTAGCATTACTTTTGAGTGAAAGAGTGAAATGAATCATAGGCACATCTTGTCTGTGCTCTCTGGTTTGTTTGTTCTTTCCAGATTTTGTGATATTTGGACCCAGAGTGTTCTTGCACATATGAAGGAACTGAGGCTGTGCTGTAAAGAAAAGTGTTGTTATACTAGAAGATTTTCATCAGTTCTCCCTTTTCTAAGACTTCAGTGCCCTCTTTCACACTGTTCCAGAGGGTTCCCTGACTTTCCAGAGCAGCTTTCTTGGGCATACAAGGAAGATATAGGGGGTTGGAGTGGGAAGAAAGAATTGATGGAAATTCCCACTCCCCTTTCTGTGTGCACATCCCATGAGCAAGATTCTGTTCAGAAGAATACTGCTTCTAAGCATTACTATAAAATAGTACAGGAAATATACTTCCCTAAAAGTGGGCAATGGGCAGGATGACTCGGGTTTCATTTTGTGCAGTACTGCTAAAATTTCTACAGGTATGTATGTGTGGCTGTATTTTTTTAT
This sequence comes from Ctenosaura bakeri, assembly GCA_948474755.1. Taxonomy (NCBI): domain Eukaryota; kingdom Metazoa; phylum Chordata; class Lepidosauria; order Squamata; family Iguanidae; genus Ctenosaura; species Ctenosaura bakeri. The sequence goes on along the minus strand of CAOLHI010000457.1, from coordinate 606,626 downwards.
TCATATATATATATATATATATATATATATATATATATTTCCTTTACGTAGATCTTTGGTGCTATAGAAGGCGATGAAGCTATTGGTTTCCCAGTTGGAGGAAATGGTCAAAACTTAAATGTAAGTAGAAAGGCAAATGCACAATGACAATTTCAACTCAGTTTGTGGCTTTTAGAAAAACAGGATTACATGTTGAAACAAAGTCCAGTTCTGTGCTTTTAGAACATAGCATTGTGAAGTGAATATAACCAGATTTAATAGAATTTTTCCAATTGTATTTGGGGGCAAGAACAGCTGTTGAGAATCTTTTGGGGATTTCAGTGTTATAAGGCCACCTTTTATTAATTCCTTAAAACTTTGCCAGAACAGAAACTTCACTGAAGTTACTTAAGCAAACACAACAGGAGCTTTTTGCTATTTCACAAGTACAGTACACCTTCTGTATATGCAGCGGTTCTATTCTAAGAACCCCCAAGTAAAATAAAAAAAATGTGAATGTTTATGTCCCATTATAGGCAATGGACACAATGTTGCATCCATTGACTATAACGGGGTGCGGCACTTTGTGCAACCTTGGAGGGCCCACTGTATAGCATGATTCCACTTTACCTGCCATGGGTACATCCTATGGAATCCTTGAATCTGTACTTTGAAGAGGCACTAAGGCTCTCTGGCTGAGAATTATTTGTAAATACCCCTCCCTAAGTTGCTAGTCCTAAGATTCGATATGATGAAACCATGACAGTTAAAGTGGATTCATACCACTATAATTATGTGTGAAAGGCACCCCTGCACATGTTGAATCAGAAAATGGACAACAACATAAATGCACTCTTTGAGCATGGGCAGAGACATCAGAAGAGCACGGTGACATCAAGAAATCCAGCTTCCTACTTTTATTAAAATCTTAAGCACTGCTTCCAATCCATCCTGTTTTCTGAGACTGCAGCAGGGATAGGGAGGACTTGTAATGATATGCCCTATGATGTAACATCTGTTATTTCCAGAGAACAGGGGAATAAGACCAAGAATGAAATAGTAGAACAGAGTACCATTCTCCCTGAATCCAGCTCTTAGACTTGATGGTCCTTCATCATCCATCCCATCTGCACTATAGGGATATTGGATGCCTGATAAAGAACCCTTCACTACCTAATTCTTACCACCATCATAGCAACCCGTTATTGAGGTAAAGCTTTGGAAGGCAAGGCGCTGAAGTGGTTGCAGAAAGAAATTGACCAAATACTTTGTTTTACAGCTTGAATCAACTGTGATGCCATATCTTCAGATTTTGTCTGAGTTCAGAGAAAGAGTAAGACACATTGCCAGAGAAAAAAAAGGTAATACTATAAATATGTGTTTATTACAAGTAGCAATCTATAGAAATATGCTTCTGTCTTAGAACATTCAATGCATCATGTACACTGTCATGCTTCATATACTCAGAATGTGCAAGCATGCACTACAGGCTTCCTGATGGCTTAGAAGTTTCTAAACATATACATTTAAGTTATATGGCAGAACCCCTCTAGAACCTTGTGCTCCTACCTCATGAAGAAGGTTGAGGATACAGCCATTACATATGTAGCCCTTTTCAGGTGTTCACTTTATATGCCCAAAGGGGAAAAGTACACATGTGTATTTGTATGAAAGAGAAAAGTGAATATGCACACAGAAATCTGCTTGTTATAGTTGATGTGCTTGTCCTGTCTTTAAACAGATGCAGGTGAGGTTGTCCTTTATTTTGCATTGTAATATACACTGGAAACCAGTCCAGAGTTTAATCAGTATAGGGTGAGATATTACTGAAGAGAATCACTGTACAATCCCAGAATCAGAAAGAAAGCATGGGGAGGATGGGAGCTTGACTTTCAGACCTCACAGTTCTGACATTCTAAATGGAATATGCTGTTTGAGGGGCCTGGCCTGCTGCTAAACAAGCAATTCATCTCCTCTACTCCATTCCATTTCAGGAGTCACTTTTTTCTTCTTTTCTGGGTTTTTTTCCCCTTTCTTTTCTCCCAAACTCACTACTTCTGCTCTAACCCTGGCTCCAGAAAGTTCACATTCTTCATCTTTCTGCTATCCTCCTGAAGAAATCACAATATTAGCCTGCCAAACAGCAAAACCATATGATGTTCTTCTTCCAATTCTAATATTTCTTCTTCTGACGCAGCAGGCCTTCTTGTTTTTCTGAATGTTTTAAAAGTACAGATTCCTATTCTGACACATTCTAACAACCTAATTCACTGAAGCGTATCTTAAACTTCAGTGCTAATGGGAGAATCTAGTGAGTTGTGTGAAATCACTAGAAAAAAAATGAATTAATTCCTTAATAAATTAATTAACAAGCTAATTATCTAGGCTAAACCCATCAGTGTCTATTGCCTGTTGCAGCAAAGCATATTTATATCTATGAGTTGTCATTTTAAGATAAACAGCTCTACTAAACATGCATTACTACATACTTTGTACTTCCCATTGAACTCTAAGCTTGTGTAGGGTGAGCATGCTGCCTCTTCTTTTATATGAAGGGAGTTTTTCCCCACATGAGAATCAAGATGATTAACAAAGGCCTTATTCAGACATTGTTGATCACATTGTCTTGGTTTTTCTTCAGAATAGCCTTAATTGTGAGATATTAAAATTCTATGCAAAAGAGAGCAACGTTGGCCATGGAGTTCATACACACTGTCAATGTTCTAGTGATAAATACAGAGAAGAGAAAATTCACACACACACAAACCCAGTTTCATAGCTGTGCATTGAAAGGAAATTATTCTAGTGAAATCTTGTCAAAGAAATCTCTCTGGATTTCAAGTTAGAGACAGGGAAATTTGGATCATGATTTCATTCATTAATCTTTTCATAGCTTTTGTTCACCTGAGTAAAAGCTCAGGTGCACCTACATCTTTTGAGGGTGGAAAATCTCCCTGCTTCAGCAGTATCACACAATGCAGTGGGAGAAGTAGATATCATGCTTAAAAAGATAAGAAAAGCATAGCCTTTTTTTTTTTTTGTCACATGCTGTTCTCTGGATGGTTGCCATTACTGCTGAAATCTTCTGTCCCTGAGAAAACAAACTGCTGCCACATACCTGTCTTGAAGTACTTTGTGAGGCTGTGCTGTTAACTCTTCCAAAAGCACTAGGTGGAAAAATTACTTTTTTTGGCTACAACTCTCTGAATTCCCTAGCCAGCATAGCCACTTTGTGGGAGTTGTGGTCCAAAAAGTAACTTCCAAATTTTATTAGAAAGTATATTGCTTTGAATAGTATCTCCCTGCAGTGTTTTTCTGCATACACCTCTCATTCTTCTCTACCCAGAAGAATTTGCTGCTAAGGTTAAATTATTCATCATTTTAGAATACTTATTTATGACTCAGGAAAGCACCTCTGCAAAGCAACTGCAGAAAATTCCTTCCTGGGAGAGCATGCCAGCTTTTCTTTACCTACTGCTTTTGTTGCACTTCAAGTATTTTTTTGAACAATTTTTGATCTTTCCATTGAACTCGATAGCTTTTCTTGAATGACTATGGGTACTTGAGGCAAACAAATCACTTCCCATTATGCTAGTAGCTCCAACAAAATATAAACCCCCACATTGTTTGAGGCCGTGGTGAAAATGTTGCCTCAAGACCTAATTCATGTGCACCTTCTTATAAAAGATAATTGATTATTGCTGCAATCTTAAAGATGCTTAACAGTACAGGTTTACTTGGAGATGAGTCCCACTCTGTTCAAAGACACTTATGCCTTTGTAAGTATATTTAGTGTTACAGTCTTTGTTAATCTTACTGGAATTAGTGAAATTTACAAAAGTAAATTTAAGGATTAGGCTGCTTGTGGTTTAATTTGCAGGTGTGGGCTCAAGAACTTGTAAACATTACTTTCTGGGACTATGGTCTACAGAGACTTCCACTAGTATGGCCAGTGGATATGCTAGCTGGTTGATTTTGGGAGTAGTGGTTCAAAAAAGTAGGTAGGTTCCTAGGTTTGGTCCTTTGCCACTTTTGTTCAGGATCTTGAACGGCAAAATTGAGCAAGACTTTTGGGCTGAGATCTGAGAAAATTACTCCCAGGCAGAAAATGTAGTGCTGGGCTGTAAGGACTGGTCAATCTACAGTAGCTTCTTACTTGATCATGTGTTCATTCTTGTTCCAGGTACAGTTGCCTAAAGCCAGTGCCATCTTAGAACCAGCCTGCTAGTGTGCCAGGATCTGCCCTCTGCACCACAGTAGAATCTAGTCTGGAGGGCTTAACAGTCCTCCAAAGTTGGGTTTGAAGGATCAGGCTCTCAAAGGGTGTGAGGATTGCTTTCCTCCTAGTGCTGCAGACTGAACAACTCCATGGGTTCCTGGCCAGTATAGAAAATAGTGAAGGAAACTTTCAGCTCAAGTGTCTTTTTCACTCCTCTGGTTAGCTGTGCCTTCTAAGAAGTGAGATAGCAGTCACGATATTCTCTTTTTAAAATGTTCAAATGTTGAGAAGGTCACTAGCTTCTTATAAGTGAACTCTTATTTAGGAAGGAAATGGCAGCCCCTTTCCCCATGGAGTCTTGAAAGAAGGCTTTCACTTTTCACAAAGCACTTAGGTGTCTAATGAAAGGAAGGTGAAATGTCATTGAGACTAATGATGGCATTTTTTTTCTTTTTTTTTTTTTGGATAATCCTAGTGTTTGAAGTTCTGCAGCTTTGTGATTCTCTTAGAGATGACGTCCTCCCTGAACATGGAGTTCGATTTGAAGATCATGAGGGTAACTGAGGTGTAAATTCAATGCATGCCCCAGGAGATTGAGCTCATTTTGACCAAGTCTGGATTTGATGTCTCCTGTTTCTCCTTTATAAAAATGAATACTAATGATGTGCTTCAAGGTGTGAATGTGAAATGAATTCAGTCTGTCAAGCATCTTGGACATTTCTGTGTGCCAAGCATTGCAGGCTTACATTGAAGTCAGTAAGAATCCATCAGATCAGTAGGATTTTCTTCCAAGAAGTTAGGCTTGGGACAGAATATTGTAATCACAGAAAGAAAAAGAGAAAACTGTTGGATTTTAGGAGAGTCAGTGTGGTATAGTGTTATGAGTGTTGGACTAAGATTCTGGTGACCAGGTTTGAATCCCTGCTTAGCCATGGAAATCCACTGGGTGACCTTGGCAAGTCAGTCTCTCAGACTCAGAGGAAGGCAAAGGCAAACCCCCTCTAAACAAATCTTGCCAAGAAAACTCTGTGATAGAGTTGCTTTAGGGTCACCATAAATCGAAAACAACTTGAAGTGACATATCAACAATTGTTTTTCAGAATACCTGCACTGTTCCTTCTTAGATTATCCACCAGGTGATGTTGAAGCAGATTCTGTCTTTATTTTACCAGCCTGATGTTTATTTTGACAATGGGCATTTTTTTCCCCATTGGAATGGATAAGATTCAAGGATGCTTGGTATCAAACCAGTCTCAATGCTGGTTTTGTGTGTGACAGAGACCCAAATTTGTTAATGAGCACACACATGTCAGCTTATTATTTAGCATATGAGTTTAAGATTTTGCCCTAATAAAAGCAGTGTTCCTACAGAGAATGGCATAATGCCTGTGGAGCTTGCATGTCCATAACAGCGTGTAGCATTGTGGCCTAAGAAAGTAATATAGATTGCTAATATAGTTGCTATGGGCTCTTAATCATTTTTCTAAAGAGAAGATTTTGACTGCAGTAGAAACTCATTTTGCAAGCTGCACCTTTTGAAATTCCTTCTTCTCCCAACTATTAAAGATGCAGCAGTCCAGTCCTCATCTGTGTCAGGCCACTTTACTTCTATATCTTACCTAGTCCCTGCTAAAGGATGACTTGAATCCTCTACATAGAAGTACCTTTCGTGGAAATGATCATACCCTGTTTTCTCCCCCTCTAATTTAATATAATGCTGTTATCTATATTCTGTTTTTTATCATGACTGGCCTCAAGGTGGCTTAAAAAAGGACAGTAAATACAATTCTAAGTAACATAGTAAGACAGCAATTTGTTAACTGGCACACTTGGCCGAGAACATTCCAAAGCGCATGCACACACACTTACACACATTTTTAAACACTAAAATTATATATAGGACACATCTGTATTAAACTGTATGCTGCTTACCTAATATTTGCATTACCATTTTTTAAAAAGATTGATCATTTTGGTCTAGTGTTCCTCCGCCTAAGTCATGAAGAGTTAGTTGCTCACAGGAACCATACTGGCCTTACAGTGGTCCTTTGAAACTCAGGTTGACAATCTTCTGTACTTGTTTATTTCTTTTTCAAACAATCACATGGAGATCTGGATAATTCAGTGACTTGACAGTGCAGTGTCCCACCCATGTCTACTCAGAATCAAGCTGTGTTGAATACAATGAGACTTAGCTCTTAAGATTGCAGCCCCAGTGTTCAGATTAGATAATAGGAAGCGGGAGGAAGGAGTTTCTCCACAAAGGAATAAGATTAACCCAGCTGTATAGAATCAGGATATTTGAATTACGGATTTCGCTACCATGACCTACAGTGCTTTGAATAGTATTTATAGCATTTTTGTGGGTATTTTGTAAGAAATATTAGTAGAATAATGATGGATGGAAGGACAAGATGTTCTCGGCATTCTGGTTCAGTTTGAGATAATATTCTTACAAGAACCTTGACTTCTTAATAATGATCTTTATTAGTCTTCTTGGATATGAAGGTTAGGTTGCTCTGGCAAAGGAACTGCTTTTACAGGAGAGGGATTGGTCTTGAGTTCAGTTCAGCGCAGGTCTTGATTACCATTAGTAGAATTGTGGCAGTAATCAGACTGCCTCATTTAGAGCTTGGAAGAATTATTTTTTGGAACTATAGCCCCTAGGACCCCCACTAAAGCAGGGCATTTAGGGAATTATCACCTTAAAAAGTAAGTTTTCCAAGCTTTGCATATGACTATATACAGTGTACGGCTAAATTCATAAAAATAATGACACATTTAATCATGTTTCATTGTTCTTTTTCCCCCTTCTAGGCCTCCCAACTGTGGTCAAGCTAGTGGACAGAGACACTTTGCTAAAAGAAAGAGAAGAAAAGAAAAAGGTTCTACTGTCTCTTTTTCCATATTATTGGATAAGCTTGGTACAGCAGATAAGAATGGGTTAGGGAACAGGAATATTGCCAAATGCTCCATGGCAGTGGTTCTCAACCTGGGGGTCGGGACCCCTTAGGGGGTTGAACGACCATTTCACAGGGGTCGCCGCTCCTCAATCCTGCCCCCTTTTAAAAGAAGGTGGCCTCACAGCCAATGGGAGCAGTGCTTCTGAGACCCCTGCACTGGGGTTCAAACTGCAAACCCCAGGATTCCATGGGATGGTGAAAGTGGAATAATAGTGCTATAACAGTCTAGTGCAGAAATAGCCAGGATGACTTTCTCCTCTCGCTTTTGTTGTGCGTGGACCCTTGGCACTTGCCACATGCACATGTTGTGTTCTTCGCCCTGACTGTCGTGCATTCCTCGCTTTTTTTATGTTCAGCGTCCGCACTCCCTTTGAGGGAGGGAGGAAGGGAGGGAGTGAAACAAAATGTGTCTGCTTATGCCGCCACCATCTTTCCTCTCTCCCTGTCCTTTCCTCCCTGCGCCTCGTGTAAAATGTGGGCTGTTTTGGCATTGCCTTTGGGAGTGACTGGATTTTTGAACTGTGGAAACCCAACATTCAGAACTAGAACTACTGCCTTAATTCTGGCATTGATGGATGCTTTCTGTGCTTAAAAAAGAGGGGAGGGTTACCAGTTTTTAGGCATTAGAAGTCTATCCAGAGCAGTGATTTAGGGCAGTGTTTCCAATCTATTTGACGTTGGAAATAACTAACTAACTAACTAACTAACTAACTAAATAAATAAATAACAAAAATGATTTTATGGTTGGGGGTCACCACAACATGAGGAACTGTATTAAGGGGTCATGGCATTAGGAAGGTTGAGAACCAGTGCTCCATGGCATTCTATAAATGCAATGCATAGTCAATGTGACAACCCCCTTCCTTTTCTTCTGAAAGGACAGTGCCTTTTTTCACATTAGCTACGTGTTTTAGAGGAAACTGTAGCATCCTTTTGGCATGTTCAGCCACTGTAATTGACAAATGAGGGGAGAGGGATTGTCATTTATAGATTAGTATAATATAAAATAGTACTCAGTTACAGATAACGCATCAATGTAATCCTGTAAAAATACATTTTTATATATATTTTTGCCCACCCCCTTGCTCCCAAATTGTCTGAACCTCTTATACATGCTAGTGCTTTCTGGCACAAATTTTGGTTTATTACAGTGCCAATAGGATGAACACAAACTTTGTATTCTATTATAGTTAGCAGTGGCACATATGTGAGGCATATTGAGCTGTCTCATCATTTCAAGAATGATATTTTGGATAGAACTATATAGGGTTAATAGCTTGGTTTAGAAACCTGAAGTATAAACCTGTGAATGCTTTACTAATATTAGGTACTGTAACAGATTTGAAAAACTGCAATCCTGCTTTTCAAATTGATTTCCCATAGATGGAGGAGGAGAAAAAGAGGAAGAAGGAGGAAGCAGCCAGAAAGAAACAAGAACAGGAGGTAAATCACCAGATAGTTCTAAAACATCCATTTTGACAGTAGAAATGGCAGAGATGTCAAACAACAAAAAGCATATTTCAAGCTTTGTCATCAACCCTTGTGAGTGCTGATCATTACCCATCTTATTTTTTTAGATGACAGCATAATACAGTCCCAGTTACCATCTTTCCATATAGCATAAATGACACATGAGCTGTGTTACTGATATTTACAAAAGTAGAGCAGTAGAATCTTCTTAATAACATCAGACAAAGTCTTCATATGCCGCCGCCGCCACCACTGTCAGTGTTGTTATTGTTACCACCACCAATAGCAATAGCGTGTATATTTCTATACTGCTTATCAACTAAGTGCTCGCTTGCTTAGGTTTACAATGTGTTAGTTAATTGCCCCTGACAGGCTGGGTACTCATTTTACCAACCTGTGGAAGGATGGAAGGCTGAGTCAACCTGGAGCCCGGCAGGATCGAACTCACAACCTTGTGGCTGCAGTACCAGCATTTAACCACTGTGCCACCAGGGCTCTCTAAGGAAGGAATATTTTCACCTAGGAATAATTTCATTTCTTTTGTGGTGTAACTATAAATTTTGGCTACTTTTATAGTTGTGGAGGAGTCAACAGACTAATGTGTGGAGAAAGAATATGACTTGGTTTAGGTGCTGGCTCATGTGTGTCTTATGCTACTTGCTTCATGCTCTTTTGTAGCAGTTGAGGTGATGATAGATTGAGAGGCCAACAACTTGCAGTTTTTTGGTTTTGTAATTTTTTTTTAATTTTTTTATAAAAACAACTTTTGAGAACCAGGAATGTAAAGAGCTACTTTTTTAAAATTGTAGCTATTGTGGTAGTTAAACCTTAGTGGAGTTTTTAGGTATGCATAGTGGAACAATTAATGATAGTTAATTACTCTTTAAAGGTAACTTTCAAATCTCTGAACTTTCTGAACTGTGGGCCAAAATTTGTTTTCAGATGTGATGTTGAAGTAATTAGACTAAGACACAATGCACTCTAGTTGAGTAGTTAGAAAAAAGTTACAGAAATCTTATTTCCTCGCTATGGTATTAATATATTTCAGCCATAATTCTTATTTTATATTACAGGCAGCAAAACTGGCAAAAATGAAAATTCCACCAGGAGAAATGTTTAAATCAGAGCATGACAAATATTCCAAATTTGATGAGAATGTAAGAATCACTAGGACTTTATTTTTTAAAAAAACTATGTGCATATTTTGTTTAGGCATCATGAGGAAAGCTGGTAGCACTGTTGTTTTTAATGTTTGTATAGTTTTTCCGACTATATAATGTAATCATTTTAATTTGTAAGACAACTTGAATTCTAGTCTTGGGGAAAAGGTGAGGTTGTTTGTTGTTGTTGTTTGCCAAAAATAGTCCACTGTGACCATTTTTAGGAGGAATGGGGCAATTTTGCTCTATTTTGGAGTCCCCGGTGCCATTTTAGTCCTAGGATAGATTTACTTCCCAGTTAGAAAAAAGATTCTCCTGGGACTAAATGAGTCTGGGGGGACAAAAATGTGACAAAATTGCACCCATACCCTCTTGGGAAAATGAGACAGATATTCAGCAATTTTTTAGACATTTCAAAAAATTAGCAAAGGATTTATTTTTTTCTTCCTCACCATAAGGTATAGGAATGTAACCACCAAGAGGATCCATTTACTTGCAAATAAGGGTTCAATTTGATATATCAATCAATCAATCATTCAGTCAATCAGTTTGTTTATTTATGGTCATAGACCAAATAATGATTTCCCAGCTTGATGTAGAATTATTGTCTTTTTGGTTTGGTTTTGTTCTCAAATTCTTTTGAGGGCCACAAATGTGATTGATTAGTTTTGACTAAACAAATATAAAGCTCAGCTTCCTGTTTTTCCTGTTGTTAATGTGTACTTCTAATGAACTTCGATAATACGGTTGTATCATCACAGCACAAACTGACAAAATGATTGGGATGCTGTGGTTTTAAGACACTGAAATTAATGTTTTCCAGGGATTTCCAACCCATGACACAGAAGGCAAAGAACTCAGCAAAGGTCAGACGAAGAAACTAAAGAAACTGTATGAAGCACAAGAAAAACTGTACAAAGAATATCTTCAAATGGTTCAGAATGGTGTTGCAAATTAAGAAATGAATTTGAACAGTACACTTCTTTAATAAATGGCACATCTGGGTAACTTTTGTGGAGATAATGAGTTTTTCCTGAGCTGTAACACTCAGTTGTTCAGAACTGCAAGTAAATGAGTAAATTTTGTTTCAGCAATGTTCCTGTAGTGTGTTTACATGACACGAGCTGGAATAAACCAGTTACTGTCTCATCTAAGGAGGTATGACATGGTTAATGACTCAGGGTTTTTTTCCACATGTAACGGGCAGCCCAATCTTGCGCATGTTTCCTGAGAAGTAAATCCCACTGAGTTCAGTTGGCTTTATTCATTAAAAAGTATGCTAAGGATTGCTGCGAAAACTCTTTACAGACCTAGAGTAATTTGTAACTGTTAGTATAACTGTCTTTTGCAGATGGGGTGGATTCATAAAGTCACATCACATAGTAACTAGGGGACCTGAAGTAACTTTTTTTTCCCACGACAAGGGCCATAGATACTACTTTAGAAATTATATATTTTTAAATAAATGCATAGAAACTGCCATTTGTGTGCATCTGGTTCTTATCTGGCATTTGTATAATGTGCAGTTTCATTTTTGTTATGATTATTGGTAAGTGCCAAATAAATTACTGCTACATTCACGGTGCATAGAAGATTAAGTTTGCTTTTGTTCCATTGAAATTCTAATACTCCAGGTTTGATCCAGACTTCTGGGCCAAGAATTGGGAAGTAACTTGATACTTGTTACTTTTAAAAGTCACTGGTTACAACTGATATTAGGGAAAGGGTGTTTGTCACATTACTCTCTAAATGTTTGGTGTTTTTTGTTGCTTAACCTTATTTTTTAAAATGCACTTAAAAAACATGGCCACAAATTGTCCAAAATGATGCCCAAATGTGACAGTTCAAAAGTAACAAATAAATGTTAGTTGTTACGGTAAACACTTGTTGCAATTACCATTTGTTACATTTCTTTTTAAAATGATGATGCTGGAATCATTGTTTTCCAAGAATTAACATGTTAGAGGTCATTTGTAAAGTATTGCTTTCAAGCATGATTCAGAAGTCATGCTTAGAGAATCCCACTAAAATTAATGCGATAAATCGGTTGTAACTGATTGTGTTCAATGCATGTTTTCTAAACATTACTAAGAACAAAATTCTGTTGGTTGGTACAATTGTCTGAATATGAGCAGCAGCATGCCCCAATTGGGCTACTGTTCTTAGGTGTCTGATTTGGTTTCTTAATTTCATTGACAAGGCACATGTATTAGATTGCTCTGCTTTATCATGTTTCATTCATATTTGTTGAACAAACAAACCAGTTTATACTATATCGTTAGTTAAACAGATAGATCGTTTACATATTTAACGATTTTTATTACCATTACTTCTGATCATTGCTTTAAATAAATCTATCACAAACCAACTCCACAACAGAGGAAGGGAAGCTGGTTTGCTTTCATCCCAGTAGTATTTATATGGGCTAGTAGTTTTTATGGTAGTGGGAGCAAGCCTGCTTTGTGCCCAGTAAGACCTGTATGGGCTTAGGGTAGTGGGAGTAGGAGAATGTCTGCTTCTATAGCCAGGAGAGCACTGTTTGAGTCTGAAGATCAGAGACAGGCAGGAGACAGGAGCACTGTGACAGAAGCAGCTCTTTAAATGAAAGGCAAGAAGTCTGTATCACCACATACAAGGTAGACCACTTTCAAGAGACTGTTTTCAGGGGCGCAGATTCTGGTGCTCCTATCTATCTTCAGTGTGGGCAGCAAATGTGCCAACAGTCTGTTCCAATACCTTAAGGGGTTGCACTAAGAAGTCCTGTATGGGACAAAGGGGAAAAGATCCTAGCAATAAAGCAATATGGGTAGGAACAAAGTGCTGGATGTTCTAGCAGCATCTCTCATTTCCTCTACCATCCACCCTCCCCAGAGTTGATGGTGTGGGCAAGTATATGCCTTCAGCGTGGGTTTCCAGTGCCAAGCTGGATCATTGGATGCCTTGGGAAGATGGTGGCACTAGAAAATTACATGGTCCTTGCTGTGCTGTTGAGCTCAGTACTTCAACTCTAGATGCTGGGGAAGCTTTTAGGGGATTTAACATGGTACATCTTAAACAAGAGACTTATGTCAGCCTAGAAGGCTGCCTTGGTTGTGCTTGCGTGCCTGCTGCTCTGCTCTCTCTCTTCCTGTATCTTCCTGCTCTCTACCAGCCACTGTTGTGTGTCCAGTGCCCACCAAAACTGCCTTTCAGTAGAATATTTAAACTCTTGACTATTACATTTTTGTCTTTCCTGCATAGTCAGAGTTCTAATCACAGTGAAGAATAAGAATGCTTTGTAGAAGAAATGGAAATATGAGCAGGTCTGATGCAGGTTCCAGGGAAATTACGCTAGCAGTCTGACCCAAAGCAAGAAGAGATACCTAGCTCTGGGTCAGTCTGCTGCTGTATCCTTGCGATTGCATCAGTCTTGGTGATTTTTCCTTCCACTTCAATGAAGCATTCTTATTTTTCATGGTAATTTGCTGCTCCTGATTCTGAACAATGAAAAAAGCAATTAAGTTATTTAGAGATCAGAACCAGTATGTGGCAATCACATGTTCTTCTCAACCCCCCAGTCAGGTAGTGCACCTACATTGTCTGCTGCCAATGTCTTATGACATTCTCAGAGGTGGTACTATGACAGCTGTTTGCATATATACAAAAACTATGTAGAAGAAGCCATTTTTACTTTACTGTGGGTTTGGCTTTGCTCCATCAATCAGCAACTGAATGTGCAGCATTTGCTCTGTAGTAAAATACTAGCTCTTGCCAGCAGATTTTTAAGCACACAATTTAAACAGATTTTTAAAACTTAGCATATAAATATGGAGCTTGCCACTGAAATATACTATGTACAGTCATTTCACTGGCAATTGATTTGTCACTCATGTTTATTGTAGTTGTTTAGTGACTTAAAGAGAAGTTGAATGCTCATTTTGTGAGGTCAGCCTACTTACATTGCATAGCAAAGAAATTGAATTTTTTTTTAAGTTTAAAATTTGACCTCAACTTGGTTCCCCTGGTGACCTGATATTTCTGGCAAAAATGCTAAGCTGTAAAGGAAGCACATTTGAGGTTTCTCACTTTTAGGGGTTTCTAGATCCTGGAACAGAGAGAAAGGAGAGATTTTTACCCATTGTCAGTCAGTGTTAAAGACTGAGGGTCAGTTAGTACAATCTGTCTACTCTTATGGTAAAATTTTTCTTCGACTGTGACATTTCAGGGCACAAGGGCAGTGCATGTTAGAATAGCCCCTGAATATTGGAAATTATCATGCTGACAGGTTAACAAAAAACAGGAAACATATCATAGAAACTAAGACATCTAACATATTTTTAAAAGGCTTTTATTCTTAAAATAGCCCAGCATGTTTCATCTGGAAAATATTTGGGCTGCCTTCTTCAGGCACTATCAGACAAAGACTATATGTGTGTGTGTACATGTTTGTAAGTACAGACAGAAAGTAAAATCAGTACAATAGTTGCCTATAAATACATCTGTTGTCACAGGTACTTCTGGAGATGCCACCCACAAAAACCTTACCTCTTAAGCCCGGCAGTACCCCAACCAAAGCATTTCTGAAGTGCTACAGATTGATGTGTTAGGAAGTAATGCCTGCAGTGCTCTCTTGACTGGGACAGCACTGACATCACTGCCCACAACTTTGATCTCCACGCTTTGGAAACCCTTCAGCTGGAGTGCTGCCTAGCTTAAAAAGTAAGTTTTTTAGGGGGAGGATCACATTGGTCAGTAACGATCTAAATGTGAATCCATAAATGTGAATCCCAAAAGTTAAAAGATCATACATCTGGCTTACGATCTTGCAAATTGCAAACAGGATGCCAGCCAATTTATAAGGGATAGTACAGTAAGCCAAGTAAAATGGCATGCAAAACAACTTAGAAGTCTGCTTGCAAGAGATTTCAACAAAAAGCCAGAGGAATTCTGTATGACCATTATGAACTACATAGCACTATCGTGCTATGTACACATAGTGCTATGTACTGGATTCTATAAGCAGCTGCTTACAGTAAACAGCTGCTGGCATTGATGGGGATTTGTTCCCTTGTCAATTAAGAAGCAGTTGCCTGACATTCTTTCTCCCTCCTATGCATGATCAGCAGTGCAACGGGCAGAAAAATGATCCCTGTCGCAAATCTGCCACACTGGAGATAGCTTGGATGAGGGGAGTTTGGGAACATCAGGCAGTCGCTTCTCTTTTGAGAGTGGAACAGACACCCATCAATCCCAGCGACTGCTAAATGGTAAGTGGGAGGGGAGCTGGGGGACTGCAACAGTCCCTACACAGCCCCTAAATTAGGGCTATGTAGTGATTGTGAATATGTAACGGTCACAAATGCATAATTATAGGTTATGTATTTGTAACTGCCCAACAGGATTCCGCCCAGCATCTTCAGATTTCACAAATAGCAAGTGTTAGTTTTCAGAAGGGGGGATAAAGTATCATAATCTTAGAGATATTTTCTGTTTGTAGCAGATAGCATCAAAGCCAACTTAACTGTAGCAATCTGGCAGCAGAAAGAAAACAGGGAAAGTGTAGAGATACAGTAGCCCCTCCACATTCACAAAGTTTAGGAGCACGGAACCCTCAGGAAAGTGGAAAAATCACAAATAATTCCCACCCACCCCCAATTCCCCTCCAGAGCTTCCCCCTCCCATTCCTTTGCTTCTGGCCCCAGTGTTGGGGGGCAAGGGAGAAAAAAGACACAGTAAAGAGCTTACCAGTACTTTCTTTTCAAAGGGAAAAGAGCACAGCTCTTCCTGTCAATGACTTCTGTGGCCATCTTGAAAAGGGAGAGGTAGGACCAATCAGCAGCCATTACACATCAGAAAGTGCAGCCACATGGTAGAGAGGACATGCCATAGCAGTGGAAAGGGGGCTTTGCTCACCCAAAAGGAAAAATGTCCATTTTAAATACAAGCCTGGCAAACTTGGTGTGAGGAAAGCAAGGGAATGGGGAATAAGGAAAATTGGGGGGAAGAGACAAGGACATGCCTCCAGCCCTCCATATCTAGTCTGCTGCTTCAAGGGGATAATTATGGGGAAGAAAAAATGTGTCTAGGATGCCCTATAAAATGGGTGGCTAGTGGAGCACATGGTCTCTTGTTCTTAATATTGCAATGCTTACCTTCATAGCCCCAGATGTTTGACTTTGTCACTGTGTAACAAAGTGTGTACACATGAAATTTACTTATTTTCTATCCCCTATTCCTAATGTTAAATGTAAGCTAATTTGTGACACATCTTGACATATAATTATTGTACCCACTTTAATTTATGTCCGTCTATAATTATTAAGATGTATGTATTTCCATTTCTAGCAGCCTTTGAGAAAGGCCAGATAAATATTTTCTGGGTGAAACTTGAGCTGTTTTAAAGAACAACACTTCCCCTCCTTTTTAACACCCTGAGACTCTCTCTCTTTTGCACTGTACTGGAAAGAACGATTCAGCTGAGCTTTTTTCTCCTTGATGCGCTTTATGGCTTGAGCCAGCTCATCGTACAAATTGGCCCTGACCCAAGCAGCTATATAGGTTGGTTGAGGTCATCAAGCAGCCTTCAGTTCAGTGAAAACTAAATTGCTTAGTTTGAGTCACATCAAGTTGAGGTCACAAGTCCTGTGCACATATGGCAGGCCTTCTGCAGGCCTAATGCTTGCTGGTCCAACTACCAACATAAATTGATTACGCATCAAATTATACTGTTAAGTGTGGCTATCTTTTATGACTGCAGATGCCTTAAGCTCTCTGCCTCAAATCACTTCTATGGGACTCCCTTCCTCCAGGTCTTTTCCCCATAGCCTCCATAAGATGATATCACTGGTTTCCCAAGTTTTACTCATTGGTGACTTTATGACATCACTAACCACATCAGTGCCCATTCCTGCTCACATCACAGAGCTATGTGCTATTTGCTAGGAGTCAACCTGCAACATCCTTAAGGGGCATATACTACCTTGTTTAGCTAGTGAGCCACAGAGATGAGCATCTACCTGCACAACCCCTTTGTGTGCATTCCGACTTATGGTGGGCATTTCACTTGTAGGTACATATTGGTCTGAGGTTTGTGCATGCCAGTCTGTAGTTTGTTCTATAACAGAATGATCCATTTTGTTAATCTGGGAATATTTTACAATTTACTTTTTGAAAAACATTTTATTATTTTAGGCAACCTATCAGTTTGGCCTAGAAGGAACCCTATAGTAGTGTTTTTAGCAGACTTGCTTTTCCCTGCCCGCTTAGAATGCGTACATAGGATACTGTGCCATAGTGTTCTGGGAACTCTGCACATATATGCATTCCATTCTTCCCTTGTTTTAATTTAATGCTCAGCACTCACATCCTTAAGAGAAAGAGGACAGCTGATATAGGAAACACTTGCAGATTTCCCATTCCTTATAATAGGTTGATAAATTGCGTACATAGGATACTGTGCCATAGTGTTCTGGGAACTCTGCACATATATGCATTCCATTCTTCCCTTGTTTTAATCGGTTAAGGAAGGTGCTCAGCACTCACATCCTTAAGAGAAAGAGGACAGCTGATATAGGAAACACTTGCAGATTTCCCATTCCTTATAATAGGTTGATAAATTGTGAAAAGTGTCTGCATCCTGTGCAGGGTAGGGTCAGTGGAGTTCCTTTTCCTTCTCTCTGGAGGAGCTATGTTTCTTATGGATTAGGCTTGCCTCCAGGTTAATATAGCCTTGGGTAGGATGGACAGCTTTATAAAACTGTTTCTGACTATGCCTATTGGCTGGTATTCAACAGAATGTGGGCCAGAAGTTGGAAAATTACTTCTTGAAAGTAATTCATTCCTGTTACTCATTACAAGGGCTTAAAAATTAACCCACTGCCTTGTCTGTTCACTTATTAATTTTATAGCCCACTTTTATGCCAAAACTGGTAGTCTATACAGCTTACAAATTAAAATACAATATAGTTAAAACATACAAAAGGTTAACATGATCATGGAAGGAAAGTAATACGTAAGATCACATTCAAGCTGATATTAGTAGAGTCCTGATGGGTTTAAAATAAGAAAATAGATCCTCATTTATTATGCTATAATATTTTTGTAAAGACAATCTAGTCGGAAGCAAAGTCTAGATGTGGAATATAGGAAAGAAGATATAGAGTATATAAGTAGATTTAGGTTTGTATGCCTACCTGTTGTACTATTCATATACTGTATTAATCATGACTATGTTGTTTTACTGAAATGCTTTTTATAATAAAAAAATAATAAATAAAACCTCAAAAGCATCCCCCCCCAAAAAACATACAACTGAAAATGACAAAAAGTAATTTTTAAAAAGTACAGTAAAAAAATATATCACCACAATGTTGAAAAAGTAACTCATTGCATTATTTGTTACACTGCTCCTTAATTTTCTATTATTTCCCATTATTTTTTAAGAGAAAAAGGTTTTAGGACAGGTAGGATAAGGGCATAAAACCTGAAAAATTCTTGTCCAAACAGCTAAAAAAACTGCCCTTTCAAAGTGATTCTGGAAAGTAACTAGAAACATTTATTTGGTGGACCAATAGAGTAACTTTGCTCTTGTTTCATTATGTCATTACTCTCTCCCAATAATTACTTTTAATTCCATATGTAATTACATTACTTCTCCTTCATTGCTTCCAACTCTTCCAACTCTTGCTTGGAACAGTTCGAACATAAGAAGATCAGACCAAAGGCCTACCTAGTCTGGCATTCTATCCCCATGGTCAGGCCCTTTCACATTATACAATTATACCACTATCGCCAGAATCCTGTTGCTGAATTACAAGGGTGTGAGTCAGACTTATGCAGTCACAGATCACTTTTTTTGGTTGTGCAGGTTGGAATTCTGTTCCAGCTGCACAATGACTGAAATCCCTCCAACTTACCTTGCAAACAGGACAGTACCTCCCCAACATGGCTACCGAGGAATTACTGTCGATACATCCAGCTATTTTCCTGTAGCAAGATGCGCTGCAAATATATCTTCTGCAGGAATTCTTCGAGGACTCCTGGAAGTCCCTGTAGATGCATCACAGCATGTCGACCCAAAGAAAAATAGCTGGATATGTCCATCTTGAGTCCCCTGCTCTCCAACAGAAAGGGCATCTCCAATACAGAAAAGGCTTTGTTGAGAGAGGTTGCACTGCTTACATGATGGATTTTGGGGGTGATAACACTGGGAGATGCTGCTACATGTATGTTTCCAGATATAGGATCCATCCACAGCAAAAGACTATGGGATTCAGGGATTTGCAGTATAGGGAAGGACACTTAGAATTCTCAGCCAGAGAGCTCTAGTGCCTCACCAAATCCCATGACACCTCAGTGACAGTTAATGCTGAATCATAGTGCTATAATCATGTAATGGTAGAATGCCTACATCTGCCTGTTTGAGAATTGGGGTCTATTGTAGGAGGAGCTCCTCTGCATCCTATTAGTGAGATTAGCATATTTCATCAGGACATGGGACAGTGCCCTCTCAGGAGTGACACTCCAATTGTGGAATTCTCTCCCCTTGGAAGCCCAATTGGTGCCAATACTGGTTTCATGTATGTACCAATGAAAATCAAAGTATCAAATGCTATGCACAAGTTTTAAAAACTATTTTAATATTTTAACTCTGGTTTAATGTGTTAATCTGTTTAATATGCTTAGAGTCTATTTAAGTGGTTTTTAAATATTTTTAAAGTTGCTTAAACCTTTTATCTATGATCCACCTGAAGATCTTTTGTTATAAAGTGGGATATAAGGAGGGAGAAGGGGAGAGAAAGCCTTAAATGTTTGTTGGAAGCCTTCTAGCATGACATGGATGCAACTGCACCCTCTATCCCATGTTCCCCAACAACATATTGCCTCAAATACTGGTGATTACATATATCCTGATGAGTTGCTATTGAAGACCCTAACCTCCAGGAATTTATCCAATCTGTTTTAAAACTGTCCATGTTACCAGCTGTCCTGACATCTTGTATAACAGAGGTAGGCAGTAGCACTAGGGAGAAAATTTTGATCTGCAGTGCAACAATCACCCCTCTTGACCACAGATTGCTGGTGGGAGAGGGTTGGAAATGTCATCCTGCTGTACTCTGATTGCCAGCAAACCAGATTTCTATAGCTCAGTGTGGCTGTTAAGGTAGGTTTGGGAAGTTGAAACAATATGTAGCTATGCATTTTTGAAGATGTCAGCTCCTTACGTTTATAGCAACAATTGATATAGTTGTTGACACAAGCACTCCAATGGGAAGGATGGAACATATTTCATAAAGTTAAATTCTTAAGAGTTTAGTACATGAGAAGACAAGCTTATATATCAAAATATCAGTCCATATAACTTAGTTGGAAAAAGTATGTACTTTGTATACTGGGAATGGGTCCCTTCTTGACACCTGTTCTGTGATGCTTTTTTCCCATCTTCTTTTCTACAGCTTTTATTCCTGAATCTCTGTTATTCTTTGATCATAGATTTCTTGCCCCATAACGAGCTTCCTGTGTTATTGCTATACCTGTGTGACTCCTGTATATAGAACTTCATCCTTAATATTTTCTATGGATTCCTTTTTATAGATTTTTGTTGTGGTGGTTTATTTTAAAATCTATGAGTCTTGGATTTCCTTCCCGAGTATATTGCTTCAGAATTTTAAACTGGCTATTTGCCTAGAATTCATATCTCAGTATAAACAATACATTGGCTGGTGGCCTAGAAGTATCTCGTTCTAAACTGACATGAACAGGATGAAATGGCCAACTACCCAAAATATATACAGCTCTTATTTCAGGTGAATCACAAAAGGCAAACATAATAAATACATCACAGAATAATGCTGGTTTTTCCACAACAGGGGTTGTGAGGTTCAAATAAAGCCCTACTCTCACATTCTGGTGTATTTTTGTGGCAGTTTCAGAGACTGTGACATTTTTGAAAATGGGAGCTGGGGACTCCAGAGGCTTTAATGGTGTCCGAGAGGGCTATGCTGGCTGCTAAATGAAGTTGGACCTTCATCTACCCTGTGGACAACATGTTCCCCACCACAGATATATAGAACTAGAAGAAGAGGCATAGTGGCTGGGGAATTCTGAGAGCCATACTCCAAAAAGCCACTTATCCAAGCTCTGCGATTCAATATTAGAATATTGGTATCCCACTATTGATCTGAGGTGGCCGGAGGCGTACATTTTAAAATGCTCCAGAACTGGTATGATATTCATCATATACTAAATCAGTTCCCTATTCCAGCTTTTGTTAGAGTTAGTGATGTACAAATATATGCACTAGGAAATGGATGTCAATATGTAGTAGGATGCTCATCAAAATTAAAAAATGCATTGTGGATCAACACCATCCACAGATACCTTTCCTGGGCTTTGTTTCATTTATGCCAGGAGTTGTACAGGAAACATGCAGTTTCACTGACATTAAAATGGACATTTGATGCTCAAACCAGCTGCATTTAATTGGATGCAGCCAGGTATGGATGTAGTGCAAAGGTATTCCTGGCTTTTGGAATCCTTCGTTTGTACAGAGGACTTCTAATGGCAGCCACAAAGCTGAAAATGAGAGAGCAGGTTCAGTGTTTTCATAACTTGTAAAGAGTTTTTAGAAACAGCAGGTTAAGATATTTATAATGTTGATTCATAAAACAGATGGTGTTTGAAAGGGGAGATGTAATTATACACATTCAAAAATCCTTGAATCCAACCATTTCCTGGGCTATTTTGTAAATACTTTATAACAGCTTTAAAGAACTGCTTGGCCAGATCTGTCCTCTTGCCAATTGAACTGAAGGGAACTATTCTGATATAAAGCCAAGTATTTCTTAGTAAAGCTAATTTATTCTGCCTTTAGTACATTGTAGATTAATGAATTCTTCAGTGCAGGTAGTCCCTCACCACCAAGGCAGATCACAATTATTTCGTATCACCATTGTGTTCATTGCTTCTGTGGCCAATCTGTCATCTGATGTGCAGTCTTCCAGTTATAAGCCTTTCTGTATTCTCTCTTCTCTCATTTTCTTACTCTTTGTCTCCTGTCCTGGTTTTCCTGCCTAAATTTCTTTTCTCTCCTTCTTTATCCATTTCTTTTGCTTTCTTCCTCCATCTACCCCCATTTCTTCCAGATACATTTATCATTCTCCTTCTTCCCTCCTTCTCTGTCTCTCCAACTCATGCTTAAAGATGTAAGAAGACTTTACCTTACATTACCAGGGGTCTTCCCTAGATCTAAAGTTTTGGCCCTTCCATGCTCTTGACCTGGCAACCTTACATGTCATGAGTATCCTGGCATCATTTTACAAGGAAGGGCCCTGTGTGTGTATACCTGTATGTAGAGATATTTATTCTATAGATATTCATTAATTCATTAGGCAGCTTACAAATATAACAAAGATAAAAGTATACAGAAGATTAATACTAAAATGTAATTAAACTATAAATAACTTTAAAAACATGGGCTGGAATTCACAAGCACAGTTATGAATTAGTAATTTAGAGCTGTGCACTGGTAACTGATTAATGTTCATGATCCCTATGTATTCAGTGATGTAGGGAATACATAGGGACTGGAAAAACCTTGCAGTCCTAACTTAGAGGGCAGCTGCTGCTGCTGCAAGTGACAGGGGCTTGTTCCTGTGGATCAGAATATAACAGACTGACATTTCCACCCCCTCCTGTGAGCAATTTCCAGTGTGAAATGGAATTACAACAGGAGTCTAATGGATATTGCCTGTATCCTAATCAATAGGACAACAGATCTCTGTTGCTTGTAGTGGCTGCAGCCCAGTAAGTCAGGATGGGAGGGCAGGTCAAGCTGGCAGATTCTACTTAGCTACTTAACTGAGGCTGTGACATAATTAAGTAGCTGATCTAGAATCTTGGCCATTATCTATCTCTCTCTCTCCCTCTCTCCTTCCTTCTCTCTCTCTCTCTCTCTCTCTCAGAACTTTATATACATTAAAAATATTATAAACAATATATACATGAGAATAAAGTAACATGGAATTCTGTGTTCTACTTTCTCCACCACTAGCCACCTGCTAAAGCCCACTTCTGAGTCCTTGTTGTTGCTACTTCTCCTCTGCTCTTTGTTGTCACTGTTTGCCTAGAACAGGAATGGGGAATGTAGCCGTACAGATGTTGTTGGACTTGATCTTTCACTAGCCCTCACTTGGGTAAGCCTGAAGGAAGTTGAAGTTCACCAACATATAAAAGGCCATGCATTTCCCACCTCTTTTTCCTCCTTGTTGCTGTTGCTACTTGCTTATCTCACAAGTTTTTGGGAAGTGGGTGAATGAGCACAGTAGAAGAACAGCACCAGCAGTTGCTACCAACTCACTGGCATTCCCATTCTGGTCTGAAGGAAAAGGTAGATGAAGAAAAGGTGATAGGAATTAGTTGCTTCTTTGCTACCACCTACTTGCCCACCCACAATCTTCTTCTTGCCCAGGAAGAGCTGACAAACAGGTGGGCAGAGTGAGGGGGAAAATGCACACTGAGAAAATGCGCACATCTTGTCTTAAGACACCTGAAGCCTGGAATTCACATTAGAATTTGATCTTAATGTGTTTTAAGTATCCCTAAAAGTTTTCTAGCCCCTTTGTATGGGATGGCATGGTATTATCCCACAGCCCAATCCTATGCTGATTTCAATAGATTAATGTATATGGGATTGTGGTCTTTGCACTGGAAGCAAAGAGTTAAAAGGTAATCCTGCATTGCTTCTTTTCTTCTTTCTGACACAAAAGAGCTCAAGGTTTAGACACTGGACAGTGACACCTTCTTTGTAACTTCCCACCCAACTGCTTCACTTTCCTTTATAGTAAAGGTGGCCTTGGGGGGCCTTTGCAGTGATGCTCAGTGTTCTCCTCATCCACACAGCAATAAACCAGTTTTGCAAAACTTGGTTAACTTATTGAGCTATGTATGGCACTACATTATTATAATGATGGCACTTTGGTGTGGTTTTGACTAGAGGTGATGTTGACTAATTTTCAGGCTTAGAAAACAGCTTCCCAGTCATGAGGAATCTTCATTAGGAAGAATAAAGGCAGCCATGAGGCTGCCCCAAGATTCTTAGTGCTTTAGCACTGTTGTTCTATGCAAAGATCCACAAACCATTTCTGGAGAAAAAATATTTTCTGTGCAGTAGTGTTTCTAAAGCAAGAAATTGCACACATACTTTTTTCTACACATATAAAACACAAAATACCATTTACCAAGGCACAAATGGATTGAGAATTGTGCATAAATTTCATGTTCTCGTCCAGCAAGGAGAAAACTGGAGTAATCACTTGTGCTTGTCTACAAGGATGAAAAATGTGAGATTTGCATCCTTAAGTTAAGACATGTCTGTCATGATCCTGTATCAAGAATAGGGAATGTATGATCTGCCAGAGATTGGGCTGCAGTTCCCACCATTCTTTGTTGTTGCTATGCTGGCTAGGGCTCATGAGAGATAGAGTGTAATGGCTGGAAGCTCACAAATCCGCCCCCCCTCCAGTCCCAGTTTATAAGTCTGTGTTGTGATACAGCTCTGTCCCAAATTGTGCATGCAGGCACAATTCCATTAAGGATGTCAATGTGTTCCTGACATTACTGACTTAAGAGAAAATTTGGTACCAGAGGGAGAGAAAACATGAAAGGGTTCGTGGACCACACACAAAAAAAGAACGGCAGTTTAACATGTTTCAGCAAATATTTTATTCAAACCTTAACAATATGCTCACGTGAAATGAAACAACCAAGTCTGGTAAGCCGTGCATGAATAGACAAAAACATTTTGAATCTTCTACAGACCACTTAAAAGTCTTCCAAAATGCAGTGAGGATGACTTTGCCTTTCATCTATCTTCAGGTTTCTTCTGACTTCCATTTTGTGGCCAAACTAACAGAACTAGGCTTCTTTGCCATGATGGCAATAGCTGATAAGGCTTACCTGTTTCCCCCTTTTCTTTCTGTTTTCCTATTCAAGTATGTTCACTAAAGGATCCTGGAAACAGCTGCTGTTTACCCTGTCTGCTGTTGGCCAGTTCCGCACTAGACTGCTATAGCGCTATCATTCCACTTGCAACTTCCTATGAAATCCTGGGGCTTGCAGTTTCCGCAGTCTAGTGCGGAAGTGGCCATAGACTGGTCACACAGCTACAGTAGGATCAACTACAGCAAAACGCCATTCCTTCCTAAATCAAGCTGCATTATTTACTACAGACATACTGCTGCAACCTGTGTTTCCCCATTTTTCCTTCATCATCCTCCAATGCCAGTGCTACTAAAAGAAAAACCCCTTCCACCTAGGCCATTTCCCCACGAAAACTGCTGCTATTCCACTTTCAATGCCCTGTGGAATTCTGGGGTTTGTAGTTTACTGAAACCAAAGAGCTCTTTGGCTGAGAATTTGAAGTGCCCTTCCCTAAACTACAAACCCCAGAATTCAATAAATAGGAGGTTGATAGTGGAATAGCAGCACCTTAACACTGTAGTGTGGAAATGGCCCTAGACAAAAGAAGAAAAACAAATGAGGAGACTGAGAGAAGGGGAACAGCCTTCGTAAAGCAGAACTTCGCTGTGAGAGGCTTTGTATGCCTGTGACCTACAGTGATACACACAGGTGCCTGAATGGGGAAGCCGTTTTGTTATGACGGCTATGGGACCCAGGAAGGGACTCCCCGATGTCGCTTTGATATCACTTAATTCGGCCCTGGCTAGACCGCGCTCAGCGGCCCCGCTGCACGTGTTTGGGTTGGTTTCTGAAACAAGCACGTACCGGCTGCGGCTGATTAATTGTTCATATTCCATTCCTCATTCAAGCCAGCATTTCCCAAGCCTCACGTAGCTTCAGGGGACACCCATACCCATACTCCACAATAGCGGCGCGGTTTCCCGCCAAACCACCCCTTTGGAGAAGGCCATCAGCTCACCGGCCACTCTTTTGTCTTTCAACGTTAATCCGATCCTGCTGACAGTGACCTCACCAGATCTTTTTGGCTAGCGCCAAAACTCTTTTGTTCCCTACTTGGTTTGCCATAGCCGCCAGGCATGTTTCACCCTATAAAAAGTCCCCATTTTGGGACCTCGTTGGTTCCTCCTGAGCTGCCACCCAGACCTGCTGCCGGTTGAGTCAAGAGTTCCCCTCAGCACCCAGCGCTGAGCCTCGTCATCCATCGCTCCAGATTCTACAGGTGTTGTATCACCCGCTGTCCCCCCAATTCTCTCTTCCTCATTCCTTTAGTTAGCGTGTGTGCGTGTGTTTGATTTACCTTGCTTTTGTTTAATAAAGTTGTTATCATTGTAACCTGACTTGCTCATTGCCCGGAAGCCGTAGACGTTGGGTTAAAAGATCTTGTGAAGTCACCCTGCCTTTCCTATGTCAAGCCAGTGCTCTGAGTTCTAATTTCCCCCAATTTGGCTTTGATTGGCAAGTGGGCGCCCCTCACGGGACACCCCCAGTTTTCAGGGTAACAGTTCCTCTCCTTTCAGCATCTTTCCCACCACACCCCCCCCGACAGTCCCGGGCGGAGGCCCTGAAGGAAGTTCCCTCCCAAACTTTGCTGACCAGCTGTGGGCCTGCCCAGGAGGGCCCGCGGCAGACACCGCAGGAGCGGCCTAACTCCCGCCTGCTTTTCCCTTTAAAAACGCGTCCAGCGGCACAAGAATCCTGGCGCCCCTCACAGACTCCGCCGGTTTCATTCAGCACAAGTTTCCACGGGCTGCGGCCCACTTTTACCCGAAGCGTTGACTCTCGGTCGACCTGAAGTAATACTTCCCCGTCCCCTGGTTTTAGGAACCGGACGCCAAGCTCTCGAACACTGCCATAAAACGAGAGCACTGGCCGCAGAGCCCACCAACGGCCACTTCCGCAGCTATTGTCTTCTTTACGTCGCTCTTGCGACACATCTCCCTCTCGCGGAGCGCCCGGGCCCCGCCCCATTCCGCCA
Source organism: Ctenosaura bakeri (assembly GCA_948474755.1). Taxonomy (NCBI): domain Eukaryota; kingdom Metazoa; phylum Chordata; class Lepidosauria; order Squamata; family Iguanidae; genus Ctenosaura; species Ctenosaura bakeri. The sequence continues at coordinate 579,902 of CAOLHI010000457.1, read as the reverse complement.
CAGAAAACTCCACCCGCAGCGCCCAGCGCTCGGCCCAGTCCCGCGCGTGCGCGGTGAGCACAAACTCCCTCTCCTCTTTCCCCTCGCCCTCCCTCCTGACGCAGCGATTGGCTAATCCCCTTACTGCCGGAAAGTCAACATGTCCCGCGTGCGGAGCGGCGGCCGCGGCTAACCTCGGGCCAATCGAGGCGGCTCTTACTTGGCGGAGCGCGGCGGGTTCAGCCAATGCGAGGCGGCGTTGTTCAGGGCGGCGCAGCCCCGAGTGAGCCCGTGAGAGGATCAGCCTGGGCGCTGCTGGTGCGGCCGTGAGGAGACGCGAAGGCCGGGCCAGGTGAGGTGGGGGTCGCGCGGGCAGGGCCGGGGCGAGGCGCGCTTCGTGGCGGGCCCTTTGGCCTCGGCCGCAGTCAGGCTGAGGGGAGGAGGAGGAGGAGGAGGTGAAGGCGGCGGCGGCCCTGTCGGCCCCTTGGCTCTCCCGCGGCCCGGCTGCGAGCGGTGGGAAACAACTGGGCGGGTGGGGCAGTCCCGTCCCAGCACGGGCACCATTTTGGGGAGCGGCCTCAGTTCCGCGGGCCTTGGCGCGGGCGGGGGCCCCTTCCAGGCCGTGACACTCGAGGGGGAGGAGGACGAGGACGGCGGAGGCCCTTCCTCGCCCGGCTCAGCGTGGCGGCGCTTCGTCGCACGGGTGGCCCCACGCGGATGGGAGGAGACGCGCTTCCTTTCAACTTCCCGGGGCGTTTCCCCTTGATTTGGGCCTCGCTGCCTTCCTCCACATGTCACCGTCCGCCCCCCCTTCCCCTCCCTTCCCTTCCTCAGCCGTGTGGTCGGTGCCTTCTGATCCCCTCCATCCCAGTGGCAGTTCCCGCCGTTTATGAAATTGATTGTTGGAAGAACTATGAGAAATAAAAGAGCGGGGGCGGAAAATGGGTGCTTCTGAGGTCGACAAGCGGCTCGAAAGCGCGTACGCACAAGGTTCTGACGCCGCCTGTGATCGAAGTCTTCTGGCGGAAATTCGCCGTAACCAGCCCTCCTTTTCTTTCAATATTAGTACTTAGTCTGGGACTTTTTTTTTTTCTTCCGCCGTAGCCTCTTGCCCTCTTTTCCGCCCCCTCTGTCGTTGCTATTGAGAATATATACCGATGCGTTGCTGCCCGCGGGATTGTGACTCCCAGCTCTGTCACCTAAGCGTAATTTTCTCGTGCGGTTTGGCATCGCTGCCTGTAGCCTTCGCAGGAGCCGGACATCTTACAGCGGCTGAGAGATAATCAATTCAATACTTGCTTCAAGTTGGAAAAAGTCCATTAGATGAAAGACGTCGGAACCTTTTAAGTTTAGTCACCATAATGATTGAGTTGAGTCATGGATCAGACAAACTTCCTAAACAAGTAGACTCCCTCAGCCATTCTAGCTGATGTGAAATAAACCTCTTTGAAGCACTGTTGTGAGTCCCTCATGGTCTTGATCGGCAGAACTTGGGGACAATCTTATCCAGCTCGTTGTTTCTTAGGGCCATATTGCAAGGACTGAAATTCTCCTGTAGAAGGTTACCTAAAGAAATAGCCCAAAGGAACAGGTTTTGCCAGTTTCTTCCTCTGAAATACAGTCAACAGCACCTGGTATTTGTTGGTGGTCTCCCATCCAAGTACTTTGCAAGTCACCCTTTCAGTCTCAATAATGGCAAAACTCTTTCAGAGCAAATCCCGTGATGGGTTGCCGTAATGTTGCCATTAGTCAGAAATGTCTTGAAGGCACATTACAACAAGAGTGCTGGGGGTCAGGGCTTTTGCATTTCTAAGTCTTAGATTTTACATGTCAACTTATATCTTCTGTTGTTACTCTTTGAGATTAAATAACTAAATATGTTACAGAACAGCAGGAACAGGAGTCTCCAAGTAATGATTCATTTTTTGCAAAAATGAGGATATGGCCCTTAATATTCTAGTTCAAACATGTCTTTATGGGGTACAAATCCTATTGGAGACCTTCCAGAAATGTTTTCTCAGCACTACAGGATTGGCACCATATCTGCAAAACTAATTATGGAATGAACCAACCTTTACCAGTGAGTTGAGGAACCTAGCTGTAGCTCACAAGGTTTCTAATGGATTGTGTCAGGGCAGCACACAGCAAAAGATTGTGATGCTTATGAATACAAAATGCACCTAGCTTCCTTACAAAGACTATTTTGTTAAATCTGCAGTGTTAGAAAGATTGCATATCATGCTGTTGACACCTAGCTTATATTTGACATATGCTTCTTTTATGAATTCAGATGTTTCCAAAAAGTCATCTTGCTGAAATAGTAAATCTGCATTTCTCTTTAGATGCCTGTGGAATTTTGGCACATTAAAGGACATGAGAACATGTTTGATGGGGTTTGGTATCCTGTCTCATGATGTGCTTTATGTTACTGTACATAATCACATTTTATTTTCAAATATTGTGATTTCAGTAAAAATGCTGAGTAATGAATGAAAAGTCAAGGTAAGGTTGGAATCAGCATTCCATCTGTGTAACAGATGAGTCAATTTGTTAGAAATATTATGGTTTTAGTACATAAATTTGTCTTAAATGCCTTAAAATTGGTCCACAAGTTAAGTTGGAGCACGGTAGACATGGGTTCAGTTCAGCACAGATAGTCATAATTGTTGCTGCTGTATCGTGATTATGGTCAGTGTATTCTGATGTTGCTTAGGCCTGGCTTCCATACTTTTGGCAGCAGAGATTTTTCTAATTAATCATCCAAGCAATATACTGGTAGTTTTAATATTTTTAATTTGAAGTAGAGATCCAGGATTATGTCACTATTTGCTCTGGTACGTTGGCCAAACCTACAAGTTCATATGACACGGGACTGCTGTTAAATGAGAGTGCCATATCAATTTCTTCTCTTTCCCACCAATGATAGAATGATATGATCATTCTGTCATTACAGGCTTCCCCCACTTATCTGACAGGTTAGTGACTGGAGCATTGTCAGAAAATGGAATTGGATGAAAAGTGGAGTCCTTGTACTGTACTGTAGGAAGCATGAAGGACTTGTGGAGGCTCACTTGGGACTGAAGGCATGCTGACTGCAAAGTCTGTCAGCTGACTTAGTGCCTTTTTGTTTTGCCAGTTTGCTCTGCAAGCAGCGCATGTGTGTGTGCAAGAGGTTTCAAGCGAGCTGTGGGCAAGAAGAACTGATGAAAGTGAAGCCCTTGTACTTGTCTTTAATTTGGGAGCATCAAAAAACCAAGCAATAAAGGGGTATCGTAAAATGGGAACTTCCTGTATAATTTGTGCTTATCTTGAACTCTCCAGCAGCCAAAGCCAATGACACAAGGCAGCAAATTCTTAATGTAGTAACTGTCAAAATATTGCAGATAACATTCTAAATGTCAGAATAATGGGATAGGCAGGGCTTGAGGGAGATGATGTTTTTGGTAAAAGCCCTCATGTTGGGATATAAATATTGTTAAAGCAGTAGTTACTACTTAACAGCATTGACACCATTGTATGTTTACTTGCTTACCTGTTTTATTAATCTTTCTGATCACAGTGTGGAAGTTTGTTGTTAATTCCTATCAAGTCAGCTTTAAATTAAGATGATCCTATGAGTAAGAGACCCCCAAGACACTTTGTTATTAACAGAGATTGCATACTCATGAGTATGGCTTCCTTGATGCTATCTGTCCACTTGTAAAGCACTCTTCCTCTTTTCTTTCTACTTTGCCAGGAACTATAATCTTTTCTAATATGTTGTGTCCTCTCGTGATACGCCCAAAGCATGATAGCTTCCGTTTAGTCTTGTTTGGCTTCTAGGGAGATAATTCACCTTAAAATTTGGAAATACTTGACCCTAGTGAAGGATTCTTATTATGCTCACTGGTGATACTGTTTTTAAGTACTAACCAGAGCTTGACCCTGCTTAGCTTCCACAATCAGATGAGATCTTGTGACTTTAGGGTATTTAGGCCAAAATGTGTCGTATTTCCACTAAATGTGGGGAAGATGTCTCCTATCATTCCAAATAGCATGGGGGAGGTGTTTTAAGTTGAAAAAAATAAAGCAATTTTTAAACAAAATGTTTATAACAGAAATATTTGAGGACCTAATTCAGAAGGCCAGAAGCTGCTCTTGGGACCCTGCAAGGGCTTTATATGATCCAGGGGTTGCACTTTGCCCAGTCGTGGCCCACAGAACAAAATAATTTATGAATCTGCAGTATTTCTACTTTAAAAAATTAAATGGAACTGTAAATATAAATTGTTCTTATTGCTGTTATGAGGCTGTTTGTATAGCCAAATCGGTTGTATAAGCTTGCTACAACATACTCCAGACTAAATATATATTGAAGATTTATAATATATATATTTTTTGGAAATCCAGGCAAAAATGATTTTTTTTTTTAAAAAAAATTGAATAGTCAGCTGTTGGTTTTAACATATTTCAGACAAAATGACAATTGTGTGCCTATGGAACCAAAGGAACAGATTTCAGATTCTGACACCCAATAAATCTGTTCAGTAATTCAAGAAAAGGTAGTGTTTTTTGTAAAAGCAAGAATAGCGAATGCGTGGTCTTGAGGAGATAGACTCCAATTCTTGTCCGTCCAGCTTGGTTTATTATGAGGAGGGTTGCTGTCTAATAACATCATGAGGGCCACATTTATATGTAAGTATACAGAGAGAGAGAGATGAAAGGTATTGCCATGTGTCCTTGCGCATCTTACACGTTAATTTGTCAATATTCACAACATTGTAAAGTCGAAGGCTTTCATGGCCAGAATCCATAGGTTGTTGTGGGTTTTCCAGACTTTGAGGCCATGTTCTAGTAGGTTTTTCTCTTGATCTCCTCTGAAGATGCCAGCCACAGATGCAGGTGAAACGTCAGGAGAAAATACTAATAGAACATGGCCTCAAAGCCCGGAAAACCCACAACAACCTATTCACGACATTAATTTTTCAGGAGAGGTTGTGCTACCACCTTCAGAGCAATCAGGACCCTCCCCGAAATATTAGGCATATTTTTAATAAACCTAATATATATTGATAGTAATGACTAAATTCAGACTATATTTTTTATAGTTTTTAGTATTGCACAAGTTTCCCAAGGGGCAGCAATTCGTTTGTTTCTGCCAAGAAAACAAAAAACTATTTTAAGAAAATTAATAAAGGAGAGCTTAATAGCATGATAAACAGTTGTGATTAGATGAGTGAATGTTGACAATCAAAATGGATAGACCAACTTTTTTCCTCCTTCCAAACAGTTTCCACTTTTATACTACAAGCTGCTTTGAATATTTGCAGAGACTACTAGAGATGTATCCAGGGGTTGAAAACCAGGATGTCATTTCTTATTTCAACCACAGTTAGCATCTTTTACATATTCAGGATATTGTGGTGAATAATGGTTGGGCTGATTTACAAGAGAAACAGAAATAAATATGAGTAATGGTGAAATTTGAACCAACTTAATTATGACTGTTAATATTTTATTAGATCTTATTAATTGAAATAACGGTGAGTAAATCCTTGCTTAAGAAAGCCTATGAAATTCATGAGGTTGCTTGCCATAAGTTTACAGGTGACTAGAAGAAACACACACACACACCTTATGATCATTCAGTTTTTCAGAATTCCTAATTCCAGTACACTTGCTTGGAATGTTTCCTCAGGCTGTAAGTGAAGCAATACATGTAGTGATATTAACTTTAGTGAATTTTGTGAATACAAAGTTATATTTAGCACTTATTTAATTTTTTTCTGCTGAATTATTAGGACTGTAAAATGAAGATAATGGTTTTGCATCTAGATATGGCCTCCTGCACATTGTGAGGGCTTTGATTTAAACAATGAGGTTTTGGTTTGGTTTGGTTTGTTTGTTTTGGTTTGGGCCAGTTCCCCCATTTTCTCTGAAAAACTGTTCCAGAGTTTTGGAAGGTGGTGCTGGATGCTTCAGGGGAAGGAGAGATTGGTGAACAATTGTTTCCTTCCTCTAGTGGAGCTTGCCATGAGCAAAACTCAGTTCATGAGACATTTGGATTATCTCCATAATATATAAGAATGATATTCTTCTGTAAGTGTTGCTTTGTCACTCTTGCTTAAATTTTTGAAATTATTATCTTTCAGGCAGATAAAAGATCTTACAGATGGCCGATAACAGGTAAGTTCTGAGAACTGTTTTTATAAGAGCAACTTATTTCCAAAACAATTGTCTGTGAAAATATATTCAGGGATTGTAAAATATACAGGTTGGATCTAAGAGATTAACCATTTTATGTAATGTTCCTTTCACAACAGTTCTGCTTTTGTATCTTTTTCTTGGTACAGTTCTTAAGTTGATATTTGTGTCTAAAGTTGTCTCTCTTCTTATGATGCTTCTTCAGAAAATATAGCATATAAAAAATTACACTTATTCAGTATAGCACATAGTAGAATGACAAGGCTTTATACCTCAGATTTGACTTGTGGTACACTTGATAAAAAGGTGGGCTGGTAGTGTTTTCAAGGCATTTACTTTTTTGAAAAAAAAATATTACTGGTTTACGTCTAATATAGACAAAAATGCCAACAGAAAATTATAAATATAAATACTCCACCATATGACCAAATATATATATATATATATATACACACACACACACATACACAAAAGAAATTATCTCAAAGATAGAATGTTTTCTAGCATAGTATATATAAAAACATTGTATATGTATGTGTGTATGTGTATATATATATATATATAATTTTTATAATTTTTCTGTATTTTTCAATTATACCGAAAATACAGTTTTCAGTACACTCACTATCCCTTTGTTACCTATTGGCCACTGAATATTTCTGAATAGTGTGAAATATTCGTGTGAAGGCTTCAAGAAACATGGAAGCATGTTGTGATTCATGCACTATTCATTTTGAAAATAAAATAGTTTTTACCTGCCCCATGCTGGCTAGTTTCTCTGAATGTGTCCTGAGTACCAGCTATTCTGACTTTCAGTTGTGCCAACCTGGTAAATTGCTCTGGGGGTATTTGGGCAGACTTAAATTTGCATAATTTTTGCCTCTTGATGGTTGGCTACATGTAAAGTAATTGACTGGTCCAATTCAGGAGGTAACTAATAGTTTTGGGGAGAGTCCTGAATACTTTGAAAAAAGTGCTAGTATATGCTGTGCTGAAAGAGGCTTCCTTTGGATTTAGGTAACTGTAACATTGATATCGCAGTTCAGATATTCCCTGGTTGAGCAAGCTGTCAAGTGAGTGGTGGCAGTCCAATCCCAAGAGCTCTTAATAAACTACATAGACCTATTGTACAGAGGCTTCAGACCTAACTTTGGCACAGAAATAGGTTTGATTGCTTTGATAGAGGAATTAATCAGCTTAATAGTCCCTTATGAACCTAAATGGATGACCTATGTTGACAAAATCAAGAGAACCCATTCCCACTGGTATCTGTGACTTAGGATACCATCAGCTATGGAATCCTTTTTGTTTGGTTCTGGGAATATGTGGGATACTGCTACAAGAGCTACTTCTAGTGCGTTGTGGTGGGATACTTCTGTTCCTTGGCCCTTGAGCTATATAGATTCCCACAAAGATGCATTTTGCCCTCCATTCTGTTTAATATCTGTACGACAGTGGCTATCTGATTATCTAAGATGAAGTATCGCTAGTATGTTGTTGATATCCAACATTGCTACTCCTTTCCATCTGAGTCAGGTGAGGCTATAGAAGTGCTGAGTTGATGCCTGGATTTAGTAATGGGGATGGATGAACAGTAGTAAACTTAATCCTGAAGCTTAATCCTGTTAAGACAGAGGTCCTGTGGGTAGATTATTCTCTAGTTCAAAGTGATCAGTTTCACTCTTAGCTGGAATGGATGTTGCTGTATTCCCCAGAAGGATAAATATGCAGTTAGGTGTATCCAGCTTTGTGTTTGGAGGCCTAAATGACCTTAGAGTACACAGTGCTTTTTACCAGTCTTAGCTGCGTCACTTGTTGCAATCTTTCCTGGGCAGAGGTAGCTGAACTATGGTTCTTAATGCTTAGGTTACACCGTATCTGGATTACTAATATTGTTGTGTCTGAGTCTGCCTCTTTAGATTGTAAGGGTAGGGAATTGTCAAATTAATAATTTGTAGCAGTTTGAGCATTGGACTGTGACCCTGGAGACCAGGGTTCCTTTTCCCTCTTAGTCATGGAAACCCACTGGGTGACCTGGGGTGCGTCATATATTCTCAGCTCCAGAAAACCCCATGATAAGTTCACTGTAGGGTTGCCATCAGTTGGAATTGACTTGAAGGCATTCAACAACAACAACAAAGCTGCTGGATGAAGGGTACAGTATAAATGCTCTAAAGACAATAAAGAAACTGAATGCTGCAGCAGCTTCAGTAAGTGCAGAATGCTGTGGCTGGAATTTTGACTGGCATTATTTGCTAAGATTCTCTTGTGCCATTGTGAAAGAGCTTATGTGGTTGCCATTTTGCTTTTGGTCTAGATTCAGAATGTTTATGCTCATCTAAATTTTTAACTGTTTTGGGACCAAAGTACTTGAAGGAGTGCCTTCTTCCGTATGAATCTGCCTGTGCACTAAAGTAATCAACCAAGGCCTTTCTCCAAATACTATCTCCAGTGAAAGGGAAGAAACGAGGGAGATGGGATTTTTGGTACTATGACCCTAGCTTTATAGAAAAAAAAGTTGTTGAGGAATTTTCAGTGCATATCAGTAATCATAAGGATTCATAATCTTTACATTTTCCTTCGTTGATTTGTTTGATGTCTAATTGAAAACTCTATGAAATATCAATTGACTTACAGGATGTTCTGCAGGATGAATTTTTGTTTAATTGGAAAAACTTAGCTATTATTTACTGTTAGTCCCAACTTGAGTGTCACCACTGAATCAACAGGAACTTTACAAAATCAACACTAATATAAGTTGCATTAATTTAGTAGTTGTATTCAAGCTGGGGCTAACAATTGCATTTTGGACTTTATCCAGCTATCTTTTCAAAGTTGCAAATTAGAAACAGTGGTATACGACTGGTGAAATTTTCTTGGCAAGCAATCTGAAAATCAGCGTTCCATGGGAATCTTTTTGTTCAGGGAACACAACGTAGTGGGACTAACAGAACATTTAGTATTTCTCTTAGGCACAGAGTCTGCATTTGAAACATTTTAAGACCTCCGAGAAATCTTTTTAATCCTTTTGTACATGTTCATTTTAGTGTCAGGTTATTAATAGTATCTCAAATTAAAGGAGTATGAAGTTAGACATTTCATTTTTAATGCCCGTTACATTTACAAGAACTTAGTTGTGAAAGTAGTAATTAGATGTATCTCAAATATGATTTTGCAGTAAAGCAGAAGATGCTGCCTCAGAATCTGTGGAAGCTGCTAAAGGAACAGGTGACAAAAAAGGTAACTAATTAAAATGTGGTGTTTTAGAGTGCATAAATGTACAGATACAGTTCCTGCATTCTGTTTTTACTTCTTTTTCTTTACTTCTGAAGCAGAGGAAAAAACTGCCGTCCTGAGTTTAGGTTTTGCTCATTCCTGCATGCATCTCTAGAGTGAAAGTCCTACTACCAGAGAGATAGGCCATGAAAGGAGCTGGCAGAGGAGCAGGGTTGAAAACACAGTAGCTGCGTCTTCTGTTGCTTCTTTGGATAAGGCTTCTTTTTTCCTTTGAGTATTATAGTAACTGTAAAAGTTCTCTAAGAACATCTGTGCTTTCCATGTATTGAGGTCATACAGCAAAGCATGATTTTGTCTGTTCCCTAGGTTTGTAATTTTTTTCCCTCTAGAGTTCTGATAAGGCATAAAAGTGAGAATATTTGAGCAAGTATTTGGTGTTGGATGTGAATGCATGCCCTAAGCTTTAGGAAAATTATAAAACATGCTATTTTAGGTTGCCAGAGACAATTAGAGAACTTAGATAAGTTGATAGATTTTGGCTGTGGACATCTTAACCTCTAAAAGTTTGGGAAGGTTTTCTATGCTTTCTGCATATGTGTGTATGTGTGCGTGTATATATATATATATATAGAGAGAGAGAGAGAGAGAGATCGTGATTGTGTGTGTGTGCGTGTGTGTGTTTTCTTCATTAGCAGTTTGCCTCAACTGAATATCTGTCTTGCCAGTGGTATTCTAGGAACATAATGTTACAGAACTAGACCAGAATTTGTCAAATTTAAGTATTACCTGGAACTTCTATCCAAAGAAATTTCCTGATAGAAGTATAAAATATGAATGTTATGATTTCTCTTTCAGAAAAGTTAGCAGACCAGGTAATGCAGAATCCACAAGTCTTGGCAGCTTTGCAGGAGCGACTTGATAATGCCCCTCATACTCCTTCCAGTTACATTGAAACGTAAGTATTAGAAATGGGGCTCAACATAAGGTAAAAATCCATAATTGACATTTTTTGGTCTATAGAAGACAGTCCAAGGATTGGCAGAGAGTCCCAAACTTATCCAGCTTCAGTAGAAGGCTTGGGTTTTTTTCCACATCTTTGCAATTGCCTGTAAAGCAAGGGGAAGTCTCGGTTTAAAGCAATGGATTATACCCTATTGGTGAGTAATGGTGACCACAGCTTGACTACTAAGACCAGTCAAAATATATGGAGCCTAGATATAAGGCAATCAAAAAGAAGGGAATGCTATTTGTTCTCAGTTAATTATAAGATATAGTGCTGTTACTTCATGGTATAAGGTTACCTTGTGTTGTATTTAAATTGGAAGATTATGGATGAGTTCTTTCTACTAATTTTAGTGCACTTGTATCCCACTTACCATTTAGTGAAGTCAAATTGGCATGCATGGTTTTCCCACCATTTGATCTCCACAGTAGTCCTGTGAGATACGTTAGGATGATATGCACTAACTAGTGCAAGGGCACCCAGTAAGCTATATCTCCTAGAAGGGCATTCCTGTCTATATAGGCCACAGCTTCTCCTGAAGGCTTCAATCATTTACTGGATCTAAGTATCATTTATGAGACCTAGTTTCCTTATTAGCAACCATTTTTTAAAAAACAGATAGGTCTGATCATAAGTACAACATCTTGTGGCAATGGATTCAGCTGGGCTTGGCAACTGCAAAAAAGATTAAAAAATATTTTTGACCCAGAATTCCCACAGACATCCTCTAACAGTGTGTGGTCATCCCCCTGCCACTTGAGGCCTCTGCTGGGCCTAAAATGGCCCAGGAAATCCAAAACAAGACAAAAATGCCCCCTAGAGACCATTTTGGGGCAATTTTTATTTTTGGAGGGCACAGAAACAGTCCAGAGGGGGACTTCGTATGTCTCATGAGTCACACTTTGCTGACCAAGATTTTATGTCTGTTTGAATTTGCTAGAAATTAACTGACCAGCTCTGATTGTGCTGACATCCTAAAATTGTTTTTTCTTTTCATATGTTTAATTAAAAAACTTCAGCTATTTAAGCTACAATCAGAAATCAGTACCCAATTAGTATTCATTTTCTGATTGTTTTCTAGCTTTGATACATGTTTTGATGTGGTGTGAGTAGAAATCCACACAATGGATTCAAATCTGTACTGGCCTAAATTAATTTCTCTGCTGGCTTTGCAGGGCCAATGTAACAAAACTTCCTTTGCGTCCTCTTCATGCAGTCCTTAATGTTGCTTTGTTGCCTAAAAACCAGTTCTGGAGGAGTTACTCCAGCTCTCCAGATTTGGTTTTTGTGAGGTATGGCAAGTTGCAGTGGAAATGTGAAAAAGTCACACTCTTTATTGTGTTGATCAAAGCAGTTCCCTGAGTGAATTGCCTTTGTTCTATGTTTTTCAGGCCTCAGTTGTTAATACTCACTTTCCCATTTTACTGTTGGTGACTTTGGTTTAAAATCCATTGCCACCTGTGAATGATAAGGTGTTTTTGAGCCCAGGAGAGCAAGAACTTAGAATTCTGAAGTGAATCCACTCCTTCCTTCATTACTTTAGTTTCCTGATAGCATCAACTTAACTTTGGAAGGGACAGGTCACATGGGCCCAGCTACACTGAAACTGTTGTATGGTGCTGTGGTAGCTGTGCATCTTTCTCTCTCTTGATGCTGCTCCCAGAGCAACATAGTTACACATTCTGATCTCTGGTCCTTTAAGATCTATCACAGGTAGCTGGGTTTGATAGACTGGTGGACAATCCTTTCAGCCCCATTACATAAACATGTAAAATATGCCTCCTTCTATAATAGTTTGCAATGGAATACATTTTTCAATCCCTCCAGGGCTAGTGTTATTATCAATAAGTGTATATCATAACTCCAAGTCAGGTGATGATCTAGTTTTCTTTTTGTCCCATGTTACACCGCTTCATTCAGTCACAGAATTTAAGTGTTGCTCTTAAGTACTTTTTGCAGCAGTTACCATTATAACAAGATGAAGGAAGGAGTGCACTGAAATTTGGTAGGGGTGCTGGATACTGTCACCATACACATTTCACATAACTTTGTTTCCAGCTTACCAAAAGCAGTAAAAAGAAGAATTGATGCCTTGAAACAGCTTCAAGTGAAATGTGCCCACATAGAAGCTAAATTTTATGAAGAGGTTCACGATCTAGAGAGAAAATACGCCGCTCTCTACCAGCCTCTCTTTGATAAGGTAAGGCAAGGGGTCATGTAAATTCACTTGTCACTTTTAATTTTTCTTTCTAATCATTGTAACAGCTTTTATAAGTGGGGAAGTTAAAACTGCATGGAATTTTTTTTAACTGTATTGGAGTAAGTTTATTTGAGTAATTCCTAGATTTATTTCTATAGTGTGCACCTCTGTCTGTAGCAAATCTGTTTTCAGTTTTCTCAGGACCCAGCTACCAATATAGTGGTTTTCTGTGCTTTTACAAAGGAGATATGAGAACAGACAGAGTGGTTCCTCTGTATAGCAGTAATATGTAAATTGAAATTAATTTTTTGCTGTTAGTAGCACTATACCGGGCTACAACTTATTAAGTATTCTGTTTTTTATTATCTTGGCATGCAGTTAACATTCCTTGATGGTACCAGTTCATTGTTTTGCTCAGCCTGGTCAAGTTCATGTTTGAACTGCAAGCAGCAGTTACATGTATGCAACATGTACTTCTTTCACATTATGTTTTGTTTTCAGGGACAGGGGACATGATTGAAACACGTTAAGGTTTTGTTACATTATAACAGATGCAAATGAGAATAGAGTCAAAGACAGCAAAGTTAAATGTGTTCAAACCTTGTACTTTGGTTAAAGTATTTAGTATGCCAGCAGTCCAGGTCTCTTGTTTGATTAAAGATAAATTAGGTTGGCAGTGTTACAGGTATAACAGTAAACATATGTTCTTGATACTTACGCATAAGTAATTGATATGGCAGTTAGTCCACTGGAGACCTATCAAGGAATGATACATTCAGTTTCCTGTAGTACTTACTTTTTTTGTAAACATAGGGTATTCTAATATGTGTCTAATTTTTATACAATTTGTGTAGAGAAGGGATTTTATCACTGGCTGTGCTGAACCTACAGATGCTGAGGCAGAATGGCACAGTGAAAATGAAGAAGAAGAGAAGCTAGCTGTAAGTAAAAATATCAGTAATTTAAAGGCTTGGATAATTTTTAAAAATATAAATTATAAATTTGAATGTTCCTTATGTTCTTTTAATGAAGCAAACAAAGGAAAAAATGGCTATCCTCAGAAAGCTTATGTCAATTTGGGTGACTAGGAACTCTTAACTTTTCTTTTTTTCTGAAATTTCAGAAAATAACCACAGGTCCCAAAGATTTGCCTGGTAAAACTGAACCTTGTCATTTAGGTTTGTTATAATATTGTAATTAAATGATTTGCACTGTTCGTAACCTGTTGACAGCATCTTCTGCTAATGGGTTCCATTCCGGTGCTATAATAAGACCCAAGAAGAGAAAAAGTCAGCTACGTTTCTGTCTTTACCTCTATTTTTGGGGACACTGTATGTGGTAAAAGGATTAATTTTACATATCTTGTCTATGATTTTTAAGAAGTTCTCAAATTTAGTTTAATGCTCTGAGTTAATTGCAAGTGAATGTCATCACCAGACTGCCAAATTCTTTCTTCTCCCAAAATAATGAGCCAGTACACATTTAACAATCAACCAGAATTCTGAAAAATTTATTGGGAACAAGCAAGTAGGCAGGTGCATGTTGCTCAATTGTGCCCTCTTGGCTCATCCTCTCAGTGCCAGTGGCTAGTTTACTTGTCAGCCTGAACCAAGATCCTGGGCTCACTGATTTTTGAACAACCTGGACTCTCATATAAAAAACAAAACATGGCCTCAGATTGTAGCTTCCTAGGTCATCGCCAAACTCAGAATACCATTTTGGAAATAATGCTAAATAAGCGACAGATATAGGTGTTCTGGTTGTCTAGCCACTCTTACTGGCAGGCAGAGCCAAACAGGAATAATTGGACAGTGTACAATACCACTTATACTCTTAAGCCAAATTTATTTTCAGTCCAGCTATGCTTCAGCTTCTCTGCAAATCGTGAGTCATGTGTCATCTAGTTGGATTTAACACATGAAAAGGAAAGTAGCTGAACTGCCTGTGATGGAAAGCACTGAATCCAAGAAGAGTTTCTTGTTCACATGGAAATTATCTGTTTGAGAAAGAACCATGGTTTTTCAGGGTTCTTACTCACATGGACCATGAACAGGAGGATCTGTTATTCAGATTAATACTTTTCCGTGTGAAGAAAGTGACAGCAGGAATGAGAGAGGGTAAATACTCTCCTCTTCACATGTTGAATCCAACCAGGTAAATAATGCAAGAATAAGGCCCATATCTTCATACTATCACTTCAGACAGGTTTCTAGTTAGTCTGGACACTTTCAAGTTATTGTCTGTAGCCTCCTCTGCTCTCATGGAATAAGACTATTTTCCTAACAGTAATCAACAACACATTTATTTGTGTTGTGGGATAACATGACCAAGGAAGAAGTGTATGTGGGCAGAAGATAACACTGTGGAGTTCTTATGGCTGGCTGTCCCAGTTTTAGGAATAGATGGGAATAATGAAAAATGATCAGATAAACAGGCACATAAGGCTGCAGGTGGAGTTTGACTGTTTTTCCGGCAAGTTCTTCCTAATTTCCGCAAACTAGTAGCAATAAGGCATATGACCCAGCACCTTTTGAGTTTTTAATGTTGAATTAGCCTGATCTGTACTTGCATCTTACACTGTATTTCCTTCTTTTACCCTCTGATACATACAAATATTCACTGGAGGATATAAGAATACAAGGAATGAGTGAAAAGGTTCCACTGTTCTTGTGACCAGTTGGTGCACTACGTACTTGATACAGTGTATTGCCAGCCCCAAGCAGAGATTTCTGGAACAAGCTTGAAACAGGAACTTTGTAATGTTCTGTAGAACATGTACTGAGCAAACAAAACTTTTTGATGGGGAGGGGGAGGAAAAAGGCATAGATTCTGTCATTGGCTCCTCATTTTAAAGTCTGCCTGATGCTTACAGGACCTTCAGTGTTTGGTATTAGAGGGATTGATTACCTTTAGTAATAGAGTGACAACTTTTTAACATGAAGAAAATAGATAAGCTACTTAGCAAATTATTTATATTCCCCCCCCCCAGGAACCTGGAATATATTTGAAGAGGTTTTGTCCCAAACTTTAAATGCAATGTAAATGAATCTATCTTCTGTTTCTAGGGAGACCTGAAAAATAAAGTAGTAATAGAAGAAAAGGAAGCAGGAGCAACTGAAGAATCAAATCCCAAAGGAATCCCAGATTTTTGGTTCACAATATTTAGAAATGTAGATATGCTGAGTGAATTAGTACAGGTAACATATTAAAATCCTGTTTTATACTATGTGATCACAATTTGGATAGTAAATCTTGTATAGAAATGGGTGTTACAATTAATGATAATATATTGTTTTGCTGTTTATCTGAATTTTATAATTTTGTTAATTATAACCTTGCAGTTTTCAAGTTTAAGTAAGCCACTTTGTTCTCCATTAGCATTTTAGTGATATTCCATTCTCTGTGTGGTACCTTTCAGTGGTTAAGGCATCAGGTGTTATTTTAATCAACTAAGAGACAAATACTTGTTGATTAAAATAACACTTCATTCTTAAAGCAAATCTTTTTCCTGCTTCTAATGAAGTTTGTATATCCTGTTTGCTGCTCTGTTTTGGGCTTAGAGTGTTCTTAGAGTAAGCTTGAAGCAAAGAGAAAGATAGAAGAAAAGTGTCATCCAGCCTTACTGGGCTGTGCCTTTTTTCACTCCTAGTTCTAGAGTTCCAGAAGTTATCAAAGCCAGCTCACAGCTGCCTCTTTTCTTCTTTCTGCTGTGCAGAAGGGTGAAGATCATGAAATTGTTGTAAGAGCAAGTGGTATCCACAGGTCAAGTTATGCAGGAAAATTGTAGGCATTTGTTCTCTCAGAGGTTCCTGATCTAGTGCTACCCTGTGCCTCAGTAAACCCAAATTAAGATAGTTTTGTCCCACACAGTCTATTTGATAACAATATTTGTTTTTTTATTAATTATCTTTATTGAAAAATAAAATCTGAGCAGTAAAGACCAATTAGTTCTTACAGGACATTGAAACAAAATATAAAAAAGAATAGGGGAAAAAAGAAAAGGAAGAGTATATTAACAATATAAATTTTACCAAAGTTGCACCACCAATACCTTCCAGTGACGGTATGTTAGCATAAACAAATTAGAACTATCAAACTACTTTTTTTTATATTACATGTTATTTGTGTCATATATATTCCATCTTACCATCAAAAGTGTAATAATTCTTACGATTCTTTAGTTCTTTAATTTTTAATTCAAAAATTGTATTCTCAAAAAGGCTTATAACTTGTCACTTTGTTCCTTTTTCCCAAATCATAAAAACCATAGCTCAGTATATTCCTCTTTATAGTCAGGAATATGTGCTACTCATATTACTTCTTACACTTTTTTCCCCTTCTTTTTTCCTTTAATTTCAAAAATGCATATTTTTTAAAAAAGGATTGATGTATACCGAAATTTGAAAAAGAAAAGAAAGAAAAAAAAGATAAAGATTTTTAAGAAAGAGAAAAAACCACAACTAAACGTAACAGAATTAAGAAAGTAAGAAAGAGGATAAAAGAGAGGAAAATCTGACTTCTGACCCTAATATATCGGCATGTCTTTTATCTGTTAATACTTTCTGTATTTCAAATTATATTTTTAAAAAAACTTCACAATCAAACTAAATTGTAGGCTCGTGGAGATTCATACGTCTCTACGAGGTGACTTATCCAAATATTATGTAACATATTCTTGTCAGTGTAGCTATATTTATATAAAACAATAAAAATTAAATAAAAAGAAAGAAAAAATAATTAATTTTTCATATAATATGTATCAATATACTTAGAGGCAAAAGTTATTTAAAGGAAACTTTTTTAAAAAATTTAAGTTACGCCTACTTCTTTAACACAATTCTCTTATTCTCTTGGTTGCTATATTACCCCAGTACTCCTCCTGTAAAGGGAAAAGTACGCTCCATTCACCTCTAAAATATTTACTAGTTCTATCCCTTACTGCTTCCTATAGTTTATCTGTTTCCATAATGTTGAATAGTTTTAACAACCATTCTTCCGTCGTTGGTATCACTGATTGCCTCCACTTCTGTGCGAATACCAGTCTCAGCGCCATAATCATGTAAAAAAGGATCTTTTTCTAAATTTTATTTAGTTGAAGAGAGTCACTTATTATATTCAAAAGAAACAACTCTAGTGTCATTAAAATATTTTTTCTCAAGGTTTCACAAATCTTTGTGTGAATTTCTCTCCACTACTTCTTCGCTTGTTTGCAGTTTCACCATATATGGAAAAAGGTCTCTTTTTGTTCACATTTCCAACATGTTACTCTAGCACTCTTTGTTATCTTTGCCAATTGGCTTGGTGTAAAATACCAGTGATACAACATTTTATAAAAATTTTCCTTCATATTCACTGCTTTTAGTAAGTCAGGTGTTTCGTTCTATGTCTTTTCCCAATAAACTAGTAATATGGGATGCCCAATGTCCTGTACCCATATTATCTTTGACTAATTCCAGTTCCATTTCTAATTTTAAGAAAAACTTAGAAATTTTTCCAACCCTGTGTTCTACTTCAGGTTTTAGAAGCATGTCAAATTCATTCTTCTCTATTTGTATCCCTTCTATTTTCTTGTCTATTTTAAATCTCTCCACCAATTGCTGATATAGTAACCAATGGAATTTTAACCCTTGGTCCTATAATTCCACTCTAGATTTTAATTGAATTTCACTGTCCTGTATTTTCACTATATCCTGATATGATATCCATTTATTTATTATAGATATTACTTTATTATAAAATGCTTTGTGTCCTGAGACCCATAGGTAACTTTAAATAAATCTTCGTCTTATAACCACACTCTTAACAATGCCTTTCTTATATAATGAGTAAGGAAGTCCCTATTTGCTTTTGCTTTATCGTACCAAAGGTGTGCGTGCCAACCAAAGTAATTATTAAAACCTTCCAATTGCAACTATCTCATATCTCTCAACGTCATCCATTCAGATATCTAATAAAGGCAATTTGTGTGGTAATTTTAAGTCAGGTAAACTTAACTCTCCCCTTTCTTTATTATCCTTTAACATTTTTCCTGTTATCCTGGGTTTCTTGCTTTTCCAAACAAATTTAGATATGTATGCCATTCTTTAAATGGAATATCATTTATGCTTATTGGCAGATTTTGGAACAAAAAGTTCATTTTTGGTAAAATTGACATTTTAACTGCTGCTGTCTTCCCATCAAAGATAACCCTAATTTGTCCCATCACTTCAAATCATGTTTTATCTCGCCAAATCTGTTTATAATTAATATTTGATAATACTATTTGGATGGCAGTAAAATGTACTAATTACCTTAGGTGGCTTTAAAAGCAGACAAATTAATGAAGGATGTGTCTACTAGCTGCGGTAGCTAAATGAGACCTCACGTTTAGAGGTAACTTTGCATGCTAATAGTGCAGGCGGATGACAGGGGATGATTGTTCATTTAATCTTTGCAATAACTTTGAATGCCCATTGTTGCAAAGAAGGTGCTGCCCTTATTCATTAAGTCTCTCATGTATAATGGGATGATAACAAGCACTTACACTGTTTTGTTCCTAGAATTTTGAGTCGTCCTCCCATGGCTGAATGAATAGCCTTAGAAAGTGGGTTTTCAAAAGGATATTATCCTCCATTACTGCTTTACAGATTGTGGCTGGTTGTCCTCTGTCACACTTTATTTCATCAAGCTAGGCACAGGGTCACTTGAAGATTTTACTTTGCTATAACTGTTGATCAGATAGACAGAACAAATTAATCTTTGCCACTGACATGACCTATTGACTAGTGTGGGAAACAGCTACATCACTGCAAGTATTTTAGATTCAGGTTTGAATCTCATATTGTATCTTCAGCAAGAGAGGCAAGCGTTTTCTGAACACTTGGCTGTGACTCATCCATCCCAGTTGGCTTTTGGGACTAAGGAGTGTACTCTGTTCTCACAGTTTCCCTTTCATGGAAGCAAACTGTTAAAGTCCTCATGGAGTTGTCCAGCACTTTCCAGTTCATGCTTATCTTTCCCCTTTAAAAATCAAGATCTTCTGACATCCCTACTCACCTGAGAGAGTCACCACGCAGTCGTAGCTCAGGTAAAAAGATAACTATAAGTAATTTCTTATTTTGAGACCCAGAGGTTTAAAAACAACTAAATGTATTGGCCTTTAGCCTGGCTCCCGTCCTGCCTCATCAGTTGGGAAGTGGTATTCACCCTTCCTCCACTTTATACAAGATACACCCAAGATTCTCAGCTTTTTCAGACAAAATCCCAACTTGGATCTATTGCAACTTGGCATTTAGGTCTTGAGATCATGGCTGGAATACTTAAAACATTCTCCTAAGATCCTAATTCTTAAGGTTAGTTCCCTTAACAGTACTGTTCTTAGCTGTTGTGTTATCTCAAAGCTGGAGATCATAAATTCTTCAGTGCCCTATTGCTCCATTGTTTTGACATTTCTCTATAATGGGAAAGATTGGGATGTTAACCTCAAAATGCTCCTATTAGTTGGGAGCAAGCTGAAGGAACCAACTTAATTGCAAAAAAGGAGAGGTCTTGCTTACTGCTGTCACTTACAGGGAATGTGTATTAACGTAATCAGTATTTTCTGCTCGTTGGTCACAGAGTCAACCCATCTGGAAGCTGAATTCTCTTATAAATGCATGCATGTGTATATAATTTATTTTATTAAACACAAACATAACAACAACAAAAAAGAAAACCTAACAATGCATACAGTCTACAGAAACTTAAAACACAAATTAAAAAAACAAACAATACTGACAGTACTAGCAATCCTAGCAATCCACAAAATAAAACATAACATTACTACAAATAATTAAAAAGGGTTGGTTCCTGCTCTGTTGCATACAGTCCATTATACTTAAACACTTACACCTAAGTATTAAATCTATCCTTAATAACTAATACTGACTAATAATCCCATATCACTAAATGCTTATTTATCATCATGATTAGTTATCTTATTTGATTACTCATACACTTACTTCCAATCTAATTAGTTAAATTACCTGATCTATTCACTTACTCTATAATTTCTATATTCTGATCTGTATTTAATTCCAGTAGTATAATATTATCCTATAGTAGCAATCCTTAGACTAGATAAAAGTAGAGACAATAAAATTGTGATAAACATCAATTAATAATAATAATCACCATCTGATTAAAAACAGAAGAAGTAATCTTTTCAAACAGCAAACAAAATACAACTTTCAATTCTAATTTCACACTTCTCATGTAATAACACAAATTTGAACTTTATAACTTCAAAAAGATATTGTCATAAAATGTCTGCATTCTTCTTTAAAAAAAATCAACCATTTCCATTTAGACACAAATTAATTTTGAACTTTGCATTTTAACCTGTATGTTAGATTGTCCATTTCAGTTATTCCCATCAATTTGCTTAATCACTCACTCACTGTTTGTAAATCTGTGTCCCCCCCCCAATACTTTGCATATATCAGTCTTGCTGCTAATAGCATTATGTTGGACCAATTTATGTTGTTTCTTATCCACAATTGTGTCATCTTCTCAAATTCCTAATAAATATAATTTGGGTCTTTAGGTGTTTGAGACTTCAATATATTTTGCATCATATTTTGAATCCTTGTCCAAAACTGTTTAGGCTTGTTGTATGTCCACCACATATGGTAAAGATGTAGCATGATCATTGCATTCCAACATTTATTTCCAGTCTCTTCATACATCTTTGCTAGTTTCTCTCGTGTAAGATACCAGTGAAAATCATCTTGCAGTAATTTTCTTTTAAGTTACAACATAGTATATTTTTAATATCCTTCAACCATAGTTTTTTCCATTGATCCATGTGTATGTTATATGCAAAATGCTTTGCCCAACTAATCATGTATTCCTTTACTTGTTCTTTTTCCATCTCAAATTTCAGCAAAAACGTATACATCTTGGCAATCAAATGATCATCGTCTGATCATAACAGTAATTCCAAATCAGATTTAGTCTCTTCAAATTGTTATCTTCTTTAAAGCTGAATTTTGTTTTTCAAGCCACAACCAGATACCTTTTCAAACTTCTTCTCTTCTAAGACTGCTTTATCAGTGGACATTACTATGATAAGTAGGGTCTTTGGGTAGTCTGCTTTTTATGATCTTTCCTACTGTGCTATTCATGAAAATAGTGTTGTGCTTTACCTTAGTTTCTACATGATACTCAAGGATAATGTATATTTTAAAATAGTATGATGTGGCTCATACGATTATAGTTTGGCAGGATCTGGAAAATTGATATTGTGAAGCTATACCTTGCTTCCTGTGTTGTATGTAAACATGTGAGCAAGGTATTGTATAGATCAGTTACTTGATTGTCCCTCTGTGAGGTTAGGGGAACCTCTTGCCTATGAAGATTCTGAATCCCCAGATCCCTCAGCCAATAAAAGAAATCTTTGTGATCTTCAGCCCTATTCTTAGCTAGTGTTTGTAAAAATGCCTGGAAATGTTATATGAAAAAGTTCATTCTGTGCTCTTGTCCATCTGGAAAAGAAACAAGGAAGTGAAGTCTGGCTTCTGGTCCAAACATCCTGCTTTGGACAGGAATCTGATGATGATGGGGGTGGGGGGGTTGATGCCATCCTACTAAAGAGGGCTGTAGAGAGGGGAATCCACCCCACTAGATTTTAGCTCCCTTTTTCTTTGCTTTTTAACTGGGCATTACAGAATCACTGTATTGGCTTAGTTTGAGGCAAAAGTTTGGTTGAGAAGTGCTTCAGGTTGTGTGGAGCACTATGTCAAGGTGGTGCTCTCTCTCTGGGCAAGGATAATTTTTTTTAACACTCTACTGTTTTGGGAGATGGCAGGTAAACAGGGCAGAGCCTTTTTTTTCTGTTTTCTGTTTCTAACCTCTCAGAGGCTTCACTTTAATTTTAAGAGTTATCATTTACATGAGGTCAGATTTTCATACTTTTTTTTTCCCTTGAGGAAGGAGGTGCCACCAGCAGAATCTTGCCTGCTGTTGGACTGAAAGGAGAGTTCAGTTTTTTGGCCTGATTATGTTTATTAGCAGTAATTCTTAGAAAATAAAAGTGGTGGCTGGCTTCAATCTAGTACTTCATTTAGAAGCAGACACAGGTCCTTTTGAATTTGTTTTTGTATTATGTATGTCCATGTGTGTATATTGTATGTAGCACTGTATGTGTTGGTGTATCTTTTTTCTTTAAGCTAATACAGGTATGTGGTCTGTCTGACCTTCTTTTAACATCACCAGGTTCCTTTGTTTGTCTTCAGTGAAATGGATATTTTGTTGCACTGTTTAGGAATCAGTATGTAATTTGGTGTTTGGAATTCAGACTTCATCTGTGGCTTGTACTGAGTGTCTTGACTAAGTTACACTTGTTTGCTTAACTTCATCAGTTTGCTTTCTCTAGGTTACAAATATGTTTTTGAACTCAAAGAACTTAGGTTCGTGGTTAAATTATTTTTGTTTTAGTGTCAACAGTTTGTCTTCTGCAGAATGAGTGATATAACAGCCAGTTTATGAATGGGCAATTTGCCTTCCCCAAGCAATTATTTTTGTGAGAGTTACTACAATATTATAAGGAATTGCCCACCATCACTGGTTCCCAAAGTTGAGGACTGCTGCTTATGTCTTGTCTTTTTTGAGGACTGGTGCCTTACCTAAAGGGAGATGGACAGTTTCCCAGTAGAGTAGGGAGAAACATCTTCTAGTTTGAGTGTTGCTTCTCCCACTTGCTCTAATAGGCAAGAAAAAGATAAAAGACCTTCTAGAGTCCCCATGTGTTAGAGCAACTCCCACGAGGTCAGTCTTCTTCATGCCCACCGTTCTGAGATGATGTGTTTCTCTCCATTGCTCAACCATGTGGATTTAAACCTACAAAGCTACAGCCACAACGTCTCCAGACTTAACTTTTTTTTAACTTGCCTTTCTCTTGCCTGCTTCAGTGCCTGCCTTCATTTCTTTCTCACTGCTGTTCCTCATCCGCTTTCTCTGCTCTATCTTTTAAAAAAGAAACTATACCTTTAAACTTCCCTTGTTTACTTGCCTTACTCTTTAAACCTCAGCTTTCACCCCTCCTTCTGCCCCTTCTGCTCTCCCCTTTTCTGGGAGCATGGGACAAGCAGCCTACTCTTTGTACTCAGGATAGCAAGACCTGAGGAGAGAATCTCCAGGCTAGCCAGTGACTCTCACCCCCTCCCAATTTGTTCCCCCCACCTGTGATGGGAGGACAGGACTTAGCATCAGAGGGGCAGTGAACAGGAAAAGAGCAGTGTAAGCAGCCAAGGGAGTGAAAATCCCTCTACAGCTAGCTCATCATGGTGGTATCACCCATCCTGAAACAGCTGGGACCAAGGAGGTGAGCAACTCAGAGACTGATGGGGAGGGTGTGTGTAGAGACCCACCAGCATGGCCAGCCATGAAGGACCCATCGCTGGAGCTAGTGGCTTCACTCCAAGTGATAATTGCTCAGGAGGATTGCTGCATCAAGTCTGCTAACATTGGCAGGCCAAGATACTTCCCCTGGGGGTGTGCGGGGTGGATGGGCACTTGGTCCTCTTCCCCTTCTTCAAGTCCAGCTTAGCATGGCTCACCGACGGTCAGGTCAGATTGTAGTTTGGGTCCAGGGGTGACAGACATAGGTAGTCTGGACTCGAGAGGAGCTCATTCAAGTAACCCATGAGTCAGCCATATGGGAGGAGGCAGAGATCACCCCTTCCAGCCTTGACAACCCACCATCTTTGCTACACAGTTAGGAAGAGGCCTAGTGGGACTGGAAGGGCAGTCTTCAGCCTCTGATATTCTCGGGTCTGGTCCTCAGAGGAAGTGGACAGAACACCATTCTTTTCACATTCAAAGAGGCTATTCAATTTGAGGATTTTCATGTACTGCTGAGAAAGGCAGTCAGGTCTCTGGGTCTCGGTCTCCCAGCTGAGAACCCACACCCCAGGATCCAGCCCTCTTCCAAGGGAGTGGAGAATGCTTCCCTAAAGTGGCCCTTTCTCCCTTAGACATTGCATTTCTAGCTGATTTCATGGAAGTAATTAGGGAGGAGTGGAGCAAGCTGGAATCTTAACAGGCCCAGCCCGGGTGCTGTTAAAAAAGTGCTACGGTCCCCTGAAGAATATTACAACCGAACTGCAGGTCCTAGTGATCAGTGCCACTGAGTCTGTCCTGGTCTTATCTGCAATTTATTGTAAGGATAGAAAGGATACATTTAAGGGATCAGAAGACAGAAAGGCTGAGGCAGCTCTGAAAAAAGCTCACAAAGCTTTTTCCCTAGCATTCAAAGCTGCAGCAGCAGCCTCCATCATGGCAAGCACTTCCATGCCCTGGGCCAAGGAGACGCCAAAGGCCATTCCCTCTAATGAGCTCAGGCAGGGCATGCATAAATGAAAGAGACAGCTGTCATGACTGATGCAACCTTGGATGCCATGCAGTTTGATGCCAAGCTTCAGATGGTCTCTATAGCAATAAGGCATCGGTTCTGGCTTAAAAATTGAAATGTTGATTTGCACTCCAAACAGAACCTAGCTTTTGCACACTAACTGGGACAAAGCTGGTTGGAAACTCCCTGGAACTGGTCCTTGTGGAAAATAAGGACAAAAAGAAAGCATTAGTACCAGGGAGAAGAAGAGAGGAAAGAAGGTAAATTAGACAGGGGTGCTCCTCTTTTTGTGCTCCCAAATCCCACTTCACCTCCTCTTTCAGTCCTTCCTTTCATTCCAGGGACTCCAGAGGCTGCAGGTCTCGCTGGGGAGAGCACAGCTTCTAACCAAAGTCCCAGACACAGCATACAACAGGCCACCCACAGTCCAGCAGTGGAGGCAGAGGTCAGTTAGCAGGCCTGATGCTATCCCACCCTTGGGGGCAGTGGTAGAACTCCACCTCAGACAGAAGGGTGCTGGACAGTTGGTCACAGCTACTAGATAGAATTCTCCCGCAGTTCTCCTGCACAACTTCATCATGTTGCTGAAGTCCAGGAACCAAGAGGAAGCCACCTCCTGCTGCAAGTCATTTATTGCAAATGGGGCAATAGAGGAAGTTCCCCCTCTCAAAGATGCAGTTTGCTACTCCATCTTCTTTCTTGTGCCCAAGAAGAATGGCATCTAGAGAGCTGTCCTGAAGCTAAGAGCAGGGAACTCCTGTGTGAGGAGTCCCATTTCAAGATGGAAACTCTGAAGCACATTCTTGAGGGGCTTCAACAGAGGGACTTCCTGTCATCCCTGGACTTTACCACAGCCTACCTTCATGTTCTGGTATGTCAGATGCACCACCAGCTTCTTTGCTTTGCCTATGGAAAACTACACTACCAGTACCAGTGCAAGGCACTACACTACCAGTACAAGGCACTTCCATTTGGACTGTCATTGGCATCCAGGGTGTTCACCATGATAAGGCTGGCTCTGGTAGCTCATTGGAGAAGGGCATGCACTCACAATTACCCGTATTTTGATGATCTGCTGATCAGATCGACTTCCTACCAACAGGGAATAAGAGATGTGCAACAGGTCCTCAGCTCTCTGAAGACACATGGATTCCTGGGCAACCTCAAAATGAACCTGCTCACTCCATCCCAGGAGAGCCAGCAGCTCAGGGCAAGGATTGACACAAGTTCTGGGAGAGTCTCCCTCCTCCAGGAGAAGGTGCAGTCCATCAGCAACATTGCTACAGCAATCAGAGACCACTCCCACATTAAACCTCTCTCTGCTGGTGTACCTGCAAGAGCTGTTCACCATCAACTCCTGTGTGCCCATCTGCACACCAGACCATTCAAGTGGCTCCTGCTTCCTTACTGGCCATCACAGCCATGAGACTGCTCATCGAGGTTTCCAGGCAGGCACTACAGTCACAAGACTAGTGAACCTGCAGTGAAGGTTCCTCAGAAGACTATCACTTCTCTGTCCCCTGACAGTACACCACTTGCTGTCATGGGACTGGTACATGGTCTTGAAAGCCCTGATAGTCCCAACCATTCAAATCACTGAGGGAAGCCTCCTTGAAACACTTGTCTTGGAAGGCCCTTTTCTTCACAGCCATTGTCTCAGCACACATGGTGTCAGAACCAGGGACTCTGTCAGTGTGCAGGGAACTTTCCATTATTAAGCTATACTCTGTGGTGCTGTGGCTGGACGCATCCTTCATCTCAAAGGTGAACTGTGCCTTTTGTAGAGCACAGGAAGTGAACCTGCCATCGTTCTGTCCCTGACTGTCCAAGGAGTTCGAGAGGATCCAGCACACCTTGGATGTGAGAAGTAACATCAGGACCTATGTAAAGAGGACAAGGAGCTTCCGTTCCTCAGAATGCCTTTCACCCCCAGATCCAAGGGTAAAAAGGTATCTCTCCCCACATTGAGCAAATGGCTCAAGGACTGCATCAGGAATTGTTATGGGTCCCTGGGGGTTCCATCTCCAGAGGGGATAGTCACACATTTCACAAGAGGCACAGCCACCTTGGTGGCACTATCAAGAAATGCCCCACCTGCAGTGATTTGCAGGACAGCCACTTGAAAGTCACCCTGTGCATTTGTTAGACATTACAGGCTGAATAGCCTAGATTCAGCTGAAACTGTTTTTGTCAAGAGGGTGCTATTGCAGATAGTAAAGACCTAGAGCATGGGGCACCAGCACTGACCACCCTAACAGGGAGTATCTGGTGTATCCCAGACTAGAAGATGTTTCTTCTTTCTGTATTGAGAAGAGGAACGTTGGTCTTACCTGTGATATATTCATTTCTTGTAGATAAAGGATGGATATCCTGCCCACCCTCAGGGATGCTGGCGGGATATTCTTCTGAATGCACACAGTTTCTCCTAATAGGAGCATTGTTATGAAGCACTGTTGTTGATGCATTATCTGGTTCTGTTCACTGTGTGAAACAGTGTTAATAAATTCTAAATGGAGTTTGTTCTTTCTAGAGCAGTTTTTATCTCTCTCTCTTTTGGCTGTTATAGCAACTGACCTCATGGGAGTTGCTCTCCCATGTGGGGACTCCAGAAGGTCTTTTGACTTTTTTCCTGCCTATTGGAGTGAGTGGGAGGAGCAACACCCAAACTAGAGGGTGTTCACTCCTTATCTATTGGAAATAAACATCTCACAGGTAAGCCAGATGTTCCTTTTCTGTCTCTTACTATTTCTGTATGCCTTTTCTGGCTCAGTCTATGGATAAGGATTGTGTATGACTTTAAGGGATTGGATTTGTGGACAAGGTAGAGTTCTAATAAATATTTAACTAACAATTCTTTAAGTCATCATTTACTTAATGTGCTAATGGTACAAAAATTGATATATTGAGTTTTTCACTGGCATGTATATTTTGTTCAGAGTATTGATTCATGGACTGAGGCAAAAGTAGTTAAACCTGAAAATAAAGATGGCAAACTGAAGCTCAGTCATGTACACTGGAAGAGTGACTCTTATGAAATGAAAGGCATGGGTTTCATTTTATTAATAACTCTAATTTATATTTAGGAATATGATGAGCCAATTTTGAAACACCTGCAGGATATCAAAGTGAAATTTTCTGAGCCAGGACAGCCAATGGTTAGTACTGTTTAATTTTTGATATAACGTTGTGTCGCATAATAGGCATTAATCATTTGTGTACAGAGGCTTCCAATTTTATCTTACTTTATTTGTCTAAGTAGGCATGATTTTCTCAGATTTGCCTCTTAAAAGGCATGACTGTATTGGAGTAGCCTTTTTATAGTGTAGTTACCACAGTAGCATCACTTGTTACAGATACTTCACACATTAGAAACATTTTTTTAATGTTAATATTTTTTAATGTTTAATGGATTCTCATCCATGTTGCTTATAGGTCTTTCCTAGTCCCTCATATAAAATGTTAATAGACTTCAGTAATGCTGCAGATCTAAAATTCTTGCCAAGTTCTTTTTTGGAGCTATTTCTGCAAGGTGTATGAAAGCTGGACTTTCAACAGCAAGATGATTGGGAGAAATAGAATAGAAAGTGTTCTTTAGGTAGTTGCTGTTTGTACTATACAGACCTTTATGCAGAGTTTCAGTCTGCTGTCATAATCCTTGGGTAGCGGGAAAATCTCAGAGTTGTGTGGCCCACTGTTGACTGTTGGATAAGAGTACATGGCTTCATTTTCAGAAGGGAGAGCTCAGCATCTTTTTCCTCTGTAATACAGTGTGGAATTAGCCTGTAAACTGAAGGTACTGTATAAATAGATGATGATGATGATGATGATGATTAAAAAAATAGCAGCTGGTGGATAGGACTTCCCTTTTGGAATATCTAAACACTCCTAAGCCACTGGGATTGTTATGATCTCCCACAGCTGTTAGAGGGACTCATAAAGAACTAAGCCCAATTGTTATGGACTATTTTTTGAAACTAAGGTAGGTCCATTATATAATTGGTTCCTTTATAAGTCCACAGTTGTACAGTTTCTATTTAATGTATTTAATTCTAGTTGGGTCTAACAGTTATATTGACACCAAAATGTTTTAGGATATATATTCATGCTCCAAGTTGGCTTTGATATGGTTCAATAATATTATAGTGCAGACATGGGATCACTGAGTTACTGTTTCAAGATAGAGCTTTGAAATCATGATATGTATGGTGTTTTTCCATGTAAACAGTCATTCACTATGTGTACTGTTTTTCCATATACAGCATATATTGCCAATGAAGCAATGTTTAACAATTTTGTAGGTGGATTAGAATAACTTTATAGCAAGCGCATGGAAAAACATTGAAAGAATTGGTTAATTATATTTTCATTAGAAAAGTGAAACATTTTCTGCCCTTGCTTAGTTAAGCAACAACATGCAGGAGAGCTTTAGTGTACCAGCACAATTACTCTGTCTCAGTAAGCTGGGGTTCTGTGGAGCTCTTAGCATTTTGTGACATTGTTATTTATATGATTTCAAGTGAAAAGTTAATGCCACTTTTACTTCTGCCCCTTAAGATAGACTTATGTTTGTGTTTCAACTCTGTATCATCACTGGTAGTGGAATACTGTAATTGGGAGAGCACTTGTCCTTTGCAGTTTTTGCTGAGACTTCCATTAAATGTTTTAGTCAATATGAAATGTTAATAATCTATGAGATATATCACAGATATGAAGATGCTTTTTCTGTGCATCTTGATACCTTAAATGATAAACAGAACACAAAACTCTATACACAGGTTGTGACTCTTCCAGCACTGCATATAAATGTTAATTTTCCTCATTCTTTTTCCAATGCTTGATTTATGTTCTCCTGTATCAAAACTCTCTGCAGTATTCCATAGATATAAGATTACCAGTGGGATGGAAATGCAGGCTCAAGTATTAAAGAAAGTTCTTTCCTTGGTCATTCAATCCACAGGAATAATTTAATTTTATTTATATTATTAGAAGGCTTTATATTTTACATATCCCATCTTTCAGATCCAACTGTTCGCTTAGCCTTAGCAATGTATTCAGATTGAACTTTGTTAAGAAAGCAAATAAAAACACACAAGAAACACAAGGTTAGGTACAATCATTACACATAGTGTAAACTAAGTGAAAAAACAATCAGGTATTTATGTGATTTTTTTTCTTGTGATGCATTGTTTACAGTTTAGTAAAACAATGTAAAATGTAGTGTGTGGAGGCAGATCTGAGCTTTAATGCTATGAAGGAAATGTTGCAGTCCAAATATTCCACACTATTAACAAATGATTACTTTTTTCTATTTCTTAAAAATGGTGATAACTATAGAACAATAATGAATCTTTTTTAGTCTTTCACGTTAGAGTTCCATTTTGAGCCCAATGACTACTTTACTAATTCAGTTCTGACAAAAACCTACAAGATGAAATCAGAGCCAGATAAGTCGGATCCTTTTTCGTTTGAAGGCCCTGAAATTGTTGACTGTGAGGGGTAAGCAAACATTTTAAAGATTTTTAAAGTTCCTGCTCCAAAATGTTAAGATAATACTGTAAATACATGGGATCACTATGTTAAATCCACAAAACAAGATGAATACATGTCCAGTGTAAATACCTAGACCTTTGGTCTTGTGTTCGGGAGCCAGTATGAACTGTGATAAAGAGTTACACATGGTTGAATTGGATAAGACTTTTCAGATGGGTTACAGTATCATTTCAACGACCTTTGTTTCTTAGTCTTGAAGATGTGATACTACTTTTGTAGTCAGAGGACCACCAAAGTATGAAATAATATTTAATCCTACTTTTAATTCTTGGATTTCCCCCCAATCTGTCAACTTCCTTTAAAATTCTTTGCGTTGCACAGATGTAATGAACTTATATGATTAAGGCTTCTAAAAGTGTGCTGCACTTTTTTTTTCCTCAGTGAGACCTTTTGCCACAAGCCAGAGCTTCAGGAGCTGTAAAAATTATATTGGCTTTAGGTTTTAGGCAATATTTTGTGGCACAGTTTAAAATAATGAAAACAATAAAGAAGTGTTATCCTACTGATGTGAATGTGGCTGATTATAATATAGTATGTGAAAAAATAGGCACATTCATTGATCAAATAACCTCACAGTAAGAATTCTTCCATATGCTGTAGTTACCCAGAAATTCTAAGTTGGAACAATATCAGCTTGATGGCACCATCTAGGTAGCAGCACTCTTTGCTAATGTTTAGATAGAAATTTGGCAGTTCCTTCACTTTTGCTTCGGATAAAATTTTGTTTTGTAGGCAGCTACTGGTTGGTGGCTGTGAAGAGTATCACCAAACATTTCCCCCCATCTACCAGTACTGCATTCAGAAAGTTATTGATGAAATGATTTTCTTGTATTGTTGCTTCCTTTTGCCTTCCATTTGGTTACAGATAGCTTGTACCTCGATTTCTTTAGCACTAGAACATTGACCCTTGCCTTTTCCTAATGACTCCTGCTGTGCATCAGAACTATCGCTCTCTTTTTCCTTATGTGAGGTTGGATGTAGCTAGCATTATTGCTGTAGAAAACTACCATTATCCTCATGGGAATTGATCCTTAGTCTGAAAAGCTACTACATGTTCGTGGCTCTTCACAGTTTAATGTCACTGGCCTATACATTTACTTTATCTCCAGATGTACTATCGACTGGAAGAAAGGAAAAAATGTTACAGTTAAAACAATAAAGAAGAAACAGAAACACAAGGGGCGAGGTACAGTCAGAACAATTACTAAACAAGTACCCAATGACTCCTTTTTTAACTTCTTCAGTCCAATAAAAGGTAAGCATGATTCAGTTCAATCTTCCCTCACTAGTTATATCCATGAATATTTTAGAAAAGGTTTTTCATATAAAAATATGAGAAAATATTTGAGTTGTGTTCTATTTGATATTGAATGCCTCAGTTCATAAAAGTCAACCACAAAAAAGTTGGAGTGCATACACAGATAAATAATGAACATTCTCTCCACATCTTCTAACAGGTGTGTTCTAGTCAGGGCTCTAAACAATTTGGAATAAGAACTTTTGGGGCTCACAGAGGACACAGTTTTTCTTTCTTACTCTCCTGGAATCATGTGTAGATGGGAAAGGGTTTAATATATCACTTTCTACAAGCTTCTAACATAAGCACTTGCTTGCTATATACTATCAGGGATATAGTATGAGAAGAAGAATTTCTTCTCAGGAAAGTGGGAGGAATTACTGTAGTTTTACCTGTGTACCCATATTGTTCTGTGGTAATCAGAGCTCAGAGGTATGTGTGCCTTTCTGAACTGAAATATATTGTGTTATCCTAGTCTGTTACACATTTAAAATGGCACACTCATCTTTGTTTGATATCCAGGGCAACCAGTGTTCTCCTGGATATGTTAAATTTGATTTACAGTTTTTAAATAATAAAAAACTGTTCTTGATGGGGCAAGTTTTAGAGGGACTTTAGGAAATGCAAGAATAGGGTCAAGGGCCCAGATATAGCCTTTAAACCACACTTTTCCTACCTCATGTTCTAAATGAGTAAAGAACCTTCTAGGTAGTTGTGTTTCACCTACTGTTTCAGAACTTGTGTCCCTTGCATCCTAAACCTCCTCTTTAAATGCCAAAGTTCAAATGGTTTTTGAATAACAGTGTTGTGGGTAGCAGCAAATAAGGTGTGTTTCTCTTGAAAAGGGAAGAGAAATGCAAGTGTATAGAGAAAGCAGTATCTGAACCACCTGAGGTTTCTGGTGACCATTCTCCTAGTAACAAAAGATTGAAACAGGAATATGGAAAAGGAATATGCAATTATGTTGGCCTGTATGTTCTTCTACTTCTGCATTGATAAAGTCTCAGAACTACTTCATAAGCTCTCATTTAGTACTTAACATATGAACTGTGCCTAGTTTTGCTCTTGAGTTCTTAAAATTGTGGGTCAGCACAGCTATTAGCACTGTACAGTTGTATCACAAGGTGAGATTCATGGGTGGGCGTCCATTAATGGAATGGCAGAATACAGCAGAACTAGGAGAAGAGGCAGTCCTATCTACACATTGCAGCCCCCTCTGCACCCCAGAATCACCTCAGGAGACTGGAGGATCCTACAGAGCTTCTTTATTAGCATTATTAAATGAGTTCCCTTCCATGTTCTATTATGTATATGAGATAAACACAAGTTTAAAGTGCTTAGTGATCCTTCTAATGCTGTATACTTTGATCTCTCCTGGGTTTTTAACTCAAAGCTGCATCAGCACAGCACTTCATACTGAATCAGTAATCGGGGGGACGGGGTGTTTTGCAAATGCCGTTTGTACTTGTACAGTTTTCCTCACTCACTATTTTGGTTTTAAGCTGTTGGTCCAAGAAGCAAATAGAAGGAGCAAAATGAAAGGAGGGACTTAGAAAACAGAGTCTTGATTTTTCCTTGGCATTGATACACACAGAAGGCTCAGAATCTTTCCTTGTTTGGCTTTTCATTTGAACAATTTTTATACTAGAACATGCAGCAGAATTGGGACCATTAATGGTTTAGACTGGTTTCTTTCTTTCTTTGTAGTTTCAGGAGATGGAGAATCACTGGTAAGTCTTACTTCAGTATTTTTATAGCTTACTTCAGTATTTTTAATTAGAAAGCAAGCACACTTCAAAGAGTGGCAAACTATTAGGACAACAACTTTCTCACGGTAAACCCTGTGCCCCCAAGAACATTGTGCACAATGTTCTCCACATTAGTTTGTTTCATTCAGGAGGGATTCTTAGAAGCCTAAGTAACCAAGAAGAAAATCCCACCTATAATAGTATATCTGTCTCATTATTGGAGAGCCTAGATTATTTTCAGGAAATATTAGTGTATGGCACTGAACTATAGTGTAGCAGACTGATGATCGTGAGCCAGATGCTGGTCTATTCTATCAAAGTGTATTTAGTGCCCTCTGTTTATACCAGTGAGAGCCTAAATACCCTAAAGGCCCAGGATCCTATCTGATCATGAAAACTAAGCAGGGTGAGCCCTGGTTAGGCTGCCAGTAAATACCAAGTGCTGTAGGGTATATTTCATAGAATCATAGAGTTGGAAGAGACCACATGGCTATTGAGTCTAACTCCCTGACATGCCTGAACACCCCCAGCAAATGGCCCCCTTGCCTCTGTTTAAAAACCTCCAAAGAAGGTGATTCCACCACACTCTGAGGCAGCATATTCCTCTGTCGAACAGCTCTTACCCCTAGGAAGTTCTTCCTGATGTTTAGGAAGGAGTTGGCAAAACCACCTCTGAGCATTCCTTGCCTAAGGAAACCCTGTGAAATCCATGGGGTCACCATAAGTCAACAAGTGACACTTTTATACCAAGAATACTTAGTGTACAGAGGTAATTTCACAGTTTCAAGTGTACAGACATAATTTCACAGTTAGGACTGCATTCAGCTAGTTTTCCATTAGCAGCATTACAAGTTTTGCATAATTCATTTTTAAAAAGCTTAGTAGTAATGTCTCATTTCCTGTTCCCTTCTGCTCTCTGCCTCCTAAGCATGAATTAATCTTTCTACCTGTTCTTCAAAATTTGTCCCAAGTGATTTAAATGCAATTGTTCAAAATACAGTAGTTTGTTCTGTATCAGATATTTGGTATTCACATCTTAGTCTTGTGCTTAAAAAGAACTGATTGGCTTTAACATACTGATACTTGAGGACCAGGAAAATGTCTCAATTCAGTTTTTAAATATGCAATAGAAGTAGAACTCATAGCTTAATTCATAGCCCTGATTTCATATCTGTCAGTCATGTCAGAGGTTTCCTTTGTGGTATTTCCATAATTTTTTCCCTTTAATTTGCTAGGATGAAGATTCAGAGTGTACGTTAGCTATAGACTTTGAAGTTGGGCACTTTTTCCGTGAAAGAATAGTGCCCCGTGCTGTACTCTATTTCACTGGGGAAGCTATAGAGGATGATGATAATGTATGTATCTCTTAAAATTTATCTCTCTGTGTATGCCTCGATTTTTTCTTTTTCTTGTGTGGAGACATTTTTTAATCTTCTTTTAGTGGTAAGCTTTAATTATAAAAGCCAGCTCAGCTATTTGTGAGGACAAGATAATATTAAATTGTCAGGTTCTGATTGGATAGCTGATTGGGTCCCATTATATTTGAGTCTTGGTTTCTCCTTATCACTTATTCTAGGTGGTAA
Source organism: Ctenosaura bakeri (assembly GCA_948474755.1). Taxonomy (NCBI): domain Eukaryota; kingdom Metazoa; phylum Chordata; class Lepidosauria; order Squamata; family Iguanidae; genus Ctenosaura; species Ctenosaura bakeri. The sequence continues at coordinate 544,752 of CAOLHI010000457.1, read as the reverse complement.
GTGCTAACATAAAAGAGTTTTGAAGTGTGGGAGGTGGTGGCATGCTCAGATTGGCAGCTGTACCAATTAAAAATACTTACATTCCCCAAGTTGGCTGGTTCCAATCCTGAACAGATGCTAGAATGTAAGGATGAACCGTGCAGAAATACTTATCACGGAAGGTCATTTTAAATAATTTTTGTAATCCTTACATAAGTTCTGTAAAATACGTTGATGTTATCCCCATGGGTGTAGATGGAGGGCTGAAGCTGAAAAATAGTGGCTTGTCTGCTAATGCTTCGTGAACTTGTAGCTGAAGTTAACATTTGACTTTCCAGCTCAGTCTCTTACCACTATACTACATACTACCTTTTAAGGCAGCAGTAGCTATTATGTCTTTTCTCTTGTTGATATAATTGCCCTTTCCTCTTACCTCATCTTAAATAACAAATAGATTAAGAGAAATGAATGGCCCCTTTCTTTATAAGAGATATTTTTTAATGAACAAAATGAAACTGCTCAAGGCAAGATAAATTCTTCTGTTCCTTTTGTAGCAAGGACCTTGAAAGGAATAGACTGTCCTAAACTGTAGAGTCCATTTTCTGTTCCCTGAAAAGACACTAGTAGAAATGCAGAACTATTTTCAGCCCTTCATTATAAATATGGAAGTATTAGTGAGTCCGCTTTAAATAATAGCAAGTAGTTATGTGTTGAAAGAATGAGAATGTAATGTAGGATGTCTAGAATGCATATAAATGTTTTATCTGCTAATATTTAAAGTAGGATCTAAACAATTTCCCCCCCTCTTATTAGTTTGAAGAAGGAGAAGAAGGAGAAGAGGAGGTGAGTAAAATCCTTTTTATCTTCTGGTCATATTTTCCATGTTGAAGGAGATGAAATACTTACTTTTCTAGTAATCCAAAGAGGCCCCTTTTTCAGAAGCATGGACATATCAATGTTGACTGCTCCTGTTGGTGTGAAGTGATATTAAGATCCAATTGTTTTGCCTAACAGCCCTTTGCACTCAAGTTGGGAGTTAACTGGCTTCTTGCTTGAGCAGCAATTGTGGGAAATGCTTACTAAATCGTCCTTTGCAAAGTAAGATGGATGAAAGGTCATGATACCCTGACAGCATACTAGGCAAGTGCAAAATCAGTTTTTGTTCTATTATTTTACACACCTGCCGACACCCCGGCAGACTCTAGTGAGAGATTGGAGAGTATACAAAACGTTTGCTTTAAAGTGCTGTTTTATGTATATATAGAAATGAACTCTGCCCAGTTTTTTCTTCAGTATTTCAGTATCTCAAAAATCAATACTGGAAATGTTTAGCCAAATCATTCCTCCAGTAAATCCAATTGACATGGATGACCTATAGATAGGGAGTTGAGTGAGTGATTTTTGAGACCGTTCAAATCTTCTAGTGCTTGTTAGCACTTTAAGCTATCTTTTCCACATCAGCTAATTCATATGATGGACATATATAGAGTAAAACTAGAAGTTTGGAAGACAGAATTCTTTCTTTCCCCCCTCTTTTTTTTTAATTTGCAAGATTTTTAAAGTAGGTTTGCTTAATCTCAGAGCAGATGTGGGTTTCTTCATTTTGTTCCTGAGAAGATAGCAACTGTGCGGCTTAATTCACCGCCTGTCTGTAGGACCTTCCTCTGTTCCTGGTTCCTTCATGCTCATCTTCATTCAGAGCAAAAGCTTATCTTTCAAAAGGTCTACTTTCTGCGTAGGTCAGTCTTCTAATCATAAGCAAAACCTGTGTTCTTCTTGCTTCTCTTCTGTGTTCCCTTACTTCTTGGTTGGATCTTTAAAAAATTTTCATGCTGTTTTTCCTTACTAGTTTTCCCCCTTGTTCATGTCTTTTTGATAATTTAGATGGAAAAGTGAGCTAACAATCCTGATGATAAAAAGTAAGCATATTAGAAAGCAGTGGGAAGGATTTTCCCTATCTGCAAGAGAAGATCTAGAGAAGCCTCAGTCTCTTTACAACTCTGTTAAAATAATAAAACACCTTTTTCACTTTGACAGATACTACTACAGATAATAAACAATCCTTTTAGTTGAAGTATTTTTCTTTGTTGGTGATTAGGCCTAACCACCAAGCCCCAATTTTGGGAGTTGTCCAAAACCCCAATTCCCTGCCAGAATTGGCTTAACTTTCTAAATCAGTTTAAATAGCAGTAACATTTCTGACCACCAGAGAGCGCAAAAGGCCAATATTAGTTGAGCTACTCTCAGGTTCAGGAGATTCTCAAATTCAGTCTCAGCTCATGTTTTCCAGGATCAGGTAAGGCTTGCTCCTTCTGCTGCCCTTACAGAGCAAATTCTCTCACCTTATTGTCTCTACCCCCCCCCCCGGATAATATAGCATTACTGGCGTTTCTGGGCAGCTTCTAATAAAAGGAAAAAAAACAATGCTTCCATAAGTAGAGCAGGCATGTTTCCTCTTTATTTTGCTGAATCTTTCCTTTCTTGTGATAGCACGAGAGCAGAGAATGTTCTAAAACAGAGCCATAACATGAACATAGTGTTGAAAGCTCATTCATAGACAGAGGAAATTAACCAGCAGCATATCTCTTTTGAAGAATCACTTGGTGGTTTCATCAAGAGCCATCCTCTCAAGCCTTACTTGTACTGATGTGAAAATAAAGGAATGGTGTTACTGCAGTGTAGAAAGCTGACTTTTGCATTGTATTTGTTTGTGGTCTGTTCTCAGATTTATTTTCTGCCGCTCAGGATCTGGCACCCACATCTTGAGGAAGATCAGTGTTTCCTGAGACTAGATCTCTTCAGAAAATGGTTCCTTGTCCAATAGTGACATAAATCCTAAGCAGACATTTGCCTGCTTACATATAGAACTAAAGTGAGTGTTGGGGGCACATAGAAGTCCCAACTTCAAATATCTTCCTGTCATCTACAGCATTCTAGCTCTTCATACATTCAGCTGCATCAACTGCATTTGGCTGAATATTGATTGTTACAGAGCACCTGTGAGTTGGAATCTGCTTCCAGAACCAATATTACCTATTCTGATATTCAAAGGTTCTTACTTCTTTGGCAAAGAAGTTTTAAAGCAGGGATTGGGAATATGTGACCTTCTGGATAGTGTCAGACTGCATCTCTATCGGCTTCACAGTTAGATAGTGTTGATGGTAGACCTGGAAGACTATGTTCCCTATCTATAGCTAAAGGATGTGTAAGTGTAAATGGTGGTAGGCAGCCTGGAGGGTTCATCACGTCCCTGTTGCCCCACCCTATCCCCAATTTTCTTCCCATAGAGAGCAATTTTACAGTGCTCCGAGGCCTCTCTATGTCTTTCAAGCTTGAGAAAGGCCTTTTTTTCAACCGTTTCACAGCACAACCTTTTACGTTTTCTTCAGCCAAGGTTCATCTGCAATTCCCCTAAATTGCCTACAGCAGCACAAATTGCTGATGAACCATTGCCTTCCTCTAACGCTTAGACTGCCCAACATGTCTCAAGAGACTGGTTTCCCTGTGCTGAAGAAGAGTCAGCCAGGTACCGAGATGCCTGCAGAATCACAGAGTAGTGGCTCTTAAGGATTTAGCCTATTACTTTGATATGAAGAGCTTGTATATTGAGATTCTGTTCTGGTCTTGCCCACTCTAGAGTCTTCTGCAGAAGTTGTTGAGTTTTCAAAACCACATTGCCCATAAACACTGCAGAATCACTCTCTCTCCCACCTTTCAGCATTCTCCGCAGTAGGCCAAGTTCTGCAGTATGACCTAAAGAATACCAGTTAAGGATCCCCACTTTGTAATTATGATCACACTTCCAAAGGTCTGGAGTGCATTATCAAGATTGAATGATCTGATATTTCTCATTGGAAAAAAAAGAAGTGACCCATAACATAAACTAACCAAAACTTACTATGTTCACCATAGCACTTTAAGATGTCAAACCCTTTGTGTGACAGTCTCCTTATCCTGATAAGGAGAGAGAATATGGCTGCCAAAATACATACAGACAGGATGAACCAGATTCTGATCTCTCTGTCAGTAAGCTGTACCTCCACTATTACGGCAGGGGTAGAGAAAGCGTGTGAACCAGTGTGGTATAGTGGTTGAGCACTGGCCTAAAAATCTGGAGACCAGAGTTTGAATCCCTACTTGGCTATGTCACTGGGTGACATTGGGTAAGTTGCATTGTCGTAGTTCTAGTAGAAGGTAAGGACAAGTTCTCTCTGAAATAAACCTTGCCAAGAAAACCCTGCGATATGGTCTCCTTAGAGTCACCATAAATTGGAAATGACTTAAAGGGCCAGAAGAACAACAAAATGTTGTTTCCTCTTCCAATCGAATACAGTCTTCTCTCAGAGGAACCCAGGTGCCCCATGGACCCTTTGTAGCTGTGGTTGGCTATTTTGAACTTAAGAGGATGGCTATTTTGAACTTAAAGAGGACATCTGTCTTGAAAATGAGATTATCTGCATGAGGTTATGTTTTGTGGCATCTAGAAAGTGTATAGTTAATAGGGTCTACAGAACCTCCTGGAAGTTCTTTGTTTGATGCAGTGGGGAAAAGATGATGAATGAAAGGGTCACTTGCAGATTAGAATTACTAGACATAAATTCAAAACTATGCCGCAAGTGTAGCTACCTTGAAGCAACAGCCCTATATCTTTTCTCAGTTCTGTCCAAATGGGAAGCAGGCCCATTTGGGGTTTACTTGTTTTTCCAGTTAGGCTACATACAGTTCTCATGTTCATCTGGAACCCTCATGTTTTCTCTGTGCTATGAGAACAGAATTCTTCTGTCCCTCAGAATGCCATTTCTCCTGGCATTACTTGAGCAGTCTGAATGTCAGAATTCAATATCTTTTAAGTCAGCAAACATCTCTTATGTTTTTTTCACAAGATAATGGTCTACCGACCTTTCATTCATAATATACATGTTATATTAAATTGCTATCTCTGGTTTCTACAGATCTTACAAACACATTTGTGCCAGTGTGTCCAACCTAGAAACATGAGCTTTTCTAGCACAAGTTAGTTGTCAGAATGGTGCTCAAAACCTGCACAGGAAGCAGAATTTTTTGTACAGATGACTTATTTGTATCTTTTCATCTCACCTCCTTGGGGAAGTGTCCACCTTTACACTGATATGTTACATTTATCTGGCAATGCAACCTACACAGTGGCTTACTCTCTTAGAGCCACCTGCCTCATTGTCTACACTATATGCAAACACATCCATACCTGATTTTCTGGGTGACTTCATGAATCTCCACAACCATTTTCACAAGGCATTCCAAAGTAGACCTGTCTAAACAGTCAGCCTTTGGATAGCAGCTGCTACAACACATCCTGTGTCAGTTGTGAGCACTCACTTAACTCTCTCAGCATAGTATGTAGCTTTGCATATCCCACAGTTGGATTCCTCTTATACCAAGAGAAGAACAGAACATTTTCACTCACTGTTTCTTCATATGAATATTTGTATTCACAAGGCACCCAACTCCATGTCTTTGCCAGGGCGGCTACCCTCAGCTCCCATGCCTCATTTCCATCATCAAGAATTGTCAGTTTTTCTTCTTTCTCCATGTCTTTGTGTTTTTTCCTGCTATAACTGAGGCTGTGAAATAGAATAGAGGACATACCTATATGGGGAAAGGTAGTAGATGAAAACTGTTCCTATGGTTCATGTCTCCTGAACAACAGAAAGAGATAGTTCATAGCTGGATGCCCCTGTATGTCAGCAGGCGGGAGCTTTAATGGTCAGTAGCAATGTTCCTTTTTATGTGTTCCTAAAAAGTGTTCTTTTCTTATTTTTATTTTAAACCTAGGAATTGGAAGGTGAAGAAGAAGGAGAGGAGGAGGAAGATGCAGAAAGTGAACCTAAGGTTAGCTTAATTTTAAAAGTACACGTGCAGTTGTTAGCATACTAACAATTTATTACAAGGCCCATTTTATTTTTATGTAATATAGCTTGTACTTGGATGGAAGAGTTGGTTAATGGTTTCTACTAACAAAGTTAATAATTATCCATTTCATTTTCTTTAACAATATGCATGAATATTCCTTCACTAAGGCACAGATGTAACTAACACCTTGCTGTCTGCGCAAAAATGTGTATACACTTTTTTACAAAGCGTGCGTGCATAGTTTACAATCTTTGGAGTCCTGTTGCAGAATAAGTGTGTTAGTCTGCATCTGTCTACTTCATATGCATTGGCTTTTCATTTGTTTTTATTGCTGAGTTTCCTGAGTCCTGTTCCTGAAAATTCTAAAGATTGCTTTGCACATTCCACTTCTGATACATGTGTAAGAAGAAAAAAGTCTTGTTCACAAATTGCATTGTAGTTTCCAGGCAGATAATTGCAGCAAATCATATATAGTGTGATTTTCACATGGCATTTGTACATGGTTTTTCCTTTAAGTGAATGTAATGACCATGTAGGAAAAGTGTCATGAGTGAAGTAGCCTTAGATATATTGGACAGTTTTATTTCTCCCTTGCGATCCCTTTCCTCAAATAGGCTCATGTTAAAACGTATGCATGACCAAGACTACCTGTCGTGATCAGTTCTCAAACAAGGCTTTGAATACACTCATCATTGGACATGTAGAGCATGTATTTGATATGGGGCCTGTAGTAAAAAAGCAAGTAATATCCCAAAATAGTGACATGCAGAAATTGAACTTGCATCAATGAAGACGTGTACATTGGTGCTTGCATGACATAATGAGCACACATGCTGCACAATATTTTATATGGCTTTTTTACAGACATGGTGTTTCTTGTGACTACCAGGAAGTTACTGTAGTGATAGGGTCGTAGTTACTGAGTTGATGAATGAAATGCAGCAGTGGCTGTGTCAAAGATCTTATGGGTGGGAAGAAGAGTGGTATACAGATTATTTGAAAATACGACAAATTATTTTGGAGAATAGTTGTATCTGACAAATCATTTCTTGTATCTTCTGGAACATTAGTTATTGCTGTCTAATATTTTTTTTTTTGTCCATTTCACTTTTCTTTCATGCTGACAGTTCCTTTCAATTTTTCCCCATTTAGGTGTAATTTAAGTCTGTTTATCATTCATTCATTTATAGGTAAGGTTTAATTCCATTAATACATAACTTCCAGGCTTCCCATTTTTATAGCCCATGCAATGTGGTTCATTTAAATGCCTGTCTAGTTTCTCCTGCTTAGAATATAGAGAAATGGGTACCTTATTTGGATGCCCCTTAGGGATCTTGTTCTTCAGAAAAACAGTTTAAAATCATGAGGAATGCCGGTATTATAGAAACACCTCTTTCTTCCTTGTGCGCTTCTGCTACCTTTGCTGTAGCTATGTACCTTTAACGTAGGGGTATTTCTGTAGTGATTACATTGACTATGTATGACTTGTGTAGATGTTACTGGATGAACTTGCTCATTACAGTTCCCCATGTCTTCAAAGTATTGTGACATGTTTCAGGATAAATGTTTTTCCAAACTCTGTATGTCTCACTTAGTCCTATTTACTTGAACTTAACTTCTCCATTTTGCTAATCTCGTCCCCTGTTCATTTTTGTACTGTTTGAGTATTAATTTGGTTTATTCTTGGTCACATACATCTCTCCTGTTTGATTACGGCCTACTGTTTGTTCCATGTAGCAGGTGAGATTGCTCATCTCGTTAGGATTCGTGAGAGATAGTGGCATTCTTCTGGAGCCACATTAAACTGTCTCCGTTTATTGGACCTATCAGCAAATACTGTGATCTGTTCTTGAACATATGAACCATTGCTCTGAGAACCTTAAGTTGTGAACTGTTCAGGCTCTGATCGTAAAAACTAATTTGCTGTCTATTCTGTTCATTTTATTGTCACATAGTTTATTTGTTTTGAAATTGTGTCTTCACCCTTTTTGTAGTATTTAGCTCTGTAGCATCTCCATAACTAGCACCTATAGAAGATAACAAGAGTTTCAGAAAATCTTGGAGAGTTAACTTAGTTAAATGGCTGTTACCCACTGCAGTAGATTTCATTCAGTTTACAGGGTAATGAGAAGGGTCCCTATGAAAGAAAGTGTCCAGAACTCTGTAAATCACTGTCTGATTTCTTAGTAATTTGTCGTGGTTAATGTAATCAGAGGTAGGTGCAATGCTGTGCATTTACATATGTTGCTTAATTTTGTGTGTGTGTGCATGTGCATGCACACGCGCACCTTCAAGTCATTTGTCAATTGATGGCATGAATTTCATAAGGTTTTCTTAAGCAAGGAATATTCAGAGGTGATTTGCTATTGCTGTCCTCTGAAATATAGCCTGTAGCACCTGCAATTCCTTGGTAGTCCCCCATCCAAGTACTAACCAGGCCTTACCCTGCTTAGCTTCCAAGATCAGATGGAATCGTGTGCCTTCAGAATAAGAAATGAAATCTGTGGCTCAGTGGAAAGTTAAAGGAGCAATGAGACTCATTTCTCTGTGTATCTAGGACAGTGAGGTTAAATAAACACTGCTGTAATACGTTAGATAACCTATCACTGCTGGATCTTTTCCTGAAGTACCCAGTGATTTGTTTTTATAGGGGGAACTTTATGTAACCAACATAGGCTCTTCTTGAAGTACTGGAAAATACTGTGTACAAATGACCTGATTTCTCCATTTTGTCTGTTTTTAACAGCTTTTGACAAAATGTGTTTCCTCCTGTTTAAAAACAGTGTCACCCTCTATAATAAGCTAGCTAGTCATGCAGTAACTTACAGTATCCCTCCACATTCGCTAGGGTTAGGGACACAGGACCCCCATGAAAGTGGAAAAACCGTGAATAACTCTAGGCCCTCCCAAACCATATTTAACACGCACAGAAAAGTATTGTCACCATATTCAACCCACCATGGATTCCTCTGAGGCATCAAGGGTGCTTCACAAGGCAGAAGTGGGTGGCTAGTGGGGCTTACTGCTACCTCCACTACTGCCCCACACCATTTTTAATAGGGATTTAGAAGCCTCATTCGCAGTTTCTCAGTTTCACAAGGCTTGCAGTCCCTATTAAAAATGGCATAAGGAGACGCAGAGCTGACAGTAAATAATCCATGAATAATCAAATCAACAAAAGTGAAACCCACAAATGCAGAGATCTGGCTGTATGCCATTAATATCTATATTTCTCTCTACCTATTAGGATTTACCTATTTTTGTTTGTTTTTTTTTGCTTGCTGTGACGTGTTATAGATAACATGTATCTATCCAGTAGCAATAAACAAAATGCACGAGGTGTTTAGCTTGAGTTTGTAAACATTTTCTGAGAGAATTTCATTGTTGCATGCTGTAGGAGTGGCTAAGTTATTAGACCATCTTGAGCGAGTTGCAAGAACTTTCAAAATGTAACAAGCAAAAAGATACATACAACTTCATACAAGCAGGAGCTACTGATTTGTTTTGTCACCTGTGAATGCTCAGAAATGATATTTGAATGCTTTGTTATGATTTCAATATGGTTGGCTTGTTTTTTCCTGATTCAGAAGTATGGACAGATGAAATTTTTGGGATTTTTTTTTCATACAGTGGTGTTTCAGATTGCCTCCTTTTAAATGAGTAAACTGTTGCAGATAAGACACAGCTTCCTCTTCTTACAATGAATGCAGAAATCTCTTGGGCATATTTTTCCTCATATTTTAATCTCTTGTATCATGATTTTTCATTATACTTCCAGGTATCAAAAATAGGTTTGAGATTAAAAGCCGTAGCAAGCTCTGGCATCAAATTTGAATTAGTGCATTGCAGGTCAGTGTGATGTTCTTGACCTGTACAAATTTACCCTGCTAGGCCATGGTTGTATTAGCTTTTGCCTTGGGATTAATTCTACCTTCCTTCTTAAGTGATGCCTGTATTCAAAGTGAGGAGAAAGGAAATGACAGCCTACACCCTAACCCTACCTAACTTTAGTAGCTTCCATGTCTTTTCTATCTGTTCTAGGATTGTGACTTGCCTTTTTGGCTGAGCCACATGCATCTCTCCTCCCCACATGGTTTGCATCTTTCCGGCTGCCTTTGGCAACCAGCCAACTCTCTCATTCTTGTTCCTCCTAGACAGATTCTTCTGTCTGTTTTCCATTCAGCAGTCTCCTTTTCTCTTGTCTCTCTTGCATCCTGCCTATGCATCTCAGGTACTGCTGTCTTTTTGCACACTGGATTTTTCCTCTTTGCCTTCATCATTGTCTGCAGCCCAAATGGCTGAAGGAGACAGGGATTGTCCATTTCAGTTTCTTAGGAAACATAGGCAGCATCAGGAATAACAAACTCTTGAAAGAGCAGCATGTAGCTCCTAAGCAACAGCTTGACCAACCCTGTCACATTGTGTTCTTTAGATGGTCTTTGGTTCCTATGATGATTCATGTGTCTTGGAACCTCTTCTTCGAAAGTAGTGCTTGTTTCGCTTTGCCCAGAACTGACTTCTAGCTTAGGAGACACATGGTGGAAAGTGATTAGAGCTAATCTCAGATGAGTTCGTCATGGGGCATGTGTAAGTCTGTCTCGTAAAGGAGTGATTGCCTAGGGTATAAATTATAGCTCCAGATCTGTGGTGGCTACCATAATGACAGAAAATTCTTAGCCACCTTTTGCTTTAAGTATACTTGAACTGTAGTCAGCATTAATTGAATTCTCTCATATATTCTTTGCCAAGACAATAGATGCTTTCGCTTCACCTGTCTGCAAAGCTGTGCCTTGAAGATTAATGTAATTGCAGTATAGAGTAATGGAAACTGTCAGAATATTGTTAATGGAAACTGCCAGAATGCTTTTACTCCTGGAGCTGACATAGACCAATGGCATGTGTTTTCAGTGAACCTGTTATTGTCTGGTCTTCACTGTCAGCTCTACTACAGATATCACTGGTGTGACTTCAAGCTGTCTCCTTGTTCAAATGTTTTTCAGGAGTAGCCTTGTTAGTTTGTTGCAGAAGAAACTGTGAAGCTCCTGTGGTACATTGAAGCAAGGATGGGCAAACCGCATGGGTCCAGGGATCATTTTTCACCACCTGGACTAACTGTGGACCTTATTTTCAAGAAGAATCGCAGCTCCTGGAAACTTCCAGAGATGGCAGTGTGCTCTCTGTTTTGCTCTCTCTCTTTTGGCTGGAGGAAAAGTCCAATGATATGCCAGGGTATAGGCAGGGTGTGCTTGCATCTCCTGTATCACAGGATTCCCATCACAGTCTTAAAAGCTAATATGTTCTATTTAGCAGATGCATTCTTGGATTGCATGTGGAATCCTCACATTTTTATTCCAGAGAAGCTTTGTTAGACCTTAAGGTGCCTTGTTCAGATTTTAGAAGTGTTTTGCATGAGACATGCAGTGTTTTGCAGAACTATTACTTCTTACCCCCTTTAGTTTTTCCACATTTTGTTGTGTGGAACTGAGCATGGAGCGAATTGGTGTTTACCACTTGATATACATGAGAAACTTAACACTGAAGGTGTAAAATATTTTCATGATGGTACAACAACTAAGTAAACAGGAACTGACAATGAAAGTTTCGCATGAACTTTAAAAAGTTCTTGACTTGATTGAGAGAAAAGACTAGTAGGATCTGGCATTTTTGCTTTCACTAGCAAGGTGGGAGCCCTTCATCATGAGAACCCCATTGATGGATAGGTGGAAGAACCTTCTTTGCTTTTACCTTAGCTTTCTTTCTGTTGGGGAGGTGCAACTGTTCAGTGCCTCTTTATCTTGGGGAGGTTCCTTAGCCTTTGTATATTTGATGGGAGGGGGCTGCTCAGTGGTGGTGCCCTGGTGACGCAGTGGTTAAATGCTGTTACTGCAACCAGTGTTGTGAATTTGATCCTGCAGGGCTCCAGGTTGACTCAGTCTTCCATCCTTCTGTAGGTTGGTAAAATGAGCACCCACCTTGTTGGAGCCAATCAGCTAAAACATTGTAAACTGCTTAGGGAGTGTTTTGCACTGATAAGCGGTATAGAAATGTAGCTACTATTGCTATTGGTGGCAGACATATGGGCCAACTAGCACCCTGTTAGTGATATATACAGTTGTTATTTCACTCTACAGTTGTGTATGTTTTGGAGAAGTGGGATTTTGCATGGATTGATATTCACTTCCTGCCTCTGCAACAACGAAAGCCTCCCCTCCCAAGAATATACTGTGACAGCTGGCCCCAACAGCCATTCTGTTGCTGGTAAAGATGAGCGGTGAATCAAGTGAATCTGGCAATGTTCCCATAGTGAGATGAGAACAAGTGACATAACTGCTGAGATCTCTGGAGGTTCCTGCCAGGTCTTGGAACATACAGAAGCTTTTAACTCCTCTTAACTACCATGTAGGATCTCAGACTTTACCTCTTCCTTGCTGTAGGAATTCCCCTAGCCAGCAAACCACTTGAGATGAGACCATAGTGCCAATTTTGGCAGTAGTTTTCTTTGTACCTGGAGCATTTTGGACATCCTCTGAGGGATTGAATGGTTGGAAAAAGGAGGTCTGGGCAGGAGCCCATCCCTTTTGTAGGAATGGTATATTTGGCATACTCTTAGATTGTACTTTTGTACCAAATAGCTAAAGGAACTCAATGTTGTGTGATATTGGAAGGCATTTTTCTGACTTCAAATTCTAAGTGTACTCTTTGTTTTATGATCCAAAGACATTAGCAATGTTACTAAGTATCTTTGAATCATGGAAGTGATTTTGTAGCAGAATAGTTTGGCAGTATGAGTCTTTGTAAAACGGTTTTAAAAGGATCTTCATTGATTTGAAAAGAAAATATTTCATAAGAGCTTGTTGGTGTTGGACTGTACATTTCATCTTTTCCTATGTTTTTCTCCCTGGTTTTTTCATGTCTAATTGGGAAGCAGTTTCAGAAACATTAGTATTGTGTTGGAATATTAGAAATGTATTAGATTTTATAAATATAGTTATTTCTAAGAATATTATTTACTAAACATTCCAAACTGTTCTAGCAGCGTTTATGCAGCTGAAGCCTAAGAGATGGCCTACAGCCCATTATGTCATCGACAGTGCTGTCCAAAAACTCAGCCTGTGTTTTTGGCAGATTGGACCCCAAGCTTTTTCAACCTGGCCCCTTTCTGGCATGCTGAGAGTAGTTCTATATTACGTTTGTTTGAGTGTAATTGGCTATCTTTAGTCCTTGGCAGCTTAATGTTGAGATCGTCTTGTGGTCTCCATATTTGCCTTAGGATGGCATTATACGATATCACTGTGTTGGCAGGCAACATTTCCACATTCTCAGGATGGCACGTAGAAGTAATCTACAACGATTGGGTTTAATCCCACATGCCAACCAGAACAGGCAGGAGTCAGAATTCTTTTCTGTTGTGACAGTTAGGACCTCTTCCCCTTTCTAACAGTTTTGCCAAACAAACAAGTCAGGTTTTAGCCCTTTTCTGACAGATAGTGTTAGAAACCTTAGAGGAGAAGGGAGGAGAAGTAAAGAGAAGAGTGAAATCTTGGAAGATGCTGAATGCGAGATTTTTGACCTGGTGTTCACCTGTGATATGGAGGAATTCTGCTCTGTACTTGCTGGGTGAAGATTCCTAACCTGGTGGGGACTACTGCCTGGTGCTTAGGAAAGGATTAGTTTTGGAACACACATGCGCTTGCATAGTCTGTAGATTTAGGATTTCTTAAATTGGTTGCATTGTTGTTCCCTGATCTATTGAGGCAGGGGATGGAAAGCTTCTCGAAAAATACATTGTGCTTAAAATCTGCCATTCCAGTACAAGTGTAAGATGGCAGCTGTGATATCTACTGTTGAGTTCATTCTACGTAAGAGTTTAGGCTTTGCAGGGATGGACAAAGTGCCCCTTCTTCAGATGTTGGCCTGTTGTTTATTTTGCACCATTTGCTTACAGGGCACTTTCAGCCTTACTGACCGTTAGTTAGGTTAGATAGGTGTTGCTTTCTCCAGTGCAGTAATATGGTATGTTCTGCACAATTTCAGAAGACTGGATATTTGTCTTTTAAGAGGCTGTTGCATTGATTTGTACTAGATATGTTGACAGTATTTATTATATTGAGGAAAATGTGGGTGTTGGACATCTTTTGAACAACTTTTTAAAGCAAAGAGCATAATGCATCATGTTTCATTGACTCATCAACTCAGTATTTCACATTATCACTCTGATTGCACATCTCAGTATTGCTTCCTTATTTTACAGCATGTACACTGTATTACTTTGGTCTCTTAGTCTTAAATATTTCACATAAAACAGATGGTATTCCACAGAAAGCTCATTGTTAGTTTCAGGCATTTGACATCATTCATTTAGGTTCGCCTCAAATCCAGTATTGAATATTTGAAGAAATACCTCTTACTTGGCTTTAGTACTAACTTCACACCATTGGAAGCTGTTGCTTCATGTGCTTCATGAAAATCCAGTAATATTTAACTCTTTTCATAATATGGAAATAAGCACATTAACATGGTTGCATTGGGAATATATGACCTTGTATGGAAGTGAATACAATCACTGCCACATTAGGAAGAGTATTGCAGTAGGGGACGTTACTGTGAATTAGGAGTTACACCAAATACACTGCAGTTCCAATGCAATGAAACTTTCCTCTCCCGTTCACCCCGCAGCTCTCAGTACTATCCTAAACTGCTTCCAGATGGTTTCTCAGTCCTCTGGAGTAGCTTTTGTAGGGTGCAGGGGGTTGCACTGGTAACAAAAGGTCACCCCTTTCCTGATTCTACTGATAAATAGTAACAGTGGCTGCTGGATAGTGAAATGCCATTATGATGGACCTGTGGTCTTTGCGGGCCACATTCCCTGGGTGAGAGATTAAGGAATCAGAGCTAAATGCCAGCCTTGAGCAGGACCACTTCCCTCGCTCGTTCTTGTGCAAGCACTTCCCTCCACGTCCATTTGCTCTAGTGGGAGGCTCCCCCCCCAACGTGCAAATAGTAGGCACTGGCAGCCTGATCCAGATCAGGACCTCTGAAGCAGAAAGTAGCAGGAGTTTAACCTTTTACCTTCCTCCATTCCCTTGTAAATTGGCATCCCAACTCTGATCTCCTTTGCAGATTGTCTGTAATTTACATTGCTAGTGCCAGTATAAATTTACAAATATTGAAGAACTGATCCGGATTGGAGACCAACATGTGAAACAGGGCACTTGATACCCACCTCCGACCCATGTACCAATTGCTGCCCTTCATACTGTATCCCATGCTGTTGTGAACAGAGGAGCAACCCACAAGAGGAGCTTCTTGGAAAGACCAGTCAAAACTGGATGCCTTGGCTTGCACAAGTGGAATTGCTTTATGTACACTTGGTTACCACTTTGTATTTCTGCTACACATATATCTGGTTTGTTACTTTAAATTATTTATTAAAGTGCTTACCAGTCTTTTTCACTTGCCATACCCCTTGGCAGACTATTTCCATGAATTGTAACCCTTGCTCCACTGCCATGTCCTTCTTAGAGGGAGAAAAAAGCCCCATCAGAAAGCTCCTGTGAGCTCTGAGAAGATGTCACCACATCCACAGAAGGAAAGGCAGGATGTCAGCCCAGCCATCCTACCTGAGTCTCTCCATCCCATTGTGCCAGTTTTCAGCCAGTTTGCCAGTGGCAGTTTTTGTAAGAGGCTATGTAGGATTATTGTTAATTTGCCAGCTAATTTGGATTACCTCTATTAATGAAAATGTTCTGGATCAGTGAGTGAATGAATGAATGACTTGAACGAATGAGAGAGACATTGCTGTTCCGTTCTGTTACTGTGTAGTCCCATTTGTGGTGCTGAGGAGGAAAAAGATAGGCATCTCAAATATATGTGTTTTAAATAGATATTTATGGGAAATTGATGAAGAAACAGTTTGGATGAGGTAGAAGGATGGGCCAACAAAGCCACACATGTCCCACATATTCCAAATAGAAGACCATTACAATAGCCTGCCTGATCCAATGAAGTCTTTTCCCATAAAATTCTTTAGTCTAGATCTGATTCTGATATATTTAATCATAACATACTTAGAGGAATGTTGAAAATTAGCACATTAGATGTGGACTTAAGCATATTAAAAAAAAAAGCTGCTTTGCTTTTATAATCAGTGTGATTTTGTTATCTTATTTTCTGATGTTTTGAAAAATTACTGACATTATGTGCACTGTCACTTTGGGGTGTGTGTGTTGATGGAGTATTGTTTTCTCAACAATAGTTTTCAGATATAATTTCTTAGAATTAAGTAATGAATTTTCATGATTTTTGTCTTTATAGTAAATAGTTATGGTGCTGAGAAAAATAAAGATGGAATGTTGTGCTCTTGTACTAAATGCCTTGGATAAAAATTAGAGAAAGCTGTCTGGTAAATATGGATCGGAAAAGTGAAGTGGTTATAATTTTTAGGAGGGATTGGGGCTTTTCCCTCAATGAGATTATATCTTCCAAATATAGATGAGTGGCCTTTACCAGTAGACTGCATTTTTGGCAATGTATTTGGATGTATAGTCCTTTCCACAGGTTTTTGTGTTCTGTAACTCTTCACTTTTCTTGATCTTAAACAACAAACAAGTTGTGGGCCTGGGTCATTCTGTATCGACTTTAAACTGGAAAGATACATGCTACTATCTAATCTATACTTTTTTGATTAAAGTTCTAGTTAACAAATGGGAGACTTGTAGTACTTCAGATATTGTTGGGCTTCAGCTTCCACCATTCCTTCCCAGCATAGCCATTGGAAAGGGGTTGTAAGAGTTGCTGTCCAGCAGCATAAGTTTCCTTGAGTAGTTTATCTAAGGTAAAGAGGGAGAACCTTCGTTTGAAGCTGATGTAAAACAGAACAGCACTATTTCCTTAATTTCCTTAAATCTTTGTCTTCATACCAAAGCATCTTAGTATAAAGGGAACTATTTGCTTACATAGGATCACTTAAAAATGGTAATTTTGCTTATGTAAGTAGAATTAAATTTTTTGTTCACTTGGATATGTCTTGAGTAAACTTCTTGTTTTTTTCTTTTCTCTTTCAAACAGAAAGATGCCAGCCAGCCTGCTGAATGCAAACAACAATAAGGAAATACCACTTCAGAGTGATATTTGAACAACCAGTAACAAACGTTTGGATACCTGGCCTGCAGTTCAGGATATTCCATTGCTGCAGCACAATCTTATTAACAATGCTTAAAACTAAATTGTTTTCAAATGCATGATTTTCACTAACTTTTTTCTTATTTTTGCTTAACTTGTACAGTGGCAACTTAATGCATTTGAGAAATATGAGGTTTAATTAAAGCACACTCTACAGCCTTTGGTACACTGTAGCTCAATTATCTCAGTAGGCTTTCCAATTAAATTTTTAAAAATGCCCTTCTGAAAAACTTGCCCTCAGTACAAAGTAATTCTTGTCTTGTGGAATAGTTCACATAAAATATATATTAAATTAATTAAAATACTCAACAGTAAGAACAAAGCAAAATGATTTCTTCTAAAATATTTTCCCCTTTAAAAAAATGTTTCCGTTAGCCTTCCAATCAAAATAGTGCTACAGAGCAGCTTAAAACATTGTCATCTCCAGTAAAGGTAATCTGAATTTGAAGTCACATTTCCTTTATCTTCTTTGAAGGAGGTGGTGGTGGTGGTGGTGGTTGAGAGATCTTAGTTGTTCACCTTATTTATTCCTGTTTGTAAGTACTTTGATGAACTAGTGCTTTTAATAGTTTTAAATATACTTGAAAAATATTTTTCCTGTTTATAAAATATGGGTTATTGTACATGGAAAACTCATACTCTACTCACAGAATGATTGCTCGTCAAACACTTCAAAACAACTGACTGGGAAAGAAATGGGCCTCATAACCTGATGAAAGTGGGTTTTGGCACTAAAATGTATCACTGATCTAGCTTAGCCTATGTTATTAGGCCTTGTTCAGATGATCCTCCAGATCTAGATTTGGAAAAGTGAAGAGCTGCAGGTTCATGCACTCGTTCCCCTGTCATGTGTGCAGCTAGACTTTTCAGCTTCCTGTTTAGGGGAAAAAACCTATAGTTTTCTCTTATGGGTGAATTAGCATGTTCTGCTTTGGAGGTCAGTGGCTTGCTAATTTAGACATTGCTGTATGTCTCGTTTAACCTAAACAGGAAAGAACATGATGATACACTGCACTCAGAAGTATGGGAAGATGCAGGGGTTTGAATAGTTTAGAGAATTGTCTGAGCTGGACCCATGAGAGTAATTTAATTGGGAGAATATAAATTAAATCCTAAGCAAGTGTGTAGTTCTGATACGTTATTTGCAATACTCAAATCATTCTGTTCCACATTTCCGTGGTTTTTAAAGCACCAAAAATCCTTCAAAAGATCTGCTCGGAATTACATTTCACATTTCTTAACACAACAATGCCAGTTTCTGGCAACAGTTCATTAGCAACTGTGTGAATGCTGTTACCAGGCATGTAGAGAGTGCTCCAGCCTTACCTTATACATTTGTAACTTAATACGGTGTTTTCAATTTGTACAGAATAGTTAGAATATTCTATTAAAGTTGTGAAACATGAAACATTTTGTCCTGGCAGTTTCTTTAATACAATACAACATGATACCCTGTCTTTTGAATAGGGTGTGCATATGCATTCACACCTGTGTGTGTGTATACATAAACAGAGGAAGAAAGGAATCTGACCCTGTGAATCTCATTGAGATTTCATTTAATGCACCATTCAGTTAGTCCTGGAAATTAGTACAGCAAACAGCTTAGTCTTATTTCATGGTGCAAGTGTTCAGTGGCTTGAGAAACTCTCTGGAGGAGAAAGCAGCCATTTTTGTCAATTAGGAAGAACATAAAAATCTACAGTAGGGTGACACATTTATTAAGATCAACCTAATGTCACAGAACTGGATGAGCTCCTTACAGAATGGCTTGAGAGACACATGTCAGAATGTGCAGGCTAGGGTGAAATCTCTGTATATGGAAAATCTGCAAGTGCAAATCAGATAAACATAAGCATTTCTAAAATTCTAGTTCAGTTGGATGACTTTGAGCACTTTGCTGACTTATTTGGAGCCAGTGATGTCTTATGTTCTCACATATAATTTGTTTTGTAGTTAGTTACTTAATTATATTTATACCCTGCCTTTCTGGGTAACAGTTCTTCCAAGACTGCTTGCAAATAACATGAACCACTGTAAACAATAGTAACACACCAAAAGTAATCGGGATCCTTCCCACAGGGCAACTGCCATTTGATGTGGGAGTGGGAGAGAATCAAGCTGGAACAGGAGGAACCTGCTAAAGTGGTTCTTTCTTTCCCTTGAGACAACTGAAGCTTACCTTAGTGTCTGTCTTTTTAACTGTATTAGCCTTTGAACATCAGAGTTCTTCAGCGAAGTGCTCATACTCCTTAACCTGAGTAGACAAAGATAAAACTGCTCTCCTTTGCATAAGTGTACCTGTTCTGGAGACTGGCATTGAATAGCGAGTTCCATTGTCAGAACAAGCAATTTGCTTGACCCTGGAAGTGGACAATACCTCTTTTCACTTTTACTCCCTATGAGGCCCCAAAACTGACTTTGGAAGGCTTAGAAGCCTCTGAAGCCAGGTTTTGGACAACATAGAGAGTTGTAATGTGAAGAGTAGAAAATTTTGTTGCACCTGTGAGTTCAACCTTGAATTTAGTATGTTGCAGTGATAGAGGAAACATTTCTTACTTGTGATGTAAATATTAAATAACCACTCAATTGTTGGTGTTTTTGTCTCTAACTTATGCCTAAATTATATATAAACCAAGTGCTTTCCTTGCCAGTCACTGTCTGCTGAACTTAATGTCCATGGCAATGAAAATCCCTCTTAATAAATAGCAGGAGACATTGAAGTATTGCTGGTTTAACTGTAAATGTTAAACAGCATAGAGGTTGACAGTCCATTTTGTGTACAAGTTGACATTCTCCTTGGCAATTTATTAATTCGGAAGTTCTAGGATCAATAGAAACATTTCTTTTCCCATACAGACATTTGCAATACTTTGTGTAGCATGTGAGAATTGATTTTGACATTTTTGTCACTCTTAGACAACAGCTGTGTGTGGAGAATTCTTCTAAAAATTCCCTACCGTTGCCTCAATGTTACTTAAGTGGAGAATCATCTTTGCCTTTCCCTTAAGTAGGCACTACCTGCCACATTCTGAAGATTGTAACTTTTAAACATCCTGCTACCTCTGGTTGTAACAGAAATGCCTCATTTGGAAACCAAGTCTGTAAGTGTCTCTGTTAGACTATTTCGGGGGGGGGGGAATGAGAGTACAAAAAACCTCCGCCTGTGTAACACAAGCCTGTTGGTGGCTACTGGTCACAATGCATTATCCTATACACCTTGCCCCAGCTATATGAATACCTTTTGTTGGGAAGGAACAGCAAGAAAGTTGTTCCCCTAATTTCCTGTTTCTCAAGGGTGTCTGATAGGTAACAGCATGGTGGGTTAGTAAATAAACCTTTGCATTAATCTGCCAGAATGGGTGCACAAGGATATTGTCACCAAAAAATCCATAAAGAGAAATTGAAGAAGAACTACTTTGAGTTTGATTATAGGAGAAAGGTGGAATATAAATCGATTATAAAAAAACCCCAATGTATAAAGTTAAAAGTTCCTGTAAATTTAGTGGTGATTTTGGGGAAAGTTACCTTTTGGACTACAGCTTTCAGAATTTCTCTAGTCAATATTCTGACTCTTGAGATGTGGTCCAAAAAGGTAGCTTTCCTAAACTGAGTACTGGATAGTCAATATCATACAGTGTTTAGAGTGTTAGGAAATTGGATAATCCAAGTTCAGGTTTCCTCTGGACCATGAAATTCACAAGGTGACCCTTCTGCCTAACTTACATCACAGCTTGTGGAAAAAAGTACATTTGGGAGGAAGGCTGTCTGCTACCTTGAACTCACTGAAGTTCAAGGATACAATTGTAAGCAATGAATGAAAATTCAGTCCAGCAATTTCCTTTAAGGTGCAAGACATTTCAGCTCTTCTTAGTCATGGCTGTGTTTTATTCTGCTTTGAAAGTTTTCAGATGCAGCATCAGCCTGTAAGGCACATTTGTTTCCACTGTCTCTGAAGTCATCACTTAGTGATCTAAATGTCAGTCCCATAGAATGGCCATTCACATTTTTTCTTCAGGTTGGAACATTTTCTCCAAAATTGCTCATTGCTGTACCATGCACTCAATATGTTCATATCCTAATTTCTCAGTAGTAGAGATACCAGAACAGTCTTGTTCCTCCATTTCTTGGATATGTTGTGGCATTTGGATTGATTTTACTTGAGATTAGGAGAAATGTGTAACATGACTTGCATGTGAAATACATCCAGCAGTTGTAGCTCAGAAACCAACATGAGTGTTAGCAGGCTGACTTCTCACTATGATGCCAGGTGTATGGATGGTATGGGTGGACAGAGCATAGCTTCGAAAAATTTTTTTCTGGCTCCCAGTCTCCTCTGAGTTGCTCTTTCCTAGAAAAAAGAGGTCAGTTGCTTTTCCTGGATGTCTCCAGGAGTGATGGTTTCACTTCTTGGACTCTGGCCCTGTCTCTTGCTGTTGAGAAGGGACCCCAAAGACAATCTAGCTGCCACCAGCCCACCAAGTTACCTCCCATGACTCAGTAACTGTGGGAAATTACTGAGGAGTTTAAGTTGGACTGTTCCATCCCTGCCTGTCCTGAGACTTTCCCTCTCCCTCCTGTGGGAGTTGAGAATCCTATATGTATACGTGTGTCCACATTGAGCAAAGGCATGTAAAGAGAGTGTGGAAAGAAGATGTTTTTAAAAGGAACATTTTATTCTAAGTGAGCAATCTTAAATTAGCAAAAGAACATCTTGTACATGAAAGCACCTTCCTTCTGATATTACTTAGGAATCATTATAAAGGTACAAAAAACAGCCTAAATCATATTTGGCCAGGGTTAAAAAGAAACTTAAGCCCTAATGCAACCAACTGAATGTTCCTGTTCTACTCAATACATTTGGTGTTGTGGGTCTTGGATGGTCATGGGGACCTGGGAGCCTGGGCCACTTTATGCAGCCTATAACCAGGCTTCCCTTGGAAGGGTGATGCAGGCAGTGCTCCCACACCTTGCCATCAGACTCTGGCCATTTCTGCACTACAGTGTTATAGTGTTATTATTCCACTTTCAACATCCTGTGAAATTCTGGGTTTGTAGTTTCCTGAGGCCAAAGCACTCTCTGGCTGAGAATGCTAAATGCCCCTCCCTAAACTGGAAACCCCAGGAGTCCATCAGATGTTGAAAGTGGAACAATAGCACTGTAACAACGTAGTGCAGAAAGACCCATAGTTTCTCTCCATGCCTCTGGCATGCCTGAGTTTTTATAACCTCTCACCTAGAAGCATCTTGAAGTTTTCACTCCCCCCATCTGGTCATCCCTCATTGGCAGTTGTTTCTCCTGATCTCTGTTGCTGTTCTGTTGCTGACCCCTCCCCCATAAATGTAACTTAAAATCAACATGTTCCTAACTCTTTGCCTGTAGGGAAGACTATACCCTCAGCTGTGTTGCCCAGATAATAGAAAAGCCCATTATCACAACTTCTTTAATAGATTGCAAAGAGGCCTTCTACTCTTTTGAACACCCTTTTTAGGTATTTGGACAGGAGGTCCATGGCAGAAAATTGGCCCTTGAACCAACCACAGTTGCCCACCCCTGGAATAATCAGCTGTCAGCTGAAGTAATGTAACTACAACAAATAAAAGTCTGCCATGAAATTATTAAAATCATAGTTGTGAGGGCAGCAAAACCAGGGACTAGTCTAGTTGCAATGATGGCAGTCCTGTGGTAGATTACCAAAGAATAATGCAGCCAAGGAAGTTTTCCATTACTATGTATCAAACCACAGTCCTTAGTGCACTATGGTGCACCGTTTAAAAAAAAAGAATTTCAAAAGGAGTTGTGATGTCTAACAGGGTAGACAGAAGGTAAACCTCTGTGTGTTCTACAGATTCCTACTTGCATAATCACATGACAAAAAAAATAAATAAAAATCCTTTGTCCCCCTAAATTTTGCTGAAATGGGGAAAAAGCCTGCAGTAACCAGGAGTTGCTTGGTCTGGTTTTGTACAGGATGGCTATGAGCTCTGTTCAGTCTGGTGCTCAAAACAATTTCCTGGACTCAGAATTCTTTAGTTCAAAGTGTGTGCCTTTTAGTGGATCTCAGGATTCTAGTAAATACAGAGGAGACACCAGATGTCCATCACCCATGGCATAGCCATATGCTGCTCTATAAGATAACGACAAAAATACATCTATTAATATATGCCTGACAGGACCTAGAAAAAATATTTGGTTGCTGATTCGTATGGAACATGCCAATTCCTCTGAAATATTGGCTATCTTTGATTGGCAGCCTCCCATCCAGTTACTAACCAGAGCTGACCCTGCTAAGCTTCCATAATCAAACAGGATCTGGTGCTTTTAGAGTATTAGGCTACCCAGATTTTGCAAGAGTACCAACATGCATTTAGAACATGCAGTAATTTATTGTCTGTATGATCCCTCACTGAAACTATTACCAAGTAAGATCTAGCTCAAGGGCAAAGCACATACCTTTCTTCTTTGCCTCTTTCCCCCTAGGAATGGCAATTAGGAACCCATTCTCAGTAGACAAACACAAGGTAAAAGGCTAGAAATAATCTCACTGGCATTCAGATTGCCAGGCTTGCACTGAGGATTCTCCCGGTTAAGCAGAAAAAATGGGACGGTGGGTGGGAAGAATCATGTTTAAGGGTATTATTGACAAGCTGGAATGTGTCCAGAGGACAAGTGACCACGATGGTAGAACGTCAGGAAATGGAGTCCTATGAGGAACATCTTAGGGAGCTGGGTATGGTTAGCGTGGAGAGGAGAAGACAGAGATGACATGACAAGGATCTAAATGTCTGAAGGGATATCACATACAAGATGGAGTGAGCTTGTTTTCTACTGCTCTACCTAAACATGAGGGGTAACTGCTTTGGAATATGGTAGAGTCCCCTTCTTTGGAAGTCATTAAACAGAGATTAGATGGCCATCTTTTGGGAATACACTTGCTGCATGATGAGGTTGGAGAAGATGGCCCTTTCTGGTTCCCTCCTTCCTTAACATCTTGGTCATAACAATCTGTAGAGAGAATTAGTGTGCATAAATTGAGGCAAAGTCATAGTCTTGAAAAATTATTTAGGGGAGACTTGAGCTTATCAGAATCTATCATCCAGCATGACCACTGAGATTAGTCATCCTTCCCCACTCCCCAGTAAATTTTTGAAACTGGGGGCAAAGTCCAACTAGTTGAAGCATTTTTATTGACTGTTGGATCATTTCCAGTTGGGCTTTAGACATTGTTCATTGCATAGGTGACATTTAAAACAAAAAAGACAACATTGTTAAAAAAAAAACCAGATTGATAAATTACGCAGGCTTGTAGAAAATCATTGTGTTTTGAACATCCTCCTCTTGCCATGCTGGCAACTGACTCTCCTCATTAATGCTGCTGGATTACATAGGTGAAATGTAGAAATCCACCCACATTTTGTGTTCATGCGTAACTGATATGCATCTCTTCCTGTAATTAAGCCCGTGTCCCTTGGAAAATTGCTGCTTTCTGAGTCCAGAAGTGAAATGGGTTGGCAACGTCATGCTGCTCTCAGCTGCCTTGGGAAACAGCCGGTTCTTCAGACTAAGCCAAAAAGATTTCATTCATTCATGTCATTTATCAGCAGGGGATGTGTTGTCCTTGGGCTGCTATTACGGAAAAGGAAATTGGGTTGAATTGCCTCTAATTGTTTAGGTTTCCCCTCTGGCAAAGTGAAATAGAATTCCTTCTGCAAGCATCGTAGTACAGCCCTTGGACAATCTGCTGTTTCATAATTGGATGCTGTGATTTTAAAAAAGGCTTCATTGAGAGACAGTTTGCTTCTGGATTTGTTACTTTGATAAACAGATCTCCCAGTCTGGATTTTCAGGGAAGTCACACTGGTGCCATCCTTTAATTGAAATTAGTTGTAATTTCTCTTTCTCTCTCTCTTTCTTTCACTCACTCTCTCTTTCTGCCTCTGCCTACCCATTTACCCCGGCCTACCCTATCATACCCTATTTATTTACTCTATCCTATCTGTCTGTCTGATTATCTTCCTTCCTTCCTTCCTATCCTACCTATCCTGTTTATCTAATTTATCTGTCTAACATTTACACCCCTGGATAGGATATAATCACCCAGCTCAAGATGGCCCATGTGGCTATACTTCACACTTTATCTAAACAACCTTGTAAAGTAGGTCTGGCTGAGAAGAGAAAGACGGGTCCAAGCCTAGCTCAGTGGGAATTGGAACCTGGTTTCCCAAGTTCAATGTTCAGCACCCCAACCACTACATCATACTGGCTCTTTCCATGTTTTAATCTTATTTATCTCACACTTACTTATCTCACATGCTCATGAGTAGAAGGGCACTTTGAGAATTTGGCTGATAACAAATGTGCGCACAGAACTTGGGGTTACAGGTGTTTGTACTTTATATAAGGAGGGTTGAAATTTAAACTCGGCTGGGAAAGAAGCAGAAGGTAGCATAGTGGGTGCAGGGAGCAGGACATGACAAAGTGCAAGGAAGCAGAAAGGAGACAAAACATCAGCAAACATCTACTTAATACAAATATGAATGCCTACTTTATATCCTGCTTTTCTCCCAAATGCATTAAATAGTATATTCAATTAAAACACAATTTTTAAAACATTAAAATTTAAAACAATATGCCTAAAAGACACAATGTACATTAAAACAGCACACTCAATTACACATCACTCCACCCTGTTCAGCCAAAGCCGAAGGCCTAGTTAAACAAGAAAGTCTTTGCCGGCCAGTGAACAGACAACAAAGAAGGGGGCACATCGACCCTCCCTTGGGAAAGAGTTGTAAAGCCTCTGAGCAGCCACTGAGAAGGCTGTCTCCTGTTTTCCCTCTAACAGAGGCTTGGAGATTGGTGGGATAGAAAGAAGGCCTTCCCCTAAAGATCTTGATCTGTCTCATATGGGGAGATACAACCTTTGAAGTAATCTGGATCTAAGCTGTATAGGGCTTTATAGGTCAAAAGCAGCCATTTGAATTGATAGTCAGTGCAGCTATTTCAACAAGGGAGTTATAGGCTCCCTATAACCAGCCCCAGCCAGCAGTCCAGCCACAGTATTTTGAACCTTTGACATTTCTGAACAGTTTTCAAAGGCAGCCCCACATAGAGAGTGTTATAGTAATCCAAGCAAGATGTCATCAAGGCATGTGTTGCTATGGCCAGATCTGGTTGTTCAAGAAATGGGCACAACTGTTGCACTAATTTCTACTATGCAAATATACTCCTGGCCACCACTGTCACCTGGGCATCCAGGTCCAGAGATGAATCCAAGAGCATGCCCAAGCTACAAACCAGAGATTTCATGGGCAGTGTAACTCCATCCAGCACACGCTGAATCCGTTTCCTGATTAGCCTTTCAGCTGACCCAACAGCACCTTTGTCTTATCTGGATTAAGCTTCTATTTGTCTGTCCTCATCCAATCCATTACTGTCCACAGACACTGAGTTTAGCACCAAGACTGCTTCCTTAGAGTTAGATGGAAAGGAGAATGAGAGTTGAGTGTTATTTCCATATTGGTGACACTGAACCCCAGATTATGTATAAGTTAAACAGCATGGGGGACAAGACAGAGCCCTGAGGAACACCACAGGCAAATAGCCAGGGTGCATAACAAGAGTCCTTCAGCACTACCATCCAGGTTTGCCCTTCCAAGAAAGAATGGAGCCACTGTAAAACTGTGTTCCCAAGACCCATCCTGGAGAGAAATCCCAGAAGGATACTATGGTCAACGATATTGAAAGCTACAGAGAGGGCCAGCAGAACCAACAAGGACAAACTCCCCTGTCTAGTTCCCTGTGTAGTTCATCCACCAACACAGCCAAAGTTGTCACTGCACCATAGCAAAGCCTGAAGCCAGATTGATATGGATCTAGATCAGAGCTTTCCGAACTTTTCATGTTAGTGACACACTTTTTAGGCATGCATCATTTTGCAACACAATAATTCAGTAAGTGAAGTCAGCCCTCCATGTAAGCTTGGCCCGCCCTCACCGCCGCCCTTGCCAGGGTCTTCCTTGGCCTGGGGCTGCGGTGGCAGGAGAAGCAGCCCTTTCACTTGGGCCTGGCACACCATGGCAGCAGGAGAAGCAGCCCCCCTACCCATTACATTCGCACAGCACACTTACACACTGCAGCCGACATACTAATGTGTCGTGATAAACAGTTTGGAAAGTTCTGATATAGATAATCCATTTCTTTCAGGAGCACCTGGGGTTGGGAGGCCACAACATACTTCAGAATCTTGCCAAAAACAAGAGATATTGGAGACAGGCCAATAATTGTCTAATAAGGTAGAATTCAGGGAGGTATAATTAAAGGAAAGGCCTAAATACAACTTCATTTCAGGCAGGATTGAGCCCTGCCTTGCTGCAGTGAGGAATTCACAACTTTCCTTACCTATTCACCCAGTCCCCTTTTGGCTGCTTTAATGTGTCAGGAAGGACAAGGATCCAGTATATGTGTGGTGGCCCCACTTCAAGGATCCTGACATACTTCGGCTGCATAAATTGAAACACATCCAATAATACAGGACAAGCTTGTGCCAAGATTGTATCCACTGGACCCATATCAACAACAACATTTAAGCTGGAGTGAATCTGAGTAATTTTATCTACAAAGTGTTGTGCAAATTCTTCACAGCAGGCTGCCAAATAGCCTGCGTGGTGCTCCTGTGGGACAGAGCATAAAAAGCCCTTGACCACTTGAGGAAGCTCCATTGGATGACACTTTGCAGATGCAATGGTAGTGGAGAAGAATGATTCCTTTGCTGCCACCACCACACAGAGTAGGCTTTCCTCTGGGCTTTAGCTTGTGTTCGATTGGACCTACTCTCTGTCTTCACTGTAAGTTGAAGGCTTTCACAGCCGGAATCCATAGGTTGTTATGAATTTTCCGGGCTTTAAGGCCATGTTCTATTAGTATTTTCTCCTGACGTTTTGCCTGCATCTGTGGCTGGCATCTGATCCTCTGAAGATGCCAGCCACAGATGCAGGTGAAACATTAGGAGAAAATACTAATAGAACACGGCCTCAAAGCCCAGAAAATCCACAACAACCCATGGACTTGCTCTCTGTTTCCCCCCATCGACACTGTAGTCTCCATCCCCCTCATTTCATCACCATCAGCTCTCTAGTGAACCCGGAGGCCCACTTGGCTCCATGCTCCATTCATCCATGGGTGAGTTCACAGGCTTGATCTGCTCTAATACCAATTTATTGGTTCTTTCAGTAATCCATGGTATTTGTAGAAATCTTCTCTCACAACACATTTCAAATGAATTGATTCTCTTCCTGTCAGCCTTCTTCACTATCCAGCTTTCATAACCATACATAGAAACTGGAATTACTGTAGCATGGACAATCCTAACTATAGCCCAGCCTATTACAGCTCTGCTTTTCTGTGATGGTGAGACAAGAGGCTATGTTGACCATAGCGCTGTTGCTGTTACCATCTCTCGCATCGGATAGGCTTTTGGTGAGGAGCCAGACTGAATGTGTCAAACAGCTACTGGGCAGCACTGAGTGGCATGGGAGGTTGGTGGGAATAAGACACGTGGTGGAAGATCTCTCAGAGACATCAGCAGTGGCACTTTAGCTAACTCGTCATTACTGTGCAGAAGTAGGCATTGCTAAACCACGTCTAAATGTCTTTTACCACAAAAATCCTATGATGAGACAATCCACATCTACACCTTTGAAGGAAAGACTAAGATCAGAGGATTTCTGTTCCAGTACAGCACTTTTCAATGAGAGAGACATATCAGTGTATTTCAGTGTATTACAAAGAATGGGAAAAGTAGCCCCCTAGCACCCTTTGCACTAACCCATTTATTTCAGCCTTAACCTTCACGGGTCCCAGCCTGCCACTTCACATCCAATAAGAGCATGGCCATGAAAACTTAAGCTAAAATAAATGTCCCAAAGGTGCCACAGGACTAATTTTCCTTTCCTTTTTTAGTGCCAGTATCAGCACACAGAGAGCCAGTGTGGTACAGTGCTTTGAGTGTTGAACTATGGCCCTGGAGACCAGTGTTGTATTGCTGGCTTGGCCATAGAAACCCACACTTTCAGCCCCCAGGAAGCCCCATGATAGCTTTGCCTAATGGGGTTGTCATAAGTTGGAAATGACTTGAAGACACACAACAACAAGTGCGCAGCAAAGGCTGTCTGCACCTCCCTTTCCTGACATTTCCCCTTATAATAAATATAATTTTGCATTACTTGTTCTAGGTCAAGTTTGTTAGAATGTTCTGACACAATTGGCCTCTGGTCTTCAGCTGGGAGGGAAGCACCAAAGAGTAAAGTCTGAATCTTTTAAGTATCCGAGGAGCCTGTGTTGTTAATTCTGAGGACTTCGGGCCTTTGCACACAACACTGGACTGTTTTCAAAATACTGACTAGGCGAAAACCTGCCTGAATTGTAAGACGCAATGAGATTTGCAATCTGAGGTGATCTGACTATTATCTGATCATTCATACCACAATATTGGAGGTATGTCATTCTCATTTCATTTGGCAGCCACCACATGCTTATTTTGCTAATGGATGTTTGTAATTGACACTTACATTACAATGCTGCCATTATTTATTTTGGAAGCAAGCTTGCCAAGGTAGATAGAACCCTTTTCAGGGAGGTAGCTATGGAGGAGGAGGACAAAATGAGGGCATTGTCCCCAAAATAAGAATCTAGCCCTCCCAATGAAGTTTTCCTTCAGTCTCCAAATTTCTAGCATTGCAGTAACATAAAACATCAGTTGAGCATTTAGAAAGGCAATGTAGGCATTAAAAAAAACGGCTAGCAGAAGCAGCCATGGGAATGTGAACACAGCAAAAAGAAGTATTCTAAGTGTGAACATTTTTCAGTGCCTCCCTCCCTGAAATGGTAGAACACTGGAGGATGAAGTGGCATTTCATGGGAGGGTAGAATTCTTATTTGAGGAAGCAATGCCCTCATTTTTCCCACCCCATAGTTACACCCTGACTCTCTTTCATCTCAACAAACTGCAGTTAAAGAATAAGAGATTTACTGAGATAAACCATAGTTATCAGCCTACTTGTCATTTGCCTTGTTTTTCACAACCATCTGGTCTGGAAGATGTGGTACTATGAGCTACTATGACAGATGCAATGAGGACGCAGATACATAGCATATCTTAGCAGTTATTGTTCCATCCAGAAATCTGTATTTGTTCTGCTACACTTGAAATAAATGTATACTTGACTAAGGCTGGGGCCAAGACTTGGATTCCTAGGCAGCTGAACTTTGAATGATGTCTTTAAGAATACTATTTCAGTTTGGGGTTATTTTCAGTGTAGCCTGAGAGTACTCTGCATCACTTCTACATAGGCCTGGGACTATTTTATTTTATTTTTTTCTTTGTATTCCCCTTTCTTGGTATGGAGTCAAGGCAGTTTACAACATGTTAAAACAAAGTACAGTAAAACCTATTTAACACAACAGTTAAAATATTAAATAAGCAATTCTATTAAAAATACTAAGGCCATTTCTGCACTACACTGTTATAGTGCTATTATTCCACTTTCAACATCCTGTGGAATTCTGGGGTTTGTAGTTTACTGAGGCCAAAAAACTCCCTGGCTGAGAATTCTAAACACCCCTCCCTAAATTGCAAACCCCAGGATTTCATAGGATGTTGAAAGTGGAATAATAGCACTACAACAGTGTAGTGCAGAAATTGCCTAAATTAAAACTTAGTAAAAAGGATAAAGATATAACATAACCCATTAAAAGGTCCTACTGCCACTGTAAGTTAAGAGCCCAAGTCTTGCCAAAACGGAAAGGTCTTTTTGCTTGTCAGCAGAAAGAATGGAGAGAAGGGGCCAAGCAAGCCTTCTGTGGGAAGGAGTTCCATAACTTAGGCTCAGTTACTGAAAAGACTGTCTCCTGTGTCATCACCAAATGTATCTGTGACGGTGGCTGGATAGAGGGAGAACCTAACCATCCCTTTGTCAACCCTGGCCATCCTGGAAGAAATGAAAAGAATTATTACTCTTCTCAGGCTGTGGGATTACCTTCCAGTGGAAGCTAGGTTGACTCCTTCTCTGATGTCCTTTGGTTGCCAAGCAAATTGCATTATGGGAAGGAATGGCAGAGCAGAAGTCCAAGGGATTGTGGGAGAGAGGCACAGAATAATTACTCAGGGATGTTCTAGTCTTGCCCTGTGTGAACTGTACCAAATTCCCTTGCTGTCCCATAGGACAATCCTGAATAATGACAATTCAGAATGGGGGCTATAAATATGCCAACGTCAACTCACACCATGGTGTCATCATCAGTTTTGATTCATTTGATGCTCCTTAACCATACAGGGTGGAGAAATGGAACTGTGTTTAAAATGATCAAACACCTTTTCAAGTGAGCAATCGTGTGTCACCAATTTCAACTCAGCTGCTCCAGCATGAATGAACTTCTATGAAGGCTGGGCTTTGCTGGGTTGGGTTTCAGCACACACCTGACTCATACCTGCTTGTCTAACAAGTCCGAAGCCTTTTATGAGTTCAGTGCCACTGACTCAACCATGGTGCACATTTTACAGTTGGGATATGAGGTTCTGAATTGTGCATTTGGTCTCTTCAAGGGAAAGAGCAGGTTTGAACATGTACGGACTTAAACTTTGTTCCATACACAAAAACATATTTTTGCTTTACCAATACATATTTAGTACATTTCCTGATTCAGACCTCAATTTAGAATGTACACTTTGTTCTTTAGTTATATTCTCACACTGTTTCCATGGAGCCAAAGCCAAAGAACAAAGGGACGCTTAAATACACACACACACACACACAGAATAAAGATCTAAATATTTAAGAAATATTTTAAAAAATGACAGGAAGAGTGTAAGACAAGGCTATCTTCACTGGAAATAGAACACAAGCTTCCTCAACCAGGGAACCTCTATGCATGCTGAGCTGCATTTCCTACTAGCCATAATAAAGCAAAGCATTCTGGAAGGGAATGATGAGGTTTGCAATTTAATACACGTCTTCATGTGTTGCAGTTCAACCATCAATCTACATAACACTTCCCATTTTATTCACCCACACCCCTGCAGTGTAGACCAGACTGAGAGAAACAGTGACTGTCCCAAGGTGACCAGTATGTTTCATAATTCAGTGAAGACTTTAACCAAGACTCTGTCTAATCCTTTAACCATTATACTACGTTACCTCTTAACAGCACTGGAACTAGGAAAAAGATCAGAAATCTTTGGGGATCATTATTTTTCCAAGAAAAATACAAATACAGCCCGACCTAGCCGGGAGAGCACTCTGTCTGTCCCTGGCTCTCTTTTCAAAAGACCATTGTTTCAGATGACAATAAGACATCTGTTTCTGGGAGTGTTTTTACATGTTAGAGCTTCCTCCTGGGTAAAGTTTTCTTGAGGCAGCTTGGCCTGAACATTAGGAAAGGTTCTGGCTGAATGAACCAGGCATGCAGATTATAGCCCTGCAGCTGGCAGGACAAGACTTCTGCGACATCTGACATTTTTCATGAGGGTCTTGCAAGTTATCATGTTACTTCCCTCCTTTCCTTTCCTAATCACTTCCTTACACAGCCTTGTAAAAATAAGAAGCATCTGTGAATTTAACCTTCTTTCTCAAGAAAAGAAAGGAACAGAGGAGTCAATTAAGCACAAAATGAACCAACACTCTTGCTCTGGGCTTTCATTTAATTCCAACAGCTCCCCGCCCCCCAAAAACAATTTCCAGACAGAATTCAAAGTGCTGGTGATGACCTATAAAGCCCTTTATGGTTCTGATCCAGTTTATTTGAAGTACCATACTGTTACCCTGATTTCTGGGGGTCCCCTGGAGGACACCTTGATTCGCTCCAAAAATGCAAAGACTGGGGGAATTAGCAGAGCACTGGACTTAGCAGAACAAAGGGCAGGGTAACTCAGTGAGATCTTTAACCCATTTTTTTACAGAGTCAAACCACACAAAAACCAGCCAAGTATTAAAAAGTAAGCTAAAAATGTGTTTTCATGGGGGGACTTCACTAATGCATGCACACAAGATACATACAGTCAAGCATTCACACAAGAGCTAATTGAAGGAGAAAGGGAGGGAAAAAATTATGGATAGAGAGGCTGAGGGGTTTTGGGGTTATATAGTTACCATTCCAGAAGAGTAGTGAAGAGCTTGAAATGTTAGATTTCTGTCTAAGGGCAGACAGATCAGGATTCAGAGTGACATAGTGGAGTCTTGCATTTCATCTGACTGCAACTGACTTCTCAAAACCAAGGATTTATATGTTTTCTTTTCCTCCCTAAAGGGGTGTGAATTGACTGCTCTCCCAGCCCACTGAACAATGGGAGTTGCAACACAGACAATGGGGTCTGAAATGGATTGATTGGTTTCAATGCCTTGGTTGAGAGGGGGTTTCTGGGCTAGCGGCAGTAGGATATGCGCACAGTAGGGGTCCTGGGCACCTCATTGTTTTCTAATGTTGGCAGTTGATAGGATTAGCTCGGAGCCATTAAGTTAGGCTTTCTTGGCTAATTTCAGAGAACTTTTGACCTTGCCATGCTGAGGTCACCTCTGACCTACTCCCAGCCAGTGTCCCTTTCTTCCACATGGCCTTGCCAGCCATAAGTATAATTTATATTTTATGCCAACACATCTGCCAATTAATATATTTTGCCAATTGGACCATATCAAACCATGGGGGTGTACGGCCTGATAACAATACTCTCCCATACATGCTTGCCCATGTTTTGAGATCTTTTGGGTAGGCCCTGCTCTCTGTCCCATCACCCTCACAGGCGCATTTGGTGAGACTCAGTGAGGAGGCCTTCTCAGGGGCAGCTCTCTTCCCAGATCGGCTTGACTGGCACTCTCTGTCCTATCTTTCTGCAAACAGACAAAAACTGCTTGCAGAAAGCAAGCATTTGGGAATTGATTTTTTTCAGGGAAAAGATGCCTTGTATAATGTACTGGACTTTTAATTGTTGGTGGTTTATAATGTAACTGGTTTCAAATTAATGATGTGTTATTTCCTTTTAACTTATGTATGCTGTCAATTTTTAACTATGTGTATTTTAACTGTTGTAAGTTTCCTTGACTCCCAAACCGAGGAAAAGGTGGGATGTAAGTATCACCGGGTCTTCCGCACTACACTGTTATAGTGCTATTATTCCACTTTCAACATCCTATAGAATCCTGGGGTTTTGCAGTTATGGGAGGGGCCCAAGATTCCGTAGGATGTTGAAAGTGGAATAATAGCACTATAACAGTGTAGTGCAGAAATGGCTGCCATCATCATCATCATCATCATCATCATCATCATCATCATCCTGGTTAAGGAAACAGCAGGCAGGTGGGTTAAGACAATATCTGTGGGTTTGCCTCTGAACCTGGTAAAAGGACAGAATAGGGTAGCACCTGAAGTAGGCAGGTGAGTGAATGATTTCTTCTGCACTTGCTGGAAGGGGTGTTGCTCATTATATCAAGAAGGAACATTGTTTTTAAGGTATGACTTTGCTGAGCAATCATTACTGAGAAAAAGTAACTTGGTGGAAGTACTTGGGTTGCCTGTAATTTGTTACTTCTAAGCTCTGGTTCACACCTTTATATTACTATCCTGACATGTATTAATCTCAGTTGGATTTCCTTCACAACAGCTAGGTATTGGTGTATTTTTCAGTGATAATTTTAAAATTTATTATTGACTGAGGATAAGCCAATTGGCACTAGTTTGATAGACTTATATTATGCTACATTTTCTGAGGTTCTTCTGAGAAAAAGCAATATAAATGGGATTCTCATGCACTCTTTCCATCCAGGCCACATACAAGGCCAGTACTGCCTCTCTTAGGCCATTTCCTCATTACATTGTTATAGTGCTATTATTCTGCTTTTAACATCCTGTGGAATTCTGGGTTTTTACTGAGGCCAAAGAGCTCTCTGGCTAAGAATTCTAAAGGCCCCTCCCTAAACTGCAAACCCCAGGATTCCACAGGACATTGAAAGTGGAATAATAGCACTATTGACAGTGTAGTGGGGAAATGGCCAATTCAATAGGTGTGATGAGCCTGATGGGAGGGGGTCTTGACAACAGAGCCTCCTTGGCAACTGAGAGTGTTTAAGCTGATTGGCTGGTGAAGTGGAACCTTGGATAGCCCAGGGGAGGGGCTGGTGGAAAGAGGAAAATAATGGATTTTATCTGTCTGGAGAGTGATTGAAGGGGAGTGTGGTGTGTGGTGTGTTTGAGGGAGGTTGGAGATTTGAATAGCTCTGTGGAGGAGAGAACTGAGAAATTGGGTGTGCGAAAGATAGTGAATGAATTGAAAGAGAGAGAGAGAGAAGAATGGTGTGTTGTTTGTATGAGACACAAAACAAATCAAAGCAACAGTGTTACAATAAATGTTTGAAGTTCTATGTACCATATAACAGTCTCCCAGAGTCTCATTCTGTATCCTGGAATATACACGCTACCAATAATATCATCTTGACCTTAGTGCCAACAGTACCACAGTCTTGGAAAATATAAATCACTGCTGATCCTTACATCTGGGAGAAGGGCAGATTTAGGGAAGGCAGTAAAGGGGGAGAGTCCTGAAAGGAAGAAGTCAAAAGGGGACAAAAGCAAGGAAGGGACGGCGTTCTCAGAGAGGGAGAACTGAGGCAGACCCGTTTGTCCTGGCCCTGGTTTGATTCAGAGATCTCCCTGGCTGTTCAGTTCTGATCACAAAGAGGTGTCAGGCTGGGCAGGCCTTGAGTGTGAGGCTTGGGTGCGCCTTTCGCATTCGGCGGCACTGACGGGCGGTGGTGGTTTTGTCCACGCGTTACAACAGGGCTCACCAAAAGTACCAGAAATGAACTGGGATAGTCTCCACAGTGCCAACTACACTCAGTCATGTAGGATGCAGAATAATCATCCAATCAGAAAGTTGGTATGTAAGTACATGTATATATATCTGCCTTCAGATCACCTGTTGACTTATGGCAGCTGTATGAATTTCAAGGGGTTTTGTTAGGCAAAGAATAATTAGAAATGGTTTACACTTGCCTTCCTTTGAAATACGGCCTGTAACACCTTGTACTCCCTGGCAGCCTTCTTCCTGAATCCTAACCAGGTTTGACCTTGATCAGCTTCCAAGACCAGATAGGACCTGGTGTCTTCAGGGTATATAGGCATCTTTCGGGTATTTCATGTGCAGTGTGGTAAATTTCTATTTTGTGTGTGTGTGTGCTTGGAATAAATACTTTAGAGACTATATAACTGAAGTGGCAGCATTTCCCTACTTCATAAGGGCATTATAGATCACTTCTACAATTAACCATCAGGATTTAAGAGCATGTGCATATGTTGTTTTTTTTAACTTCATGCATGTCTCTTTCATGACATGATGTTTCAGGAAAAATCTGATTTCTACACATGTCATTCTAAATTGTGGCTTACTCCTCCTACTGCTTTATCTCCACTTCCTTGCCTTTCTGAAGCCCAATCTTCCACGATAATAAAATCTGTCTGCCAGCCTACTTACCTGCTCATTTGCACTTACACCCCACTCTTCAGTTGGAAAGGCCTCCATTCAAGTTTACAGATTAATTTTAAAAAGAAAGGATCTCTGCTCTTAGGCTTATCCTCAAAACAGTCACAAATTATTACAGTACTGTACAGCCCCCATGATTGGCATGGTTTAATTGAGAAATAACATTCAATTGTCACCATATTATTTGACATTGATATAAATGATATCTGAGGTGACGGAAAGGTCGTGCAGGAAGAGGCAAATTTCTGACTGTAAAGTGAGATGGCAAGGAAGGTCAGCCCCACCTACCTTTTAGGCAAGAGACCCAGTCAATTCAGAACAATAGCGTGGCCACTCTGAATACAATAGGCGTGAAATATCTAGCTGGACTCTCCAAGCTAAAATAGGGAAGTTTCCCACCAAATTGTGATTGACTTAACTCTGGTCCCTGTGCATCTGGACATTTTCCTATTGTTTCCCTATCTCTCTACAACATTCAGCTATTACAACAATCATTATCCCCTTGTCATTTAAACACGGAGTCCATCGACTTCATCCGGACTTCATTGTTTGTGTTGCAACTCCTATTGTCCATTTAGCTGGGAGTGCAAGTCACAATCATACCTACAGAACATTTTTTTGGGTACAAATACCCATGACTTTAGACTGTCCAGTGCAGTCTCTTGCCATTCCAAACGCCACTCTGTCTGTCTGTCCAGTTCCCAAATGAGAACTGTCTTTAGGTTCCTGCCTAAGCCACATTGTTACTTTCTCTGCTTCTCTCCAGACTGGTAAATATTGCCCGAATCCCTCAACATCCTCTATCCCACTTTCCTCCCTTTCCTTCAGTTAGTACTTGTGCGAGTATGTGAGTGTTTGAGTTTTTGCGTGCTTCTGTGAATCTTGTCAATAAAACACATTTTTAGCTTACATTTATTTTTCAGCTGGTTCTTTTTCCTGCTCAAGCCAGCAAACATTGGTAGGCAAGATCTTGCAAAATTACACCCCCTTCACAAGCCTCCTCTTTTTGAGTTAATTATTCCCCACTTTTGAAAGGAAGTACTGTCATCGTGGGTTGGCCCTCATGGTACCCACAGTTTGGGGTAACAAAAGGATGGAGAGGGAAAAGGAAAACAAGAAAGTTATCAGTTCTTAATGCTATACATCTCATATAGTGAACAGCTGTAATGCAGGTATAATGTTGGGGTTGTAATCCATTCAGGATCATAGACAGCTGGACCAGGAACAAATGCAAAGAAAGAAGAGAAACCAAAAAATTGCTGATCTTTCAGCAGAATTTATGGAGGGGTCCTGATTTCTTTTTCTATCCATGCATCCAGCTTATGAAATGGTTTCTGGGTGAAAGATAATGAAGAGGCAAGTCCTGGCTCAGGAGATCCTAGGAGATGCAGTCCAAACAGTAACTTTGCCTAACTCTGGGCAATCTGGGCCCATCAGATTGTTTCCTTGATTTCTACAATCTGTATATCATTGTTTTCTGAAATGACATGTTACCCTGATCTCTGGGGGTCCCGGGAGGGACACCTAAATAACCAAACAACAACACAACTTTGGGGAAAATTAGCTGGAGCGCTCACTAAAGCTAGCGAGTGGTAGGGTAACTTAGCAGGATCTTGCAACCCAGCATCTACGGGGTCAGGTCAGTCAAGCAGTCAAACTGTTTAAAGTAATAAAAATTGATGTTTTATTAAGTACAGACAAACATTAAAGACACCACAGTCACAGCTAACTAAAGAGTCAGAGATTGACTGGGAATAAGGATGTTTAAAGGGAAACGGGTGATACCACACCTGTCTTGTAGTCCTGGAGAGGTTTGGAGATTGAGTTCGTTGATATGGAGTCTCAGTACGTGGGACTGAGGGGACAGCTCGCCAAACAAAGCGGCAGCAAGGCGGGATGGAAGTCCGGAGAGATCCGAGGAAGGTCTCAGAATCAGGGGTTTTTATAGGGTGAATTGTGACTGCATGCCATACCTTACTCGGTGAGAACAATGTGATTTAAGAGCGGGAAAAAGCTTTGGAAAGGTCAGAATTTAGCATGATTGACTTAGAGCCGAATTAACAATAGTGTAGCCAGTATGTAAAAGCGGAGCGCTTAGTACAGCTTTGTCAGTTTGCCTGCTTGGGGCAGAGAGCCTTTGTTAGTATCGCGCATATGTAATGAGGTGTTTGCCGGAGAGGTCCCTGAAGCGACGAACTGGCTCTGTCTGGCCTGCTTGGGTGGAGAATGGAATGTCCAGCAATTATCGGCCGTGCCTGTTTATGTGGTTGTCTGGAGGCCTCACAAACACGTGGAGCGGGGTGGCAGAGGAAAGCTGAATTATTTGAGATCAAAGAGATATCGAGTGCTATCTCTGGGTAGGTCTGGACCGCAGTAACAGACAGCTCACTGCAATCTTTCTTTTATAATGCTCTACTTCAGAAGTAAAATAAAAGAGAAAATAAATTATTGTCTCTGGTCCCCATATCCCTTTCTTGGATTCCCATTGCTCAATATTTAAAGACTCATCCACGCCATGCCACTACCATTGTAATGGAGAAACTGCTTCTGTAAATAACTCAGCTGGACAATCTGAATCTTTAACTTGGTAGGCCAAAAAAATGAGGTCTGGAGAATCTGAGGGCTATTCTGTCTCAGGAAAGTTCAGGATTGCTTGCCTGCAGCTCTTTTTTTTTTTAATCTTTATAATATTTTTATTAAAACAACTGTTATTCACATTACATACTTGTATTGTCATATTTTCAAATTAAAAAAAATGGTTATTTACCATGTTATCATACAATCTATCCATTTCTCTTATAACTTCCCCTCACCTCTTGATAGAATCTCTATTTAAGTAACTTATCGTGATCTCAATAAACATAAATTCTCTAATGTAGACTGGTTTCTTTAAATTACATATTATAGTATACGTATTACCTATTATAGTATACAGATCTATTTCTCATCATATCCATATACAATTATCCAGCTATTCAACTCCTTTAATATCTATATCCAGTTTTCTTCCATTACTGTCTTAATTGATCTCAAATCATCAAGTTTTTTTGTCTGCTTTTTATCCCGCAGATTAAGTGTAAGGTCTTCTAAAATAATAAATTCTAAAACCTTCTGTATCCATTCTTGTATTTCTGGTATTTCCTCTTTTTCCAATATCTAGCATATACAATCCTGGCAGCCGAAACCATATACAGAATTATATATTCATATCTATTATATTTCTTATCAATCTGATGCAACATATTTAAAAGATATATTTCAGGTGTCATAGGCAACTCTATTTGTAAAATTTCTGTCATTGACTTGTGAATATTTCTCCAATAAACCTTAGCTTTACAACACTTCCACCACATGTGATAAAAGGTTCCGTTTTCTTGTGAACATTTCCAACATGCTTTATTTTCCAACTTGTATATATTTGCAAGTTTTGATGGATCTAGGTACCATCTATGAAGCATTTTTATGTAATTTTCTTTTAAATTCTGAGCTAATGTAAATTTTTGTGTATTAGCCCAGCTTTTTTCTCAATGTTCCAGGTTTATCGTATGCCCAATATTCTGTGCCCAGATGATCATAGATTCTTTTATTCTCTCAGTTTCTAATTCCATATCCAGTAAATATTTATATAAGTGTGATGTTAAATGTTCCTTTTTCTCAAATACTATATTCTCCCATTCGTTCAGTTGAGGGTTTGTCACAATTCCTTCTAATTTAAGATCCATTTTAAATTTTTCCTTTAGTTGTATATGTAGGAACCATTGACAATCCCAACCTTCTTCTGCCAATTCTTCTCTTGATTTGATTCTTTGATTTCCTTTGGAATCTGTAATTATCAAATCTCTATATGTAAGCCATCTATCAAATGGTTGTTTTGTTCTTCCCATCAAAGCCTCTTGGGGTGACACCCATAACGGTATTTTCAAATATATTTTCTTCTTCCAAAATTTCCATATTCCAAATAATGGTTTTCTTATATAATGATTAAGAAATTCTTTATCAGCCTTTGACTTTTGGTACCAAAGATAACCATGCCATCCGAATCTCAGATTTGATCCTTCAAGATTCAGTACTCTCTCATTCTTCAATTCCATCCAATCCTTAATCCAATTCATTCCGTTCGCAAGGAAGTATAATCTTAAATCTGGGATGTTACAGCCACCTCTTTCTTTCCTATCAGTCAGTATTTTCCATTTAATTCTTGGTTTTTTAGCCGCCCAAATGAATTTTGTTAAGTCTTGTCTCCATTCTTTAAAGTATTTAAAATTAGTAATAATGGGTAGATTTTGAAACAAGTAGTTGATCTTTGGGAGAATCATCATCTTAATTGTTGCCATTCTACCCATTAGTGAAAGGTTTAATTTAGACCAACTTTGCAAATCTCTTTTGATCTCTCCCCATTTCTTGATATAATTATTCTCAAATAATGCATTATTCTGTTTGGATATTATAATTCCTAAATAATTAATCTTTTTCTCTTCTTTAATGCCGGTTCTTCGTTCTATTAATTCTATTTCATCTCTTCTCATATTTTTGGATATAAATTTTGTTTTCTCCTTTTTAATTTTAAACCCGGCTATTTTTCCAAATTCTTCACAGATCTCTAAAAACTTTAATACACTTGATTCCGGGTCTTCAAGAAATACTACCAAATCGTCTGTGTAAGCCTTCAGTTTGTATTCACCTCCTTTTATTTTGGCTCCTTTAATTATCCCATCCATTCTTATCTTCCTTAATAGAACTTCCAGCACCATGATGAATAATAAAGGGGAGAGCAGACAACCTTGGCGGGTACCTTTCCTTATATTTATCGGGTCTGACTTATCTCCATTTATTAATAGTTGGGCTTTACAATTAAGATATATTTGTTTTATCCAAATTATGAACTTTTCTCCACAGTCAAGTCTTTTTAATAATTCAAATAGAAATTCATGATCCACATTATCAAAGGCCTTTTCGGCATCTACAAAGATCATCACGCATTTTTTCTCGTTATATTTTCCATAATATTCCAACATATTAATCACCGTCTGGATGTTATCTCAGGATTGCTTGCCTGCAGCTCTAAAGTAAAGCAAAAGAGGTGGGCGGGTTTATAGAAGATATCTGGAACAGTGGAGGAGCTTGGAGTGTGTGTGTGTGGGGCAGGTGAGGGGTGTGGCCATGGGGTGTGGGGGCATGGCCATGGTGCATGGGGTGTGGCTACAGTTTGAGGGGGGCTACGGGTGGCTGGGGTGTGGCTATGAGCTGGGATGCTCCCCCCAAATTGCCTGGGACAAACCACCTCCATCGCCCCCCATCCCTATGCAACTGATCTGGAACTCAGCAAGGCTGCATCTTGAAAGGGTCTCAGCTAAGGGAAACTGGAGTATGCTTGGATTTCATGGGACCAGTTGCAGTTACAAATAAAGAAAATCTTGGACACTTAGTCTAACTGAGGATTATTTGGTCAACCCCTCCTTCACCAAGACTGCTGATATTTGCTAGATGTTTCAGTAGCAGCAGAGTTGTTGTGTGCCTTCAAGTAGTTTCTGACTTATGGTGATCCTAAGGTGAACCTATCACAGGGTTTTCTGGACCTGAGAATGTGTGACAAGCTGAAGGTCACCCAGTGGATTTCCATGGCTGAGCAGGGAATCGAAGCCTG
The DNA here is from genome assembly GCA_948474755.1 of Ctenosaura bakeri. Classification (NCBI taxonomy): domain Eukaryota; kingdom Metazoa; phylum Chordata; class Lepidosauria; order Squamata; family Iguanidae; genus Ctenosaura; species Ctenosaura bakeri. The sequence goes on along the minus strand of CAOLHI010000457.1, from coordinate 502,536 downwards.
GTCTCCAGAGTTGTAGTCTAATGCTCAAACCACGACACCACACTGGCTCTCAGCAGTATTATGCCTCAAAAGCAAAAAAAAAAAAAAAACCACTTGGAAAAATGCACACTATAGAACAGTGCTTCCCAAGCTTCCTGAATCAGAGGACTGGTAATTATTTTTCCCCCAACATGCCTATTTTTGGTCATATGTGTCATTGCACATGAGACATGATTCCAGGGATTGCTATCATATTCATGCCAGTTGGTTTCAGTTTTTTTTAAAAATTACTTTCATAGAAACTCTCTGCAAATTAGCCACAAATGGCTAGCACTGGTCCATGAACCACCACTTTGAGTAACACTGCTTAGAACAGCTTTTTTCATCCCATCCCTTCCAGATGTGTTGGACTACAACTTCCATTGTCTCCAGATAGCCCAACCGTGCTGGTGAACATGATGACAGTTGTGATCTAATGCTTTTGGCCGACTATGGTTTGAGGAAGGATGTTGCAGAATAATGAGTCCAGTTAAAGACAGGCCTTTCATTCAAAGAGCTGAAGAACAGCAAGGAGATTGGTGATTAGTGCAGAGAGGCTGTCATCCCAAGATGTGACAGGTGTCCCAGTGAAAGGCAGCTGTTGAAATTACTCTCAATGCCTATTTCTGGTCATAAGTGATACTGAAATTCAGATATGATTTCTTACTCACTTTTTGTTTATTCAACCAAAATTGTCAAAACCATGCAGAAATCAATTTAGTCAATGAAATTTCTTGAATTTATTAGCAGTGGTGTAATGCCAATTTTCAAGTGCAGTTCCATATCCACATCACCAGGAAGCAATTGTGTAGGTACGAGAGGGCGGGGGGGGGCAATTCACCCTGGGCAGCAATGTTTTTGGGGTGTCCCAGCCTGTAACCATGCCCCCATGTGCCCTGGCCACACCTCTGTACACCCTGGCCATGCCCCCCACAGTGGCCACGCCTCTCATGCCATAGCCCTGCCACCTCCTGCCCCCGCCCTCCACATACTGCAAGCTCCACCACTGCCAGGAAGAGCTCAAAAAATGAAGGCAGCTCAGCTCAGGGAGAACTGAGGAATGTGAGAGTTGGTGGTGACAGATAACATCCTTGGCTTTGTTCAGTAAAAAGTCCTGACATATAAGCCTTGCCAGCCTTGATTTTATTACAGCACTTACTTAGCTTTCACATAAACTGCCTTTAGTTGTTACTGCTTGATGGTTTTTCCCACCAACAGTGGTTAAGAAAATGTTTCTGAAAGGAATCATTCAATTGCCTTGAATGTTATCACTGGATGATGCCCTTATAACTGCTCTTCCTCCTCAGGATCTATGCTGATGACATGCACTTATGTTCAGAAATTGGAAAAGTTACTTCTTCGGATGGTAACTCCCAGAATCCCCCAGTTGAAGAACTGAGGAGGTTGTGGTGCAAAAAAATAAAAAATAAAAAAGACTTTTCCAAGCACTGTCCATGTTATTGGGCTTTCCAGTATTTGAAGGTATGTGTACATTATGGTTTTGTCCTTTTGGTTTCTTATAGCTGGTGGTAAACATGCGTCATCATGTGTTTTGTGGAACAGTCTCAGCAAAAGAAAAAAAAAATTCAGTATAATAACCAAGGTCATATGTGATACTGACTGGAAAACTCTGAACATGTCATGTTTTATTCAAGAAGAGGACCTCTCTTTGTCTTTCACAGAATGGAGATGTTCATAGTAAGACTGAGCCAATTGTGTAATATAATAATTCCAGTGGTGTAGCTATGAGGGAGGGTTGGCTAGGGTGTTGCATCTCCTTAATAAGAATTTTGCCCCCCCCATGAAATTTTTCTTCTGTCTCAATATTTCTAAAATTGCAGTAATATTAAAACTATAATTGAACATCCAGAAATACAGTTTAGGCATCCAAAGGAAAGGTGCAGCAAAGTTACCAGGGGAATGCAATCACAGCAATCACAAGGGTTTTCAGTGTGAATGATTTTCAGTGTTTCACTCTACAGGGCTAGAAATTCAGGAAACAGAGGAAAATTCCTGGGGGGCAGGATTCTTATTTAGGGAGGCAATGTCTTCATTTTGACCTCCTTGTTAGTTACACCTGTTAACTGCATGAATCCAACATTTTTGAATCGTTTTTATTGCTAGACCCATTTACAATGTTGAACTCAGCAAAAACATTCCAGGCAGCTGATAGCAAAGGGCCCCAGGCACCCTTCTGAACTCCACCACTAAAATCCTACCAGACAAACATTTCTGCATAAAAGTTTGGTGAGTCAGTGCAAAGCCAATTTTTTTCCTCAGGAAAAAATTACCCAGTTGTCTTTTCTCTGTGTTCTGAATTGGGAAACAAGACTCTTCAGGAACTGCTCAACTTCCGCTCTTTTGGTAGGTAATTAACAGCTAAGCATCTTCAAGGGGTGGGAGTGGGAGAAATGTTATCTCACCTTATATTCACCTTAGGGTCTCCATAAATTGGAAATGACTTAAATGCACACAACAACCACCTCCATCACCCCCACACATCTGGAGGATACCAGGATGGTAGAAACCCAGAATCCACAACTCCATGCTGTGGAACTCCTTTCCCTGGGAGGCCTGTCAGCTGTGAAGGAGTGTCCAAGGTAAAATAAAAGGGAAAGGAAAAGCTTAGGCACCTGTTCTCTTCCTTGTTCTCTTCCTATGTCATTCTTCTGCTGTTTTGATCTTGGCATCAAATATGGGGCTGGGAATCTCATGGTTGCAATCGGATAGGTACTGCCACTGGTAGACTGAAGCTCTTCTTCCTGGCTCAGACGGTTACTCTTACAGCAGTGAGGATGTTCAGGAGCCTCCTCTACCTGGAGCCCTCCATCTTTGTTGTACTACAACTCCCAGCACCCCCAGACCATGATTCGGATATGGACAGTGAGAGAACTGCAGCAGATACTGGAACAAACATTGCCTCTACCCACTTTTCCCACTCTTCACTTTCTGTCTTTTCTGCTTTTGTCTTCTTGACAACAGCAATGAGTTTTTGCTGGTGGACCAGTCCTTTCGGGCTGTGACAAAGCAGACTTCTAGACTATACAGCATTTTGATTATTTACAGAATTTCATCTACATTATTACAACCATCCTTATTATATAAATCAACCTATCATGCCCATGGACAGCCAGAGTGATGTGGTTGTTTGGGGAGTTGGACTCTGGGAGATGACAGTTTAGATTCCCACTCAGTCACAGAAATCCACAGGGTGGCCTTGAGCAAGTCACACTCTCTCCATCTTAGAGGAAGGCAAACTTCCTTTGAATGAATCTTATCAAGAAAACCATAGGGTAGAGTTGCCATAATTTGGAGTTGACATGAAGGCACATAAAAACATTTATCTCCATATTACAGACATGGGATTCCAGGGTTTGGCTCAAGGTATTGCTGCCTGAGGCAAAGCCCAAGATATATCTTTCCCACCTGACATACTGAAGATGAACAGATCGCCAGCTGACTTTTACTTCAGCACTAATAGCAGGAGGCAGCCCCCTACCAACACCTGAGAACAACAGAATAGTTTATGAGGCACAACACAGTCTCTGTGCCTTCCAGCATATGCTGCCCAAGGTAACCACCTCACTCTAGCTCAGTGGTTCTCAACCTGGGGGTCGGGACCCCTTTGGGGGTCGAACAACCATTTCACAGGGGTCGCCACTCCTCAATCCTGCCCCTCTTTTAAAAGAAGGTGGCCTCACAGCCAATGGGAGAAGTGTTTCTGAGACCCCTGCACTGGGAGGAGGGGAGAGGATGCATGCTGGGCATTTCCCCATCTTTCCCTGCCTGGTGGGAAAGCACTGGAGGAGCCTGAGGTGGAGCTGGAGGTGCAGAGAGCGGGAGGAGAGAGTTGGAGCCTGAATGTTAAGGCAGAGGTGAGGACACCGAGAGGAGAGAGCTGGAGCCGGAGCGTTAAGGCGGAGGTGAGGAGAGGAGACCTGCAAACCCCAGGATTCCATAGGATGGTGAAAGTGGAATAATAGCGCTATAACAGTCTAGTGCAGAAATAGCCAGGATGACTTTCTCCTCTCGCTTTTGTTGTGCATGGACCCTTGGCGCTTGCCACACGCACGTGTTGTGTTCTTCGCTCTGACTGTCTTGCATTCCTCGCTTTTTGTATGCACTCCCTTTAAGGGAGGGAAGGAGGGGGGGAGTGAAACAAAACACGTCTGCTTATGCCGCTGCCATCTTTCCTCTCTCCCTGTCCTTTCCTCCCTGAGCCTCATGTAAAATGTGGGCTGTTTCGGCATTGCCTTTGGGAGTGACTGGCTTTTTGAACTGAGGAAACCCAACATTCAGAACTAGAACTACTGCCTTAATTCTGGCATTGATGGGCACTTTCTGTGCTTAAAAAAGGGGGGAGGGTTACCAGTTTTTAGGCATTAGAAGTCTATCCAGAGCAGTGATTTAGGGCAGTGTTTCCAATCTATTTGATGTTGGAAATAACTAACTAACTAACTAACTAACTAACTAACTAACTAAATAAATAATAAATAAATAAATAAATAAATAAATAAATACGAAAATGATTTTATGGTTGGGGGTCACCACAACATGAGGAACTGTATTAAGGGGTTGTGGCATTAGGAAGGTTGAGAACCACTGCTCTAGCTGATAATAGGACAGGCCATGTGAGGTTCAGGCCAAGACTGAGACCTGCTAAAGGCAATCTAGAAGTCATACAGCTTTCTTTACTCATAAAGCTGTAGAACTTAGTGCCTTGTCAGAGGGTACAGTGATAGCTACTGTCACAGATAGCTTTAAAAGGGAGGTAAACATGGAAACCCATTGAGTAAACTTGAGCTCATCACACACTCTCAGCCCCCAACAAGGTTTGCCTTAGCGTCACCATAAGTTGGAAATTTCTTGAAGGCACACAACAACAATGCAAATATCAATAGGAAATCAGGCCACCAGTGCTACTAGTCATCATCAGTACTATCCTGCAGTAGCAGAGGCACTGTGCCTTTGTATATCAGCTGTTGGGGAACAGGAGGGAGCTGGACCTGAACCAGCAATGCTCTCCTCCCACATAGCCACACTATTATGCAGTTTAAGAGCAGAGTTGCCTGAACACACCTAGGATGGAATTAAGTCTCTCTCTCTCTCTGTGTGTGCATGTGTGTGACTGTGTGCGTTCAAGTCACCTTTTGACCAATGGTGACCCAATCTTGTAGGCCAAGAATGGTGCTTTGCCTTTGCCCTCCTCTGAAATATAGACTACAGAACCTGGCAGTCCTCTATCCAAGTACTAAACAGATGTGATCCTGCTGGGCTTCCAAGATCAGACAGGATCTGGTCCCTTCAGGATATTTAGGCTGTAACTAAGACTTTTCTTCTAATCTAAAACTTGCAAGTACTTTATGCCAATGAAACACACACAAGCACACAGCACATAATTGTAAGTGTGGTGCTGGAATTCCAAGAAATTGAGCACGCATACACCTCATGCGGTGCCTGAGTGTGATACAAAATACAGTGGGAAATGACTTGAAGGCAAACAACAATGACAGTAAGCTGGAGTTTCCCTCCAGTCACTTGTTTGCATGAAGAAGACAGGAACAAAGGTGGAAACCCATTTCCTTTCATGCATTTGGATCAAGTCAGCCTTCTGTGACGGAAGTGCTGATTAGTGCAACAGCTAGCAAATTTTCCTGCTATCAGATTGCTGTCCAGATTAGCACATCTCACTGTTGTGTCAGAATTCTGAGAAGAGTGCTACTCAGCACTTCACAGTAATTATGGAGAGATTCACTTCAGACATTTGGTAAAAGAAAGTGAACATTTCACATAATTTATTTGGAATGGCCACATCAAAGCAAAAAAGCAGTATAAAGAAAGATGCTTCTTTTAAAAGCAGTCATCAAAAATAAATATAAAAGACAAATCCTACCAATAATTTAAACTGTGTTCTTTTCCTCATCTGGAGGAGTAAAGCAGTCTTTGCATATTATAAATAGAAAATGAAATAGCAGTTTGCAAGCTGGTCAACTTTTCAGTAGCCAGACTGCGTGTGTTCTAAGTCTCTTTGGTCAGCAAATGCCTTTCAGTGAAAACTTGGCTATTCTGCCCAGCAGCTTCAGATCTGCTGAAACTGAGCAAACTTCTGGCACCCTGTTCTGCTTTCCTTCATTGGTACCCTGTTCCAGTGTAAATGAATCTCAGTCCAAGGCACTTGATCTTGTTCGCCATCCAGAGTTATGTTCTACAGAAGGAAAAAAGACAGAGAAGATCAAGGAAATGAAAGTGAGTACATTTTCATCAAAGAAAACGATTAACTGCTCTCAAATTTTCTGATCAAATGAAGTTTTCTGCAAAAGAGAAGCCACAATTTTTGCTCTTTACTTGTGCTCTAAGGTAAACATGTTGCTTTCCTCCAAATCATTGTGTGCAACCTCCAGGAGAAATGAAGAACAAAAATTGTGGCTTCTTTTTTGTAGAGAATATCATGTTATCAGAAATGATCAACAATGTTAGAATTAGGCCAATAGTAGCAACATTATTCTTAACATGAAAGAGAGGCCTCCAATCTGCAGAAATCAGTCTGTGGCCATGGCAGCTGGAGATGGTGGGTATTGCAGTCATACTCATCTGGTTGGGAAAGGGTGGACTAGACTATGGCCGACATCAGAACTGCTACATGCTGGGAGCTGAATGCCTAAGTTCTCCTTACTTCCCAAACAGGATGGTGGGCAGCATTCAAAGTCGTCCAAAGGGACATTGAAATAGCTTTGTGCAATAAAACCCTTGAAGCAGATCCTAGAGCAGGGATGGGCAACTTGTGCTCCTCCCCAAAATGTTGTTGGAATGCAACTCCCTTTAGGGGTTATGCCAATTGGGAATGATTGGAGTTGCACTCTAACATCATTCAGAGGGTCAGAAGTGGCATGCCTTTGCAATAGGGTATCTCAACAAGGATCTGCAGGGCAATCCCGTGTATTTTTATTCAGAAATAGGTTTCTTGGGCTCAATGAGAGTCACTCCCTTGTAAGCATAGTTAGGATTGCAAAAGCTTGCTGAGCCAGGATGATGAACTGCTTTGAGTGCTAGAGCAGGACTCCAAGAGGTGAAGGTTCAAATCCTTGCCCAGCCATGGAAACCACTGGCTGCACTTGGACAAGTCAAACTCTCTCAGCCTCAGAAGTCAATGTCAAACCTCTTTGGAACAAATCTGGCCAAGAATAGCCTGGCAGAGGGTCACTGTAAGGTGGAGTTACCTTGAAGGCGTGGAAGAGCAACAGCCTTGCTGAAACTGAGGCCATTTCCGCACTAGACTGCTGTAGCACTATTATTCCACTTTCAACATCCTATGGAATCCTGGGATTTGCAGTTTAGGGAGGGGCCTTTGAGGCCAGGATTCCATAGGATGTTGAAAGTGGAATAATAGTGCTACAGCAGTCTAGTGCGGAAATGACCTGAATCCTGCTCTTCCTTAAAAGCTAACAGCTGGTAGAATCCCTTCTTTCCCCTTCCACTGTAACTTTACTTACATTTTTAGAGAAAACATTTCCATTACGTCAGAATAAAAGTGTGCACCAAATAGCCAGTCTGGTTATGGCTATCTGGCAGGAAGAGGATATTTGAATCATCTTGGTTTTTTTTTTCTCCCATAAAAGGATTCTTTGATTTTCCCAGCATAGCTTTGTGAGAATTATGAGCCAATTACTCTGAGGAGCACTATTTAGGATACTCTACATGGTTATCTTAGCTTTTTTTTGTCTCCTGGCAGAGAATGATCCTTCCCTGTACAGCCCTTCTTTCACCAGTCACCCCTTCTAGTTGTAACAGGGAGGGCTGTAAGGGTTCAGTTGTGCTCTCAGTTCCAGGAAATCTAAGGGAACCAGCAACCTGCATTAGCCCTGCTGGGCTGCTTGCCCGTAGCACAGCAATATTCCTCCATCCTCCATCCACTCCTTCTGGGTTAGTAGCAAGCCTGGATAGGCCAGACCTGCATGTGAGCTTCACAAGCACAACTGGGCCTGTGAGCAAATGGTGGAGAACCCTTCTCTAACCTGGAGCCCTGCTGGGTGGCAAGCATGGTAGCCCAACACAACTAGAGGGATCCAGGTTTGGAAGACCGGCTCTGAAAGGGCAAGAATAAGGAACCACGACAGTGGGGGACTTGGAGAATGGCACCATTTGCAAACCGGCAGAGTGGGCCTCGAGAAAGATAGGAGATGCATTACAGCTATGGTGAGCAATGAACCCCACCCCGTCACTCCTTTGCAAGGTATCTTTGTACGCAGTCATAAATATCTCAGACCGATTATACACCAATACCGACATCCGAATTTGCTTATATGGACTATTCACATCATACCGATCCACGCAGCGGAAGAGACCAACTATCCGCAAGCAGAGCTCAGAGGAGTTACTTCTTTGGACTACAACTCCCAAAGGCCCAGGGGCTATGCTGGGATTCTGAAATTTGTAGTCCAAAAAATGGAAGGCATCCAAGCTCTGACCCTTCCAGGCGCGCACGTTCCTATTTCCATTTACCCACAGCTGGGTTGCCAGTCGCAGCCAAGGAAGGCAGAGCCGGGTGGCCTCTTGAATATTATTATTCCGAGGCAACTTCCCTCAGGCCGGCAACCTCCTGAGGGCGAAGCCTGCCGGTACCTCGCGCTGAGCCAGGCACGACGGCTCGCCTTCCCGCGCTCACCTTTGGGCGGGCGGCGCGGGGGCCGCTGCGGCTGCTGCTCCTCTTCAGGGGGCGCGGGCGAGGAGGCGGCGGGGGCGGTGGGGGTCTCGGGGGCCGGTGCCGTCGGGGGGCCCCTGCTGGGGGGCGGCGGGGGCGGGGGCGGCCTCGTGGCGGCTGCGGAAGTCCCGCAGGGCGCGCTTGTTCTGCCAGTCGATGAGGGCCAGGGTGATGGAGGCGTTCCAGCAGCTCTCGCCGGGGCAGCGGAAGTCGATCTCCCGGCGGTCCGTGGTGACGATGGTGAAGTAGACGTACTTGCCGGTCCGCTCCACGCAGTCCACCTTCTGGATGGCGCCGAAGGGCAGCTCCTTCCCGCCGCCCTTGCCGGAGGCCTCCGGCGAGAAGAGGCTCAGGCTGTCCCTGCTCAGCACCACCAGCTTCCTCTTCCACAGCTGGAACAGGCTGGCGCTCCGCTTCTCCAGCTCGCCCTCCCGGATCACCTCCGACGACGACGACGCCGGCGCCGCCGCCACCGCCGGGCCCTTCATCGCCCGCCCGACGCCGCCGCCGACGCCGCTGAGGAGAAAAACGACGAGGACGACGTCCCGTTCCTTCCTGCCGGCCGGGGGTTCGAGGGCTGCCGGTGCGAAGGCGACGTCTGCCCCTCCGTCTCGCCTAGCCTGCCTCCGCTGGTACTGGGGGCCTTTTGCGGGCGAAGAGCGCCATTTATGGCCTTCGGGAGCGCTTCGCAGGCCCCGCCTCGACGGGCCACCGCCCGCCCCTCACTTCGGCTCGGCCCCCTCTCGGCAGGCCCCGCCCTCCGAGGTCCCCCGCGTGGTCGGCTGCGTCGTTCGGCTCCCCCGCGTCCGATCCCGCCGCCTCGCTCGCGGGGGCTAGACGTGCGTGATGGCGTTAAGAGACTGGCAGAGTCCCTTTACTCACGTAGTTTGGACACGTGAATGCAGGCCGTCCCACGACGTGGCTCTCTGGACGGCGTGGAATGAAGGAAAGTTCCTTTTTTCTCAGTCGGCACCTTCACGCTGGGCGGTGCGACTGCCATTTCCGCACGGGGCTGTTGTAGCGCTATGATTCCGCTTTCAACATCCTATGGAATCCTGGGGTTTGCAGTTTCGGGAGGGGCCGGACGGCCCCTCCCGAAACTGCAAACCCCAGGATTCCATAGGATGTTGAAAGTGGAATCATAGCGCTACAACAGCCTCGTGCGGAAATGGCCGAGAAAACAATTGCCTTCGGATGTTCGCGTGTAGCCTCCCCCTTTGGTTCCCACGTGCAAGCAGCTACCTTTCTGACAACCTTCCTTACCGGTAGATAAATGCGTGAATAGACTTTGCTGGGATGCTTAGGTTTTAAGGTGAAAACTTCGGCCATTTCTGTACTCCGCTGTTACAGTGCTATTATTGAACTTTTAGGGAGAGGCATTTAGATAGGCAGTTTGGGGAGGGGCATTTAGAATTCTCAGCCAGAGAGCTCTTTGGCCTCAGTAAACTACAAACCCCAGAATTCCACAGGATGTCGAAAATGGAATAGTAGCACTTTAACAGTGTAGTGTGGAAGTGGCCTTTGTGTGTCTTTATGTTTGTGATGGTCCATTCAAGCGTGCCAATCATCCCTCCAGTAATTTTCTGTGGCCATAAGAGTCTTTTTGGACTAGACTGCGGGCTTACCTAGTCTAGTAATCTGTCCCACAAGGACCTATGGGAATCCCACAGGCGAGACAGGACAGACAACAACCCATCAGAGATATGTGGACTTTAATACTGGAGCTAATACAAAGTCATTATGATTTGTACGTCATTGATAGTTGTATCAGTCATGAGTATATTTAATCTCCATTTAAAGCCGTCTGAGCTGATGGAGGGGAAAGTGGATTATAATTTATACACAGTCCTTTTAAGGTGGGATAGCATTTACATGGGTACAAGTATAGGTGCAAAGTCCCATGGGTTTGGGAGTCTTGACTTTCCCCAGTGGTTAGCATATGCAAATAAAATCATAGATTCATAGACCATTTCTGCACTACAGTGTTAAAGTGCTGCTATTCTACTGTCAACCTCCTATGGAATTCTGGGGTTTGTAGTTTAGGGAAGGGCACTTTGAATTCTCAGCCAAAGAGCTCTTTGGTCTCAGTAAACTACAAACCCCAGAATTCCATAGGGCATTGAAAGTGGAATAGCAGCCCTTTAACACTGTAGTGCGGAAATGGCCATAGAGTTGATAAGGATTGCAAGATTGCAAGACTTAGGCCCTTTCCACACAGGGATTAAAAAACAGTGTTGAGCGATCTCTGACAGAGGTCGTCTACACTGTAAAGTGGATTGGGGCGGACTACTTTTGCATAGTTCCACACCCCAATCCACGCTAGAGTGACCGGAAGTGGCACCGCCGCATGCTTTTTAAAAACCACTTTTCCGGAAGTTTTTAAAAAGCACGGGCGTGCAACCCCATACAGCCCCGTCACAGCGCCCAGTGTATATTTGCAGGCGCGTGCAAGGGCGTGCCTGCAGATCTGCTGGGGGCGGGCTTTCCGGCTGGCGAGCTTCTCCGGTTGGTGGAGAGCCTCCACCAGTCGTAAGCCGCCATTTTGGGCGCCGCAGGATGCCACAGGATGCCAAGGAGTGTGGAGCAGCGAAAATGCTCTGCTCCACATGGCGACAAACTTACCCGGTTTCATTGTAGCGTGTTTTCGCCCGTTTCTTCCTCCGCGTGTGGAAAGGGCCTTAGTTCAAGCCCCTGCCATGCAGCAATATAGCATTAAAGCACTCCTGAAAGATGCCTGTTCAGCCTTTGTTTAAAGACCTCCAAATTAGGACCATCATCTGAAATGTTTTGTTCAACTACTGAACATCTCTTAAAGTCAAGAAGTTCTTTCTGATGTGGAACCTCTTTTCTTGTAATGTCAATCGATTAGTTTGTGTTCTAGTTTCTGGCTAAACATCCCCAGCTCCTTTAAAGTGTCCCTCATAGGGCTTGGTTTCTAGACTTTTTACCGTCTTCTCCTTGTGACATTTGCCAGCTTGTCAATATCCTTCTTGAGGAGTGGTATTCAGAACTGTTCGCCACAGAATTCCGTATGTATTTGCAAGTTGATGTAATGGTTTTACAGAATAATTTGGCATTTAGGCAATGGATCTAATTCTTAGCCAGTCAAGATCTATTTTATTTTAGTTTGCGTTATAAGTTATCAGCGCATTATGAAAGAAGTGCATAGCTGAATCCCACATGACAAGAATGACCCAACCATGTGTATGTCAACGGCATCATTTGTAAATGTCCCTAATGGAGATTTTTAGTAGGGCTCTTAGAAGAAAGCTTTCTCAAATTAAGATTTGACTGCTTCCACTGACCAGTTGATTCAGTAGGGGGAGAAGCACTTCTTTCAATACACAGACTTCAAATGGGGAATGTTAAAAACCACAAAACACAGGCCCCAGTTGTTTTAGGGGATTAAGGATCCTCCTCTCTGGAAGTTGTTATGAATGTAATGTCGCTTTCCTTATCCCTCTTTTCCTCACAGTTGGCTTCTGCTCTCTGTGAGCAAAGATTTCCTGTTCTTATTGCTGCTTCCTCCTCCCTCCCTCCCTCCCTCCCTCGTGCCTTGAAAGCCCATTATATCTGGTATGACAACTCTGCTCTCTGTCAGTCAGTTGCAGCTTTGGACTCTTACCAAGTTTCACTCAGCAGCTGGGCTGGGAGACAGAGTAGGCCTCTTGTAATGTAAATGCCATAAGAAGCAATTCCTATCTTACAGGAAACCTGACATGACTTCATTCTGATTTGATCATTTATCTCTGACCCAAGACAGGCATGCTGTGCCTTGGGGATACTTTTAAACAGCTCCATGAGGACTGTATCACCTTGCAGGGGAATAAAAAGAGAAAGGGGGACAGAGGATCTAGCAGCACTCCCTTTATTTTAGCATAGGCTTTTATGGATTTCAGTCCGTTTCTTCAGATGCGCTGATGGAGTTAAAAGTTATCCAGCTTTTCGCTTGAGTCTCCATTAACTATTTTGGTGAAAATGGATAGAAATCATCTAAGATTAACATTAAGAAAGGGACTAGGCAGGGATGCCCATTGTCACCTCTAATTTTCCTGATTGTTATTGAAGTATTAAATATACAAATAAGAAATGATACAGAGATAAAAGGAGTGCGTATCCAAAATCAAATATTTAAGATCAGGGCCTTTGCGGACGATTTGGTTATTTTGTTAGATAACCCCATCCAAAATATAGATCGCCTTAAATGCTTATTAAAGGAATATGGAAAAGTATCTGGTTTCAAGGTAAATTCGGAAAAAACAAATATACTAATAAAGAATATGACTATACAGGAGGAAAAAGAATTGGAAGTTGAGTCTCAATTTAAAATAGCTAAAAGAATAAAATATCTAGGAATCAATCTGACCAAGTATAATGTAGACCTTTATTTTGGTCAAAGATTTCAACAAGATGTTTACAGAGGATGTAGCTAAGTTTTTTTAAGTCGCCAAATTTCCCTAAATCAACTTGCTGCAACAATGTTAACTATGTTTAATTCACAGCTGAATTTTAGAAACTATTTTAATATTTAGACATTTTATTGCATACTGTATGCTTTTCTATCAGATATGTCTTCTAGTCTGAGGGTTTTATGGTATATTGCCTGAAAGTGAAGACAGTTGGAACTTTACTGTAAGACTCTTATATTTCTCTTCTGATCTGTTCTAGCTAATCAACTTGTCTGTTTTGCTGCCCAAGGCAAGAGAAAGATTTCCATCTGCAGAAATGAGATTGGTCATTACTGCTTTATCCCAGAATGCATTGCTGGGTGTAACCTGATTCATGAATACCTTATTGTTGTATGCCTTCAAGTGATTTCTGACTTATGACCTAAAGGTGAACCAGTCACAGGGTTTTCTTGGCAAAAGTTGTTCAGAAGGGTTTGCCTTTGACTTCCTCTGAGTCTGAGAGTGTGTGTCTTGCCCAAAGTCACCATGTGGGTTTCCATGACTGAGTGAGAGATTCAAACCCTGGTCTCCAGAGTCATAGCTTGCTTTTGATTAGATTTATTATCAACAACCTTGGTGATGGTTTAGCTTTTCAACATCCATTTCTTCATGCACCAGTCATTTGATACCACAAACACATGGGGAGAACAGCCACTGTGTCAGTAGGTCACAATTTGAAAATGTATTTCTTCATTTTATGGTTATCCCAGTGTGCAAGTGGGTGGTGTAAATATCCCTCTGGATTCTGGGCAATGTAGTCTACAACTACAGCTTTTCCAAAGTCCTGCACTTTAGTCCCACTGTATTTTTGAACTGTGGCTGTGTGAAATTGACTGTACAAGCCACCACTGCTTAAAGAGCAGCCCACCAGCAGTCTCTTTCAGATCAGTTAAAACTCGGCTGGTTTCAGTACCAGAGTTATTGGAGTGATTGTTACTATTTGACTTTAGGGGCTGCTGTCCCAGGAGGCTGAGTATTTTATGAATGGGCCTGGGAGAACAGGAGAAAAAAAGGATGAGTTGTCTGTAGAAAGAGAATTGCAACATTCTGGGAACAGTAAAGAAACAATAAGAAAAAAAAGCAGTGCAAATGATAAGAAGTGAATCTAAACAAACACCAGGTTTGCAAGAACATGCCTATTTGTTTGCCTACACCCTGTTCTAGCTTGAAGGAGAAAATTATATAGCTTTTGACCCAGCTGAGACACATACTTGTTACTGAATTTGTACATTCAGGATTATTGTTTCCCAGAATCTCACCCAACTGGCCCATTTATAACTCGTGTCATTTTTTTGCTGATGCTTCTCAGATTTTAAAATGGCTTTAATGTCAGTGAATGTACCAGCTAGGTGAATCAGCAGTGGAAGTATTTCTGAGACACCTGCAAGGAAATAACTACTTACTGCTTTTCAACTTTGTGTGTCTTGTTTTGGGAGGGGAAACCAGAATGGCAATTGTTCTCTGAATTTCTAGCCCTGTTTGAGGAAGCTGTCAGTGTTGCCAATCCAGTGAAATACATAAAGGTGCACAGAAGCTAACACAGAAAGCTTCCAGAGACGGAAGGGAAAGATGGACTTGATTGAATTTAAAACGTCATTGCTGACTTCCCAGACAATGAAATCATACTGGGAAGTTTGATTGTGTCATTGGTATTGGAAACCGTTTCTTTGTCATTATTCTGATTCATACAATTGAGGGCTTAGATTCTCAGATGATAATTTAAGGTTGATCACAGAATAAGAGTTTGTTGTCCCCTTTTCCCCACTTTTAGCTACTGGGGCCTCCCCAAAAGCCTCTGAGCACTTGGGGGCATTCCAGGACAATCTGGGATGCGGCACTGGGAAGGGGAAAGGTGGACATTGATCTCAAAGAGCTTTCTGTTGAAGCCTCTGAGATATCTAGAGGCCTGCCATGTTTCTTTTTCAAATCATTTAACTAATCTCCTTTCATAGAAACTGGTGAGATGGAGGTAATGTAAACCAGTTTTGGTTCTGTCTTTGGTCCTGGTTTTGTAGGGTGCATCTGGGGGCTTTAAAAATCAGTACGTACCATCCAACATTTCCCAGATGAATACTGGGTCATGGGGCCAGGCAACATTGAAGTATGGTCAAAATGGCAAAAGGTATGAATAAGGGAGGAAATGCAAGCTAGGAGAGGCTTGAAGCAGTTTGTTTCTCCTGAACCTAAGTTGAAGAGCAAGGTTACGCCCCTCTTCTATCCTCCCCGCCCCAGTTAATTGAGTGTAGTCACATAGGGACAGGGGGGCGATGGAGGTGATTTGCCCCAGGTGGCAATGTTTTTGGGGTGTCCCGGCCCATAGTCATGCCCCCACATGCCCTGGCCATGCCCCTGCACACTGTGGCCACTCCACCCCACAGTGGCCATGCCCTCCTCCTGCCCCCCCTCCACACACTCCAAGCTCCACCACTGATTGAGTGCAAACTACTTTTGCACTTTGAACTCAGTTTGCAGTGACTGAAGTAAGCTGAAGAGGAAGGGGAAAAGTGGAAGGAGAGAAACTTGTTGTACTATATCTTGGGGTCAGGAGCAGGCTAGCTACATCATCCTGAAGCAACCCACTTGTGTACACTGCAGATCTCCATCACTTGGAGCAGCTCTCTTGAGTTTAAGATGGGCTCCAGAAGCTATTTATGATTGTAGCAATAGTGCCATAATCGTGAATACATAGCATATCTGAATATGGAGCAGTTATAGATCTCTAACTTTAGGTTATGAATTCGTAGCTGCAGTGCAGGAAGCCAGCCTTTACATCTTAGTTTTTATTAATAAGATATGCTTTTAAAATATCTTATCCACCAGTTTCAGTGCAATAGTATCGCACTATTTTATTATGAACATTTTTTTATTACTATTACTATAGAAGTAGACAAAAGGGTTTCATAGCTGATGTGGAAATCAGTCTTTTGTTGTATGGTAATGAATGGGTGGTAAAAATTCAGCTGTCACTTCTGAAGTAATCGGTTTCCCAAGAAATCCAACCATTTGTTTCCCAAGAAATCATTTCCCAAGAAATCCAGCCATGATCTTTCTCTCTGAGTAGTCCAAGCAAGATACCACAGATTAGTGAGCTTGTGTGCATTTGTTTGGTGAGACCAGTAAACCAAATAGCTTCACCATGAGTCCTCATATGTGTTTTATACATGGGAAAACCTGGATATTTTTTAAGCCTCAAAGGAAATGTTGGAAGTTTATTTGCTTGGACTGTGGGAATATTCCTCCTTGCCTAAGCAAAACACGCATTAAGTAGAAGCATTAAATAATCTAGACTGCCATTACACTAATATTTATCTGATAAACATTCATTTCCTCTAAGCAATCTTTAAATGTTTCTAAATTATTATTGCGTAACTTTGTCCTGGATAAGATATTTTAAGCCTTTGGTAGGCAAAAACTAAGCATTTCCACTAAGATTTTCTAGAAAAAGCATGTATTTGTGCATCGATTAACCTTTGTGAACACAGAGATTCTCACACAGAGGCATCCACAGACCACTTACAATCTCTAAATATGGAAGAAAAATCCTTGTTACATCTTTCTTCACTACAGGAGTGGAGAACTTATGGCTCTCCAGAGCTTGTTGGACATGAACTCCAGTCATTCTTGGGTAGCCATGAAGAGGTCACAGTATACAAGTCCCAGCAGCCCTGTCCAGTATAGCGAATGGCGACGAATGCTGGGAGTGGCAGTGCAACAATATTTGGAGATTTGCTTGATTCTCAGCGTGGTATATATAGTTCAATGTGTAGGTATGAAGTTAACATAAGGGCTGAGCTCCTGGATCATTAGACATAGTTATGGTGGTGGAGCTCTGTCAACATTGCTGCTTTGGTCCGTTGCTGTTGTTGTGTGCCTTCATATCATTTCTGACTTATAGCCACCCTAAGGTGAACCTATCATAGGGTTTTCTTGGTAAGATTTGTTTAGAGGAATTTGCCTTTGCCTCCCTCTGAAGCCAAGAGAACGTGACTTGCCCAAGGTTACCCAGCTTCCTTGGCTGAGTGGGGATTTGAACTTTGGTCTCTACAGTTGAAGCCCAATGCTCAAACCACTACACCACATGTTTCTCTTAGGCTGCCTAGGTGTGGGGTATTCTTTCTACCCTCAGCCCTATCTTATTTTATTTTATTTTATTTCCCAGCTTTCTCCCAGCATGGGAATCAAGCCAGCTTGCAACCATATAAAAACACAATACAGTTGAAAATAACTAATAATACAAAAGAAGACAAGTGACTGGTGGGGTGCCACAGGGTCCTAGTTCCACTTTCAATGCACCTTGTATTTGTAATCTACAATTGGCTTGTCAAGAGTGTGAAGAAGGTATTAGAGACTGCATCTAAGTGAAAGATATTGATGCTTGGAGGTCCGCAATTAGGAACAAGGGGCTGGGGAAGGTAGATCTTGCTGAGTGGGGCAAGTTTAAGATATTTTGTTGTCTGAGGCAAAAGACAAGATAGTGCCCTCTTCTATTAGATGTACAAAACCCACTCAGATTGGCAGTTGAGCCTTAGGGCGTTTCATCAAATCTGAGGGCAGCTGGGCAGTTTAGTGGGTACAAGATGGGCTGGGCCATACATATAACTTTGTCTTTCAAGGGAAAGGAATAGCTGGAGGCTCAGAAGGAACATCTGGAAAAGGGGAGGGAGGCTGCCATTTTTGCCCTCCAGTATCTGTCAAGAAGCAGCTGCCTCACTCTGCCTATGGGAAAGCGTGCAGGTATGTGGAACACAAGCTGGACCAGAACAAATGCACATCTCTTTTTCTCACCATGTTCAACCAGAGGCTGGCCATGAATCATATACCTTCCTCTTCCACTGTTCCTTAGCATTCAGAGACATTTATTGATGTGTGTCTTCAGGTTGACTCCAACTTATGGTGACTCATTCATAGGATTTCCTTGGCACAATTTATTCAGAGGAAGTTTGCTAAGGCCTTCCTCTTAGGCTGAAAGAGTATGAATTGCCCAAGGTCACCCCGTGGGTTCCCTTGGCTGAGCAGGAATTGGAATTCTGAGCTCCTAGACTCCTAGTCCAGCAATCACAACGCAACATCACACTGGCCCATTCAGAGGCACACTAACCAAATGAGAACAGAGGGAGCAGTCTGGCTAAAAAGAGAGATTATCATCATGCCTCTCATTCAGGGAATGAGAAATAGAGAACATTGCTGCAGCTTCAAGGAGTGAGGCTCTTGAAGGGGCATAGGGCACTGTATTCAGTGGCAAGAATTTAAGTGTTTTGAAACTCTGACATTAACATTGCTGACAATCTGAGCTATGTAAGGTATTCGTTGTTTGGTTGTAGTGATTTTAAGTTAAATAAACTTCCTTATGTTACATTTCATTATGTTTAAGGGTTTTTTCTTGCTAAACTATGCATAAGATACTATAAGGATGTAGCAGGACTAAAACTAGAATTCCTTCAGAGTGTTCCCAAATTCTGTTCAATACAAGAAGGACAGGAAGGAGGGAGGAGTCAGTTGAAGCCTTTCCCTTGAGCTTCAATCAGAAAGAGGGGAAGGTGCAGGTCCTTGAAATGGAAGTGTAGAAAGGATTTGCTGATATGCATCTGGGGAATGTAGAAACAAGAGGCTTGGCAAGTTACTCTTGGCCAAATTCCTTGGGGTCTCAAACTTTTCCCTCTTTCTGCACTGACGTAATCATATTGGCAAAGCACACTGGGAACAAACACCTTCTGGCAGAGGCAAGGTGGAAAACTTGTGGTTCTCCAAATTCTGTTGGCCTCTAGATCCCATTAGCCACTGTCTACAAGACCAAGGATCGGAGGAAAATGAGTGGGGCAACATTGAGAACTCAACACCAGGTTTTCCATCTGAGGTTGTAGAAGAAGGGTTGGCAAACTGTGGTCTTCCCAGTGGTATTGGACTGGAGCTTCTATGGTTCCTCACCATTGAGTAGGTCAGATGGGAGTTGCAGTCCCAAAACACTTGAAGGCCATACTTTGCCTGCCCTTGCTATATTAGCTAGAGGAAATGCACAGGTGGTTTTAGCCAACCCACCCTCTTCGTGTCCATTCCAAGTCCTCCTTCAGACAATGGGGTGTTTTTCAGACAATGATCAAGGTCTTGCACTCAGGGGATGGAGCATGTGTTGGTTCTGCTATACCTACCTCATTAATGATTCCAGTGTTGTTCAACCAAATATGTCACCAATGCACAGCTGCATGTACAATGTGAAATGTATGGCTGTATGCACATCGCGCGTGTGCAGTGGTACTCCATGTGCAATTCTGCTTCCACAGTCTTGAAGTGAATATGGACATTCTTCATCAAAATGTCCATCAGCTTCGTTAGGGGAAATTACACATGCCAACAAGATACCATCCATTGGTTCAAATGTTGCACTTCCTGCAGATGCAGATTCTTTCTACTGACCCAAATTCAGATTGCTATTCTTTCCTGTTCATTTAAACACAGCAGGAAGACAAACTGCAATTAGCCAGACAAGGGAAGGAAGCAGCACATGAGCAGAGATGAGAAAAGCTCCTGATAATTAAAAGTGCCTTCTCTGCTTTGCCCTTGATCCAAAACTGGCTTTTGGCATTGGACACTCAATTTAAATCCAGTTTGGAGGCTCTAGAGGTGTTGCCACTTTTGAACAATGCAGCCTGCCGGATGAACCAGACTGAAGTCAAGGAAGAGACAAAAGCAGAGCTTTGTGTGTGTGTATGTTTCTCTCTCCCCACCCTAATGGCTATGGGAAGTTGCTCTACAGAGTGTGGGAAAAGGCGGGTGGAGCTGTCTGCTCTCCCAGGCTTGTGCAACTCTGGACTCAACCACCACCCTATGCATTAATCCAGTCACCACATTGCCAGAGGCAGTTTTACTGCACACACACACCCTTGCTGCTGGTACCCACTCCAGAGTAACACTGTGTTGGGCACCCAAAAGGCAGTGGTCAGGCTGTGACTATTGTGGCTGAGCTTGATGTTTTTCAGGTCAGACCAGTGCGTTTCATTCTCATTTTCAACAAATGTGATCTTGTGTGCTCCCCTCCCCACCACTGTCCATTTTATTTACTCATGTAAGCAGGCAGGTTTCTGAGAACATGATCCCAAGCTATCCTCACCCAGAATCCATTGCCTGGTATTTCTGAGCTCTTAAAAGAGGCCAGGCCTTTCTTGTCTAGAAAGGTAGTCCATTTCTTTAAAAATAAATCAACTTCCCACCTGACATAAGGCTGAATCCTACTGTGAATTCCAACTTGAGATGACCTATTAAATCATTGGCATTTACCTAGAAGTTCACTCACTGTTCAACAATTGATTCAGATGGTCTATTCTAGGGCCTTTCAGCATCCTATGGTTTGTAGTTTACTGAGGCCAAAGAGCTCTCTGGGTGAGAATCGTAAATGCCCCTCCCTAAATTGCAAACCCCAGGATTCCATAGGATGTTGAAAGTGGAATAATAGCACTATAACAGTGTAGTGTGGGAAGGCCCCTAGTTGAGACTAACCAATGTGATTGAAGCCCATGTCAAAAGATGGTTGCCTGCTGACAGATACGTTGTTGATTACTTAATGAGATATGCATACAGTGTAAAAGCCAGTCTACTACACCATCGTTATGCTAATGCTCTCTTATTTCTCTATCAATTGACACAGGAATTTTGTGACTACTTGTAATGTATTTTCACCTGTTATCCTGTGGAATATGAGACACTGACACTGGTTAATATTTACCTAAAGTGATGGGCCCTGGCAGTTACCAGTTGTCAAGTGTGTGGGAAGCAAATCTGAGGAGTAATCTTAACGTAATGTTGTCTTCTCTGGTTCAGGGTTTAGGGGTGTTCTTACACTCATGGGTGTGTGCAAAATGATTTTTTAATTCTCACATATATCCCATCCTTCTTTTAAATAATTTGAACTACAAAGTTTTCCAGTTTTATTCATACAACACTCTTGCATGGTATGCTATTGAGATACAATTGTTTGCCTGAGGCACCTCACTGTGCCTAAATAGCTAAGTAAAGATTTGGGACCTATTCATACCACACAATTAGAGCGCTATTATTTCACTTTAACTGCCATGGTTCCATCCTGTGGAATCCTGGGATCTACTGTTTATGGAAGGGTATTTAGAATTTTTAGCCAGAAAGCTCCAGTGACTCTCCAAATTACAAAGGATTCCACAGAATGTTGCCACGGCAATTAAAGTGTAATCATAGTACTATAATTATGTACAGTGAATGGGCCTCTGGTTCCTCATCCCAACACTTTATCCACTACTGTGTATCACACTTGCTGTCAGGAGCTACTCTGAGATATTCCAGGTGAAAGTCATTCTGTAAGTGTGTTGAAATTCAGCGATTGCTAAGGACAGACCTTTTAGACTTCTGCACTGCCCTGCAGTGGCAAAAGCACTGCAGAAGTTTGCAGACATATCTACAGTAACCTGGCTGATGATAGCCAACTTCAGATTTGCAAACGACTGTCATACAGAAGATGAAACAAACTTATTTTTTGCTGTCCCAGAAGACATGATCTGGACCAATGGCTGCCAGTTACAAAACAGAGATTTTTGATTAAGCTCTAAGAACTACCTGATAGTAAGAACAGTTCAGCAGTGGAGCAGCTTGCCTAAAAAAATGATGGCCTCTCCAAAGATGCTTTTAAACAAAGGTTAGATGGCCGTCTGTCAGGCATGCTTCAGTTGCAGATTTCCTGCATTGGCAGGCAGGTGGACTCAATGATTCCTGAGATCTTTCCTGACTCTACCACAGTATTAAGTTTTGTTGGACTGCATTTATTATCATCCCCAATGGCTGTGATGCTAGGGCTGAAGGGAGTTGCAGTTCAACAACACTTGGTGGGCTACAGCTTCCATTCTCGTGGTGTAAACAATACTGAGCTAGATAGACCAATGAACTGGCTTAGGATAGGGGCACTCCTCTGTTTTCCAGTGTACTGCTTACCTGTGTGGCAGTCTAACTTTCACAACATTTGCCTGAAAACAACAAACAAATGTTGCAGAGGAGCCCCTGTCTTGGAGAGACAGAGAACTTATTCAGCCATTTGAAAACATATACACAGGCTCCCAAGAGAAGAGAAATGAACTTATTTTTGAGAAAAAACGAGGAACATTCTTGAAACTAAACAATGGATAGATACAGGTAAGATTTTGACAGCTACATCAATAAGGAAGCTGCATCAATAATAAAGCTGCTTTTCCAAGCAACAGAGATGTGGTAAATGGCAGATGGAAACCTAAACCCAGTTTACACGATTAGTTACTTGTGTGGGGAAATGAGACTGGGTAGGTGGCAGGAATTTCTTCACTTCAGAATCTAGAACACAAATCAATGGATTGAAATTGCAAGAGAAGAAATTCCTCACTAGGAAGAACTTTGTGATTGTAAGAGCTGTTCAATGGTTGAATAGTCTGCTTTAGAAGATGGTGGGCTCCCTTTCTTTGGAGATCTTTAAACACAGGTTGGCCGTCAATCTTTTGGGAGTAGGCTTATTGTGTATTGTCGCTTATCAGGAGGTTGGACTAGATGGCTTTTGCAATCCCCTCCGACTCTAGGATGCTATGATTCTGTGATTTGGCCACTTGGCCGGACAATTCAGCTTATCACATGAGTGTCCTTAGAGAAGGGAAGTGTTAAGCATTATAAGCTGCCATCTGCACTCTTCAAACAGAAGACACTGTGTAAGTGCTGAGCATTCTGTATTAATTTCTGTAGAGTCTGCCTGCTGAAATTATCCACCCTATATTAAAACCGCCCACACTTTATTGCCTTTGTTATAGCCTCTTAACATTTCGGATGTGTCAATTTCTTAGTTTCAGTTACCAAACTCAGTGAGAAGAACCAGTAGTCCAACTCTGAGGACCAACCTGCAAGGTGATAAAAATGTGGCTTCTTACATGTTAAAAACATTGGCTGGAATTCACTTGGGGAGTTAAATCTTCCTAAGTGGACTTGCATCTGCAGAAAATAGAATTGAGCAGTTTTGTCATGCCCATATTCAGCAAGGGACTCTTGTTATATTATTATGTAAGGAAGCTGGCAAAGTGACTATTATTCATCAGGATCTATGTACAACAGGACTGATGTGCAACAAGACCCAATGGGACAGATAACAGGATCCAATACAACTTGTCCTTTTTATCATATTCTTGAATGCCTGCTACTGCAAATTTCCCCTCCATCAGTCTGATGATAGAGTGAGAGTCCTATGTACAGATTTAGTCACCTACATTTAGCCACCTGCATACTCTGTGCTGACTGTTTGTTGGCTTCCGGGGCCTACATCAGGGTAGCATAGCATGAATCTACACATGCAGAGTTATTCACTGGTTATGCTACATGGTCCTTGTGTTGAGTGGCATCATTAACCAACTGAATGTGCAGCCAAATGAATGCATGACTGAAGAAGTGGTTTCAGCAGGGAATGTGTGCCTGCACATGCAATGGCACCACATGTGCAACTCCTGTTCCAACTCTGGTCCATGAACTTGAATTGCATGTCAATGTTGTGCATCAGACAAAAATACCCAACTGCTTTCGTAGGGGAACATAGGCGTTTGTAAGACACCAACAAGAATAGTGCACACTTCATGTTACTCCAAGTTTACCCAATAGATGCAGAAGTGTCTCATTTTCAGAATTTTCTTGAAACTCAAGGTGGATTGTATACTGTCAATGGTGAAGTGGAGCCTGGGCTTCTGGGATTGAAGCATCAGACTTTTGGTTAGTAGGGATAATGATCTCATCTGTTACCCCTATCAGGCTTTCTTATGCTTTCTGATCTTAGTTGGAATGCTCACAGTTGGCTTGGCAGCTGAGCAAATCTCCTGTACTCAGTGTGGTTGCTGGATCTTCAAGTGGGCCTGGGTGGGGTGTCAGTCCTGGAGACAGTTATGCATATGTAACTAAGGAGGTAATGTGGGGTACTGGCAATTTCTTTAATTTTTTTTAAAAATTGAAACAGTAAAAAGTAAGGCTGGAATCCTGTATCAGCTACTTATTTAAGTGTACTTAACTAAGTAACCTTTTCTGGCTTGACGCCCATAAATCTGAGGGAAATATCATTCTTCCATGCTTCAATCAACAGGAGAATGGACCTCTTTCTCATTTGCATCACAAATTTTGTGCATCACAGGTCATATTGTATGCAGTTGGATGGGCTAGAGAGAAGTTCTTCGTTTTGTCCTATTAGCACCTGAAGTTCTTTTGGCAGAAACTCCTTTGTGGCCAATTCCCAGCTCTGGAACTATTCTCCAAAAGGAGGCCCAGTTACCTCCATCTCTGATTACTTTGGTCCAGCTGACCAAAATATTTTTTTAAATTAAACAGGCAGCTGTTTTGTAAATTAGCTGATCTGTAAATATGATAGAATCAGTTTTAACATCTGTTTATTGCTGCTTGAGTCTGTTCTTCTAAATGCTTTTTACCTTGTCTTTTAATACTCTTTTTTTATTTTTGCATATTTCTATGGTTGCTGTTAGCTACTATGAGCAATATTTGGAGTAAAGATAGTGGATATAAGTTTAACAAACAAATGAACATGTAGATCACTAGGGATGATACCAATTGAGTGAAATGAAGCACATTGCTGATAAGCAAGGACTTGGTGAGAAACTGAGAGGTGTGGCCAAATTTTTATGGGCTTTAAAAGTAAGAACAAGAAGTTTGAATTGTGTAGGAATGTAGTAAACATACTCAGGATGCCAAGCCAAATAAGATAAGATAGTAACCTGGATAAAGATAAAACTGACTGGATCAATCAAGAGTCGTGCAGGTCATGTTGGTCGACCAGGACTGGTGCTATGCTCAGGCCTGTTGGTGGGAAGGAAAGTGGCATCAGGACTGAGTTAGGGTTTTTTCCCCCCCTCAAGTAAAAGTTAAGAGAAAGGAAGAATAGAAAGTGAAGTGAAAAGTCAGGGGGCTGGGAAAAAATTGCAAAAAGACAGACAGAGAAAATGCTCAGGTAGATGGCATTACAGAAAACAATGTAGGTATTACAACAACAAATTGCTGTGGAATTTTGTTTTTCAAGACTACAGACAGTCAGACAACATGCAAGAAAAGGAACATTTAGATCCATAGTGAGCAACTGTGGCTAAACAGATATTCCTGAAATGTAACTCCCATAATTCCACACTGTTGCCCTGCTGGCTGGGATTCAGAGGAGCTATAGGACAAAAAACTTCTGGAAATCCACAATTGTTGCTGTTGTGTGCCTTCAAGTTGTCTCTGATTTATGGCAACTCTAAGGTGAACCTATCATGAGGTTTCCTGGGGCTGAGAGTATGTGATGTGCCCAAGATCACCCAGTGGGTTTCCATGGCTGAGTGGAGAATTGCACCCTGGTTTCCAGGGTCATAGCCCAATGGTCAAACCACAACACCATGGCCATTTCTGTGGTGCACTCTTATAGCGCGATTATTCCACTTGGGAGGGGCTACCCGGCCCCTCCCAAAATTGCAAACCCCAGGATTCCATAGGATGTTGAAAGTGGAATAATTGTGCTATAAGCGTGCTGTGTGGAAATGGCCCATGCTGGCTCTCAATGCACAGTTGCCCACCCCCAATTTAGACCATGAAAAAGCACCACACTATTTAATTTACTGTATGTATCTTGCTCAAAAAGGTGTGTGACTAAAATATCTTATTCTGGGTTTTGTTTTTTTCTATGTGAGTGTCAGACACTCATGATTACATCAATGGATTTGTGGTTAGTTGCCAAAATTTTAGAGATGCAAAATTGAGAGTTCAGATTTGATTAATTTGGGTCAAGGCACTGGTGCCTGCTGGCTTCCCTTTCTGGGTTTTATTCCAGACTTTAAAGGACCTATCCTAGGTGCTGATCCCTATCATTCGCATTAAGTTGAGCACCTTGGACAACTCCTTTAACCCCACATGGATTCACCACACCCCAAACATGGAAGCTACTGGTGGCCACTGGCAGGAGAGGAGAACAAATTTTAACTCGTTTAGATTGAGGCATTAATACATTTGGCATTTCTCGCCCTTCAGCAATCACTCTAGTTGTGGTACTTTAAAATACTGGGGATGCAATAAGTAAATAAAAGACAGCTCAGCTATGATGGATGGCTTTAATTACTTCATTGTACACTTTCACTCCTTCAAGATTTTGGTAAAATGCTAAAATGCGTAATCAATGAATAATAAATGTAGTGATTTGAATAATCAGATGTCTATCCAAAATCTTTAATCTGCAGGCAGTCTTAAAGGTATTAACGACAATCAACATAAAAAGAAGTCAATAATAATAATTTTTAAAACCCCTAAACTCCTGAGCAATGCCACTTTTATTTTAGTTTAAGGTTTAGTTTGTGATTTTCTTTCTGTGCTTATTTGGTTACTTATATGTAGAAGAGGCAATTTCCAAAGACTGCTACCAGATGATGTTACTTTATTGTGTAATAGACATGTAAATTACTTCCGGCCTTCCATTTCAAGGTATATTTCTGATGTGGCCCTCAGTAAGGAACAGGTTATTCCACTCCTGATGCAGCCCATTCCTGAAGTATGTATACATCTAATAGCACACAGTGTGTGAGTGAAAGATTCCCTTGGGCTGACTCACTCTCCCAGACTGACTGAAAGCCATGTGGGATAATTTCTCCCCATATCTCAGAAGACATGGCCAGTTCACCTCACCCTGTACTTTAGAACAAGAACAATGGAGGCACTCCTTATTTCAATGCTTATTAGCTGTTGGTGAGCCAAAAAAACCACAGTCCTTGCTTTCAAACACTTTTCTATTTCCATGATTGCAGTGTGTTTCCTAGACATTAGTTTGATCGTAAATTCGCTGAGATGGCTTTAGAATCTGTCTTCTTTAGACAGGAGGGGCTTCCCTCACAAACAGCATCTCTACCTGTGTTAGAAACACCTCCTTCCCTCCATCCCTCAGTTCACTCCATTCAGCAAGGGTCCCCTATGATGCCCCCATAAAGTATTTTCAGGGGTCTGGAAAACTTCTGTGGTGGCATAGGAAGGGGAACTCCAGCCAGCATTCCACACATCTGCTTTTGAAGTAAATCCCATTTGCCCCATGAGTCTTGCTTCTCAGGAAATAGCTTTAGGATTGTACTATATATGCTTATGTATATGTGTGCACCAGGAAGTCCCAGCATATTTTCTCTAAAGGACTACAGTTTTAAACAAAACAGAATGGAATAATAATAATAATAATAATAATAATAATAATAATAATAATAATAATAATAAAAAAATAAAATATACATGGAGTAAGTGAAGAGATGACTCAACCTTTAACCTACTGGCTATTTATTTTGCCTGACTTATTTCTCCCACACATATGCATCTTGTTACATATATTGAGATATAATATCCATAATCACAATACCACTAACCATACCAGCTTACTGTCCCCAAATGGAAGTGAAGTACAAAGGAAGTTCTATTCTTGTGAGTACAATGGCAGAGGGGGAGAGAGAGAGAGAGAGAAAGAGAGAGAGAGACTTTACATATAGTATTAACTAAATGGATACAGAAACATATAGAACTAAAACCTATAATATTATATAATATAATATCTACTGCATTTTAGTGCTGGCTTGAGATTATCCAGTCATGCAACTGAGTATGTGATCACTTTATGACTTCCCAGAAAAGGAAATAAAGCAAGGTTTCATTGCTACCTCCACATCTTGCCAGGAGCATTTCCTCAACTTAGTGGCATGGACTGAGTGGGAGGGCTGGGAAAAAAATCCTATTAAGCTGGCTCAACCATTATTTGCATCTGTCTGGTAGTTCCTGTGTACCCAGCAGAGAGCATTACAGCATGAGTGGGCAGAAGCTAGACTCAAAATTTCTAATGGACTGCCAGTGATTCACAGGGTCAGCCCTGGTTAGTACTTGGATGGAGGACTGCTAATGAATACAAAGTGTTGTCAGCTATATTTCAGAGGAAGGAACTGGCTAAACCATCTCTGAATGTTCCTTGCATAAGAAAAACCCTATAAAATTCATAGGGTTGCCATAAGTTGACAGGCAACTTGAAGGCAGACATACACGCATAGAGACACAGAGCAAAGGTTTCAGATTTCAAGTTGCTGACAAACATTAAAAAAAAACCCAAATCCACATAAATAGGGCTGCTGAAATTAAAGATTCCTCATATGCATCTCTTCCTCCCCACAATTTTCAAGTCAGAAAACATGACCTTATCCTAACATAGAATGGAGTAGAGAACAATGTTTGACCTTCAGGTTCCATCAGCCCCACTCAGCATGGCCAATGGTAAGGGACTGTGGAAAATGTAGTTCAAAACATCTGGAGAGCAAAAGGCTTCCCACCACTAAAGTATAAATTCACTGATATACTGGTAAAACCCAAATGTGGCTGCTAAAAAAAATCTGAGATTCATGGGAAGAATGCAGAATTGAAAAAGATGGGTAGAGATTGTCTACTTACTCCTTTCTTCGGACAGGCAGATCTGACCACAGGGCTTCATACCTTAGTTACATCTCAAATAGACTGATGTAATGCACTGTACATGGGGCTGCCCTTGAAAAGTGTTCAGAAGTGGCAGTGAGTGCAAAATGGCTCAGCCAAACTGGAAACTAGTGTTCATTTCAGTGACCATATAATGCCAATCTTGCAAGAAGTACACTGGCTTCCAATTTGCTTCTGAGCTCAATTGAAGGTGCTGGTGTTGTCCTACAAAGCCCTAAATCACTTGGCTCAAGATATCTGAAAGACTGCCTTCTCCCATATGAGCCTGCCAGAAATTTGAAAACTCCAGAGAAGTCCTTGTTATATGTCCCAACACCTTGTGAAGTTAGGTTGGGTACATAAAATAGAGCTTTCTCTGTAGCAGTTCCTTAACTGCAGAACTCCCTATCCAAGGAAGTTAGGCTGGCCCCGTCCCTTTCAAGCTTCCGATGGGAAGCCAAAAGAGTGGTGTTCTACATGACATTTCAGCGGTTGAAATCACTGTTTGTTTCAAAACTGGATTCTGGGACTCTTTTTAGATTGCTTTTAGGAGTTTTTAAATAGTATTTTAATGTGCTTTAAAAATGTTTTATCTTTATATTGTTTTATTTGGTTTTTATTTGTTCATCACCTCAGAAGCCCTTGTGGGCTGGGAAATGTTACAGAAATACTATAAACAAACAAACAGACAGACAGACAAAATGTTATGTATACAAATAAATAACATTATGTAAACCAATGACCAGGTGAAAAAAGGGGACACCTGCTTCAATGGAGCCCTGGTGGCGCAGTGGTTAAATGCCAGTACTGCAAGCCACAAGCCACAAGGTTGTGAGTTCAATCCTGCCGAGCTCCAAGGTTGACTCAGCCTTCCATCCTTCTGCAGGTCGGTAAAATGAGTACCCAGCTTGTTGGGGGCATGTATAGAAATGTTTCGAAATACATGCTATTTGTAAGTTGTTCGCCGCCTCAATCCATATGGAGAGGTGGGATACAAATACATAAATAAATAAAAAAAATTAGTAGTTATGTAAAAAGGGGATTTTCCAAAGTGTCACTTGCATAACTTTAGTGCAAGGAAATGAAGCGTCTAAAACTCTACTTCTCTTCCCTGCCTCCTCCCCAGCATGTCAGCTTCCTGACGAAAATTGCCTGCCCCATGCTTGCAGTTTACTTTATAAAGCCATTCGACAATTTCTAATTGACTGATATGATTGAATTAGCAGCTGCAAGCTATTCACAGCATAGAGATAAAAAAGTCAGCTCTCTAATTGCTGTATATCAAATGATTATTTCATGTCCCTATTTATCTATATCTATATCTATATCTATATATCTATATCTATATCTATATCTAACTATATCTATATTTATATTTATATCTATATCTATATTTATATTTATATTTATATTTATATTAATTCAGAGGTAGCTGTGTTGGCCATGCAGCAAAATAAAACAAAATACAAAATCCACAAAAGAGTGACATCTTTATTGGCCAGTCAAAATGCACAAAACAGATCATGCAAGCTTTCAAAGTTTCTCTCCTGAGGTGCTATTCTGGTTGCCTAGCAACCTACTTCCAGGCTGCACTGGCATTTCAGATAGCCACACCCTTGGAACTTCATCACAATGGTGAAGTCTGGATCAAATTTGTTGAATTGGAATGGCCTTGGCTGGAATGTTGTTGGGGTACAACAATTGTAGTTGTGGTTGTGGTCCTGTTCTGCAAGCACGCACAAGCTGGCATCCTATTAGTGACCTTGTTGTTATTGGCAAGTCAGCTTTGACTTACGATGACCTTAAGAAAGGGGACATCCAAGTTACCCTGTTGTCATCAGCCTTGCTCATGTCCTTCAAACACGGGGCTGTAGCCTCCTTGACTGAGTCCATTCACCTGTAATTCAGCCTTCCTTTTTTCCTACAACCTCCCACTTTACCGAGGATTATTGTCTTTTCTAGTGAGTCATATTGTCTCATCATATAATCAAATATGATAACCTTACTTTGGTAATTTTGGCTTCTAAGGTGGCCCTATTTGCTCTAGTACTCATTCATTGGTCATTGTGCCAGTCCGTGGTAGCTGAAAAACTCTCTTTCAGCACCACATGTAAAATGAGTTGATTTTCTTCCTCTCAGCTTTCTTCACGGTCCAGCTTTCACAAGCATGCATAAAAACACACATTGACATACTCAGATGTATCTTGCACTACGCATATGGAATTAATTTTTTGAATAATGCACAGCAGACATATTCAGTTAATGGCGCCTTAAGTGGAGATGCACATGTGGTAGCACATTAAAATACACAGAATAGCATGTGAATGTGCATTGCCTCTGTGCACTGCCTTTGTGTATTGTGCATTGCAGTTGCACAGTGGGTTGCCAGGCATACACATTGAGCATTGATTCACATTCATTATGCTACATTGGTATCAGTATAGGGTTTACGTAATGTAACTCCACCAGCAAATATTTACACTATGCTGAAGTGACATAGGATCATTTCTATAGAGTCTTCTTTCTCACTTTTGACTTTCTGTGTTGAGAGCCAATTGGCTGTCACCTAATAGGTGAGCTCATAACTGTGGTGGGCCATTATGAAATCAGTTGCCTTGCTGTGTGATGCAGCATGCCTATGTTGGTGTATATTTGCATTATGCTACAACAGTGTAGAATCTTGATCTTTATTTGTGTGGAACAAGAACATATTTGGAGAGCTAATCTTGAAAGCTCTTGTTTACTCAAAAGAGGAGAACAGAGCAAGGGCGGAAAATGCCATGGAGTTGGAGAAAACACAGACGGTCTTCTGATGAGACATAGGGCCTTTCCGCACTACATTGTTATGGTGCTATTATTCCACTTTCAACATCCTGTGGAAATCTGGAGTTTGTAGTTTACTGAGGATAAACAGTTCTCTGACTGAGAATTCTAAATGCCCCTCTCTAAACTGCAAACCCCAGGGTTCCATAGGATGTGGAAAGTGAATTAATAGCACTATAATAGTGTAGTGCAGAAAGGCCCGTACCTGGGAGGTGGGAAGGGAGGCTGCAAAGCCTGAGGAAATAAAGTAGCCAAAATCCTATGTGGACATTACACTAATATAAAGCTAGGTTATGCCAGAGGTTGTACTTTTCACATGCTTGCATAAGCGGGTATTCAGTACCCCCTCATACAAATAGTTCCCCCTTGCCCAGAAGCTGGCATAAAGGCTGGTCAGCTTTTGGGCACAGCTCTGCCTCCTGTGACCTGGATCAGCAACACTGTAGCTGCCTCTGTCATTCCAGGTTGTTCGTGTAACACTTATACCAGTTGAATGTTATGCTCTGCTGGGGCTGAACTGAACCTCAGCTGTTACAACTGAGCCTGGAAGTAGGATAGTGAGGTGCTCAGGGAGGGATCGGGGTTCCTTCACCTTTAACAGTTAAGTGAAAGAGAAAATTTCAGCAGATTTAACTCACTTATCTGCACAGCTAGTAAAGAGGCAGGAGCCCTATCCCTTTTTTGGGGGGGCTGGCCGCTTTACCCAGAAACTACATAGGATTTTTCCTCTGACAAGGGGTGCATCTCCTTCTTGACCATGAAAGTAAAGTCGTGGCTGGAGACAGTATGGAATTAAATGAAAAACTTCCCAGTCCCAGAGTGAAAGAGCATTGCCACAAGCTACTGTGCAAATGAAGTGATTCATTAAGCACACTGTGATGTGGGTGGATATGTTGCTTCTCCATGGCAACATAATAGTGTTCCTCTCCTGTACTGTCCCACCCAGGCCTCCATATTTTCCCTGTCATGATGATGACTGGGACAGTGGGATATGTGTGTGGCTGTATGAAGGAGTCTGTACAGGAAAGAGGAAAATCAAGGCCAGTAGCACTAGTCCTGCCTCTGCTCCAGGACAGGAGCTTTGTGGGTGGAAGTTCCTTATCACACGAAGAAGTACATATAGAATGGCCAGCCTAATGTTAAGCAACAATAGGTGCTGTAAAAATAGACCACAGTGGTATAACCAGCACTGACATCTTGGCTTCTGAGCCATGGAGCAGCACCCCAACCTTCTATTTCAGGATGAGGTATCTTCCCCTGGAGAACTGGACCAGGCATCACCTCAGTGTTCAGCAACAGACTCTTTATTCTGAATGAAAACCTAAAAATCTAACAGTTGGGAGTCATGATAAAGGAGGAATTAAGGCACAATTAGTTCTGATTATTTACATTGGTTGACATGGCTTGTGGTCATAACAAAGGTACCTCACTGTTGTTAACTATTGCAGAGTAACAAAGGAAACATTTGAGTAAAACTTTAAAAAAGCAATTTAGTAATTTCAATTTTCTTGCATAAACATTATTTCCCTGTAATTCAAATTATAGTTGAATATACTTATTTAAATTTCCATAGAAGTACTACAGACGGGTTGGGTTTTATTTTCTTTTAATACACCTCTCTTCAAGTAAAATGGCAAATGGAGACTTTGAAGATGAACCATACTTGCTAAAACTTGCTAAGTTTTCAATTTGCACAAAATTTGATTTTACTCCAGTTGCAATCCCTTCTTTGTTAGTCCTGATAGCTCCACAGGATCAGCTTGAAGCAGGTCAGAAAGCATGAAATCCAAAACAACACTTGCTGCTTTTATGGCTCAATCGAGGAAAACAGCAATTAAGAACTATACTTTCTTTTTCCCTCCCTATCTCTTTTCCTTTTTTTAAAATGATTTTAACCCTGCAGACAGGGGCTTGTTTTACTGATCTTATACAAACCTTCCTTGGATCCCTTTTACCTGAGAAACAGGGTTTTGAATAACTATTTTCATTAAGAAAATGCATTTTGTTGGATCCAGACAAAGGCCCTTTCTGCACCTTACCAGCATCCTGTGTCGTCCTGTTGCGATCCTGACAGTGCCACTGGCAGGATGGGAGTGGGACCTGAATGTTCCTCTCCACATCTGGCCAGCTGCCTACAGAAGATTAGCACGAGGCACATGCTCCTTTCTCCCTCAGTGCAGCTGGCCACTTCCTGTGCGGCACTGGGGAAGGAAGTGCTTGATTGAGCTTCCAACCTTTCTGCACAGCGACCAGTGGCAGGAGTATCACACAATCAGAGGGCATTACTAGATTTTCCCCCAGTTAATGGTATACCCTGGGATCGCAACAGCTGGGACGCATGGGCAACAGGACCACAGTGACATTGTGCAAAAGCACGATTTGCAGACTGACAGCAACGTGTCCTCGTGTCAGGATAGCGTCGTCATGCAGAAATGGCCAAAGTCATGCTCAGAAAAAACTCATTGAAATCAGTAAGACTCCAACTGAGTCATGACTAAGTTGCTACATTGATTTCAGTGGGGAAATCTAGGCATGATTAAATTGAGTTCAACCTAATGTAAAACTGCTTCTCAAATTCTGATTTACTCAACTCAGAACCATACAATTTTTATCCATTTTAAATCTTTCTATTATTTGTCTATAAGAGAACCATTGAAAAGTGTAATCTTGTGCAGTCACGTAGGGACAGGGGAGTGATGGGAGTGGTTCGCCCCGGGTGGCAATGTTTTTGGGGGGCATTGCAGCTCGTAGCCCTGCTCCATGCACCATCCTCCCACCCAACCCCCTCCATCTACTCCAAGCTCCATCATTGATCTTTTGACAGTAATTCTTCACCTTCTTGCAATGAACCCTGTAAAAGCATCTTCAGGCATTATCTTGGTTTATATCTGCCCCATATTCCTAACAAGACACATCTCATAAAATTATTATTAAAATCTACATTCACTTTAAGTTTATCATACTTCAACTACACATGCCTCCCATATTTCAATTCATGTCTTTTCAAATCCAACAATCTCCTGTTTTTCAACACAATCCAGTCTTTCAGCCAAGTCAAACAGCATGCAGGACAATACAATTTCAAATCCAGTACTCCCAGGCCTCCTCTTTGTTTTGCAACTTCTAAAATTTTATATTTCTCACTTTCTTCCCTTGCCATGTAAATTTAGATATGTCAAACTGCCATTGTTTAAATAGGACATCATTGGTCAAAATCGATATAGTCTATAACAAAAACAACATTCTCAGTAGGACATTCATTTCTATCACAGAACTCTGCCCCAACAATCATAGTTTGCATTTCACCAATCTTTGCAGATCTGTCTTAATACAGCGCCATATCTTGACACAGTTAAACAATAGCATTCAGTTCATATTTCTCATATTAATGCCTAAATATTGCACCTTCTTCTGAGTTTTTAAACTGACTTGTTCATCAGTTGTATTTGATCCTCTTTTCTCAGATTTTTTTGTTAACATCACCATTTTCTGTTTGTTTATTTTAAATCTTGCCAACTCTCCAAATTCTTTTAATATCTCCAACAATGCTTCTTTAATATCTAAAAGATTCTTTAGCACAGTCACTCTCATCTGCAAATGCTCATAATATTTATCCTTTCTTTTTGATTTTTATGCCTTTGATTCTTTCATCTTGTTTTACATATTACCCTATTCAAGACTTCAAATTTCAGACAATAAAGGAGAGAGTGAGTTTTGTCCTTGTTTTGTTCCTTTTTGAATATCCCATGGCTTGCTCAGCTCCCCATTGATAAAAACCCATGCTTTCTGTACATCGTAAAATGCCTTTATCTATGTGATGAAATTGTCACCAAAACTCATCTTTTGTAGAACTTCGAATGGTACCAATTCAGATTATCAAAAGCTTTTTCAGCATCTAAACATTAGAAGTACTGCCTCCTTCTCAATACGATTTTCTAGATATTCCAAAATGGCACTCCCTCCCAAAAAATAAAATCTGGTATTATCACATAACTGTCTTGTTGGCAGAAATCCAGATTGATCTTTATGAAGAAAGTCTTGTAAAATTCTCTCCAGCCTTTCTGCCAATTATAAGCTCTGACTGGCAGCTACTCTCTGGAATTTCAGGCAGGATCCTTTACTAGCTCTCCCTGGAGTTTCCTGGTATCATCTGATGGTTTCCCATCCATGTTTTCATTTCAGCACATCCATAAGCACATCACTGCCATTTTAGGTATAGAATACAATGCTCCGTGGTCATTTAAAATTGCAAATCTGGAGGTCTCAGGTAAGGAGGGCCCACTGTATTAAGAGGGACAGATGCCTTAAGATATGTTATTGCCAGACGTACCCAGCAAGTGGTTCCCCATGCCTCAAGTTATGGCACATTTTATCTAAGGCCAGCTAAATTGTTTTGACAGTGAAGGCTGAAAGTCCTACAGGTACATCTCTCTCTTCTTGGCAGTAAAAATGCTAATGTTTGTATATATGTGCCTTCAAGTCAACTGTTGACTTGCGGTGATCCCATGAATGTCATAGAGTTTTCTAAGGGGAGGAATACTCAGAAGTGGTTTTGCCAGTTCTTCCCTCTGGAATATAGCACTTGGTATTCATTTTCCATTTCTCATCCGAGTACTAACAAGGGCTGATCCAAGATCAGATGGGATTTGGTGTGTTTAGAGTATTGAGGCTCTGACACTAACATCACTAACTAACAATTTGATACCTGTAACTGGTAACCAAAATCTACTACCTGAAGTGGCTGCCTCAGTGTGCCCAATGGTAGGACCAGCTCTGTTCTGAGACCTGAACAAGAAGCAGTCACCTGGGCAATGTTCAACACAAAAATCCAAAGAGGATAATTTGCAGAAGCATATTTGTTTTAGTCCTAGGCAGTAGATATCTATAAGGGGCAATATAAGAGGTACCTGTGATTAAAGTACAATTAAAAGCAGAGGAAATAATGACAAGAAAAGAGGAAATCAAAGAAGAAATAATGTAATCGCTCTTTTCTTTGTAAAAATGGAAATTATGTTTGTATGTAATGGAAATAAGCAATTTCAACTGGAAGATTCAAGCCTGGAAGTGTGTGTGTGGGGGTTATTTTTGAGATTAAACTTTAATAAAAATTATAATTAAAAAAAAGGAAAGGAAAGAGATAAGAAGTCATGCTGACTGTAACTAGATAACTAACAGCAAGGCTGGAAGACCCTGTAACATTCCAAATATGCTTAGTGTAACATCTTCAACCTCTTTTCAGTGTGTATCTTTTCACCTCCCTTTTTCATTCATTAGCAGCTCTTCAACCTTGGTGGTTGAAGGGAATCAGCTTCCGTTTCCAGCCAAACTGAAGGTTGATTCATAAAAGGACTTTGGAGTTAAATAAACTGTGAATGGATAGAGGAGCTCTGTGGCTGGCCACATGAAGGCAATTTGGGCGTTGACAGTTGATATTGCTTCTGAGATAACAGTAGGAAAACCACATTCAGGGAAGGCATGGCTGCTGATCAAAGGAACTTATCTCAAATTTCAAAGGTCTCTCTGGGTGTACTCCTGTGACACAGAAAAGCAAGTTTTTTTTCTGGAACTAGTTCCACACCTAGAGTGACCACATGAAAGAGAGGGAAGGGTTCCTGTACTTTTAGTAGTTGTGCAGAAGAAGGAATTTCAGTGGACATTGCCATCAGGGCCTCCAAGAGTGGGTTTGGGCCCTGGTGAAATATTTTTCAGGTGTCCTTCCCCCACCATAGTTGTTCACTAGCAGTAGATCTTTATGATGGGCAGGGGCTGCTGGTGGGTGACTAAGGACTAGCTAGGTAAGTGAGCATCTCTGGGCTGAGGTGGTGGTCTGGGGCAAGCAGGAAAAGGAATACTAGCTGGGCATAAAGGAGAAGGATCAAAGGAAGTGCCTGTCCTCCTGCTTTCTTCCCTGACTTCCTGCCTGCCAGGAAGAGACTCTGGAGATTTACTGCCCAGGGAGCCTTCTAGTGGGCATGCTTGCAGAATTCCTAGCATCATGGAAGGAAAGTGGGCAGGTTAAATGGGGGGACATGCTGTTTGGTGCAGCAGGTGGGGGAAATGGGGGAGGGTCTCCAGTGCCTCGAGCAGCCTGGACCCTGGTTTGGCTGGAGATAAGAGGACTTTTCTCCTTTGCTCACATTGTCAGGCCACTTTGCTTGGCAGCTGCAGAAGCAACTCTTGAAGAGTCCAGCTTCCTTTCCTGCCCTGGCAGCAGTTTTGAGCCCCTGGTGGGATTTCAGATTTTGTGTATCATTACTATTTTCTTTGACACTCACAGATTTAACAGTGGATGTCAAAAACAACTGACAAATACAGTGATTTCCCTCTCCCCATCCATGAGGAGATATGTTCCAAGACCCCTGTGGATACCTGAAACTACAGATAGTACCAAACCCTATAGCATATACGGAAGAGGGCCACTTCCGGTGACTTCTGGTGATGTCAGAGCCATATCCTGTGGTGGTGTTGGCAGAGTGGCAGTTAAAATGGGGGGCAGCAAGGAAAACAGGGTACAGGTGGTGGGGCTGAGAGCAGGCTGCAGGGGTTGTTGGTATTTTCTATTTAATATTTTCAGACTGAGGATAACTGAAACAACAGAAAGCGAGGCTGCAGATAAGGGAGGAATCACCGTAATGATACTATCAAGAAAAACAAAAACATATGCAACAAAGTTGGGTCCAAGACCCCTTTCTGGACTCCAGAGGACCTGCAATATATACCACCACCACCACCACCACCACCACCACCACCTGTCATGCAATTTTAACTTGCTGAAATTGCCTCTTCCCCACAACTACTATAGGTACTGGAGCACTGTTCTCTTTTTGATGTGGCCACTGTATCCACACCTAAACAGGGTCCATTTGTTAAGATATCAGATGGCCTTTCACCCATTTGGTCCCATATTGTCTCATTACAATGATTATTTGAACAGTTTTACACAATCAAAGTAATAGCCACTTCATACCTTATCATATGAGTGGCTTTATGCATACACCCTCATCTGAAATCTTTAGGCACACAGTGAAGCCACTATTGCCATCCCCTTACATTGCCTTGGAAATCCAAGAAGGGACTGATGGAAGTTCTGAGTTTAGCTAACCTTTCCTTCTCCCCAGAGACTGAGAATGACTATTTCTTCTCCAGCCCTGAATGTATGTTGGTATCTGCAGATCTCCCAGCAAGCCATTTAGCCTGTGTAATCCATCTTGAGACAATGTCTAGCTACAGACTTATTGTCCCTAACATCTGGTCTGATTTTTGGACCCCTCAATTTTTTTCTTATCCTCTACTTTTTGTACCACCTGCCCTGATAAAGAAGTCTGGAGAACACAAAAACTTGCACACCTTTGTAGCACTTGGGCCAGCCTTAACAAGGATGCTGCCCAACTTCAGATTTGGGTGTTTTCTTCTCATGTTCCTGTGTGGTTGTCCTTGTGATTCGGTTTACCTTATGATTGAGAGATGCAGACAGTCACTTCTGTACACTGTAAAACCTATAATGTGGCATGTTTTATAGGAGCCACTGTAGGGTTAGTCTAGTCTGGATTCATATACTGAATTTTAAGGACTGCAGAAAGATAAAAGGCATTAATTTCATGGCTATTTCTCCTTGATCTTAAGGAAGCCATTAACCCCAAATATCTTTTTTTTTTTCCTTTTGTGGAATTTCTAAAATCAGAAATGGTCACAGGCACATGACAACTCTTTGTGGAGACTAGTGGTGCTAGTAGGAGGTGAGTATTGCCCTTTGGCCATGAAAACAGGTAGTGGTGGGTACATCCCACTCAGCCTTCCTTCAGATTAAGGACTTGGGTAAGTGTTCCCGCCTAGACACCAGCCTGCCAATGAGGAACTTCTTGGAATTAGGGAAGTCTGCAGTGGGTCTTCTTACCGCTTCTGTCATAGCTCTCTGGAGGGCATTTCAGTTTGGCTTATCAACTGACTTTCAGGGCATGTGACAGGTTTCTATCCCTAGTACATGTATGTGTGTGTATTGTGTGCCTTCAAGCCATTTCAGATTTACCTTAAGGCAACACTATCACTGGGTTTTCTTGGAAAGATTTCTTCAGAAGATGTTTACCGTTGCTTTCCTCTGAGGCTAAGAGAGTGTGACTTGGCTAAGGTCACCCAGTGGGTTTCCATGGCCAAGTGGGGATTTGAACCCTGATCTCTAGAGTCCTGGCCCATAACCCAAACCACAACACC
The DNA here is from genome assembly GCA_948474755.1 of Ctenosaura bakeri. Classification (NCBI taxonomy): domain Eukaryota; kingdom Metazoa; phylum Chordata; class Lepidosauria; order Squamata; family Iguanidae; genus Ctenosaura; species Ctenosaura bakeri. The sequence goes on along the minus strand of CAOLHI010000457.1, from coordinate 462,873 downwards.
GCATTTGCTCTCACGCCTACCACTTCATGCCATGAAACAATTTAATACAGAGGTGCAGAGACTCACCAGAAATAACAGCAAGCTCTCACTGGAGCTCTTCTACATCCTCATACATTGTGCCAAAATATGAAGAATGGGACACAGACTAAAATCTGATTGTTAAAAGCAACTAGATTAGAGTTGCTGAATCAATGGGATCATGATAAGTCAACACTTATATAAATTCCATTGATTCAGTGTGTCTCCTCTAGATGGAACTAACAGTAGGGTTCAGCCTACTTTGTACTAGTCTGCTACTGATTATTAGTCTATCAAGTCTAGTATTGTTTATGTCTTGACAGAAGCTTTCTGGGATTCTGAGGAGTCATGTTACCTGGCACTTCTATCTTGATCCTTTTAATGGGATATGCCGTGGCTTATAATAATATGAAGAAGAGCCCTGCTGGATCAGATGAAAGACTGATGTAGTCCAGCATTCTGTTTCCCTCTGTGACCAATCAGATGACTCTTAAGCCCACCAAGAGCACTGGAGGGCAAAAAATCTGTCCTACAATTGTTCTCTAACATCTGATCTTCAGAAGCACGGCACTTCTGTTATTTGAAAATATAGGGACTGCTAGCCACTGCAAGCCTTATCCTGCTTGAATATAATACAAAGTTTACAAACCATTAAATAACCATTATGTTAAAAACCCAATTTAAGACACGTTAAAATACAATAAAAAGATGAAAGCATAACACAGCTGATTAAAAGATCCTTTTGGCACAATATGTTCAGTGCTAAAGTCTTGCCCACACCAAGAGATCTTTTCTTGCCAGTGGAATGAGAACAGAGAGGGGGCCAACTGAGCCTTCTGTGGATGTCCATAACCTGGCAACAGCCACTGAAATCTCCCTCTTCCTTACCAAACATATCTGTGATGGTGGCAGGATGGAGAGAAAATCTTCCCTCCAAATATCTTAAAAGTCAGATTCACGGAAGGAGATATGGCTTTTCAGGTAATGTTAATGTGTTAATACTTGACCTTAGAGCCTGTTGAGAACCTACTCCATATTCAGAAAATTAAAGCAGTCCCCCCCCCCAAGACTTGGTTTTATCAACTACATTAATTGTTCACTTTGCTTCATTACATAGCTTGTTTCCAATTTGTTACTGTAAACATTGTGCTTCCCATTACATTCTAACTGGAGAATTATCTGCATAGAAGTTCTATACAGATGTTGTCTCTCTGTTTTTGGTCTTAAGAGTTGGAAAGATCAGTCCTGAACAGCATCTGAGCTGATGTGAAAAGAAACCATTCCAACAGAACCCAGCTACATTTGGTTCCTAGCCAATGGAGATAACGCGCAAACATGATGTTAACGTCCTTTCAAACTATTTTATTCTGTAGAAAACAGTTCTTTACCAAACAGTTCTTTACCAAAGTCAGCTGATACTTTAATTTGGGCCTGTTGACTAGTGTTTGCCTTTTATGACTTTCTCTCCTTATCACTTATGCTGTAGCCCACATACATAGCAAAACGTTGACACATCACATGACTATTGAGAAAGTGCATAATAATCTCCGCTTGGATAATTGCTAATGTCTTTCCGTTTCTTCAATTACTAAGGCATTGCATCAGGACGCTGCAAAGCCTTCAACGGAAGGAAGAGCACTCTGTCATACAACGTCTTGGCAAGGCTTGTTACAAGTTTTAGCAAGGTGTATACCTAGAAAAGGAGGAAGGAAAGAGTGCAACCTGGCAAGATTGCCCCATCAGTCAATATTAGCTTAGCACTAACAAATGCCAAGAGGCCAAGCCTACCTTAACATAATTATCTCATAAAAGAAAAGGCAAAGGAAGGGAATGTGGAGTATCTGGCACTTGTTAGTGGCGTAAGCTGCCAAGGTCTCCTGTGCAGGGTTGCTGTACTTGCTCTGTTCTGCTTTGCTTGGTGGAAAGAATAACTAAATCCAAAGAGACCTTTACTAAGACTTCTTTCATGTGAGAATGAATCCATAAGTAATAAGACAAATTAACTGGATAAGGATTCCTGTATTAGAGCAATGTGTCATTTGTGAAAGGGTGTGGGCACCCTTTCATGTTAACACTGTAATTTACACTGCATAGCTATATGAAACCAGCACATACAGATTTGCATCCTGGAGAAGCAAAGATTCCTTCTACTCCAAGAAATCCCTTGCTACCTGGTACCCCTGTTTCCATTGCCATGACTACTTGGGAATAACTTCCATTGAAGTCAGTGGAGCTTTACATCTGTGTAGATGTGCATGGAATTGCAACACACCCCACTTTAATAGGATGCAGTTAGATAGCATGATGAAAGATGTACAGGAGATATTCTCTTAGGCGTTTAAGACATTATCATTCTATCACATAAATAACACCTTATGATCCACTTGGATGGCTATGGGAAGGTGCACAAACTCCAGAGAAGAGTCAGTGCTCTGGAGTCCAGGCTGTTGACTTTTTTTTATCATTCATGATACCAGAGAAACAAGACTTGTGCTATATATTATGACTGTAGATAATCTGGGATATCAAATATTTGATTTGCTTAGTGTGGGTTTTATATTCTTGTTATTAACTATTTCTGACACAAATTGGTCACACTCTAACTTGCAAGGGTACATTTAGAGATGGCAATCTCTTCCTTTCAGACTTTGTTGTTGTTGCTATGTGCCTTCAGGTTGATTCCAGCTTATGGCAACCCTAGGGTTGTCTTGGCAAATTTTATTGGCAAATTTTATTTAGGCTGAAAGAATGTGACTTGCCCAAGATCACCCAGTGGGTTTCCATGACTGAGCAGAGAGTCAAACTCTTCTATTCTGAGTCCTGGTCAAACATTTCAACCACCACATTGTGTGGTCATTTCTCAGAAGCACCTGTATTTCTGGCACTCATTTCAGCTCACTCATGGGCCCATTGCTTAGCATCAGTGAACACATTCTCTCTACACAGAAGCTACAGAATCCAGTCCTTCCTCCTTCCAGTTAGGATCAGTGGCAGACAGTGCAAAATCCAGAAGCTCACATTGCAGTTTCTCTCTCCGCCTACAGGATCTACTGGTAGTCAGAGGCCATTTCCGCATAAAACAAAATATGGCAAAAGTTCTCCCTTCCCACCCTAGAGGGTGAGGAAAATTTGGGAGCAATTATTTTTCATTATTTTGTGTGTGTGTGTGTGTGTTGGTGCTATTTCACTTCTGGTCAGCTTTCTCACTCTGCCTAACTGTTATACAATTTTTGTAAAATAAGACGTGTGTACTAAAGTATACTAAACTAGAGGTATAATTATATTAGCTTTTTCTTTTCTTTTTTTTTTAAATGTGACCTCACACTTTCTTTATACGTGGCATAACAAAGTATTGACTGAACAGGCTACTTAGGCCATTTCTGCACTCGACTGTTATAGTGTGATTATTCCACTTGCAACATCCTATGGAATCCTGGGGTTTGCAGTTTCCAGCTGGCCCCTCCCGAAACTGCAAACCCCAAGATTCCATAGGATGGTGCAAGTGGAATAATTGCGCTATAACAGTCGAGTGTGGAAATAGTTTTACTCCCTTTTTCCTCCTTAACTGTCCATCAAGAGAGGTTTCTGCAGAAGATTAACAATGTCCGGCAGAGAATGGAAGTTAAGTCAATAACTGTTGCAATGGAATTTCTGTGACTTCCTCTGTTGTGCCACAGAACCAACTCCTCATTCTTTATGCTTGATGATACTTCAAGAACAACTGGTATTCTTCCCCCCAACCTCTGAATTCTAGGAGGGGGAAATTCATTCTATGAAAGATGTTCGCTAATGATAGGCAGATGATAAATTCCTTGTCAACAATCACTAATGACAAAGAATTTTGATTTTTCAACTTTGCTAGATAACTTGCACCCAAAATACAACCCTAACTTTCAAAATTAGTCTCTAGCAATGCAATCCTCTATCTGTCTATTCAGAAAGAAGCCACACTGAGTTCAAGCAGGATTTATTTCCAATCAAGCATGGAAGTCTTAAAGGCCTAAATACCTGAAAGGCACCAGATCCCATCTTATCTATGAAGCTAAATAGGGGCAGCCTTTATTGGTACTTGGATGGGAGGCCACCAATGAATAGGATGTGCCAAAGAAAATACTATAAGATCCATGGGATTGCCATAAGTTGATAGTTGACTCGAAAGCACACATGTATGCACGTTAGCCTTACTGGGCAAATCCAGGCTGGCTATATATTTCCTGTACCTGCTTGTGCTTTAGCAGTTTTTTTTTGCAGCGGCGGGGGATCACTTTAAATCAATTTAGGTATTTGCAATACTTCTTGGAGAAATTCTTTTTGTTCCTGCAACATCAGTTTTATAAATCTTCAAATCGTTCTGGTTTTCTCAGCGTGGGACTGGCTTTGTTGTTGTTACCTGCTGTCAAGTCCTCTTCAACTTATGGCAGCCCTAAGAATAGGAGATCTCCAAGGTCCCTGCTCACCAACTGCCCTGCTTAGGTCTTGTAAATTATGGGTTATGGCTTCCTTGACTGAATCAATCAAGTTGTAGTTGCAGTCCCTTTCTTTTCCTACTGCCTTCCACTTTACCAAGCAGTATAATCTTTTCTGATGAGTCATGCATCTCATGGTATGTCCAACGTACAACAGCATCAGTTCAGTCATCTTTGTTTCCAGTGAGAGTTCAAGTTTGATTTGGTTTAAGCAGTGGCGGAGCTTGGAGTGTGTGGAGAGGGGGCGGGAGAGGGTGCGGCTATGGCGTGAGGGGCATGGCCAGGGCACGCGGGGGCATGGCTAGGGGCTGGGACGCCACAAAAACATTGCCACTCAGGACAAATCACCCCTCCCATCCCCACATTCCTATGTGACTGGCTTTAAGATTCCTTCGTTTGTCTTAGCAGTCCATGGTATCTGTGGAACTCTTTGTCAGCATCACAGTTCAACTCAGCTGATTTTCTTCCTGTCAGCTTTCCTAATTGTCCAGCTTTCACAACCATAAATAGAAATCTGAAATACTTTGGCCTGGAAGAGTCTGACTTTAGTATTTAAAGATATGTCTTTGCACTTGAAGATCTTATCTAGTTCCTTCATGGATGCCTTTTCAAGTCTTTTTCTGATTTCTTGAGTGCTGTCTCTATGTTGTTTATCAACTGAGCCTTGGTATAGGAAACCATTTTTTCCCCTATTTCAGTGTATTCTTTTCTCGCTTTGAAGTTATATGAAATCATCTGTGGTGTGATGACACTGTAGATGTGCCATTATTTACTTTGCCTGCACCTTCCAAAGACAAAGAATATTTAAACTTTCTGGTCTGTGGTAGAAAAAGACAAACTGCAAGAGTCTAGTGCCCAAAGTAACAATTTCTCTTAGACCTCTAGCAAGTAAGCTTGGTGGAAAGCTATAAAATAAATATTAGCAGGCTACCTGTCAGTCTGTAGTATCTAGATGGGTCAACAATGCTTTCTTTTCAAATAAATATTATAGAATTGTAATATGATAACCATATTTGTGGTACCATTAATACATAGTTTTTTATAGGGGTGGAAATTGCGGAGTGGTCCAGATGCTGTTGAATTGCAACACCCAGCATTCTTTATCACTGAGTATACTTGAGTAGGGCTGCTAGAACTTACAGTCCAACAACATCTGGAGGCCCATACAATTCCCCCCTCCTCGATTCAGAGCTATTTGGATGAGCCTCATTGAGGCCAAATGAAGTTCACACGTTCCCAGTTCTTCTCTCTGCCCATCACTCATCTGAGAGAACTTCTCAATTTGCTTTCATTTTCAAAGTACTTCAGATTTGTGTTACTTATGAACTGGGAGCTTTTGGTTTGTAGCATCTAAGAGCAAGTTGAAGAACATTGGCCTTCTTCACACAACATACCAGTGACCACACAAATCTGAAGCTTAGATCTGCCACTGTGCTAGCAACAAAGAGGCAACACAGAAGCTGGAACCAACCAGAGTAGAGAACACTAGACCATATGATATGTACATCTTGCTTAAAAGAGTCTGTTAAGGATGTGCAACCCTTAATAGCTGTAATTTTCTGCCATGTGTCTGAGTTAACAACATTTTAAACCAAGAAGTGTGTTTTTTTTGTTCAAAAAACCTGACAGTGTACCTTTAGCCATTCTTTACTATTACATCTTTCAACAACATATTGTTGGCTCTGTATATGTGTGTACACCTTCAAGTTGCCTGTCGACTTACAGTGACGTACAGGTATTCTTAGAGAAGGAATGCTCAGAGGTGGTTTTCCTAGTTCCCTTCTCTGAAATACAGCCTACAGCACCTGGTACTCATTGGCAGTCTCCCATTCATGTCCTAACCAGGACTGACCTTGGTTATCTTCCAAGATCAAAAAAGATCTTTATACTGAGCAATAAAGACTTCTGCTTCTGTAATAATGAAAAACTGTACCTCAAACTTTTCACTTTGTTATTTCACCGTGATCATTAAATCCGACCTGGTAGAGAATTCTGCCTTTGTGAGCACTTCCCCCTGCCATCATTAAAACATTCAGCCAAATTGATTAATTTTATGTAAAAGTAATATCAAAATTGTCCTCGTCATTTTTTGCAGATTTAAGATGGTAGACACCTACAGTTAGAACAAAAGGATTTGTTACTTTCTCATTCTCCCTTTCTCTCTCTCTCTCTTCAGAAGGCATTAACCATAGGAAATTCAGTGTCTGCTATTGTACAGCTGTGGAACTGATACAGGGCAAAGCTTGTTGTGGATTTTATTGTAGTGAATAGGCTGCAACTGTATATCCTAGAATAGGTAAGATCAAACCTCTCGCCTGCAGTTCTTCCCCAGTCCAGCGTCCCCCATATATATTGGACTACAACCACCCCCTAGTCCTCAGCCATTACTCCAAACAACGATGCTGTCTGAGTTATGGTACATATAGATTAACACATCTGGATGGCACCAAGTTGGGAAAGACTACACTAAAGATGTATGCCGGAAAGCCTTCCCAGATCTCATTGAAACTAGCATGGGACCCATAGCAATATAAATCCAAAGCAGAGTCAATATTTGGAAGAGCCAATGATTGATTATTCGCAGTTGACCTAAGGATTTAAGGCAGGATTTCTGAGGCCATTTCTGCCCTAGACTGTTAGAGTGCTATTATTCCACTTTCAACATCCTATGGAATCCTGGGGACTGCAGTTTAGGGAGGAGCCTGAACGCCAGAATTCCATAGGATGCTGAAAGTGGAATAATAGCCCTATAACAGTCTAGTGCAGAAATGGCCTGAGTCAGGGTTCCCTGGAACCTTAAGATTCTGTGAGAAATGTGACTAGGGAGAAAAAAAAAATTTTTTTTTGAGCTGTAGACAAGATAGTTTTTATGCAGGGGTTCCTTGAGACTCTAAAATTACCTCAAGGGCTCCTCCAGGGTAAAAAGGTTGAGAAAAACTGAAGGTCCAAAAGAAAGTTTTAAGATCCACAGCAGACAGTGCCTTTATTGGGGCCAATCAAAATATCAAAAACAATGAGCAATCTTTTGAGTTCTCCAGAACTCCTTGTCAGGCTGGTTGTTAAGCAAAGTGGGAGTGGGAGAATGGTGGTGGAGAGGGTGCTTGGATGCTGAAGCCACCAAATCCCACTAGCCTTAAGCCAGCATAGCCAATGATGAGCAATGATGGGGTTCTCCACAAATACCTGGAGAGTCACAGATTGTTCATCCCTGACCAAGAAAAAAGGAGAGAGAGAGAGAGAGAAAGAGAGAGAGAGAGATGCTTACATCTGGCTTTCTGACCAGAAACTGATACATTTGAAATTTGCTTGCTACTAATTGAAACTAATTGTTTTCCAAAATTCATTTCCATCTTGGTAGGCTTTCCATAAAATCTACCAAGGAATTCCCTTCCTCTCCACCCACTGCTTCAAGAGGTCTTGGGAATTCCAGGCAGTACCAGCGTCAGACATGGCTTACATGTTTTTAAATTTTCAAAGAGAGCCTTCTTCCTCAGTCTCCAGCTCAACCTAGTGTCATCCAGATGTTCTTGTGTAAATCTCTCAGCATCCCTCCACCCAAGCCAGAATAAGCTCTAAACATTTCTGTGAAATATAGGCTCAATCTCTCACACTCCTGCACTCTAATTTCTTCTTTTTCCCCCCTCCAAGGTGCAGAAATGAAAAATCTGTCCAAGATCCCTGCCTTGTGCAGGCAGACATAATTTTGTTCACCAATATCTGCAAGAGGGGATTGGTTGCTGGCTTGGGAAGCAGCATAATATTGAAAGTCCAAAATTCCATAGCAACTGTGTAATTGCCAGAAAAGAGCATAGATATATTTCAGCCAGGATATCTGGAACAGGATGTGTCCAAACATCCACATTCCTGCAAGCCTGACCTTTGTTCAACTTCAGTTTTGCTTTCATTCATTCATCCTTTGTACAGCCTTTCTCCGTAGAGGAATTTACATTTCCAGTCAGTCCAAAGGGCCTTGATTGCAGTGAACCCAGTTGGCACCTAAAGTAGCTTGGAGAAAAAGGGTCTGGGAGTAGAAGCATGAGAACGTGTTAACAAACAAATGACCACAGGCACAGTCCAGCAAAAGTTTATTGCAGTAAAATCCCATTGGCCAAAAGGGAACAGGCAAGAAGTTGGTTAGGACTTTTCATGATTGTATCCTATGTTAATCCGGGCCTAATTCCAGAGCAGTGGTTCTTAACCTTTTCTTTACTGGAGACCCCTGCAAATATAATTTTTTGCTAGGGACCCCCACAACCAACTCAAGATTTAAATATTTAATTTTAGATTTAAAGACTCCAATATTTTTATTTAAATGTCAAGTATTTATTTATTTATTAAAGGCTTCGGGAGATTCAAATCTCCACTCAGGCACTGGGTGACCTTGGGCAAGTCACATTCTCTCCATCTCAGAGGAAAGCAAAGACAAACTCCTCTGGACAAACCTTGCCAAAAAAGACCTGTGATAGGTTCACTTTAGGGTTGCCATAAGTCTGAAGTGACTTGAAGGCACACAGTAACGAAGTGCCATTGACAGAAGGAGGTTCTTCCCAGCCATCATATCTCTCCTCTTTGAAAACTGACTTATGGCAACCCTAAGGTGAACCTATCATGAGGGATTTCTTGGCAAGATTTGTTGCCTTTGCTTTTTCTCTGAGGCTGAGAGAATATGACTTGCCTGAGGTTACCCAGTGGGTTTCCATGGCTGAGTGGGGATTCAAACCCTGGTCTCTAAAGTCATAGTCAGGGACATAGCAGCAGAGATATGTGTGCACATGCCCATCCTGCTCCCTCATTTGCAAACAAGGAACAATTTTAGCACCTGCAAACCTCCTGCTGCCACATCCCTACTGCTGCTTCTACTGTTGATGTCCAGCAGCAACACTTCATAGATCCACAGTGAGGGCTCACCATGCTCCAGGTAAAGAACCACTGTGCCAGGGCAGTGGAGAAAAACACACAAGGCACATAGGAGGTGTGGCAGATGTGGCCCATCTTTGACATAAAGTGTAAATCTCTCAGCATCCCTCCACCCAAGTTAAAATAACAACGACAATAATGACACTGCCTTTAATTTTCATTAAAGACCAGATGCAGTTAGGTCAGTTTAGACTCTGGGTTTTATGATCTTATAGGCCTTTTCCTCTGTATTATGTTATTACAGGCATACTTCAGTCAACAAAGCCTCTGATAAAGAAGCTCTTTTTTACAAAGTTATTTTATGGAAGCCCAGCCTAACCTTCCCTTTTTTTTGTTTTCTGTCTAGTTGGAAGTCGTTTTTTTTTTCTTTTTGCAGAATTGGTGTCGGAAGGATGGTGAAGGAGGGCAGGAGAAGGACAGGCTTTCACTGTTGGGTTGCAGCAGTGTATTTGCAGTAAACAATGCACTAAAGCTTGCCCTAGGAGAGAACGGGATTCTGCTTTAGGTGCTCCTACTGTAGGTGTGTAGATGCTTACGTACAGGGGGCAAGGTGAACAGCTGCTTCTGTAATCGCTTACTGAGCATGGGTGAAGACCAAAACTCAAGGAAAAGGGGAAACAGATTAGCCCACCTCATCAGCTCCCCTGGCATGTTGAAAAAACACTGATCTATAAGTTTAGCCCCAAAATGGAAATCATATGAAAAGTAGAGACTGTTGAAAGAAAAACAAATCATCTTAGGATGCATTTTGGGAAAAGCTTTCAAATGGTCACTTAAGGGCTCATTTTTTCAACTTATGCCATGCTTACTTGACCTAGTTATTTCATTTCATATGTGCGTAATGCTAGTCTAATATATAAAAGTCAAAGTTTGCTTGTCTGTATCAGGCAGGCGAAGACTTCATATGATTGGCTGCCTAAGAAGATTCTGTGGAATCCTGGGGTTTGCAGTTTAGGGAAGGGCCTTTAGAATTCTCATCCAGGGAGCTCTTGGGCCTCAGTTACCAGAGTTACTATGGAGATGAGGCCTAGCAGCAAGGAGGAGGACAGTGTATTGCCTCAGGAACTCAACCTCTGCATGTTAATAATTCTGAATACAGCTTGGATTGAGGAATATGGGAAAAGGTTACAGGGGAATTGGAGACACAAGATCTCAAATCTTTCTAGCAAGTATTACGTATGAAAAAATAAAATCCCGGACAATGCTGGGTACATATGCTAGTTTTGAATCAAAAGCTTGTTGGAACATGTTAAACTGTTCTTCTTTTTTGTGGGGTAGAAACCTATCTCTTTTTCTGTGTTATTTCTATCTCTGGTACCAGTGTTTCTGTTAAAGAAGTTAATCCCAAGGACACATCTGCTTTGTTAATTGAGGTATAACTGTATTGTAGTAGCAGTTGTGGTAGTGGTATACCTTCAAGTTCTTTCCAAATTATGGCAAGCTTACCATGGTTTTCTAGGCAAGACTGATTCAGAGGGGGCTTGCCATTGCCTTCCTCTTAGGCTGAGAGAATGTGATGCCCTAGTCCTCGGTAAAGCAAAGTATGACTTTACTTCCTTCAAAATGTGGTAAGCCAGTCCTGATGTGCGTGAAGACTGTCCTGCCCATTTAAACAGTGGGGCTCTGGATTTCTGCTCTAAACTCTAGCTTGGCTGAAAGGTATCACTTAAAATGGCCACCCACCTGTATGCCATGTAAAGCTGTAAATCTCTGTAGAGCAAACTCATGAAAGTAGGAATTATCCAAGCATAATAATATCATGTGAGACTGTTTGCGTGGGTGCTGGATCCAACAGTGCTTTTGCTAAGTAGGGCGTGTTGGAATGTTTATGATTTTTATAGCCACTGTAGTTGTCAAAACTCTCCTTGCAGGCTTTTCCTCTGCTTTTAACACTGTTTGGGCTTTCCACTATCTGCAAACCTGAAAAAAGAAGCCACATGCACTAAAAAAAAAGGGGGGGGGTTCCAGAACAGATCCAGCTGGAGACATTTTGTTACTGGAGGTCAAGGACAAGTTGGTCTATTCCCCATTCCCCATTCCTACAGATACTAAAGTCAACTGGAATGGGAACTGAATCTTACTTCAACACTCATAAAAGAACAGAACCATGAAAGGTAACAGGCTAGCTAGAGATGGCAGAAAGCAAGACACATGGCACATATAGGTTTGAATTCCATTGTTAGTCCCAACTAAAGAAATTGAATCAATTGGATTTATTTACCATGTGGACTCGTTATTTACTAGTTGAATTGATCTACTCTAGTTGAAACTAATCTACAGGATAATGACCATAATTCTGTCCTTCTGTACCTCTCTCAGAGCTGGTTGTATTATTAGGTCCAGTGAGCTAATGGACTCAAGTGGCAGAATGAAGGGAGTGATGGATTTGCTAACCACAGGCACAGTCACTCCAGGAAGATTCTGCTGCTCTGAAAAACTGCTGCCATATTGTTCCTTCAGTGTTTGGTACTCTATGCAAAACAAACTCTAGAGGTGTAGAAGGGTCAGGTAGCCCCCTTCCTCCCTTCTAGACCTGCATTACTGCTGTCCTTTCCTCCTCCTTCTCCAGCATCATGGGGAGCTCATTGTAGCAGCTGCTCTTGCCATTGCCTCCTACGGCTGGGAGAGGGGTGATACGTAACCTTGTGCAGGATACATCCAGATCACAAGATGGAGAATTTAATCCCATCAGTTGTTCTTCAGTGTTAGAGACAGGAGAGAATTCCTGGAGGACAGTACTTTATCACATATTGTCTTCTAGGAATTCTCCTCTGTCTCTGAATGCTTTTCAATGGCGGAGCAAACAAAGAATATCCATGTGTATAGATCATTAGTTCGTTAATGAAGAAAGTTACAGTCTAGGTGCAGCCTTCTTCCTTGCATTTGCTACTTTCCAGGCCGTCCCTTTTCCTTGAGGAAGAATGCCAGTATTATAAATCTCGCCCAACCCTACTTAAAGTGTAACTGAGCTGAATAAATTCTCCTGATGCAACCGTTTCCATTTTGACGTGATGTCCTGTACTTTGTTCTTTCCCATCAGCTTCAGGGCTGCCAAGTCTGTAGCCAATAAGAATGGATATCGGTGGGAATTATGCTCAGGCCAGGGAGATGGTAACTGTCACCTCCATTGCAATTGATGAAGTACTGCATTCTGGAGACTGGAATGGAGCATCCTTAAGGCAGGAACACTGAGGGCCAAAGAAGAGTACACAGGGGTGCTGAAGTGGAAAGCAGAGGGGGGAGGCAACTACAGTTTCCAAGGAGGAAGCATAGAGACTAGTTTGTCTTTTTCAGTTTAATATTTTATTAAAATATCTATATCCTGCCTTAAATCCAAAGATCTCAGGGCAGCTTACAGTAAAACCAGTTTAAAACAATAAATGATTCCAATAGTTTAAAAAGATTAAAATATATTAAATAATTTAAACAATTTAGTGTATAGAACTGGAATGAAAAGCAATACAAGAGCATACATTCTATTAAAATAGTTTATTGATAGCTCATTCCCTGGTGCCTTTCTGAAACCTAGATGTACAAATTAGGAAAATAAAGACAACAGCAAAGGACCTTACAGTATGTAAAAGACAAGCATACTTATTACAGCGTAAGCTTTTGTGCACTGTAGTCCACTTGATCAGATACTGTACAATAGCTTGGGAAAAATTATACCATAAATAAATGTGTTAATCTTAAAGGTGCCATGGAACTTTTCATCCATTTTCACTGTAGCAGTCTAACATGGGTGTTCTTTGGATGAAAAAATAAAGTAGCTCTGAAGCTACAAAAACCTGTAGTTCATCAATACCGTTATTAGGATCAAACAAAAATGTGTCCAAAGGCATTATTCCTCTGAATATCTGAGGTCTGACTCAAATGTAAGGGCAGGCTGGGGCCTTCACATCCTAACTGAAGCTCTCAAAAGTCTGGCTTTTTTCCAATGTTAGCAAGAGGCTAATGGATTTAAAGGACCTTGGACTCGTCCAGTTAGGGTGTGTGTGTTCTCAAAGGGAAGGTGGGTTGTTGTTGTTTTTTTGGTAAGAATGTTCAAGACTGGGTGTACCATTATCCCAAGTGAGGGGAGTCACCTTAGGCAGCAGATAATGGAGGAAACAATACTAAGCCCAATCTCTTTGTCCTGACCCATCCAGCCATTTACCTCTGTTGATGGCAGAGTTGTATGAGTGCAACATGTCCAGCCCTGCTGTGTCTCAGGTGCAAAGGAGAAAGGTATCCTATAACAGATATCAAAGTCAGATCCCGCAGTCCATCCAGCTAGTTCCGATATAACAGAAGGAGAACAGACACAACCTTCCCCCTTGCCTCAGGGAGCAAAATGCCTTAAGTAGGCCCTGGCCTCACCACCACTCACTACATGTAGGCATCTGAGGGAGCCATCTCACCCTGCCCCACAGTTCAGGCAGGCCAGTACACAACTGGTAAACTTACAAACCGCTTTTGGAACCTTGACTATGCCATCCTCATGGATAATGAAATAGAGAGTTCAGCTACAGAATTACAGTCAGCCCTCCATGTTTGCAGGTTTCACCTTTGCAGATTTGATTATTCACGGATCATTTTATGTCACCTCTGCTGCTGCCTGATGCCATTTTTAATAGGGACAGCAAACCTTGTGAGACTGAAAAACTGTGGTTAACAAGTCCCCATTAAAAAATGGTGTGTGGCAGCAGTGGAGGTGGCAATAAGCCCCATCAGCCACCACTTCTGCTGTGTGAAGGAACCTAGATGCCTCAAAGGATGCCTCAACAGTAGGTTGAATATGGTGATCATACTTTTTCTGTATGTTAAATATGGTTTGGGAGAGCCTAGAGTTATTCACATTTTTTTCACTTTCACAGGGGTCCTGTATCCCTAACCCTAGCGAATGTGGAGGGATGATTGTAATTTGATCGTGCGATCTGCTTGTATGTGTGAAGGACAGAGAAAGTAAGCCATGAAGGGCCCTCTTATTATGACATTTAGGTTTTCTGTATGAATGGAAACCTACAGTATGGTGTTTATGAGAAGGAAACGAGGCCTTATGAGGAATGGCTTAGGGAGCTGTGTATATTTAGCTTAAATAAGAGAAAACTGGAGATGACATGATAGCTATGTTGAAGAAATGTGATGTAGAAAACAGCGCAAGCTTATTTCCTGCTGCTCTGGATACCAAGACACAAACCAATGGATTCATATTACAAGAAAAAAGATTGCATGGGGACATTAGGAAGAACTTCCTGATGGTAAGAGTTGTGTGACAGCAGAATGGACTGCCTTGCACGGTTGTAGACTCTCCTCCTCTGGAGATCTTTACAGAGAGGTTGGATGCCTATCTCTCTGGGTGCTTAGCAGTGAATTCCAGGACTTGCAGGGGGTTGGGCTAGATGGCCCTTGAGGTGCCTTTCAACTCGGTGATTCTCTGATTCTGTGATATGCCTCACTATCTAGACCCAGCCCAGCAGCTGAAGGAAACCTGGGGAGCGTTCCAAGGCTGCAGCTGACTCAGAGATCATGGGCTTGGCAACAGCTGCATTCCTGAGGCAAGTCATCCTGCAAAAGCATAAGGGAGCCAAAGGGAAGGGGAGTGGAAAGGGAGTGAGGGAGGGAAGGCCAGGGCCAAAGGAAAGGGAAATGCACTTCAAGAGGACAAAAGGCAAGCTGGAGGCAAAGAGGGACCCTGGGTGGGGTGGAGGGAGGTGCACAGACTTGCCAGAAGGGACAGCTGAGAATACAACTTTGACTCAGGGCTTTTCCACTTTCAGTTGTCAGAAAACTCCCTAAAATTTAGGCTGCAAGCCTACACAGGTTTACTTGGGTGTCAGTCCTACTGAATGCATTTATCTTTGTTGTTGTTGTGTGCCTTCAAGTAGTTTCCAATTTATGGCAACTCTATGGCAAACCTATTGTGAGATCCTCTTGTCTGAATTTGTTCAGAAAGGGTTTGCCTTTGCCTTCCTCTCAGACTGAGGGAAGGTAACTTGTCCAAGGTCACCCAGTGGGTTTTCTTGGGCAAGGGGGGATTTGAACCTAATCTCCAGAGTCCTAGTCCAGTGTTCAAACATGGGCAGGAGTGGGGGTAGGGCTGTAAAGTTGTGGTGGGGAACCTCAGAAGTACCTATGAAGCAGATTCAAAATTACACTTAGTTTTGGCATGGGAGGGGGCTGAGATTTATTTATTTTTTTGCATGAAATTGATCAAACTTTAATATTGGATTAATAATTAAGTTGGCTTCTAGAACTCTTTTCATATCTGACAGAGGACTGCATGAACAAACCAGCAGTAGTTTTGAAGTATCTGACAATGTATTCCATTCTATATTCAAGACCTTTAGTTATGTTAGGTTATGTATGTTTTTAGTACAAATGGTAGAATTAAATGACCTTTTTTTAAAAAACAAAAACCCTACCCTAAGTACAACAGAATAACAGGTCATAAAGCCAGATATCTTGCAGAGTTAAGTGTAATACAAAGGTCTGTCTTTTGAAATGTGCTAAGGAAAAGGTCCCCCAAGCAGAAACAACTGGTTTCCCTTTCTTTCAAGGGTACTTTCACACGATACAATTATAGCGCTATTATACCACTTCAACTGCCATGGCTGCATCCTGTAGTATCCTGGGGCTTGTAGTCTGGTCAGAGGCACTAGGGGCCATACCACACTGTGCAATTGTACTGTTATAGAATCATAGAAATGTAGAGTTGGAACAGACCCCAGGGGCCATCCAGTCTAACCCCCTGCCATGCAGGAACACCCTCAAAGCACTCCGGACAGATGGCCATCAAGCCTCTGCTTAAAAACCTCCAAGGAAGGAGACTCCACTACACTCCGAGGTTATGATTCCACTTTAATTACCATGGTTCCATCCTGTGGAATCCTGGGTTTTTGTAGTTTGGTTAAGGTGCTGGTGGATGAGAATACTAAACACCTTCCCCTAAACTGCAGATCCCAGGATCTATAAATTGGAACTATGACAGTGAAAGTGCAATCACAGCACTATAGCTGTGTCGTGTAAATGGACCTTAGAGTAGCTCTCTGGCTGCCAATTCTGAAAACCTCTCCCTTTACTGCTGATCCTAGGATTTTTGGAGAAGTTGCCATAGTGGTTAAAGTGGGATCGTAGCAGTTTAACTGTGGCCATTTCCGCACTAGGCTGTTATAGCGCGATGATTCCACTTTCAACCTCCTCTGGAATCCTGGGGTTTGCAGTTTCGGGAGGGGCCGGCCGGCCCCTCCCGAAGCTGCAAACCCCAGGATTCCAGAGGACGTTGAAAGTGGAATCGTAGCGCTATAACAGCCTAGTGCGGAAACGGCCTGTATCATGTGAAAGGGCCTCAGGCAGAACCAAGGATAGCCAGGAAGCTAGAGTACAGGTCATGTAAAAGCCAAAAGAAAGGAAGAAGCAGGCGGGGGGGGTCAGCGGGGGGGGGCTCTCGAGGGCCTTCAGGAGCCCCGGTCGGCTTGCCCGAGAGTGAGGCCGGGAAAAGGTGGGGCGCAGCCGGATTGTGTTAACGACTCCATGGGCGAGTGGGCGGCAGGAAGAAGCGCCGCCGCCGCCGCCAGCCAGGCATGTAGGGCTTGTCTCGGCTGGAGCGGGCGGAGGTGGGGCTCGCGAGGAGGGGCCGGGGCGGCTCCGGGGCCATAAAAATGGTTCCCACCCGGCCCTTCGCCCTCACACTGCGCGCCTAGCGGCACAGCTGACGGCCGGCGGGAGCGGGACGTCGTGGTCCGTCTCCTCGTCCTCCTCCTCGTCGTTTTTCTCCTCAGCGGCGTCGGCGGCGGCGTCGGGCGGGCGATGAAGGGCCCGGCGGTGGCGGCGGCGCCGGCGTCGTCGTCGTCGGAGGTGATCCGGGAGGGCGAGCTGGAGAAGCGGAGCGCCAGCCTGTTCCAGCTGTGGAAGAGGAAGCTGGTGGTGCTGAGCAGGGACAGCCTGAGCCTCTTCTCGCCGGAGGCCTCCGGCAAGGGCGGCGGGAAGGAGCTGCCCTTCGGCGCCATCCAGAAGGTGGACTGCGTGGAGCGGACCGGCAAGTACGTCTACTTCACCATCGTCACCACGGACCGCCGGGAGATCGACTTCCGCTGCCCCGGCGAGAGCTGCTGGAACGCCTCCATCACCCTGGCCCTCATCGACTGGCAGAACAAGCGCGCCCTGCGGGACTTCCGCAGCCGCCACGAGGCCGCCCCCGCCCCCGCCGCCCCCCAGCAGGGGCCCCCCGACGGCACCGGCCCCCGAGACCCCCACCGCCCCCGCCGCCTCCTCGCCCGCGCCCCCTGAAGAGGAGCAGCAGCCGCAGCGGCCCCGAAGGTGAGCGAGCCCGGTCCTTTAGCCGCCCCTCTAGTCTGGCCATTTCCGCACTAGAGTGTTACGGCGCTATTATTCCACTTTCAACATCCTATGGAATCCTAGGGTTTGCCTCTGAGGCCCCTCCCTAAACTGCAAACCCCAGGATTCCATGGGATGTTGAAAGTAGAATCATCGCGCTATAACACTCTAGTGCGGAAATGGCCTCTGCCTGGGGACCCTCTGACTCCCAGTCCTGGAAAGTCCCTCCCTCGCTTCTCCCTGATCTTTTCTGATTTAGCCAAGGCTTGGGAAGGGCTTCACTCCCAGAGTGAATACGTTTTGCATCCATTGTTCTGCTAGGTACACGGGGAGACTTGCTTCATTGTAAATTTGGTGGCTTCTCTCATCCCCTCCAGCCCTACCCAGGCATTATATTAGACAAAGGGACGTATTGAAACCTTTTGCACAGCTTGTGGCCTAGGCCATTTCCGCACTAGACTTTTATAGCGCTCTGATTCCACTTGAAACATCCTATGGAATCCTGGGGTTTGCAGTTTCGGGAGGGGCCAGCCGGCCCCTCCCGAAACTGCAAACCCCAGGATTCCATAGGATGTTTCAAGTGGAATCAGAGCGCTATAAAAGTCTAGTGCGGAAATGGTTCTAGTCTTTTATTCACCTTTAACCAAATTTTGGTTTTTCCTGCTGTCAGGTAGCAAAACCATCCCTAGATGGTCAACAGGCAGGTGCCAATTTAAGAGACTGGAAATTTGTCCAGTGTCACTCAGGTTGATGTTGCTGATGGCTAGGAAACAGAAGTTGACCTGGCCACAGCTTCATTCCTTAAAAATTTGTTTCACATCAAGTTTGAGGGATCTTTTTATTATTATTATCATTTTTGAGAAACATGAAGCATAGTGATCAGTCACAAAGTTTTAGAAAACTGTTTGGGATGTAAACCTAAGGCTATATCTCAAGTTTGGTGAAAACCAGTTCATAAAAGTGTATATTGTAAACCAAAAGTGTTTGGAAAGTATCTGAAATAATAAGTAATCCTTATTAAGTTCTCTGCTTTAGTCCAGTTAGATAATACTCTGGTGACTTTTGTGATCCAACAGATGGATTTTTATAGTGTGCCAGACTAAGCAGTTTAAATGGCAGTATAGCTATCCTGTTTGTATTGACTTTAGAATTTGGCAAGGAAGGAAATTTGAATAGTAACAAAGTTGGTACCAGGAACATTTCTTAAAAAAACTGCCAATTGCCGGGGCTAATTTGGGATGGGGTGGTGATATTCCATCCAAATGCGTGGGCATTGCTCATGTATGAACCATGAATGTGGGTGTCTTCTTGCGCATGAATGGCAGCATTAAGTGTGCTAGCTTAGGAATCAGCTTTGCTCACAGAGGTTCATTAATGGCATCTGGCACTTTTAACTCCAAAGTGAACATGGTGTATAGGACAAGAGCACTTAGTAAACAGGAGAGGAGGAAAGTAGTGTCTCTACATGCAAAGAAAGTAGGATTTAGCCACTGCGGGAGTGCTGTAGGACCCTCTGTAAGACTAGCTTCTTTATTTTGGCTTTCTTGAAATAGACATCGTGCCTTTTAGGGAGGAATAGAGTAGAAGTTAGTGCTGGAAATCTCCCCAGTTTACCTGTTCCTCAAAGATTTCCTCTGTATGGCTTCAGGGAGGTTTGTGACCAGTGGTTAAAACAAAAGCAGAATGTGGAAAAGTTACTTTTTAAGACTACAACCCAGAATCCGCCAGCTAATTTGGGCAGGGGATTCTGGGAGCTGCAGTTCAAAACATAACTTTTCTAAGGCCTTGATGAAGCAAAAGGCAAAGATGACTGTCTGGAAACAATTTCCCTGGCTTAATGCTAAGCCTGATCATCTGAAGGAACTTCCAGAAAAAGATGTGTGCGTGCGTGCGTGCGTACAGTATGCTAAATGAAGACAACCAAATTCCCTGTAGGAGATATGATAGTACCTGTAGCAATGCCCTGATAGCGTGCATAGATTCAGGAGGATTCGCCAGTGAGTCTGACCAGAGCAGGAGAAATCCTGTGGTATTCTGCAGTACTCTTTTAGAGACCATATCTGTAGGTATGTAATTCTAGATCAGACAGGGTTTTATTGATCTGGTCACACTCATTGGCTAATGCTGCCTTTCTTATATGCTGCAACAGAAAATCTCTTGGTAGGAGAAAGTGCCCTTGTGTATTCAACAGACCAAGAAGACTTCCTTCATTGTAGATATAATTGATTGTAAAATTGAGACTTACATCTGTTTCTAAGAAGAAGAAAAAGAAATTAGTGCTGGGGTATTTTATAGTTGCATGTGTGTTGGAAATTCTGGAACTTAAGATGTATTGTTTAAAAAGTTAGATTAGTAGAAAACCTAACGAGAATGGGCACTGAACGAGAAGTATGTAATGGTGGTACACACTAAGATCTCATTGCAGAAAGTCTCAAATGCTTCAGGTAACAGCCTTCTGGTAACATTATTCAAATTAAAATTTGACCAAAGCAAGTGAATTGGATTCTACTGATCCTACCTCCAATTTAGTACTGTGGGTGCTCAACAGAATAGGGGAGAGGAGAAGATTAAACTGTAGTGTGCTGCTGGATTTGAGGCATATTTACACAAGTTCAGTGTTGCTTAAAGTATGCATAGGATTGCTGCTGCTTCCTTGAACTCCATGGGACTGACAACTGAGTAAATATGCATAGGGTTGGGCTGGAGACATTGAGCTTTTGATACACAAATTGCCTCCTTAGATTGTAACCCAAAGCATCTTTGAGAACCAGTTGGATTGCCCTCAGAGAGACAGATTGCTGGGTAAGCATCATATATAACTCTCTCCAGGTCTCAACAAAACCTGAGAACCAGATTGGGAATCCAGCAGCCCTAGCCAGCCCAACCAGTGGTGAGGAATGCTGGGAGTTGCAAGTCTGCAGGTCCACAGGATTCCTGCTTCTGATCTATTGTGTTAAGCAACCTTTTCAAATAAGATGATGATTTTATTCATTTATATCCCACTTTTTCCCCAATATTGGGACTCAAGGCAGTTTACAGAATATTAAAAGCAGAACAGATTAAAAACATACAAAAACATCTCTCTCTCTCTTTCTGTATATGTTATTTAAAAATCAATTAAACAATTTATAGAATTAAAACCATTTAATAATTTGTTAAAACATAGGATGTAAAAAAACAACAACAAAGCCTACTGTTTGAAGCCCATTACAGTCAGTTCCTAAAAATTTGTTGGAAAAGGAAAGTTTTTACTTTGCTCTGGATGGAGACCCAGGAGGGAGTTCTCTTTATCTCCCTAGGGAGGAAGTTCCAAAGACGGAGCCCTTTCCCTTGTGCTCACCAAATGAGCCTGGGAGGTAGTGGGACTAAGAGGAAAGCCACCCCAAAAGATTTTCTTGCTCAGGCAGGCTCATAAAATCATTTCCAAATCAGATGCCATTATTAGCTGCTTCTTCATAGGACTTTTTTTTTGTTTAAACCGAGGTGGAGATTTAAAAGGGGATTGGTCTTAACTATGCTTTTAGCAATGGTTTTGTACTAGTTGTACTAACAAATTGCTTTTCTTTTGCTTTCAGGAAACTGTACCTCTGGATGACAAACAAGACCAATTGTCTTGGACTTTGAAGCAGGGCGAATACCAATGAAGGAAAGCAACGAAGGATGCTAAAAAAAAATGCCTGGTTTCTTCCAGGTGTGATGCTGCAGCAGAGCAAAGAGGCCAAGCTTCCACTGAGAGGCATTTACAAGCCAAAGACTTCGAAAAAGAAAAAAAAAACTGAAGGAAGGGGATGGCTGTATATGCAGGATGCCTCACTTTGCAATTTTTTCCCCTATTTATAAGATGCAATGAATATGCAGCATCTGCTGATGCAAAACCACTTTAAATTATTTGTTATATCTATATTTGTATTTATTTTGATAAATATCCTTAAGCACGTTTGTCTTAAAATTGCTTCTAGCATTTAAATGTGTCCATTCCAGATTAAATGCTTTTTTATTACTACATTTCTGAACTAAAGCAATTTTTTTTAATCAGCTGTAATGGGAATTATGCTTTCTCTCTCTGTCTTAACAGTGGCATTCTCTAGGAAAAACACTTAAACTGTCAGAAGAAATGCTGCTGTGTCTCAGTGGACTGGACATGGCTTTGGCAAGCACACAGAAATATATGTGTAGTTTGTAGAAGTTATTTTTTGGGATCACAGTTCTCAAAGCCACTCAAGATATGGCTATGCTGGCTGGTGGTTCTAGGAATTGTTGCCTAAATTATTGTCTAAAAAGTAACTACTAGTGTCTCTCTTGAAAGCAGCAGCCCTACTATGTCAATTCAGTAGTCAATTAATAGGATACTTTCTCACATGATGGCTTGGATTAAAACAGTGCTACTCAAAGTAATGGTCCCTGGACTAGTGCTGGTCTCTAAGCCACTGCTGAGTATCTAGGAAAGAAAGAAACATTTGTAGCCAGTAGACTCAAATATGGTGCTTAATGCCAATCCTCTACATCAGATAATCTGAAAAAGACCAGATTAAAAGACTATTCACATCAAAACTACTTCAGGAGATCACAATTTATCTCCCATTTTCCACCACCCCTGCCAACATGTCAGCTCACTTGGTCCAGATGCAAAGGTGGAAATCATGCAGACCTAACCAATGATTTTAACTGCAGATCTGAGCAGCTCTAACCAGCATGCCCAAAATGGTGAATAATGCTGGGAGCTGCAGTCCAGCAATAATTGGAAGGCTGCATAATTGCTATCCCTGCTAAAGTATGTCAGAAGACAGCACCCCAGTATATTCTATTATAGTGCTTGCAGATGAGGATTTTGGGGTGGAAAAGCAAAACTGCCACATTTCCAAGAAGTTTTCTTGCCTTTGGTTGGGGGTGAAAAATTTGTCTGGAAAAAAAGGGAGCTTTGATCAGCAAAACAGAGCTTTGGGGCCCACATGAGCTCCAGGCTACATTTTCCCCATCCCCACTAGAATCAAACAGAATGTTGGTCAGCTGAGAATTGAAAAAGCTCCAAAAGCTGACATTTTTGAGCCCATTTGTTACGATTTCCAGCCGAGTTGCTGTTGTACATTTCATATTGGTCTCATTCCAAATTTGAGCCTCCCCTGCTGTTGCTAGGGCTAATGTCCAGTTTTGAAACAAAGGTTGTCTGTTCAGGGCTAGGGGTGGCAGCGGCATGGGGAGATTGCTAGAGCTTCTGTATGATGACTCAAAGCAATGAGGGGAACTCTTCAGTGTTACTGAAGGGAGAGGAGAGGCAAGAAAATTACTACACAAACACTTTGTCACAGTGTGCTAAGGAAGCAATCGCCACAGGATAGCTAGTATATGCTGATTTTCCCATGGATACTCATGAGACAATACCACTGTGCATATAGGGAAATATTTGCTCTTTGCGCTGGCTCTAGCTTGAGTCCCTCCATTTTGAACTTGTGTGTAATGATGAATCCTACATACAGTATTTCAGACTGGCCTCTTTCATAACAGGGATAAGCTGATGTGTACTGGTTGAGGCTCTGGTACATAACTCAACAGTCTTTTCAATCTCTTCAGCTGTGGAGCTCTGAAAGGTCTCTAGAAGGATCAGAGTCAGTGGAAAAGAATGTTTTGTTCTAAAAAGATTCATTATCTTATTTAATGAAAACACTATCCCAACGTGCAGTTTCTGTGAAAAAAGACAAATTTTGTGTTTGGGATCCTTAGAAAATGAAAAGAAGAAGAAAAATGCCAAAATTGCAATGCTTTTATGCACATCTATGGTGTGACCACATTTGCAGTACTGTATATATTTCTTGTCACTGCAGCTCAGAAGGGAGAAAAGCTGGACTACTTTTAGATGGGATCACATTGCGATATCACCATGGCTCATTGAATTATAATTTATGGGAAGTCCATATCACAACATCATATATTTTTTAAAATAACCCACTCTTCTTGTCTACTTTTTGTCCAGCATACCATTTTTAATCACCTCTTGATTTTGTTAAAAATGAGATCTTATGAATAAAAAAAGATTAAAGAGAGATTTTATAAACAAAGTTATATATTTTCAAACATTAAAGTAATACCGAAATCCAATCTGAGTGCAAGACATGTATAATGTCACACTCTTAATGCCATATATACAACTTTGAAAATGATGGAGGGGGGAGAATCCCTTCCCATTTACCACCATTTTAGCAAAATGATGAAAGGCAGTGCCCAGAAAGTTTTTTTAAAAGATGATTTGTTTATGGTGAACATTATGAAAGTATAGGGCTATTTTTTGGGGGGAGAGGTTTATTTACAGTTTACTTAGTACCTTTCTGCACTACACTGTTGTAGTGTTATTATTCCACTTTCAATATCCTATGGAATCCTGGAGTTTTCAGTTTAGAGAGGGGCATTTAGAATTCTCTGTCAGAGAGCATTTTGGCCTTAGTTTTTCAGAGATTCCTCCCCTGGTTTAATTACAAATTCTCATTTTCTTCCTTGCCCTTCTCTCCTACCTCCTCTTCAAGTTTCCCAAGAGATACATGGACTACATTAGTGCAATTTGCTTGTTATAGGCCAAGCTTTTTTTATGAGAAAGAGGGCAGGGAGAAAAAAATACAAACTGGGGTATGCATTTGGAGAGATGGGAGGGAAGAAAAGGGAGGGGAGGAAGATGAAAGGGAGATATATGAGATAATTATCTATTGGCTGGTATACTCTGGTTCTTGCCAGCACAGGTCTTTTACTGTCTACACAATTCTGAAATTGAAATTTGTTCTCTTTTTATAATTTAATATAAAAATATCTGTTCATATGTTGCCAGAATTAGTTGCTCTTGACAAATTACTAGTCCCAACTAGGGTAGATCCACTGCATCAGTAAAAATTTGCCAAACCAGCAATTACATAAATTTCACTGATTCAGTAAGTCTATTCTGCGATTGATTTTGAATATCTGAATTCATGTGTTGATACATGGGGCTTTCCCTCTGAATATGTGTCAGATTTGGTCTATTGGGTATATAGCCCACTAAGGCAGGAACACATAATGTATTGAGGGCCATGTTGATTCTTACCATTGTTGTTGTTGTGTGCCTTCATGTTGTAAAGTCAAAGCTCTCACGGCCCGAATCCATAGGTTGTGGGTTTTCCAGGCTTTGAGGCCATGTTCTATTAGTATTTTCTCCTGACATTTCACCTGCATCTGTGGCTGGCATCTTCAGAGGATCAGATCAGATCCTCTTAAGATGTCAGCCACAGATGCAACATCAGAAGAAAATACTAATAGAATACGGCCTCAAAGCCTGGAAAACCCACAACAACCTATGTCTTCAAGTTGTTTCCAATTTATGGTGACCCTAAGGTGACTCTACCATGGGTTTTTTTGGGCTGAGAATATGTGACAGGCCTGAGGTCATCCAGTAGGTTTCCATGGCTGAGCAAGAAATAACATTTTCATAGAAATGTAGAACAAACACATTTAATAAATAAACCTGTGCTATTTTAATTAAAAAGTCTCATAGGATTATGCCTCTATAATCCCAATATGAAATTTTAAAAAAATATTCTGGCCACCTCCATTAAGCATCTGACTAAAATGGTGGTCATTAAAAACCTCCCTCTTCTTTAATTTCATAATTGCTAGGTCACAAGGGTTAAGCAATATACCACCCTTTTGTTTAACCGGCATTTTCCTATTTTAATAGGTTTTTTTTAAATATAGCAGGATGAACTGCTGTTCAAAATCATGTAGCTGTTTTGCAAAACACTGCTTAAAGTGAAGAATACAGTGGTCAATAAAAATGACTTCCACTTGTAAAAGGCACAGTAAATGTGTGCTGAATTATGAAAAGTTCAGGTGCCCTGTAAGTCAACCATACAAATTCCTGTTGAATCTATGTTCCTTAAAAAGATGGAGAAACAGTACCTAGTGAACTGGCGTGGATGGAATACAAGCAAATGCACAATATTCCCAAGCAGTGTGGAAAGTCAACTGTGATTCTCCATGTAGCTTACAGTGGAAGAGCAATGATTTATGAAAGCCAAGAGCAATGTGTCTGGAGGCAGCCTTTGAGATGGTAAAGAAAAGGGCAGGACAGACCATCAGAGACCTGGAGCCTGGAGCAAAAGCAAAACTGTTCCTGTGAAGGAACAGGTACAACAATGAGGACTTTTAGTTCAGAAAAAAAAAAAAAGCAAATAAGGGGGAACATGATGCAAGTGTGTAAAATTATGCATGGTATATGAAAGGGGATAGAAAGACATTTTTGTCACTGGCACTTTCCACACGGGCCTATTAAAACAGTGCAGAACGACCTCCAACGGACTGGGGCGGACTACTTTTCGTAGTTCTGCACGTCAGTCTGCTCCGGAGTGACCGGAACTGGTCATGTAGTGTGCTTTTTAAAAACCTCTTTTAAGATCCTATGTTGCTCCGTCCCTGCACTCTGGTGCAGATTTGCAGGCGCGCACTAGTGTGTGCCTGCGGTTGCCGGGGGTGGGCTTTCGGCTGGCGAGCTTCTCCGGTTGGTGGAGAGCATCTCCCAACCGGAAGCTGCCATTTTGGATGCCGGAGCAGTGCAGAGTGATGAGCTCGCACTGCTCCTTGTCCCGACAGACTCTCCTGGACCCACCAAAAAGCCGGTGAATAGCGGTAGGGAGCGTTTCCTTCACCATGTGTGGAAAGGGCCACTATCTTGTCATACAAGAACTTGGGGCTGAAGGACAGGAGATCCAGGACGAACTAAAGGAATTGCCTTTTTACTCAATGCATACTTAAATAGTGGAAGTAACTGCACAAGATGTAGTGCTGGCCACGAACTTACGGTCAGTCTCTTTCATACTATCACTATGTTTCTACTTTAACTGCCATGGTAACCTCCTATGGAATGCTGAGATTTGCAGTTTAGGGTAGGGCATTTAGAACTCTTAGCCACAAAGCTCCAGTGCCTTCCACCAAACTACTCTACAGGATTGTGTAGGATCCAACCATGGCAGTTAAAGTGGCACCAAAGAACTATAACAGTGCAATGAAATAGACCTTGGAAAGCTTTGGATGGGGAATAAGAAAATTAATGGAGAGCATGTATATCAATTGCTCTTTTATTTTTAATTTATTAATTACATGTTAATTCTACCTTTTTGCTCAGTGAATTCAAGGTAGCCTCCACCTTCCATTTTTTCCTTGCAACAACCCTGTGAGGTAGATCAGACTGGGAGGGAGCTGTTGGCCAAAGGTCATCCATTGAGTTTCACGTATCAATGTGAACTTGAATCTCGATATCCCAAATCCCAGTTCATCAGCATTATAACTACTACACACAATGGTTGCTAGAGATGGCAAATATTTATCATCTCAAGTGTGAGAAGCAGCATGCCTCCTATCAGTTGCTGGGGAACTTGAGAGAGAGTGCTATTACACCCATGTACTGGCTTTGAGCTTCCCTGAGGCAACTGGTTGGCCTTTGATCTTTATGCAGCAGGGCCATCTGTATTTTCTTGTGTGTGTGTGTGTAGGCGCCTTCCAGTCACCCGTCAACTTACGGTGACCCTATGAATTTCGCAGGGTTTTCCTAGGTGAGGAATGCTCAGAGATGGTTTTGCCAGTTCCTTCTTCTGAAATGTAGGCAACAGCACCTGGTATTGATTGGTCCATTGGTATTCATTGGTATCCCATCCAAGTACTAACCAGAGCTGGCCCTGCCTAGCTTCCAAGATCAGATGGGATCTGATGCCTTTAGGGAATTTAGGTGGCTTGTATATTCTTACTCAACAGTATCTACAGTATCTATTGTATGCTGTGTTAAGGGAGCCAGTTTAAATACATTTCTTTTCTATCAAATAGACCAATTAAAATAAAATGTGATTCCAACAAGACACATCAGCACTCTTCATAGCATTAATTCTCAACCTTCCCTTCCTTCTGGGGAATTCTCTTCTTCAAGAGATACAAAAGCAGAAATGCATTGACTGTCAGCTGGACATAGCCAAAGGAAGAGACCCCAAATCTTCTGTATAAAAATCCTCCAATTGTTGGTCCTATTGTCCGGATCAGTGGAGCAACAGAAGCGCTTATTCCCAGCATGGCACCTGGGAGAAAGATGAACAAAATGAGTGTTAAGACCTATTCCAGTGCTTTAGTATTCAAGAGAACTGTGTATTCTACCATCCAGATCCTGCACCCCAGCCCTAAGCCTTGTGAAGCTGACACAGACTTGTGTGATGTTGTTGTGTTACAGAAATGGACAAGCCTTCATCTCAGCAACTTACTCCTTTGCAGATGTTATGATGTTATGATGTTATGATGTTATGATAACCCTGATTTCACACTGTCAACACACAGTTTGTACTTTCTGTGCAACTGAAATACACCATCTAATTTTCCAACACAGGACTCAAGACGTGTTTCAAAACTATGGAATGTGAGTGTGCACCAGCCAAAAATTTGAACACTTGAAAATCCAAGAGGAAATTTAAGCACCTGTTTAATTCTGTTCCACTGATATCAGTAACAGTGCTTACCTTTGACTGCATAGTGCCTTACATTTGTGGGCTGCTATTTTATCCCCTGTTTCTACCCTTGGGATATCCATCCCAGGTGACCCCATGGTTTCAGTTCCTGCTTTCTTTTACCTAGCCTCTGTTAGAATAAATTACAGTTCCTTAGATCTGGACACATCACAGAACTATGAATTATTGCAAACTGAAAGCAGATTTCTTGAGCATGGAGGAAGAGGGAAGACAGAGAAGCTCATGGACATAAAACTTGACATGTTTTTGATCAATGAAAATCATGCTTTGCATTGTGCTTTGCATAGTAAGTTGGATGAGCATTTTCAGAAGTACTTTATATATGTATTCTTGTGGGTAGCATTGTCAGACTAGATGGTCTCCACAGACTGCTAATAAAAGCAGTTTGAACATTTTAAAAAACTCCAGTAGCACACGCCGTCTCTAATGACATTTCTTTGAAACCCAGTCCCTTACACCTGACAATATTCACCACTTATTTTCACAGCTAAAAACACAGGATCTCCCCACTGAAATATGCAAGCTCATCTCTTTGGTTCAAGAGGCCGACAAGCTTTCGTTCAGGACAGCTACATGCTTCAGTCTGCCCAAAACATCCCTTGTTAAATATAGCACAAATTCCAGACATGTCTCAGCTGGTCACCATCCATCCTCATCTACTAGATACCCCTGCATTGTAGTGTTGGTGTCTGTGCATGTCCATTCAAGGAGTTGTGGGTATATGCATGCAGACCATTCCCTCCACCCTAAGCAACAAAGTATTTTGTTCTCCTCGGCTGTTGGCAGAGTCTTCCTGCTCCACTTTGTTCCTGAGCCATACTCTTAATATTTTGCTGCACTCGTACAGATACTGGTGACTCTTCTGAATAGTCACCTAACAACCTATGCAAATCAGGCTGAGCATGAAGCCACTGAACTGACTTTCATTTCGCTTTCATCTGTGACTGTGGCTGGCCTGTGGGCTCAGGAAGTAAACCAAGCAGGCTCCATTTCCCTTACAAAAGCCCCTTTGAGAAGAATCTTGGACCAGCTCCAACTGCTGGCTCTCACCCCTCCCTTTTCCGGCCTGACTGCATACATTGAGAACTGAAGATGACTAAACCCTAATGTATATTGGTATGCTAACTCCAAACTACTGCACATTTTAGTGGTGACCTTTAATCTATGATTTGCAGGAGCAGCATTGTTTAAAAAATCCTGGACTATCCCAATGTGCAGCTGTTATTAGGCAGAAGGCAGGCAAATAGTCATTATTAATTTCCCATCTTTCCTCTCAGGAGCTCAACATAGGATACATGGTTCCTTTGTTGTATTATCACAACAGTTCTGTGAGGTATTTAGGCTGACACATAGTGATGGGACCAAGGTTAACAATGAGCTTCATAGCTAAGTGGGGATTTGAACATGGATTTCCCCAGCAGTAGTCTGATATTTTTACCTACTCTTCCCCAACTTCATGTCTTCAGATGTGTTTGGATTACAATACCCATTAACCCTTGATCTCGTAACCACTACCTTGCTGAAAAAAAGCTGAAAGTGGTCCGAGACAGACTTTGCTTCCTTGGGTATACACAAATGCATTTCCTTTACTCCAATGCTACCTCTGATCAAAAATGTCTTGCAGGTTTTTGGTACAATAACAAAAACCTACAAAAGCTCTTTTCAACAAGGGAAAATGAGACAAGTGCACACACTAAGAGCAGCAATCCCTCTTTCAAACCACCAACAACTTCCTGAGAAATCAACAATTCCTGTTTGCTTCCTGTCCGTATGAATAAACAATTCAAATTGGCCCATTATGCTGCGGCCAAAGAGGTGGCTGAAGACAAGAGTTTTGCTTGTATGCTTGATGTAACCGAGAGATAGGATGGATTTTAAAAAATATTTTGTTCTACCCAAAGATAACTTTTCCAAATGCATCCTGCAACTCCATCTCTCTCCTTTACATGAGGTTCCACTGGATGCTTCCAGGCTTTTCTGCTTTTATAGCTTGGTTTCTTTAAAAGCACCAAGTTTTGCAATGCCTAAGAGAGGAGTTAGAAAGATGTAGGCCTCCTGAGGATGTTGGATTGCAGAGTCAATGATGAGGGACAACAAGAGTTGCAGTCCAGCAATTTCTTGGTCTTATTCGTGATTTATGGTGACTACCAAGGAAGGGTCTGGACAGTGTGTCAAGGCCACTTAGGAAGAGCTGCACATGTATAAGAATCAAACTTTCCACATGGAGGCTATCTGCAGAATTTGGAACAAGTTGCTTTTGAGGACTACAACTCCCAAAAATCCCCAGCCACCATCATAAATATGGTGGTGATGGTTGCAGTTGTGCCTACACTCTTGGTAGCAATGCATATAACCGTAATTGCCAGTAGAAGCACTTGTGCATGAATACTATTTGGCTGTGAATGTGGCAGGGCCCCCCAGGTCCCAATAAGGTCTTGTATTATCTAGCTCCGATGTCCAAACAGAGAGAACTGCACAGTTTGTTCACAAGAATATTAATGTTTGGAATTGCTGCTAGCTTCTACTTCTTCCTTTGCAAGTGGCTTGTTAAGTTATATGGGTCACTGGCTCCCTTGCAGGCATTCCTGTAACTCCAGCCCTACCAATCCTGACTAATATTCACTGGCTTGGCAGATATGCCACTCCAGTATAGGTTGCCTTTTGTTCTAAAACAAATTATGTGAGATGCCCCCAGACTTTGGAACTTGGCATTCTTCCATTTGGGCTGGCAACAAAAAGAGTTGCTGAGCAGAACAAGATGCTCGCTCATCCAGTTGCCAACACACAACTTTTTCAAAGTGAACCAGAACAGACTGGCACAACCAAAGGTTCCTTCTTCTATGTCCTTGTTGGGTTGGGGGAGGGAGTGGAGAGAAAGAGAGTGAGAGAGAGAAAGCACAAGTGAGTGCAAGCAAGCGTGCAAGCGTGCGTAAAAGGAACATGCAGTCCAGGAACAAATCTTACCTGTGTCAGAAGCAGGGACAGACTTGGTCAGGATGTTGTCAGTGATGATACCAATGGTACTGAAGGAGAACATCATGGGGCCCACAATGATGCAGTAATGGAACACATTGGTCATCAGGGCCTGGAAGACAGGGGGAAAAAAAAGCTGGACAACAGGTTGAGAATATCACAAAAGACAGGGGAACAGCTTGAGAAGGTTTCTTTTTTGGAACCACAACTCCACGAATCCCCCGTAGTGGAGGCTTGTGAAGAATCTGTACTCAAGAATATGTTCTTGCTAACTTGCATGTTGCAAAACACTGTAAGACTGCACCTCACCTCTCACAACTGGGCCAAGGGCCAACAGGGCCAATGGCTACCAGTACAAAGGAATGGACCCACTCTCCTCTCTAACTGCATAAATCACTTTGGCTGAAGAGAAATGTTAGGCTTCTCAGAGAGCTGAAGGTGGTTGCTCTGGAGATGGGGCCTTATTAAATAAGAGCCATCCATCAGGACATGAAACAAATAGCCATTCAGTGGGTTAGGTAGTTTAGCTGAGGATTTCTTCTGGTCAGGAAGGTTTCTTATTAGATTGTATTTCCAAGGACACAGGCATTCAGATTAGCCCCAAAGACAGGGTTGAATAACTGCAGGCATTTGGATGTTCTGAAGGTGTGCAGACCCTGCTACATTGTCTCACTATGATTTAGTGAAACCTGACCTTATTGGAGTAGGGCCATTTGACAAAAAAGTAATTTCATTAATCTGCAAAGAGGTCTCCAAATCACAATCTTACACAGCAGAAGCAGCAGCCTCCAGTGGGGTAGTTCACTAAATAAAACCTTGGGACATCCACTGCATGTGATTGAGAGACAAACTTCTAACTATATCTTTTTAACTACTGGAGGATGCTGGTTAAGACTTGAAGGTGCCACCAAAGATTGAAAAGGTTACTCTTGTGGACTACAACTTTCAGAATTCCCAGACAACATGGCCAATGACCAGGATGGATGGTGGATTCTGGGAATAGTAATCCAAAAAGTAGCATTTCCAAGGTTTGGTGCAATAACCAGCATCACACCAGGGCCTGATTACTCACTGCATAGTCATCCTTAAGTGTAAGCTATCCCAATTTGCCAGTGACATCCTAATTGTTCCTCTGTCATCCCTTTTCAAAATGTCACAGTCTCTCTCTATTGCTTTTACTTGCCCCCTTTATCCTCAGATTATTTCCGTTGGTGCAAACTGAGTTAAAAGGGCAAGAGTAGTTAATTAATTCAGTAGGGGAGAGAGGAGAGAACAGGGAAGGAATCCTGCTCTTCCCAGTAGGCTCAGCCAAAAGTCAGGCAAAAACTGCTGCTGCCTTTCCTAGTTTGTATCTTCTTCCTCATTAATAATGTCTGCTATTTTGACCACATTCAGTTGTTGCTTGACCACATGCGTCCCGGCTTTCATCTGTGAAATGTTGGGAGGGTATAGTGACTCTCATGGTCACAACCTGGCTGGTGTAAGCAGGGGTATACCTACTCAGTCAACAACTGTATTCTTGTGCAGTGCAACCTGCAATGCTTCTTTGTCTCCACTGCCACTTTCTTGTGCTTGAAACAATGGGGAAAAAACTACTCTCTCCTACTGAACTTAGTGGCTGTTAATGGTTTCATCTAAGACACAGCTAGGGTATGTGCAGCCCTCCAGATGTTGTTGGAATACAACTTCCGTCAGTTGTAGCCAGCACACTCAGTGGTGAGGGATGATGGAACCTGCAATCCAGCCACATTTGGAGGGCCTGAAGGTCACTCTTCCTGACCTAATAGAATTATTGTCTGTCAGTGAAGTTAGGATTGCTACACATTGCAGATGAACCTCAAAGCTGATTCATGATTTTTCTCATTTTCCAGTGGTCCTAATTAGGGCCATTTCCACACTAGACTGTTATAGCACTATTATTCCACTTTCAACTTCCTATGGAATCCTGGGGTTAGAAGTTTAGGGAGCGGCTGGCTGGCCATTTCTAGTGCAGAAATGGCTTAGGTTGTTATTGTTGTGTTGCTGCTGTCCAGATTCCCTCTACCTCCATCAAAAAGACCAGAGGTGGGCAAAATGTATTTCTCTAGATACTGTGGGACTGTAACTCCTCACCAGTGGTCATACTGGCTTTATTTAAGGAAGCTTTTGGTTTCTAGTGTATTGTGTTAGATGGAGCTTTTAATGTGTATGCGTGCATATGTGTGTGTGTGTGTATGTAGTGCTTTTTACTTTATTATGTTTTAAGCATCTTTTAATGCTGTTTTTAAACTTGTTTTTAATGCTTTTTAAAGTTATTTGTAACTTGTGTTTTTAAAATAGAAGTTCTAAAATAGAAATTGCGTTTTAACTTTTGTATCAGGAGGGTTTTTAAAAAAATTGTATTGTGCATTTAAAGCATCATACACTGCCTTGAATCCTGTGCTGTGAAAAATTAAATGAATGAATGGATGATTGTATTGAATAAATAAATAAATAAATAAATTAAAGGTCTGACAGGAGTTGCAGTCCAACAATATCTGAAGAGTCACGCTTGCCGCAGAAAAATACAGCTGTCTGCTTGCATTTTTAACATCTCATTTTATTAGGTTCTGCATTATGAATTCCACTCAAAGAAAACTGCTTAGACAACTGACAGGAAGAGACAAAGCCTGATGCTGTTTCTGGCTTGCCAAACCCCAGCTTCTCTCTTCTCCTCCCTCACTGGGAAATATCTTCTTTCCTAGGATGAGTGACCCAAGATTAATTGGTTGTGTCTTGTGAGTTGTTGCACAGTACCCTTTGAGTCAAGAGGGAGTCCTGGATGGGTGGTGGGTAGGGCTTGCAAGATTTACATTTTCTATTATTGCTTTTAGACCATTAACTTTTACAGTTGGCAACAGGGATAAACACCCCCGATGTATGGGGTATGAAAGAAAAGGTCCACACTATTGGTTACTTCAGGAGACAAAGAACATAGTTAAGAGCCTCCTCTTCTTTTTCCAAACTCACAAAACCTAACAATATTCAGAAGTCCCCCTTTCAGCATTGCATGGCTTTATATCAACTTAACTTTGCAACGTACCATTTCCCTAATATTTACAAGCCTAACTCTACTCTAAGGCACAGTGAAATGATTCCCCCAATGCAGCAGTGGCAGCCCCCTAAGGGGCATCAAGGGTCATCAACATCTGGCTGTTCCTCATGAATTCTCCAGGTACTTTCTTCTCTTTCTTTCTTTCTTTCTTTCTTTCTTTCTTTCTTTCTTTCTTTCTTTCTTTCTTTCTTTCTTTCTTTATTGAATTGCTATCCCACTTCTCTTCCAATATAGAAGTGGCTCTGTTTCAGTTGTGTATGCCAAACAACTTGTCCTGGGCTCCCTATACTGGCCTACTGCCTTAGCGGTGGTGATGGATGCTATCCCATCACCTGTGTTGAAGCAAGATTCAGAAGCCAGTCTCATCAGTTTCACCATCTGGACTGGGGAGAGAGCACCAACCACATTGCCTTTCACCTCAGGCTCTAAGATTTCTTTGTTCAGCCCCATTTGTACATTCTTCTTCTCCCCAAACAGATTTCCGAGGCTTATTTTGATTCTTTTAAACAATGCGTGCAATTGTATATGCTCCCAGAGGAAAAAGATCCTGGTTCTACTCATTTATTAATTTATTCAGAACTATTTACATCCTATCCTGTATTGAAAAATTTCAGGATGGGAGCAAAGGCATGAAAACAATACTAGACATTCAAAAACCACTTGAAAGAGGTCAAAACAATCCAAAATCATTCAAAACACTAAAATTAATATTGCCAACAGAGTTAAGCTGGGATCCCTGGGCCCCAATAGCTTTGGTGAAGAGCCAGCATTTAACCTGCTGCAAATCCAAGGTCAACATTAGACCCAACTGGGCTTCTTAAGAAGGGCATTCCATAATTAGGGTGCCCCAGCAGAAAAGGCTCTCTCCCATGTCTCCATATAATGATTGCTTCCACTGGTGAGACACAGACAAGGACTTCTCCAGCAGATCTGTACTGTTTGGTAGGTGTATATCTTTCAAGGATGGTCCTCTTTCATGGTTGCTTTAGTTATGTGTTTCTACACGGCAGAGGGTTGGACTAGATAGCCCAACTCTAACATTCTATGATTCTATGAACATGGGAAAAGACACCATCTGGATTCCCCTTCCCACAATAAAATTTCATGAATGAGGCAGAGCAATCACAGGATTGCTTTTGTGGAAGTACCCTCTGTGTCACATCTAGTTTAGCCCTTATAGGAGCAATTTAATAGCAGAGAAAGCTGTAATATCCCATTCATGAGTTTATTAGTTATCCAAGATGGCCTGCAGAATATTTACCAACGATACATTAGCACATGTAATTTAAAAGGCTAACCATGCCTGTCAAATATACAAGAAGCAGGAAATTATGCAGTGCAGAAGAACTCTGGGATTTTCAGAGCCTGTTTAACTTGCTCACTTGCTAGAGAAACGATTCAGCATTAATGAGAATAGTCTTCCAAATATAAATGCAAATCCATGTATGTGAGTATAAGAATATTCATTTTCTTGTAACACCAATGCTAAAAGACGTGGTGCCACATCTTTACCATTGTAACAAAAGCAGTGAAGACACACTTATGTACAGGATCTGCATTTGGCTGAGCTTAGAAGAGTCTGGGTGTTGCAGCCCCCAAACCCTAGCCGTCATACCAACTACCCAACCTGGCTAGTAAATCCTGAGAGCTAGCACTCAAAAAAAGTAGCTTTGCTAAGTTCTACATTTATATTAATCTCCTAAAACCAGAGTGATGCCCACTCACCATACTCAGCAAGAGGTCCCAGGCTTGGACCTCAGGATTTCCAGTTAAAAGGAACAGGTAGAAAAAGATGGGAAAGATCTCCACCTGAAACATACAACACTGGGGGGTGGGGTGGAGAAAGACTCTACCCTGATATGTAAGGTAGCTTCCTGTTTTCCTTGATCCCCAGCCAAGTTTCAATTTCTCAGGGGCTCAGAGATAATGTATGTCTATATGCACCCCCAACTTTTAAAAGATTTGAAGGAATAAACCTTTAAACCTTTATTTCCTTTCAAGGTGCATGGATAACAGGAGTTTCTACTGTCCTCTACAGCGTTTCCCTTGCCAAAGTTTTAGTCATGGTATCATAACATCTGTCTTTTCCTTTCATAATGCCCAGAAGAAAAGCCCCAAATTAATTCTGCTCTGATCTGCAGATGTTTCTATTTAGTGATGGTACTGGTCATAAATCCATCACAATAATTTAGAGTGAATAGTGATAAGAAATAAAATGAAAGACAAAAGCCCTTTCTGCACCTTACTTTCTTCCAGTGCTGGGGTGCGGGGATCGCACAAGCAGCCTCTGGTGAGAGGCTCTCGCGTCCGGGGTCCTTCGGCTTTGCACGAGCTGCCTGCTCATGCAAGAGCCCCGCCTCTTCCTTCTGCAGTGCAGCCTGGGACCTTCCCAGGCTGTGCTGGAGCAGGAAGTGCAACTGGCATGGCTCCAGAGGCTCCACACGCCAGGTAAGTGCACACGGGGCCCAGGAGCAATGCGTGATCGCGCACCATTTTTGGCTTCTAGCCGAAAATGAAAAGGTGCGTGATTGGCGCCTGCTGGTCCCTGGAGCGTTACATGATTGTGAGTGCATCATGCAGATCAATCCTCACAATCGTGCAACGTTCCAGGTGCCCTTTCGCATGGAAAATACCATGCAAAAAGGGCAAAAAAAAAAAAGCAAAGCAAGGTTGTCCCTCCCAAATGATGGGTTTTAGTGCTCCACTTCCAGCTCTGCCTGCCTAGCCCCTCTGATCTTCAGGTCAGTATACTATTTATCTACATAAGAACACTTTGTAGATAAAGAGGTTAAAGCATTCTTCTGGAAGAGAAGCTCTCCAGACAGGGCAAATGTGTTAGGAGGTTGCAGTATTTGTTGCAGTAGTTCTTCGATCCAAACAACTACTTGGATATCTTGGATCCTTAAGACAAAACAAAACACACAGAACAGAGATGATAGGGACTGAAGGTGGAACCTCTGTGTGCTCTCTACCACTGAGCTGTGGTTCTTCCTTCCTGAACATCTGTTTTTTCCTAAACAAAACTTGGTTGACTGAACCACCAAACCTGGAAGCAGCTTGGAAGGGATACTTTTTTTGGACTATACTCCACAGACTCCCCTAGTCAGGACAACCACTGGTCATGCTAGCTGGGGATTCTGGGGGTTGCAGTCCCAAAAGAAGCTCTAGTGTCCTGGGATGGCTTTTCAGAAAAGTGACCAGGTTGAACTCTGGGTCACCTGGCTCTGAGACCTGGAACATCCTGTCCATTAGTGCTCTGTGTTTTCCTACTTTTTTTGTCTTCATCTGCCACCACTTAAACCGTTGGTGGGCTTCTTTTCCGTCCAGCTGGCCTCTCTGTTAATTTCAGTTCTGCATAGTTTGGACGCCACTGAGAGGAAGTGATTAGTACAGAGGGGTGAAATGTAACTTGAGATATTTTTACAGTGCCTTCCTCATAAAATCAAGGCAGAGCTCATAAAAACGTTTTTATTATTTCACCACATCTATAAACCACACACTTAGTTCAGACTAAGATGTTCATGGTGCTCTCAGGCCAAGTTGTGTCAAACAAAATAGTTTTTCCCTACAAACAGCTCCAGCATGGCTACCATTCCATGAAACGAATATTTTCTTGTTAGCTTCTTAAACAAAGTTTTTCCTGCAAACAAGACACCAGCTACCTTTCTCCTGCCTTTCTCATAGCTGTCACAGGAAGCCATTTCTGGACCCTTCCGTTTAAGGCTTTTGGAGGTGAGAATACTTGAAAATTTCTGCAGACCTCAATGGCCCACTTATTCAATTTAGTTTTTCTCTCTAAATTAAAGTACATTCATTTTAATAGCATTTTTTCCTTCAACATTGATATTATTGCCCAAAGTGGGGACAACAGTATAAAAACTGAGGGCCCTGGGTATGCCATTGAGGGGGCTCCATTAATATAGAAAATGTTGAGGGGAAAATGAAGAGGCTGTATACGTGCCATATTTTGAAAACCACAGGACTTTGATTAAAACTTTGTTAACCTGTTCAGTTACAAGAGTAAGTGTGGTGTTATGTTTAGAGTGCTAGACTAGGACACTGGGAGAGCGGGGTTCAAATCTGTACTCACCTATGGAAACCCACTGGGTGACCTTGTATAAGTCACACTCTCTGAGCCTGAAAGGAAGCCAAAGGCAAACCCCTTCTGAACAATTCCACCAAGAAACCCTTGTGATAGGTTTGCCCTAGGATCAATATAAATTTGAAATGACTTGAAAGCACACAACCACCACCACCAGCTGTTCAGTTCAGCCAAACTTATTTTTATTTTCATAGTCGGGAAAAAAAAATCAAGTGAAAGTCTAAGCACGATGTTTCACTTCTTTTCTACAGCCATTCCAAATACTACCTGAATGCAATTCATGAAGTGCAGTGTCCCAGAGCATGGCATTTTTTTTCCTGGACTGCAACTCCCTGTCTTGGTGATTCTGGGAGTTATGTTTAAAAAAAAGGTAAGTTTTCCAGGATCTGCTGTGTCCTAGAGTTCTGTGGACATATACCCATTGCATCCCCCAAAGCAAGCTGACAACAGGGAGTGTAATGAGGTTACATTTCTGCATGAATGACTCATTTCAGCATAAAGCTACAATGTGGACACACTTCTAAGTGTGAAGATTAATTATAAGCTAGAGTTTGCTAGGGTAGTTTTAATTTGTTGTAGTTACCTTACCTGGAAATGGAGACAATCTGTTCTAGAGCCCTTCCACAGTACACAATTATAATACTATGATATCACTATAACTGTCATGGCCAACATCCTATGGAATCCTGGAATTTACAGTTTAGGAAGAGACATTTAGACTTCTTAGCCAAAGACCTCCAGTGCCTCACCAAGTACTAGTCACAGGATTCCACAGGCAGTTAAAGTGGAATCATAGTTCCATGTTACTGTACTGTGAGAGGGCCCTGGACAGATAAAAGAGTGGGGGGTAGAAAGAATAGAAAGGGAAGACAGGCCCCTCTTTAAGGACTGGTATGTTCCCATTTTCAAATCAAGATCTGTAGGATTGTCTAAACTATGTAATGAAACATACTTCCTCCCATTTTGGACAATGTAAATTAACAACTACAGTTTGATTACATGTATAGATTGCTGCTTTTATTGCCTTTCCCAACCCAACACATTTGAGAAACATCCTGAAAAAGCTATGTACTTCACACAATATAATATGTACTCCACACAATATAAAAGGCAAATCTCTGAAGTGGAGACAGGCTTCATGTTTGCAGAAATGGAGACCAGCAACTGTTTTTCTCCCAGTGTGCACTGCTAAGCTTAATCTGATAACTCCACACCCACCAGTGAAGCATTTAGTAAAGCATTCAGACGACTTGACTGCAGACATCATGGCTACCACATCCAACCTAACATCTGGACCTTCTCTTCTCCTATCTCTTGCCTTACATGAGCTCTGGAGGACATAAAACCCTTATACACCTTTGTACTGGTCCTAACAGAGGAATAACCAAACTTTTGCTTTGTTTTTGTTTCCATAGTATTTAGAAGAAAAAATATATAGCATTACTTGATTATATCAAAGAACTACTTAGCCAGTTAATCTAACTATTAGGTAACCATTCTATCTGGGTTCAGAAAATAACTGGTCCGATTAATTGCTCATCACTGGATGACTTCAATGTCCAGTGGCAATGGCTGCCTCTGTGACTAGACCAGCATTACCACATCACTTTAGCTTACCTCAAATACTATGCATTAGATATATCCTGCATCAAGAACAAGGCATTTACCTGCTGTATTGTCAGTGGGCTCATAGACTTACCATACCAATGCCAACTCCACAGAAGACTAAGACACACAGTATGAGCAGGGTCCGCTCTGTGTAGCGACTAGTTAACCTCCCGAGTAATAGGCCCTGGACAACCTAGTGAAAGACAAGAGGGCAGATACGAAGACAACATTAATTTCCCAAATGCTTCAAGATAAACCTCAACCAGTTTCTGTGCAATAATTTACCTTGGGTACTGGTAAATTTAAATCTGGGAGCACTGATGAGAACTTCTGTTTCTACTGGCCAGAATTTTGTTTGGGCATTCTGTCAATTTGAAACATATTGTGCTTACTTATTGTAAGCCATTGTACTTGCTCAGAGGTTGCCCAGTTCTGTGCCCTGGTGCTGCCAATTGTTCTGTAAATACACATACAGCCCTCTCTCACACTTCTGGGTTGGTGGGTGGAGAGGTAATCATCTTTTTCTTCATGGGTGAACTCAGTGTCATGGTACAATTGCATAACTGGATGCAAAACTATGGGATCCAGCATATCTATGCTGTCGTATACTACAATATGCTAAAAGTTTTAAGTGCATAGAATTTTGGCCACTGGACTTTCTTACACACCTTCTTTCTTCTGTAACACTGGGCTGATTATATAAAGAGTTAACAAGCCTAGCCTAATGGAAGTCAGGTGGCTTTTATTTTAAGAAATCAGGAGGGGGCAATTCAAAGAAGCGTCAGAGGAGATTCTTAGCCTTTCTTCTGATAGTGTATTCACTTCACATAAGATTTCCATTCCTTGCTTGTGTGGATAATATGTATTTGGACTTCATAGGAAAAAATAAATGGAGAGTGGGCATTTTGACCAAAGAAGTGGCAAGCAGAGAAATGGCAAAGCATCCACCTGCATTTTTTGAAGTGTCCTCTGTTGAATGAAATTTTCTCCAATAGAGAAAAAAAGCTAACAAATTTTTCTGCATTTAGGTATAACGCTTATATATAGTGTAAGCTGTGTAGAGAGAGCCAGAATGGTGTAGTGGTTTGAATGATGGACTACGATATTGGAGACCAGGGTTCAGTTTTCCATTTGGTCATGGAAACCCACTGGGTGACCTTGGGTATGTCACATACTTTTCAGCCCCAGACAACGCCATAATAGGTTCACCTTAGGGTTGCCATAAGTTGGAAACAACTTGAAGGCACACAACAACAACAAGCCATGTAAGGTTGTGTTTTCTATTTCTTTCTTTGTAAGCGTTGGGCATATGAAACACTGCTACGCTACAGGTAACTGGATATGGCCCTGGGCACTTTCAGGATGCAAGACCATGTGGTTGCCCATTGATGAAAGATCAAGCTATAAAGGTAGGAAAGTAGGAAACAAATAAATACAGATGACAGCTGAACTTAATCCCTTAAAATACTACTTAAGTATACAGATCCCTTGGGAGGTTCTCCACCGGGTGTGCCACTTCACTATATTAGTAATTATAGGTCTTTTAGTTTAATTCTATTTTCTATAACCCTGAAGTCTGGTTCCCAAGCTCCTTAATCATGCTTTGTAAGAAATTCATTTCCATGGACTCTGTGCTGTTGGGTATCTTCAAGTCATTTACGACTTACAGTGACCCTAAGGTGAACCTATCACAAGGTTTTCTGAGTCTGTGTGTGTGTGTGATGCGCCTAAGTTCACCCAGTGGGTTTCCACACCCCTGGTCATCACTACATTACTCCATGCTGGCTCTCTCCATGGACTCTTCTGCAGTTCAGTTCCATGGACTCTATCTTGCTAACCAAGGTCTGCAGATGATACATAACTGCTGGGGCCATGGGAAACTTCCTTTCTATTGTTGCCCTCCCCCCCTTGGTCCTTTTTGTGCTTGTTGCATAGAACAGAGCTGCACAAATTTTACAGGTTCCAGCAAATTTTGATGAATTCACCAGTGATTGATGAAAGACACAACTCCCATCTTGCCTGCCTGCCTCAAGTAATGAGTCTTTCCTGCTTTGATTAAATTCTATTTCTCTCTTAACTTAAAAAAAAGCCCTTGGAGGCTGTGTCACCTGCTAAACGACACACATACATGAGTGCTTCTTCAGTTATGCTTTCATTTAAAAACAACAACAACTGAACAGCAGTAGAAACATGTAAAATTTTTCTTTGGTTACGCAGACTTATGGTTTAGAGCAATTTTGGCTGCTTTCTTTAGTTAGGTTTATAAACGTATGTGTACAAACACAGAAGAGCCACTGTGGTGCAGTAGTTTGAGTGTTGAACTTGGACACCAGGAGATCAGGGTTCAAATCCCAGCTCAGTCACGGAAATCCAATGAACAACCTTGGACAAGTCACATACCTCAGCCTCAGAGGAAAGTATAGTAAAAACCCTCTCTGAACAAATCTTGCCAAGACCCCATGATAGCGTCACCTTAGGGTTGTCATGTCAGAAATGACTTGCAGGCAAACAACAATACACACATACAGGTATGAACTGCCTGTGGG
Organism: Ctenosaura bakeri; assembly: GCA_948474755.1. Classification (NCBI taxonomy): domain Eukaryota; kingdom Metazoa; phylum Chordata; class Lepidosauria; order Squamata; family Iguanidae; genus Ctenosaura; species Ctenosaura bakeri. The sequence continues at coordinate 420,337 of CAOLHI010000457.1, read as the reverse complement.
CTGTTCATCCTCCACTACTGAACTAGCATCCGCTTCTTCTCTTTTACTTCTTTCTAATTTTTTTTTTTAGGAAAAATATTGTGTCGCTCTGCCCAGCCCACCAAAGGATGCTGGTAAATAAATAAAGAAGCAATTAATATAATTCTCAGCAATTATTTATATTACAAGTACAGATAGGTTACACAGTTATCCACCTGCCCATTCCTTTCCTTTTGGTCCCATATGGGAGAAAAAAAAGATTCTCGAATAGATAGATAGATAGATAGATAGATAGATAGATAGATAGATAGATAGATGATAGATAGATAGATAGATAGATAGATAGATAGATAGATAGATAATCCCTTCACAAGTATACTACAACAGCTGACAACAGCAAGTTAGCACTATTGCCTTGATAGAGGGCTGGACCGGATGACCTTTGGTGTACAAAAAGTTCTATGCTTCTATGAACCATGATGTGGCTTCAGTTAGAAAGGATCAAATACACTCAAAGCAAGATTGGAAATTGTGTGGACCTCAAGTTGTTGTTGAACTGCAGCTCCCAGTGTTCCTAACTGTTGGCTATGCCGGCCAGAAGTATGGGGAGTTGCAGTCCAGCATGAGAGCTGCATGATTCTCACCTCTGACTTAAAGAAATATCTTTGAATATTTGAACAGGAAACACTATCTCCCATAGAATCAAAGATGCCTGAGGCTGGAATCCCTTTGCATCCATCAACTAGAAGTATACAGGTAGAGATAACAAAAAGGAAAAAATTGTACCTGATGGTCACATCACACACTGCACATTTTTCTCCATAGAGATGATCTGACCAGTGTTTAACTGCAGAAACACAAATGTTTGACAACATGCATCTCTCTAAACAGGGAATCTTTCTATATCAGGAAAGGGTAATGTAGGTAGCAGCCTTAGGGTTCTGTTCTGTTTAATTGGCTAGCAAATTATGAATATGGACTGTGGACTGGGTGGATGGGGTTCTGAGAGCACAGTCTCCTAATTCTTGCCCAGACTTGGAAGTTATACTTAATGGGTGGCAGCCTACTTAACAAGGAAGAAGAGGCTAAAAGGCAGAGACATGAGCTAAGGATAATATGCCTTGCTGTGTGCCTTCAAGTCGTTCCTGACTTATGGCAGCCTAAGGTAAATGTATCACAGGGCTTTTTTGGCAACACTTGTTCGGAGGGGGCTTGCCTTTGCCTTCCTCTGAGGCTGAAAGAATACATGGCTGTCTTTTCAAAGCTACCTCCTCAGGTCAATACTGAACTTCCTAAATTGAATTAGGGCACAGGACTTATGGATGGTGCAGGATGAAAGTTAAAACACTCTTTGAAGACTTCTGCAGCCAAGAAGCCAAAAAAGCTTTTCCTTGGGCTAAGTGGGCCTGTGTGTGTGTGTGTGTGAGTGACCAGAGAGAGGGGGAGGGGAGATTTAAATGACAAATCTTGCCTCTGCAATTTTGAGGAAGTTTCAATAGGGGCTGGGCCAGCAACCTGCCAAGATACAGAGAAAGGTAATAATAATGGCCTCTAGACCCTCAGAAGCTAACGTTAATACAAGTACAGTCATTCCCTCCACATTCACTAGGGTTAGGGGCACAGGACCATCGTGAAAGTGGAAAAACCGTGAATAACTCTAGGCCTCCCACACCATGTTTAACACACTAAAAAGTAAGATCACCATGTTCAACCCACCATGGATTCCTTTGAGGCATTGGGGTTCCTTCACAAGGCAGAAGTGGGTGGCTGGTGGGACTTACTGCCACCTCCACTGCTGCCCCACTCCATTTTTAATAGGGCCTTGTTCACAGTTTCTCAGTCTCACAAGGCTTGCCGTCTCTATTAAAAATGGCAAAGGGAGGCAGTAGAGGTGACAGTAAATAATCTGTGAATAATCAAATCTGCAAAAGTGAAACCCGTGAATGTGAAGGGCTGACTGTATTTTAATTTTAGTGTGAGCAAAAAAGCTGAGCATCAGCTATATAAAATCATTTACTAGATATTATTATTGGAATATACTTAAGCACCAATTAGAAACTGCCTGGCTTAACTGGTCTTGCATCTATTCTTATGAGTTGCTAATTTGTTTGACCAAACAATTCACTGACACAGAAGCATATTAATCCCACCTGTGTATAGATAGGCCTTGTTTCAGACATTCTACTACAGATAATTATAAACACCACACTTTTAAACACTGCTCCTCTGAAAACAGTGCCTTGATTTAACAAATAGTCTAAAGGAATAATCCACGAAGAAGGCACCCGTGGCTCTGTTGCTTTGGGGTGGTGAACGTATGCTGGTTTTTATCAAAGCTACTCCTTTTCAATGGGAGGTATCCGAGGTGCTGCAATGGAGCCACTGGTCACCTCTGCATTCATGGCATTCATAAAGCACAAGGTCACAACAATAATTAGAAATTACCCCAGAATCTACCTCAGCACCACTACTTCCCCTTGTTCCTCTTTAGCCTTCACATGCACAAAGGACTTTAATACTCAAAATGTCTTGAGGAAGCTCTACTTTCATAAAATATCAAAGAGAACAGGGTGCTGCTGAACTCTTATAGTGATTACAGGTTTTCTTCCAGACAGTAGCTGGGAAAAATGATGGGAGACAGTCTGGTGAGAGTGCAACTGAGAACCACAGAATAACACCCAACCCTTGGCTTATGGCCATTTCACCATAATACTATGGCATTATATAGGATGATGTTGACTAATTGCAATCCAGAATCAGGCTGTACATGTTCTATTGCAACCTCTGACTCTGAAAGCCATCATTAAAACAATGTTACAAGTAATTTGTGGTTCATTTCCATGGAGGGTGGATATTCAGCATCACATTTAATGCTATCAAGCACCTCCTAGCAGTCACGAGCATTTTGAAACTTTCCACGCCACCTCAAAGACCTGAGAAACAGGCCAGCTACCACTGGAAAAAGTTGTCAGCTCACATGAGTCATCCTTGTACATCCACAAAGGATTATATTAAGGAGTGGAGATCGCTCTGGGCATTTTATGAGTTCAGTATCACTGACTCAGCAGCGGCACATTTCAGAGATTGGATTTTACATACAGAGTTACCCAGACTTTCCTATGTGAGCCATAAAAGGAAAAGAATACTGCAGGGTCTTTTCAGTCGTCAGTCATCCATACCTTGAAAGGATTCTTTGGGATTTTTTTTTTGTGTGTGTGATGATGCTGACATTGTCTGTTACTAATCCTTAGCTATTTCCTGTGGCAAATAGCCTATTCTTTCCTGCACTATGGAATTAATATCCTAATAAAGTAATATAAAATGTGTCGAGTGAACAGAAAGGAAAAATAAAGATTGTATAAAGAGGTATTTTCATAGCCATAGGTAACCCTAGACTTCTATCAGTTTCACTGTAGTGAGCTGATTACACCTGTTTTCATTTATCAAACAAAATGTGCTTAAGTTCTCTTTTGACTGCTTCTGTCTCTCCCTTCCCCTTACTGGTGGGAGTCTGAATCTCCAACCCTTTGGGGCAGTGAGTGGGTACATTAAGGAAGTATCACTGGTTCCCATCACAAAATATAGGTTCACAAAATGGCTACCATGATCAGTCACAAGATGCAAACTTCACAGGTAGATAAACTAGTGAGGTTAAAAGACACTTTGCTTGCCCAGTCAGATAAACACGTAGCAAAAGTGAGGTCTGAGTTACCAAATACAAACCTGTTCCTCTGAACACATAGTTTTCTTGTCATTCAGAAGCGTTTTTCAAAACTCTCTCTTACCCTATGTTCCCAACCCACAAGATGCACAAATCTCATAGTACCAACACACAAGATTCTGTTTCTTTCTCAGGATTATTTGCTCAGACACATACAGAGAGAGAATCACTTCTAAATACATTTGCTTTCTCCAGTCCAGTGTCCTCCAGATGTGTTACGTCCAGATGGCTACACTGGATAGAACAATGAGACTTCCAGCCCAATGTTTCTGGAAGGTACTGGCTTTCAGAAGGCTCATATATATGCTTAGCTTTTACATCCTGCAATGACCTCTTGCCAATTCCTCCCTGCCCAAGTATTTCAAATTGTACAACTGAAAAGATGAAACAAGCTCTAAAGACTATCAATACAGTTGCAATAAACATGCACAGTTTATCATGGACTCCTGACATGTGCAATAGATACAATGCAAGCTAGTTGAGAAATTGTATTCATGAAACTTAAAAAGGAACATTCACAGAAACTCTCTCATACCTGAACTTCATAGCGTGAGCTTTACAACACAAATAAAGTATGTACAAATAGTCCTCAATCTGTTCAGACTAGGATGGGACCTATCTTCAATCTACATGGGTCCCACTTCTTATTTTACAACATGTCTGTCTTTCTCTCTGACCCTAAAACAGCAGTGGTGTGTGTGTGGGGGGGAGAGGGCTCAAGCTCCCCCCAAGACTAAGCTGGCAGGGACTTGGCCTCCCCCCAAAATGATCTGGCAACACTGGACCACCAAGACTCCTACATAGTTGAATTTCTTCAGGCAGAGGCAACCAGAAGTATACTAAATGATCAAGTGTTAAGGAATATTAAGACAGCTGTTGTTGTAGTTGTTGAATCCTCCTAGGAATAATAAAAGCTGCCTGCAGCCTCTTCTCTGCACACTCACTTGGGAATAAGGTACTCTGAACACATGCAGGGCACTTCTAAGTACATACAGTCATCCCTCCACATTCACTAGGGTTAGGGGCACAGGGCCCCCGTGAAAGTGGAAAAACTGTGAATAACTCTAGGCCCTCTCAAACCATATTTAACACACACAAAAAGTATGATCACCATATTCAACCCACAGTGGATTCCTTGAGGCACCAGGGTTCCTTCACAAGGCAGAAGTAGGTGGCTGGTGGGGCTTACTGCTACCTCACACCATTTTTAAAAGGGACTTACAAGCCTCATTCGCAGTTTCTCAGTCTTATGAGGCTTGCAGTCCCTATTAAAAATGGCATAGGAAGGCAGCAGAGGTGACAGCAAATAATCCATGAATAATCAAATCCCCAAAACTGAAACCCGCAAATGTGGAGGGTCTGCCTGTATTATATTTGTATGAGTCTCCATATATATGGATGCTTGAATGATAATGATGGGAACAATAATTTGCCTTCCCCTTGGAAGTATCTGTGCATAGGCAAAATTAACAACAACCGGGCTGCCAGTGTTGACCCCCTTCACCTTAATAACATTTCTGGAGTACCTAGTCTTTATTCTTCTTTCCACCCATGCTTGCTACATACAAGTGCATTCTCCATACCTTTCTCTATGCTCCATTATCTGTTTTTTGCTCTTCATTTGTTAAAAAAATAATTAAAAAGGCAAAGAAATTGGTAGTGGTGCCCCTGCTGTATCCTGCTATAAGCTAGCCCATAATCCAGCTTTGGGTCTCAGCCGTTCAAATGAAGATCAATGTCATAAGATATGGGAAAACAGTAAAGTTTTTTGTTTTTTTTAAAACTGTGGCACCTTAAAGATCAACACATTTCTTATGGCCCAAGACAGATCTGTTAGTCTTCAAGGTGTCCCAAGGCTCATTTTTTTCTTCAATGGAGTAACTGATCTACTGCTGGGAAATGAAATTGATGAGGTTTGATGTTAAGTTTGCTAATGGGAACCACCCATTATCCAAGCAAATTCATTGCTTTAACCTATATATGCACATAAGAATCACAGGATGAGCACTAGTTACAGAGAGAGGATATATATAGGCATTGCTTTTGTTGTCATTAACACTTCTGTCGCTGCCGCCACCACCATTTATACACCATCTTTTCCACAGAAATTGTCTCTCTAGAAGGCTAGACAGAGACAGAAATGTGCCTTCTGCCTATCTGAAGATCTGATTCACTTTCACACTACGTAATTTTAGCACTCTGATATCGCTTTTCCATTGATGATGCATCCTGTGGAATAACACAATTTGTAGTTTGGGGAGACACTAGAATTCTTGGGCAAAGAATTCTAAATACCTCACAAAACTACAGATCACAGGAGTCCACAGGATGGACCCATGGCAGTTAAAGTGGTATCGAAGTGCTATAATCATGTAATATGAAAGAGACATCAGCTGATGTATCCTCACTCCAGGCATCTAATCCACCTCACCCTTGATTTTTCATTCTTTCATATTGAAAAGCATCGTGGTTCCCTGCTGACTTTGTTTCAGACAATACACAGCAGGCTGCCTTGCCCTCTTGTCTCCCACATTGTGTTTGCTTTTGTGACATGGGCTCTTTTGAAGTAGTCTGAACAGAAGGCTCTATTTACCTTAACTGGAATCTGTTCTGTCATCAATACACAAAAGAGGAAGGAAATAGTTTGCAATGTGACATAACAAGAGCCGCCCATGGCTATGTACACATGCTGCAGGTGAAACAACTTTGTCTTTGTCTTCTTTCAAAGACAGATAAGCTTCTGAACCTGCAGTGGAAATATTTAATTGGAAACTCCCAATACATACATTCAACTACACTCAAACAGTGAAATCGCCCTTTCTTTCTTTTATATGCCATCAACAATGGCTACTGTGCCATATATCAAGCTGGTATTTTCAGATTTGAAAGTAGAATACACAGTGGAGATAAACGTTAATCTCCTTTTGGGAATGAAGCCAGCCTTGGGAGGTACCTTTAATGCTGCTATTAATAGGTAATCTCCTAACAGTTTTTCACACACTCACTTTCATATCAGATATTCATAAAATGTGGAAAGACATGACAAGAACTTGTACCTACCAGACTTTTGAGAAGTAACTGCTTAGCTTCACTTATTTCTAGTAACATCAGGATGTAAACAGAATGACCTAAATCCTGTTCTTAGACCTGAATAGAGTAGATCCATTGAATCAACAGGATTTACCTATGTGTTCACTTACCATTCAACAACTGATTCAGTGGGTCTATTCTAGTTGGGACTAATCAACAGGATGCCAGTTAATGTGTGCACTATTATTCTACACAGCCCACAACAGCAAGCAAGAGAAGTACTGGCTCTTGCCAGGTTCATACAAACCGGTGCAAACCAATATTCCTATAAGACCACTGGGACTATTCCAAAATATTTCAGCTTGGATTGTTCCTTTGGTTTTCAGTTTGGCTGTAAAGAACTGCTTGATGCTTTGAAGCAAACAAACAAAGAGTACTACCATCAAGGGCAACTGTTACCAACTAAGGACAGCTACTACCAAGATTAAAATGTGGTTTTTAAAAACAGCAATTTTCAGTGTTGAAAGTTTTGACTCAGTTCTAAAAATACATAGACGGATGTTGACACGGACACATACAAGTATGTGTACAGCAAGGCCCCTAGCCCTAGCAAGATCAAAATCTAACCCTAGCAAGGTCATGGAAAGAATAACCAAACCAAAAACAGCTGTTCAGCCCAATTGTACTGACATTTTGGATGTCAAAAGTCTGGGATCAGAAAACAGCAAAAATTGCAAAAGCAACTGAAGTCATTTCACATCTATCACACTCATTGGCAATGCGTTTTCCTTCCACATTTTATGTTTTTATATCATTTTAAAGTACTGATGTCTTAATATGGTAGCTTACTTAATGGCTTTTTTCAAAGCTTTTTTAAAATGTTAATTCAGGTGCCTTGTTTTATTAATGTGTGAGTTGCCTTGGGACCCATTTAGGAGAAAGGGAGAACTTTCGTCAATCACTCAATCAACAAGAACTCAGAGCTTTCTTGCTCACTTGTGCCACTGCATGGAATCATTATGGTAGAAAGAGACACGTAGGTCAAACCATTGCTAAAGGCAGGAAACCCAGAACTAGAGAATTCTCAACAGATGGATAGCTAAGCTCTGCTTTAAATCCTTCAGCAGAGGAGGGAAATCCTCCCTCCCTCCTTAGATACCTGTTCAATTACTGATTGACTCTTCTTGCCAAGAAGTTTCTTTTGATGTTCAAGCAAAATCTAGACTGTTGTAATTTAAGCCCACTATTCAAGGCTTTGTTCTCTGTGGCCATAAATTCGTCACGGGACGACTGCTACTCATTCGTATCATATGGCCACACAATTAAGTGAGTATTCCCATGCTTTCATTACTAAATGAAAACACAGAGGACCAGGTTCTGTGCATATTGGCAGCTGGCATATGGAATGCATGATCAAAAAGCTCATTGTTTTCCCGGTCCACCTTTACATGGATTTTAAGCAATTTTCCTGCTGAGTTTGAGTCCATAGTGCTTATGTCTTGTTGACAAAGACATGTCTCATACTCGGAGCATATGGAAAATATAATTCTTGCACTTGAGTAGTCAGCACTGGATTCAAAATGTCTATAAAACTCAGGGAAAGCTTCCAGACATTTTCAACAACAGCTCCCACATTTCTTTACTGCTGTTCAAGCTGGCTGGGGCTTCTGGAAGCTGAAGTCCAAAACGTCTAGAGGGCTAAAGCTTCTCCACCCTGGCCTAGGGTTGCATATTCTCCAACATTTCACAGATGAAGAGTAGGACACATGTGCATAAGCATCAGAGTGTGGTCAAGAAGGGAGAAGAAAAGAAAAGCAGAAGACACTGCAGCAGTTTGTTTTGTCAGAGTCCAGTGGGAAGGGCATGATTTCACCCCCTCCTGTCCTCTGCACCTCAACTGAATTCAAACTACTTTTGGAATTTGAACTTGGTTTGTAGCAGCTGAAGTAAGCCAACAAGAAAGAGGGGAAGTGGGAGACAAATGAGAAACTGGAACACTTTAAATGCATCTGAAACAGTGGGGGTTCAGAAGATTAACTGGGATTGTCCCTGCCAAACTGAGAATATTGAAGAGTACAGGACTGAAGGGGAAATGTTCCTATGTTAGAAATCTTTGATTGTGTATTTGGTGCCATTCCACCGTCCTAAGTAAAAGCCAGTAACCAGCTACTTAATTCTACATGCCCTGTGTTAAAGGACAATGAGCAGATTTGAATGGCCAGCTGAAGGTTCAGGTGATTAAGATACACAGCTAAATTGCAAGTTCAAAAACTCAGAACTCTGCATGCTTGTAAGAACAGTGACCCAGATAGTTTCTGCCAGGCAAGGAAAATGCCAATGTGCAAGATTCATTGAAATGCATGGTGGCTGTTGAGCAGCCACAGTGCTCCGTGGATTTGCTCCTCTAGCTGGTAATTAAGTTTGAGGCTCAGATGAAAAAGCCAAAAGACTGTACATACAGCACCTCTCTTGTCCCTCAGAAACACCCAGTAATCGTTTGTTTCCTCCAGATGCTTTGCTGGAAGAAAAGACTTCATGGCAAGAGAACAAAGAATTAGCTCATATTTAATTAAACCCCAGGGCCAAAATCTCAGCTTTCCTTTCAGCCAGTGGTGGATTTAGTTACATACAGGTGCAAGGGAAATGGAGAGTAACTGTGCTGATTTTCCATTTCCTTCCTTTTCACAAAGGCTGGCCAGGTGTGTCTTTTAACACAGACGAGACAGAGAGTCCACAGTCTCCAAAGAATTTTCAGTATTGTTTTAATAGAATGGTCCTATGGAATATGTGTACTCTATTACTCTCATGTTTATTCATTTATTTAATTTTTAAAAACATGACTAGATGATCCCTCCCATATGGGTATGGTATAGGAGTAAAAATATACATGAATAAATAAATATAAGAACCTGATTAAACGATACTTTTTGTAGAAAAAAGCAATATCTCATATGTGTGTACAGTTCATCAGCACTACAATTAGCTTCCCTGAGTCCCAGCTTTGGGGAAAAGATGGGATATTTAAAAAATTGAATACAGTTCAACAGAACAATGGATGTGTATTATAGTGGGGAAATCTTAATGTTCCTTAGGGTACAGAGCACTGCCACTGGCATTTTCTTGAGCATTTTTTTGAAATGGAAAGCTAGTATATATGTATGTATGTAACATTTTTTTAAAAAGTAAGGATTTGGGTATTTTGTAAATCTGTACTGTTTTAAGAGACATCTCCTCCCTCCAGAAGCTGTAGAGATTGTACTAGGCCATTTTAGGCAATTTCTAAGAATGAATGCTCAGCATACTCAATAAAATTCTGTTCTCAAATTCCTTGGGAACAGCATGACATTTAATCTGGTATTAAATCATCCCTGGCTTCCCATCTGAGGGGACTTTTAGTCAAATGCTCTTTAGTGGGTTTCCTCCTATGCCAATGCTCCTCCTGCTCCTGCAAGGCTCCTTGGTAGTGTGTGTGTATATTGTGCAACTTCAAGTTGTTTCTGACCTATGGCAACCATAAGCTGAACCTATCGTAAGGTTTTCTTGGGCAAGATTTGGTCAGAAAGGGTTTTGCTTTTGTCTTCCTCTGAGGCTGAGAGAGTGTGACTTGCCCAAGGTCACCCAGTAGGTTTCCATGGCTGAGTAGGGATTTGAACTCTGTTCTCCACAGCCATAGTCCAATGCTCAAAACACTACACCATGCTGGTAGTACTTCTCTAATCCCTCATTTTAATCTCCAAGAATACTCTGAAAATGTTAATTTGGAAGCATTGTGGAAAGTAAAATGGTAGCCATTTAGCTGCTCTGAAAACAAAGTGTAGCCAAGCCATTGTTAGTGGGTCCTGGAAGTTGTCCCATGGTGATATTGGGCCTGTACAAATTCTTTATTCTGTATTTCGTTGGACAGACATATCCTCAATATCCGTTTGTCACATTTATATTCACAGAGCTTGCAAACACTACTGCAAAAGCTAACATTTTGGTGTTACCTTAAAAGAAGGTAATCTGTTGCTCTTTACGTCTGAGTAACAGAGGAGGATTTCTCCTCTGGGTTCCAGCAATGCAAGAAAGGGTTCACTTGCACCTTCTCTGCTTGCTGCAATCCTGATAAACCATTAGCTTCCCACCCATGAATCTATTAGCATATTTAAAATTATGAATGTGAAATACAAAGGCAGATTTAAAGTCACAGCAAGCTTGGCCCTCAGGAGACCACTGTTCACTGATGTAGAATGTGCTGTTCTAAACTGTACCTCATAAAGCCAATTCCCTGGTAGCTGAATTTCTTGCTGGGAGGTGGATAAATATTAACCCCATTTTATAAACTAAATTGGTTTCTGTATGGAGCTTCCTTTGTGACGCATTGACATAAGCACAAATAATTGTAGATTCGGATAGCTGAACAAATTCATTTCATTGTAAGCCTTGAGCAATTCCAATTCTGATCATGTACCATGTTCTGAATGCTGGGATTGCTTTAGCTCCATGCTAGAATCTCATCTCCCACCCCAATTTAATGCCCTTTCAAAAAGAGACACTGTGTTCTGCAACCTTGATTATATTCCTTTAATCTATTCATGACACTGGATCCTATCTCCACTCACCTACTCACATAAGCCTTGCCAAGCATCCTACACCAGTCATGCCTGCAATAAAGTTCAAAGGGTTTTCCAAACAAAACAGAATAAATTAATGCAAAGCAGAAAAAGCAAAAGCAAAATTCTTCTTTAAAAAGGCATCAACTCAGTAATAACTTTTTGCAAGCAGCTTCACTTGCAATGACACCATCAGATATGCTTTTACATTTAGCTAACTCAATAGGATTTGTATGAGTATTACACAAACTTCATGGGGCTTCTCCCTGTGCACAAAGAACTGTTGTGCTGAAAGATCTGCACTGGTTGCTAGTTAGATACCAAAACAGGTTCTAGCATTATTTCTAGCTTATAAAAGGCCTGGAAACCATTCCTTATAAGGAACAGCTCAGGGAGTTGGATATACATAGCCTGAAGAAGAGAAGGTAAAGAGGTGACATGAAAGCCATTGTTTGAATATTTTAAAGGATTTCATATAGAAGATGGGGCAAGCTTGTTTTCTGCTGCTGCAGAGAGTAGAACATGGAGCAATGGATTCAAACTACAAGAAAAGAAATTCCACCTAAACATTAATATGAACTTCCTGGTGCTAAGAGCTGTTCAACAGTGAAATAAGCTGCTTTGGAGTGTGACAGAGTCTCCTTCTTTGGAGGTTTTTAAACAGAGAATGCTTTCACTGTGTATTCCTGCATGGCAAGGGGTAGGACTAGATGGCCCTTGTGGTCTTTTCCAGCCCTGTGATTCTATGAAACCCTTCACAGCTCAGGCCCAAATATACTGACACTTATAAATCCTTATATGATGTTCCCCATAAGACCATCCCAGTCTTCACATGGGTAAATGTTCTTTCTGCCTTCCATATTGGAGAGGCTTATTTTGCCGCAGCGCGGAAGAGGGCCTTGTCTCTTATTGTAGTCCAAAAAGTAAGTGTTCCCAAGTTCTTGCAAGGAAAATGGAGGATGTGCATCTGTTAGATATTGTTCAGTACATGACTGCAGAGGAGAGTTCATACTCACTTCAGGATGCAATTCAGAAGGATAAGGAGCACCAGCATCTATTTAAAATAAATAATTTCTAGTCCTCACAGTTGCAAAGTTCTCTTTGGAAAGTGTGACAGTATACATTAATGAACCAAAAACAAGCAACATATTGAAATACCAGTAAATGCACAGAAGTAGAGATTGCATTGGCTCCATCTCATATTTCTTGATGTGGTTTCCAATTTGGAACAAATCTTCCAACCACTTCAACCACTAAAGCCACATCATTCTCACAGCATGCGTATGCAGTGTGAGAATGTGTTGTATCTTGATGGGCATAATCAGACCACAGTTCCTTCCTTTCTTTAGGAAATGGTGAGCCTCACCCAAGCCATAAGAGGATGCTGTGGAAAAGCAAATGCTGGGAACAAGTTCAATGCTTCAAACTTGCAAGTGTCTAATGGTCATAAAATAACAAAACAGTATGAGGCTAAGAAGGAAAGTTCTGTAGATAAGAAAGCCAAGGAATTGAAGAGAAATTGTCAAAAGCTCTAGAAGATGACATTTTTAGGAATAGAAAAGATCCCCTGATAAAGAGCCAGTAATGTCTGGGCTATGGGAGAATCTTCCACAGGAGCATAAAAATCCCTTCCCTGGACATATACCCCTCCCGGTTTTGTTCTTAGTGTGGAATGTGTGCTATGATGGTGTTCTGTATTCATCCACAAACAAATGGTGTTCTTTTCCCACATCAGCAGATGCTTCACTATTGTTCCTTAACACAATGGGTGTGTGTCTGAGTTTTCATGTCACCAAACCACTCTGTTCTGAATGTACACATATACAAAAACAGACTGAGACTTACAGCATACAGGATACTGAAGATTTGCTTTTTTAATTCCAGAGATAAGATCAGTCACCTTTCTGTCATAATACTTGGAAAAAAATTGATTTGCATATTTGAGTGGGTGGAGGGAGGAGAGGTTTCTCCTATGATAACTGAATTTCTGAATCGAAGCAAAACAGAAAAATTTTTGGTGGAAAATAAAAGTCATAAAATATAGGTACTATACCTAAGAACAATTGAAATCAACACAGTCCTCATAATAAGAATTTTTGTACCAAAGGGGGAGGCAATGTCTGTTCGCCCATTTCTGTTACTTAGCACTCATCTAATTACAGGCCAGTGAAATTCACCAACTCTTTAACCCCCACAATCTATCTGATAATCTTGAGTACAGTGTAATAAAACTGAAAAGGAGCTATGTGATCCTAAGCCAAAAATGTCATATGGTGTATTAATTAACATGAATTAATTCAGCAGAACCAAGAAATTACAATTATTTTAGTCTGCATCAGGTACCTCTGGACTATTTCACACAGAGACTCAGCCTGAATACTGAACTGGCAAATATCATTAATTTTTTAAATCTTGAATCCTAGTATATTTAAAGAACAAAATTAAGTCACATGATAATACCTTAGTCTTTTTTTTTTTTAAAGTTTCTAGTATGCATGGGCTAGAATTCAATGAACTGCATTTTTAGGGATGCCTGAGCGCCTGCATGCATCTGGCAGGATTTTTTTAAAAAACATTTTCTTCTCTGCAGAGAAAGGTCCCATGCAAAGTGTAGACTGTGTTTGAAAATCCCCCAAGTTCTGGAAGTACTTTGCCATGGAACATGGGAGGCTGTTGATTGGAAAACATACTCATCCAAAACCTCCTTTGGGAAGTCAGACTGCCTGGACACTGCTTTGGCTTCTGCTTAACAAAATCCCATGTTATCAATTGGCCTTTAAATATTCTGGACTCTCTATCCCTCTGGCAAAACACAACCACACACCTCTATATCCAGTACCACAGGCAGCATGAGGTACATTTCAAAGAGATAGCTGTGTTAGACTGTTTCAGCATAAAAAGGGGTGGGGGGAAAAAGGATAGTTGTGTGTGCAAGGGGAGAAGAGTCTAGGAGCACGCTTGTGACTAACTGGTTTACTTTAGCATGAGCTATTGTAGACATCAAACTCTCTATTTTAGATGCATTGATGGAATGATATTAAAGCCTTATTGAAATCATATTTAAGCACGGTCACACTGTTGTAGGAGTGGGACAGAATGTAATATGCTAAAGAAAGATCAAATTGTGATATTGGCCTTACCAAATATTCCCATTCTACTAGAAAGCCCAATCTTTTTGAAACAGGTAAAATAGATTAAGATCACCGTTGTCATTTTGGAGATATGACTCTCATATGAGAGGGGCAATGAGGTAACATCAATTCCCCCCCATGTCACATCTTCTTCAGCCCCCCCCTTCTCCAGATACTGGAGTCGTGTACCCCAATACTGTGTTAGGTCTGAAACTGGAAGGCCTGTCTACATGGCTAGGCTTCTGTATGTTTAAGAACAGAGGTGGGCAGGTTCCAGGGTGCTGGGGTCACACCAGCATCCCAGAACAAAAATGGAAGTATCGGGAGGTACATGGCAAATTTTGTTACATGTGGGAGGGGAAGAGTTGGAAAACAGCAAGGTATAGTAGGACCTCCATCCTATTTTGAAAAAAAGAATCACTTCAACTTCATCCTGCTATTGTGAACTCCTAAAGACATGATTGGATCTTCACTTCCATGTTTCTCATAAAAGACATCAGAAACAGATATCATACTAGTTGTCTCTCCTTACCATTTGAAGGATCCCACAGTAGGACATCAGATACCCAGACTCAGCTGCTTCCAGTCCAAAGAAATCAATAGATATGATGGTAAGCATCATCATAAATGCACCTAAAATTAAGAAATGAAATATTAAGCTTAAGGAGAACTGGAGACCGTTTGTTTGTTTGTTTGATGGACAGGAACTACACCAAAACCCTATTTGGGCATTCAGTAAATCTGAGGACTGCACCCATGAAGCAAGAAGTGTACAAGCTGTGCCCCTCTCTCATTGCTTTCCTCACATGAAAGAAACAAAAGATCTTGTCAGATCCATGGAGGTTCTCCATGCAAGCCAAAACGCCAATTTGTACACTAGTATGCTCCTCTCCTCACATACGGAGTACACACAGTTTTTGGAAACCTGAATAGGGATTGAGAATAGGGTTTGGTAATATCTATTTATTTATAATTACATTTATATCCTGGCTTAAATCTAATGAGCTCAAGACAGAAAACATGGCTCTCCTCCTGTCCAAATTGTTCAGACAACAACCTTGTGATTCTGGTTAGGAGGAGAAAGAGCAAATAGTCTTGTGGATTGTAATCCATGAAAACTCACATAAAAATAAATCTGTTAGTTTTAAGGTGCTACAAGACTCTTATTTCATTCTAAGGAAGGAACTTTTTCCCCATGTAAGTTACTAATTCATGCAGGCACTTGATATTACCCTTGTGGAAGCTGTGATTCCTGTGCTCATCTACTGGGCTCCTTCTCTTGTTGCTTTCTTCTAGCACTTTTGTTCAGCTTTTCAAAAAATATGTTAGACTGATTGATTGATTGATTGATTTAACCTGGCTCACAGATTCTGGCATGTATCTATATGAACCTGTGTTATTTCAGAGGAATGTGCAGAATTGCTCTTTACTGAGAGATTAATGACAAAGATGGAGGCTAACAAGACAAGCCCACCTTGCCCACATATCATTCAAAAAAGGAGATCTGTTCTAAAGCACAGCCTGGAACCACTAACAGTTCTTTAACTAAAGCTCTGAGGATCCCCTAACCAATATGGCTAGTGACCACATTGGCTGGAGGATTCAACCTGCCCTCCAAGTTTTCTTCTGGAGGAATCTTGAATTAATAATACACAGAAAGGAGGAGGATGGAGTAAGATTCAGCTTCATCAACACAGAGCACCAAACGGAAAGGCCATAATGAACAGAATGAGATCTATTCAAGACTGAATATGTTCAGTCATCTGGAGTAGTATGAAGAACTGTCTTCAGCTAGCTTAGGCTTCATTAGTGTCGAGGGAAGTGGGAATTGCAGTCCAACATATTGGGAGATTGCATTAGAGAATTACAGGACTATAGATTTTTGACCAGAGCTTGGGAAAGTGATTTCTTTAGATTACAGTTCTGGAATTCTAGAGCCTACGTGGGCATTCTGACTGGGGAATTCTGGAAACTTTTATTCAAAAACATTCCTGCTCTACTTGGCTTCTTACACAGATGGTTTTCCCCACCCTGATAATTAGAGTTACCAAGAATTGAGTTGTGGGTTTAATCCAAGGGTGGGAATCATGTGAGGTTCCAGATATTTGTCCCAGCAGCCCTAAGCAGTGCAGTCAATGATAAGAAATGCTGGCTGTTGTAGTCCAACATGTGGAGGGCTACACAATAACCATCCCTTGAAGAACTCGTATAAAGCATCAGCTTAATTCCTCTGCACCAGCCTTTGTTAACCTGGGACTCCACAGATGTGCAGGACTACAACTGTCATCATCTTCAAGCAGTCAATAGTCATGTTGGCTGGGGCTGATGGCGTTTATACTTCAACAAATTTGAAGGGTGGCAGGTTGGTAAAGTCTCCTTTAAATTCATTTTTTAAACAAAGAGGTTTTTTGGCAATCTGTACATTTAGCATATGTTTTGGAAGACATACAGTTTTTAATACTGTACATGTGTCTTGCTCCCCTTCACTCAAATATTTTATTTTAGGCTCATCATTTTTCTGTTTACCATTACTAAAGCATATATCCTTGACATGCAAAAACAATACCATTGCATGCTTTTGGGCAGTAACCTGTTGATTTAAGTGGCTAGCATTTCTAAACTGGGTTATTTCTGACAAATGCCAAATATGAACTCCAGATATTTCCTCAGCAGGTAGAGCCCTACCCACATTTACTCTGAAATAAGACTCACAGAGCTCAGTAAGGCTTTCACCCAGAGCAGTTCTCACAGGATTGTAACCTTTCATGTTGAATGGATTTGTGTTTTCCCAAATGCATTTGTTTAGATAAGAATACCATAAACGAGAGGACTGTATCTCTGTGTACATTACAATCCTGTTTATAATACAAATAAAGGCAACACCCTAATTTAAGCCTCACCTTTATGTCCATTACTGAAAATAATTATATGTTTGGAGAGGAGAGATGAAAATGTGGAGGAACATTTATTTGAAGATTATGCCTCCAGTACTGAGGTATGAATACGTGGAGAGCAAGTAAAGCACCTCAGGCTGCAATCTCATGTTGTATTCTCACAGTCTCAGGTGGCTGGATCAGCACAGAAATGGAAATTCCATAAAAGAAACGCAGGTTAAGAAGAAACGAGGTACTTAATATTACAGTGCTATACATCTTTATTCAGAAGTCAGTCCCAATAAATTCAGTGGTGCTTATTCCTCAATAAATGTGTTGAGGACTGTAGCCTGTAGAAGATATTTGGGGAGAGTGTCAAAGTACACATTACTTAAATGGAGTGTTTAAATCCTGGACTTAGTATTTTCCTCCATGTCTATCTATTAACAAAAAGCCATCATGCCACCCTGATCTGGCTTGAATCTGCCAATGTGCTATTTTCCTCACTTAAAAACCCGCTCAACTTGTTTGAAGATGCAGTTTGTTCCTTCCTGGCCCTAACACAGGTATAACATCATTCTAGCAAAATATATAAGTTAAAGCATGCCTTGTTGTTGTGTACCTTCAAGTTGTTTCTGATTTATAGCGACCCTAAGGGAACTCTATCACGGGGTTTTCTTGGCAAGATTTATTTGGGGGAGGCGGTGCCTTCCCCTTCGGCTGAGAGAATGTGACCTGCCCAAGGTCACCCCCTGGATTTCAGTGGCTGAGCAAGGATTCAAACCCTGGTTTCCAGAGTCATCGTCCAACACTCAAACCACTGCACCACACTGTAGACACAAAAGAAACTATGATGCTGAATTGTTATGCATGAAATGTGCAAATCCTCCCATACTGTGGTCAAGGGAGCTGCATCCAGCAGCTTCCTGGTTATTGCTGCATACTGGTGTGGGGGTCTTGTGGAACATGTACTGAATGCTTCCTTCTATAAGGTCTAAAACAGTAAATATGCAGGCATAGTTACAGCTGCCTACACCATCCACAGAATTTCAGCCACAGAGTTCAAGATGACAGGTGCTATGGAAATCAAGGGCGCCAGGTATGATGAGGAAAGGAGAGTTAGCAGGAACAGGAAAGCTGGAAAAGCAGATCATTCAAATTTCTTTTTTCAGGCCAACAAGATTTAAGCCACAGAGTACAAGATGACCAGTATTCTAGCAAACCAAGGCTGCCAGGTGTGATGAGAAAAGAAGACTTAGCACAAACAGTAAAGATGGAAAAGCAGATCACTAAAACTTCTTTTTTCAGAATATTTGTGGGTATAAACCCCACCTTAACACTCCAAATATTCCCGATGAACCACAACTCCATGAAGCATGTAGAAGGCCAATCTTTGTGAAACAACCCATCAGCAGAACAAGATATGTACTGTATCATGTTTAGGGTAATTTGTATGGACTAAATCAGGTATGGGAATCATGGGGCCCCACAAATGCTGTTCAATGGCGACTTCCAGGATTCTTTACCATTGGCTATGATGGCCACATCTGCTGGGTTCTGAAGTTCAAAAAAAAACTTATGTGAGCAACCCACTACAAACAGCTAAGACATGACTGAGCATACCCAGTAGCCACAGAATATAGCATGACAGTTGGAAATTTAAAACGAAACACAGGTGGGGATGTGGTGGAATGTCCAGCTTGGAGGGAAAGGTTGGTTGGAACATTTACTCAGAGTATCAGTGCTCCTACTAGGGGTACAAATGTGGCTATTGCCCCACCACTAAGAACTTACATCCCCTCAGATGAAATTTTTCTTGAGTCCTCAAATTTTTAGAATTTCAGTAACTTAACATTTCAGTTGAGCATTTAGAAATACAGTTCAAGCATCAAAAGAAAAGGTCTCAGCAAAGTTACCAAGGCAATGCAAACCCAGCCAATGCAAGAGTTCTAGTTATCAGTGAACACTCTTGGCAGTGTTAGAAATTTGGCACAGAAGGAAAATTCCTAGGAGCAGAATTCTTGTTTAGGGAAACCATGTCCTCATTCTGCCTCCCCCGTAGCTACACCCAGACCCAAAGTGCTCCTAAATGTAACCTGCATGGTAAGCTGGTTAACTCTATCATTCTGCCAGAGCCCAGACATGTTCCTTTTAGGATGACAGATTCCAGAATCCCCAAGCTGGTAAGGTCACTGGCCACACTGATTGGGGAATTCTAAGAGCTGAAGTCTCCCAAAGGATAACTTTTCCAAGCTCTGTTTCCAGACAACTGGTAAGGATAATTTTACCACAGATATAAAGTGCATGGTCATCAACATTCAGGATTCCTTGTTTGGTTTAGTGCACACAGGAAGAGGAGACAAAATGATCTCCTTCCAGATGGAATGAAATACTTTAAAAATGCCTAACACTAAGATTTTAAAGCAATAAATGCTACAGCAGTACAGAAAGCTAATCCCATTTTGTCTTTTGGAATAAGACAAGTTTTTACGTTTTTAATGCATCTCCTAGGGGAAAAAAACACAATATTGCTCAGTGCTGATTTTTGAACACAGCAGCTGCATAAACAAAACAGCCAGATATGATATCAGAAGTGCCTTGTACACCATATGCAGCTGTGTACAAAGAAGTATTCCAGTGCTCCTTATTCATAGCACCTATGAACAGCATTGAAATAAGACTAGCACTGCATCCACAAGGAAATGTCATAGGGACAACTGATAACATGTTTTTCATTATGGTAGAGGCTCAGAAGAATCAAAATGGTGATGCTGCTGGCAGCCTCAAGCATTCTAAAAGTAATTGATAGTGGCTACCATCATATGGCAAATTAGCCCAGGAGGGCTCATTTAATATCCTAATCAGTAATGTAGCCACATGACTTGGAGTTAAATTGATACATGGTTGAGAAGGAACTACAAGCCTGCCAGTAACCTATGAAAAACAGTAAGAGCTGATTGGACCACTTATCATTTAAAATGACACAGCACTCACCTGTAGGAAGTGCAGAAAGCACCTTGATTAAAAAGATATCCATGACTCCTGGAAGCTTCATTAGGTGGATGAGTTCTGTGAGGTTAAAGACACTATTGGACTGGGGCGTGCCTGGAAAAACAGAGAAAGGGCTAAAGTCAGAGGACACAGATGGGCACCTCAAAGCAACCATGTTAAATGCTAGTTAACCACAGTGGCCCTCCTGTAGGAATTCTTCTCTTAAGCATGTGTACCCCCTCTCCTCCAAACATGAGGATGAGAATGTGGGAGACAAATATGGTTTGCAATTTTCACAATAACAGAGAATTAGGTGAGAGGCCCTACTGCTGTTATTGGACTGCTGCAGCTCCCATAATCTCTGACCAGTGTCTATGTTGGCTGGGTCTGATGGGAGCTGCAGTCCAATAAAGGACAGCTTATTCACCATCTCTAACCTACAATAAGGGACCTGTATAGTACATCTGTCTGCATAGCCATGCAAACCTACATAGTCTACTGTGTACACTTTATTCATACAATGGTGTCTCTCCTTCATCTCTGTTTTAAGTATCATTTTATACTATCATGTTTTTAACCTAACATTTCCCCTTCTTCTTTTTCACTATCATTCCTAGTTGCATAAGGAGATTGTTTTGGCAAACTCAGCTTGGGAGAGAAGGAATAAACCTTTCTGTACACTGTGATCTTTTCCCAAATCACCCCTTGCCAGCAATAATTTAAAGGAAAAAAAATAGAGACACATATATATACATTAAAAAAAACACGTAGTTGGCCTTTCCTAATGTATAGTTTGACCATGGTGAACTCATCAGGACTTACTCCCAGATGTTCCAGTACAGTTTGTCAGCCAAAAGACCCCCTCAGTACTTCTAAGTTCCCTAAGAAGTCAAAGGTAGAAGTCATGCTGCAACCCTCCATCTACATCTCCTAGCATTCCTCACCATTGTCTATGCTGCCTAGGGCTACTGGGAGCTGCAATCCAAAATATTTGGAAAAGGAATATAATTCCTGTCCATACCTTATGTAAAGTGTTTACTAAAAGAAATGTCTACATTAAGAAAGACTAGCTTTTTAATAATTCTTGTACAGTAAATATCATATAATAACTGGAATACCTTGATTTATAAAGTGTTTTGTTTTGCATGTTACTTTGAACATTTTAAAGGGAAAAGCAGGGCATGTTTTAAATACAGGAAGCCCCCACTTTTCAATACCCTGTTATCTGATGTCTCCCTCTTTTAATGCTTCCAAATTAAGGAAAAGTTCCAATAATTTGATAGGGGTTCTCCTCTTTCATCAGTTCTTCTTTCCTACAGAGGCTCTCTTGGGACTACTTGTGTGTGCTGCTTGCAAAGTGAGCTGGGGAGGGAGAGGCGCCAAGCTGGCTGAGAGACTTTGCAAGCAGCATGTGCATGGTCAGGCTCACATGAGCCTCTCTAGCTCCTTTATGCCCCTTACAGTATAGAACATGGGTTCTGCTTTTCAACCAATTCTGTTTTCTGACAGTGCTCTGGTCCCTAATCTGTTGGATAAGCGGGGAAAGTCTGTAAGCTGTAGTTCATATTCTTAAATTCCTTAATTTGCCTAAATATCTCAAAGACACCAAATTCTGTCTGATCTAAGTAGGGTCAGCCCTGGTGAGTACTTGCATGGGACACTGCCAATAAACATCTGGTGCTGTTGGTTATATTTCAAAGGAAGGAACTGGCAAAATCATCTCTGATTACTCCTTGCCTAAGAAAAACTTATGAAATTCATGGGGTTGGCATAAGTTGACAGGTAATTTGAAGCCCGCCCCCAACAGATTCTTAAACCCCCCTTCTATCTCCATATATGAATGCTTCCAGCTTCAGTTTCCAAACATTCTTAGCTCAAGAGGGTGTGAATTCTTGGTATGGAGAGTAAGGGGGAACAAAGGGCACTAAATAGTTAGCAGTGAGTAATGGAATGCATCCCTTCTTCTTCCTTTTTACATAACTCCATGAGAGCATTTATTCAGCATTCCTCCTCACATACCCTCCTTTTGCTTTGTCTGGAGTACATCAAGGAAAAAAAACACACAGAGAAGATGCAAAAAGAACCACCACCAGCTTTCACAGATCCTGATTTGTGAGGACAAGATTTAAGAAAAATGCAGAAAACAAGGCTGAAACTACAGTCCTTATCACACTACTGTTATAGAGCTGTGTTGTTATTCTGTGTGCCTTCAGTTTTTTCCCCCTAACTTATGGAGACACTAAGGCGAACCTGTCATGGAGTTTTCTGGGCAAGATATGTTCAGACAGGGTTTACCTTTGCCTTCCTCTGGGGCTGGTAGTGTGCAACTTGCCTAAGGTTACCCAGTGGATTTCCATAGATTCAAACCCTGGTCTCCAGAGTTGTAGTCCAAAACTCAAACCATTAGACCACACCAGCTCCCTGTTAAAACACAATATTCTATATTAATTGCCATGGTATCCTGTGGAATTCTGGGGTTTGTAGTTTAATGAGGGCCAAGAGCTCTCTGGCTGAGAAATCTAAATGCCCCTCCCTAAGCTGCAAATCCCAAGATTCCATGTCATTGCCATGGCAGTTAAAGCGGGATATAGCACTATAGCAGTGTAGTGTGATAAAGATCTAGGAGAACATAGTGCTAGAGAGCATAGAGATCATTTCCTGGTGTGGCAGGACATGAAGGTCAATACATTAGATCTCTCTCCCTTGGTCACATAAACCTAAAGATATTGGGATAAACAGTAGTACAAATTGGTTGATGCTGACCTTGCACTGGCGTTTATGAAGAGGTATCCAGTGCTTTGATTAACTCTGAGTCATGCTGGTCCACATTGGTGTCTTGACATGTGTAGCTAGCAACTCATTGTCTCCTTATCTGAGCATCTCCAGTACTGCAATTGCCCTCTAAATTGATCCATGTGTTGGCACAACACATGGCCAGCTGATATCTGAGTAAGCTGTTTTTTTACTTTCATAAAACTAAAGCTGCAAAGGAAAGCTTAACACGCTGCTTTCACTCAGAAACCTCTTCCTTGACCAGACAGCCTGAGGAAGGATTCGGTGCAACCTGAATGTTTGCATTCAGCATTGAGAAAATCTTCTCTGTAAAATTTGGTTAAAATGGTTAAACACAGTTGGTAAGCTTCACCTGGGGTATAGATCAGGGGGTGGGAAACTTGCCACCCTTCAGATTATATTGGGCTACAATGCCCACTAGCCTTGACCACTGGCCATGCTAGATGGAGCTGATGGAAATTGGAATCCAACATCTTCTTGTTTCCATGTTCTCCACTTCTGTGGTAGATAAAAGACCTACAGACCTGCTATAGAGGCATTCTGTGCATTCACTAACAAAACATGCAGCACCAGCATGGCTTTTATTGTGAAGGTTCTTCCCATTTAATGTGCTTTTCCTATTGCACTGACCAGTATGCAAAAATATGCCTGCATCCTCATTCCCCAACCTGGTGCCCCCTACTCGTTTTTGATGTTTTTGACCATATATCCCACCATCCTGAGCCAGCATGTCATTAGGAGTGGTGATGGGTTGAAGAGAGTTGTGGTATAACATAGCTAGAGAGGGCGGCAAGTTAGGACTTTCACTATGAACTGTGCTAAGTTGTAGTCAATCGGTTCAGTTTTCTAGTGAGAGTCCATTCCTATTCACACTTACCTTGGAATTAACTTTCATTGTAGTAAATGTGCACTGAATCAAGTTGGAAAGGGAATATATGGTGAAACAGCTAGAGCAAGAATATTTGGCTCACAAGTCCACATTTTCTTTACTCACTCTGTTGGGTGGTACTTGCTTCCACCAGTGGCTTTGTCTGAGCGGGAATAAAGATGAGGACAATCGTGGCACACAGAAGGCATCCAGTTAGAGCAACATAGCAAGGAAAGTAAACTCTGCAAACAGAAGGGAGAGGTAAACATAAATGTTATGGGTACTAAAGTATGCTTTCTTTTGAGACAAAGAGACTGTGTGCATATAACATTCATTGATTTAAATTTTATCCAATATGATGGTGACCATTTAATTCAGTTGCATTTATGGGCATTTAAGACTGCAATCTTATACACACTTACTTGACAGCAAGACCCATTGTACTCAATGGTCCTTATTTTTTGACAAGACATGTATAGAATTGTGCTGAAATGTAGCTTCCAAATCTCGTCCCAAGCGTTCAAGATGAAGGATATTTTCTGACTGTAGAAACCATACCCTCATGTCTTATGTATTTATTGCCAAAATGATAGCTAGGTCAGCTGGGAGTTCAAGAATATCTGGAGGACTGTACAATTTTCACCTCTGCTGCGCATGTTTCCTGGGAGTCAGTCCCACTGAAAACAACAAAGCTTACATCTAAGTGGATGATTTATTAAATTTGAATGAATATATCACTTTGCATATCCAAAATACAATAATGTATCAATCCCACATCTTTTTCAAAAATTTACCTCCAAGTAGACATTGAAAGCCCAAAAGCTATCAAAGTGAAGAACAAAAAGAACAACCAAAGCCCGGTCATTGAAAACACTCCTTTTTTGAACCACAACTCCCAGAATCCCCCACACAGCATGGGCACTGGTTAGCCTCATCAGAAAATTCCTGAAGTAAAAAGTAAATTTTCCAGCTTTGAACAATCTAAATGCCTTGGAAATAGGAAAACTTTGTCCCCTGAGTAGTGACCTTTGCTTTTTGGCATGTATGTAAAATCCTATTATCTTATCAGATGATTTACCCACTTCTATCCCCAATCTTCTTAAAATGCGGAGATTAAAGCTACATAAATACCAAGTAAATAATCAGGTTTTGCACTGTTCTTTTCCTGCTCCTGCCTACAACATTTTCTGCTAATATACCTCAACACAGGAATTTATCTTGTCAGTAAGAGAAGAAGATCACCACAATGCTCCCTTATATTTCCAACCATAATTTCCCATGGCTTAAATCGTGATCTAAATTCAACTGCAGTAGTGGATTCGCTACTGAATCAGTGGGATATCTTTTACTTAGACAGCCTAGAAACCATGTTTTTCATGTTATCTAGAATTCTCTTAAATGGCCTAGAAGACAGGACCTTCAAGAACATCCTTACAGGTCTTGAGCCCTTCTTGGTACTACTACCATGCAATCCAAGCAAGACATTTGCTTACTCTTGGGTCTGCTATTTTCAAATAATTTTACACCCTTCTTGTAACCTCTTAAATATCTGAAGGGATGGCACATAGAAGATGGAATGAGCTTGTTTTCTGCTGCTCCAGAGACTACAATGAGAACCAATGGATTCAAATTAATCCTAGTCATTTGGAAGAACTTCTTGACTGTAAGAACTGTTTGACAGTAGGACAGACTGCCTTGAAAAGTGATGGATTCTCCTTCTTTGGCAGTCTTTAAACAAAGGTTGGATGGGCAACTTTCAAGAGTGCTATATTGTGTATTCCTGGATGAGAGTGAGTTAAGGAGCACCCCTCCTTAATATGTTTTGCAAAGCATGGTTTTATGATGGTTTACATAAAACAGACTGGTTTCCTAATTACTGCTATGCATCTATCAGTGAAATTGACACAACGAATTATGTCATGGAATAACTAAGCCATGCCCTTTTCATAGAGGGCTCAGTTCTGTGTCCTTTATTTCTAAAAACTTAAAAACAAAACAGTCAGGTTTTACAATATGTACAACTGAAGCACTTCAAAAGACAAAATATGCATAAACACGCTGGAGACAGCAACCTGAACAGACTAGAATGAATATTTGATTATCTGATAATTAACCTCCAAAAACAACCTCAAGCAAACAGTGACATTTCTATAAATGTCAGTTTTCTGAGATGTGTTAACCCAGTCTATGCACTCTTGTTATCTTAAATTTCAAACTTCCTTTCATTCCTAATGGTTCCAGATCTAAACAAGAGATTTTATCAGCTTTACTTGCTTCTGCTCACATAAAAAATATAGAAAGGCGGTATAGTGTAATTAACTGATTCAAGATGTACATTTTCAAATGCATGTTACGTCTTTTGTTCCCAGAATTTTATAGAGTTAGTAATTTGAAATAATAGTAGGAATGTGACAAAGTCTACCAAGGCAGGCCCCTGAGAATCATTTATAGGCTGGCATGCTATTAACAACATATACAAACGTAAGTGAAACCTATGCCTGCATAGGTCTTTTTGTTGTGGTTGTGGGAGAGGTTGGTATTCTTTTCCTCCCTCAACACCAAAGCCCCACCACTGGCTCACCAGTTAACCACTGCCCCCCCATTCAGTGGCTGGTGGAGAGTGTTGGGGGGAGGAAATGGAGAAACATTTGGTTATATCCCTGTAGCCAGACGCAGAGTGATTGTGTCATCTGCTGAGACTCCTGGCGACCCCTGGCAGGTCTCAGCAGATGATGTTATCAGTCTGTACTTGGCTATGGGGACACAGCCAGGTGCTCCATTCCTCCTCTCCACCAGACATGAAATGGCTACTGGTAGGAGCAGTAGTGGCTAGACAGCAAGTCTGGTGGGACAGATTAAAAGTATAGTTCCACCTGTTGATCTTTTATGCCATACTTTATCATACAGAATCTCAGCTACAGACTAGAATGCTGAGGACGTCTTTTGCTCACCCGAGTTTTCCACTGGGACCCATTCTCAGTTCGTTATGGCAGGTCTGGAGGAAACTTGAGACCATAAATCTCATGTCCCATAATCCCATACCCACTAACCGCCCCATTTTGGCAGGGACAGTCTGTCATCTCACACTATTCAGCTGCTTTTAAAATGTCCCAGTTTCTCTCTCCTCCTCTCACTTTCTCCCTTTGTCTTCAGCTCACTACAAACTGAATTCAAAGTGCAAAAGTAATTTGCATTCAATTAACTCTGCAGAGGGGAAAGGAGAGGAGGGGGAGGAATCTTGCACTTTCCAGCAGGCTTAGGCAACAGCAAAATGATGCAGCCTCTCCTAGCTTTCTCATTAGTAACATCTTGACCACATTCTGATATTGCTTGGCCACAAGTGTTCCAGTTTTCCTATGCAAAATGTTCTTTGCCATTGGCCATGTCGGGTGGGTTTTCATTATAGTCCTCTACCATAATATCTGGAGAGGTGAAGATTCCCCAACTTTGCCTTACATTTTACAAGTATGTGGAACATAAGAAACTGTGGGCTGATAAAAGTGCTCAGTCCCTGGCCCTAAGAGTACATTTGCAAGGATTTCTTAAGGACAGTTGAATTAAATCACAGAGGAAAATATACACATGCAATAGGAGTCAAGTGCAGGATCAGGCCAATTGTACAAAGCCTTACGGCAGCATTATATTCCAGACACAAATGATGTGGGGTGCACCTTTTGCAGTCGCTGCTAAAAATGCTGGATCACGTTGCTAGGGTCACATAGAAGGACACATTATTTAGTGCAGAACAACAAGAATCTTGTGGTTCCCTCAAGACTAACCAAAATTATTATGGAATAAACTTGTATTCATTACAGTGCACAATTTCATTAACCAAGCTACAGTCCATGGCTCCACCTGTGC
This sequence comes from Ctenosaura bakeri, assembly GCA_948474755.1. Lineage (NCBI taxonomy): Eukaryota > Metazoa > Chordata > Lepidosauria > Squamata > Iguanidae > Ctenosaura > Ctenosaura bakeri. The sequence goes on along the minus strand of CAOLHI010000457.1, from coordinate 392,498 downwards.
AGCTCAAATAATCACATGCCTATTAATATGGAGCTAGGAAAATTATTTTTGAAATAATAACCAAATAGTTATTTCCCACTATTGTTTCAAGTCTTGAGAAGTAACACTTTCTGTTTCTAAAAAGCAAAACAAGAACGTTTACTTTTAAGAAGAATCTGAATACTTCAAGTCACATGTGTGTTGTACAGAACGCACCCTCTTTTCATCTACCTTGTCATCTCAAAACCTACAGAATAGCAAAAGCCAGCCTATGTATCATGTAATATTCCTCCTCCACTATTTAGTCAGCTTGAACCCCATACTTGTAAAAATTTAAGGGGAAGTTTGTTGGATAATAAACCTCAAGGAATGACTTTAAGAAACTTAGAATGCAATCTTTCTTACAAGTAAGCCCCACTGATTTCATGTAAATGTGTAGAGTATTACAGCATCATTATCTTTTAAAGAAATTATTTCAGGTATCAAATTGCCATTTTCATTATGCTGTTTAATCTTTTTTTAAAAAATCCTGATTCTTGACAGCATCCTGAATTAAGAGTGGTTCAGAAAACAAGTTAAAATAACACACCAAAGGCTTTTTTTTTTTCCAAAGCACATTTGATCAGGAAGAATTTGTCTGGAGAATATGTTCTACGCCCAATATTATTTCAGCTGTAAGCTAACATCTGTTCATGCAGTGTACATAAGTGTGGACATCACACCTGAATGAAGGAAGTATTTCTGCTGCTGGGGCAGACTCCAAGGAACCCCCTCTTGTATATAAGTAGCTAGGAAAGAGAAAGACCAGATAGATCACTAATGTCATCTACTCCTGGGGGAGACTGGCTCTTCTTCTATCCAAAATAGATTCATGAAAACAAATCTAGAAATAGCTACAATTTTCTATAGTTGAGAACCAAGGACAATGTCTGTGTTTGAGGAGTTAGCTGAGTTCCTGTTTGTACTGAAGCTCATAACATTCCATCTACCCAGATACAAAGGATAAGAAATGGTCTCATGTTGACACATATTTTACTTTGTAGATTCAGGGAAAGTTAATATTGACAGGCTTTTAAAGCTTCCCAAGTCACCTGGCACAGCTTTCATAGCAATTCTGGATTCCATTCTCTGTCAGCTGTGCAGGAAAACTAACCTTGATGACTGATGATCCTGTTTGCAGTCTTATGATGATTGTTTTAGAGATTATGCGGTAAAGAAGGGAAAGCTTTAAGTGCAACAAATTGATTATGGACATTCCAGAGTCCCCTTTATGTCTGAATAGCTGCCACTCCCTCCTGCTCTTTCAGTGTATGAAAACAGATCTGATATATACATTCTGTATGACATATGTGTATTTGTGCATGAAACCCAGAGCAAGTGAGATTTGGACTCTTGCCAGCATCCTAGGTTAAGAATCTGAATTCAGTTAAAACAGTTATGGGGATATGGTCTCACTAAGTTATAGAAAAGGGATATAAATGTACGGTTCTCCCTCCACATTTGTGGGTTTCACTTTCACTAATTTGATTATTTGTGGGGTGCCCGCTTGCCCCCATTCTCTCCCTTCCACCCCATTCTATCCTGCTTGCTGCTCCCATTCTCCCTGCCCCTGGTGCAGGCACAACCCATGTCGGTGGCAGGAAGGTCCAGGGAGGGCAATCGCCAGTTCCCCATACTCCTCCCACCTTCTGTGCTCCCATGGGTGCATGTGTGCCCACGTAGGCAGCAGGAAGGCCCAGGGAGGGCGATCTCCAACTCCCCATGCTCCTCCCACCACTCCCGCTGCCATCCCTGCCGTGGGTGCACCCATACAGGCAGCAGAAAGGTCCAGGGAGGGCGATCCCCAATTCCCCACGCTCCTGCTGCTGCGAGTGCGGGTGTGCCCCGTGCTAGTGGCAGGAAGGTCCAGGGAAGGCAATTGCCTATTCCCTGCCTCCTTGCTCCCTGCCTAGGTGGGTGCATCTGCTGGGCAGAAGCCTGTAGGGAGGGCACGCTATTCGCAATTATTTGAGATTCATGAGGGATTTGTGTCCCTATCCCTCACAAATGTGAAGGGCCTACTGTATACCTCAGTTAACAAAGTAGATGTGTACCTGGGCATTATTTATTTAGCAGAAACTTTGGTACCACAAGGAGAAATAACATTGAAAGACTAAGGGTAGGTTCCTATATCACAAAGAAAGAAGAACAAGTCAACATGTTTCAGCAGACTTTTTATTCAAAACTGACAATATGCTTTGGTGAAATGAAACAATCAGATCAGGGAAGTGCTGCATAAATAAACAGAAACATTTTCAATTTTTTAGGAAGCAATTAAAGACCTCTCTAAAGTGCATCCAAGAATGGCTTTTTCTTTCACCAGCCTCTACTTTTCTTTCAAAGCTTTACATTCTTTCCCAACTAAAGCTTTATTGCACTGTCTACTGCAAACATGCTGCTGCAACCCAACACTGTTTTTCCAGCCCTCCTTCACTTTCCTCAATACTGATGCTGCTAAAAAACTTCTAAATAGACAGAGGATGAAGAAGAAGGGGGTTGGGTGGATGTAAAAAGCCTTTGTAAAATGAAGCTTTATTATCAGAGTCTTTGTTACCTGAAGAATGTCTATAATATGGTTTTGGTGATGATTCATGCCATGCCTTGAGCTGTTGTCGCATGCTCTGTTGTTGGTATTGAGGTGAAAATGTAGAAGACAGGAGAAGACCACATTTTGTACTACAGCTTGTAGCATTCAGGTATTCTAAAGCAGGGGTGGGAATTATGTGCCCCCTGAGACATTGTTGGACTAGTAAGGAATGCTGGGAGCTGCAGTCCAATATCTGGAGGGCCATAAGATTCCCACTCCTTTTGTAAAGTAGTTGAAAATAACTACTTTAGAAAAATGGAAAAGCAAAATTAATTTTAACATCGTAGCTGTGATGGCAGCTAGCTACCCTTTGGGGCCTTGGAATGACAGTAATAGCAGTTACATTTCTATACTGCTTATCAGTGCAAAGCACTCCCTAACTGGAGTGCCCCCATCAAGCTGGGCACTCATTTTACCAACCTATGAGAGGGATGGAAGGCTGAGTCAACCAGGAGCCCTGCAGGATCGAACTCACAATGTTGTGGCTGCAGTACCAGCATTTAACCACTGCACCAGCAGGGCATTTATTTAAAAGATCTTTCCAAGTTCTGCTCAAATACTTAAAATTGCAATGTAAAGTATCTTTTTTCTACATTGTATTATGCCATCATTACATATATAGAAACAGCAGCATCTTACACCACCACATTCACCCTTGCCTTTTGCCACTACCCCTGAGTTCTGCCTAATATTCTGCTGGGCAATTATTTTGTTTAGGGATGTTATCTATCAAATGCCATTCTATTTACATATAGCCAGGGTGAGATCCTGTTCATAACACAGACTGTCACGTCTTAGATTCTCTCCAGAGATAAACTGTGGTATCTGAGTCACAGAGGTGTCTGTACAAAACTAGATTCGATAGACAAAGTTTCCCACCAAGTGCAGATTGACTTGAGCGGAAGTACTTTTAAAGCAGATGTGTACAATCCATGTATAAACCAATGAATATGCAACAGCCCACTGTAAACATTTATACTGCAAAATACACATTGCGTTCTGCAGCTATTCACTGTGTTTCTACCATCATTGACATAACCAATTTTATGTGGCTTCTCCAATGATCACAAACCAACTGAAAGTCCGGGCTGCAATCATCATACACAGAGAGAATAAAAACTATTGCTGGACAGAATGTTTTTTTAAAAAACAACAACAACAAAAATCTAATGACAAAGCTATTGCTAAGAGAACATAGAAGCACATCTTAAAAGAGAAAATTGAATTTCTTATAACTGTAGACTTAACAAGAGCATCACAAATGTTGATGAAGACAATATATTAGCAAAGACTGGAAGCAGATTGAAGCAAATGACTTGAGAAAGGAACTAATTAGTTAAAATTAATAAAGCTATCAAATAAGAAATTTTCTAACAAAAGAGGACAACTATATTAAATACATTTTAACTGAAATAATGAGTTTAAGTTGGAATTCCAGAATTAATATAATTCTATAATTAAGTTTAATTAATTGAGACACAGAGCTAAAGATTCAACTAATATTACATTTTTCACATGGTTCTTTATCAAAAGCCTGGTTCCCTTGGATTTTTGCAAAACTACTTCTTGCTTTTTGTTAGCCACTCAGGGTTGCAGAATTATAAGTCTTAGGTCACAAAATCCAGCCTCTTAGTGGTGTTTTTTGTGTGCTCAGCACTGACCACTTCTGCACTGGCCTGTTATAGCACTATGATTCCACTTTCAACATCCTACAGAATCCTGGGATTTGCAGTTTTGGGAGCGGCCAGCTGGCCGGCTGCTCCCAAAACTGCAAATCCCAGGATTCCGTAGATGTGAAAGTGGAATCATAGCACTATAACAGGGTAGTGCGGAAGTGGCCACTGACCACTACATAGAGGGTCTTCATCTGTCCCAGAAAACTGAATTTCAAAGGTACAGCACCTGACTTGGGATGTTTGGTGGGATCATGTGGGAACCAGTAAGTTAAAGGAAGGAGGGCAAGAAAGTGATGTCATAAAGGAGGCAGAGAGAGAAATTTAGAGGAGGGGTTTTCTTTGATGGTATGGGTGAGAGATGGGATTCTCAAAAATTCCTGCCAATGTATTTTTCTCCACCAACCTTAACACAGGGACTGGTGGGGAAGATGTGGTTTCCAGGACTGGATAGGATCTGGTGCGTTTTGGGTATTTAGGCATGGGAATTGGCTGGCGGATTCAGCAAGTAGCAGTCTTTTAAACAGGGGAGCTTCTCATTAGGATGTTCTTTTTATCTTTTTAAACTTGTGTATGAAAGCCAGCATGGTGTAATTGTTAGAGTGCTGGGCTACAACCCTGGAGACCAGTGTTCAAGTCCCTAATTGACTGTGTGGAAAACCCCACTGAATGGCCTTGGGTGCATCACACACTCTCAGCCCCAGAAAACCCCACAACAGGTTCACTTTACAGTCTTCATACGTCAGAAACGACTTGAAGGCATATAACACAACATGTTTTTCAAATCATTTTATGCAGTGATTTTAATTGTTTTTAAATTTCATTGGGAACATTAACTGTCTTTGGAAGCTGTCGTAGGTCTCACTTTAGGAGAAAGGCAACATACAAATGAATGAATGAATGAATGAATAAATATGCATGGATGGCATTTTCCACCTTTGTTCCGGGTAAGCCTTGTAGTAAAGTCATTTAATTTAACTTTAATTGCTAATTTATCATAAACCTATTAAATTTGCTTCCTTCTAACCTAAATTCAGTTGAATTATATTTATATATTCTTAATAATTAACTCAGTGCACTAACCTCTTTCTACTAACATTTCTGTCTGATAACGCCACCTGTTACCCTGTATGTTGGGGGTCCCAGGAGGGGCGCCCAAATAACCAAATAAAAACACAAGATGGGGAAATTAAGCTCAAGCACTCTCTTAAGCTAACGAGAGGCAGGGTAACTTCAGCTAGGATCTTCTACCCTATGTCTACGTCTTCAGGTCAGAGAGTGTAGTCAGACAAGTTTTAAAGTAACAAAAATAACATTTATTGAACACAAATAACATAAAAGACACCACATGTACACAGCTAACTAGAAATAGAAATGGAGAGCTTTGGGGGAATGAGTAATACGACACCTGGTCTCGTAGTCCTGGAGAGAAGCGGGGATTCCAAGAAGGGAGGCAGACTCAGTTATTGAGAACTGAGGGGATGGCTTGCCAAACACAGTGGCAACAGGGCTGGACAGAAGTCAGGAGCAATCCAAGGAAGTCCCAAAAGTGGGGACTTTTTATAGGGTGGATTTTACCTATAGGCTATGCTATGCTCGGTGAAAACAAAGGAAATTTGGAGCTGGACAAAGGAGTTGGAAAAGGTCAGGTTTTGCATGATGGGCTTAGCACTGGATGACAATAGTATGGCCAGGACGCTGATGACCCAACATAAAGGAATGGCTCGGCTCTTGGCTGTGCAGCTTTGTGAAGATATGCACCGAGCAAAGCCGGTTTGCAGGGAGGTTTTTCCCTAAAGCATTGGAGAGGCTTAAGTTGCCTGCCTGAATGAGGTTTGGAATGTACAACCATTAACGGCCGTGCCCAATACGCGCTTGTCCAGTGGACCTCTGCAAACATGTGGAGTAGGGTGGCAGAGAAAGGTCAAGTAAAGGCCAAATTATTTGATATCAAAAGGATATCTAGTGCTCTCACCAGACATATCATAACCGTGATAACACACCAACAAACTGCTAAACAAAGTTCGTTCATGCTTTCTAAACCCTAAACAGAAAATTCCCCAAATGCTGCTGAAAGTCCCCCTCTTTTCCTTCTGACCTGATCAATCCAAACATTCTATTTTAAATTTTAAAGTCCTTCAAGGCTAGGGAGGCATCTGTACCTGTGAGATCACCATTCCTAGTATGTATTTCTCACTTATTTTAAAACTGCACGAGGGGCTTCACTTCACACTGTATTTATTTTTAAACACTTTGCCAAAATGCAGAACAATATGACAAACTGACCACATAATTTTTATAGGTGGGTTTAAAAAGATGAAACACTGTTGTATTGTGCTTTATTTGTCATGTTTGTTGAAATTCTTATAACAACAGAAGACCAACATAAACATTGGTTTAAAAACATGATAAAAGCAAATCAACATGGCTAGCCAAGATAGGTACAAGCATAAAACAAACTGGCAATGAGAACTAGAGTAGACTCATTAAATCAATGAAACTTACATAAGCTTCAGTGGCCAAGTCTTCATTGATTTGATGGCTCTACTCTAGTGAAGACTAACAGCTGATCATCGCTCATTACAAGTTGTCTAATATGATTTGCTTAAAACAATAATGCAATATTTAATTTAATCTGTCCTTCCATTTCTCCTACTTTTTCCCATGTCTTCCTTTGTCTTTCCTTCTGTTTCTTTTCATCTGTCTTATTTCATTTTCCGTAATCTGAGTATACTTTATTTATGTGCTAATATATGTTTTGTTTGAGATTTCTTTGGTAAATTGTTTATAAATTTATAGAGTATTGGTTATTTCTACTTGTCTTTCACAGGAAGCACAACTTATTTTGGTAATGCAAACTGATTAAAATTCACACACAGCATCCTCCAACAGGTGCTTTACAACATGTATGGTGGACACTAAAGAAGGGGTAGTGGAGAAATACGCAGATACTGCTAATTTAACTTCTTTTAAAGAGGTTGTACTTCTTGTTGGTCCATTCAATATTCAAGAAAGACTTATTTTCCCCCATGAAAGTGACTCATTCTTTGCCTATTTCCATTTTGACTTTGACTCAATAAAAAAGTACAAACAGAATTTTAATGATTCATGCCTACTTCAAAACAAAGCTACATAAAGCTCGTATTCATGGCAGATCTAGATGTTTCCAAGGACTGCTTTTGATTGCATATTCATTCGGCTATGTATTGACTTAGAGAGCCATAAATTCAAGCAGCTGAAAACTCCAAACTAGTCCAGATTAATGGAACTATGTGTATTACTGTGTATATCAAAAGTACAGAGACCTTCTGACATGCATCTATCACCTTCCCATTCCATTGTCTATTGGAATTCCATATGGGAGTTAAAATTGAGTAGAATTGTCAAGAGGTTCCCTTCCAATCATTTCCAAACTTTAACTTTCAATAATCAAAAGAAATTGTTAGACTTGAAATCTTACACCCAGACCTCACTATTAGGCCTGTATCCCAAAGGATAAATGCTACAGTCAATGCTTACCTATGTGAATCATCTCCCTCCCACCCCCCTGAAGTGACATTATGTGGCCCAGCTGATTCCATAGCATGAAACCTTCAGTTCCACCAACAGCTAAGGGCTTCATAGACAAACCTGGATGCAAGACAGTCAGGGAGAACGATTTCCCAAAGCCTAATGTGTCCCCAACTATTATATCACCCTCTGAAAAAATAACTGTTTTGACTTATCTATAAGAAACTGTTTTAATAACCATTTCATCTTCCCTTGAAACTTCAAGGATTGTACTTATATGAGAAATTATCAGGTTCCTACAAATTACATTTCTTTAGGTGATGGGATTCCAGTAAATGCAGTCTCAGATCAATATTGCAAAATAGAAATAATCTTTGTGCGGGAGCTAGTAAGCATAGTATTTGAGTGGCACTGTTATGAACACAATCCTGACCTACAATCAGTTCGTGTATTAATAACATTCTACTCTGTTTGGGAAACACTTCATGATATAGCTTGCTGAATGAAGAAGCTGAGCCCCCGTGATGTGTTTGGTCACTACATAAGACAAAAGTGTATGTGAAATTAGAAAGGGATAGATCAACAACAAGGAAACTGTGCCTTCCAGTTGTGAACAAACTATGATTCTCATCATTCTTCTCCCTTGCCCGGGCCAGCAAGGCCTGAAGGGAACTGCAGTGTAAGAACATCTGGATCCTATCTGGATACCCATGAATGACACAGCCAATGATGAAACAGAACAAAATATTTTTTCCAGAGAGGAACTAAAATCAATAAGAAGCTGTGCAGCTAAATATCCTTTTTGGTACAATCAGCACAAATCCCCTACTAAATAAAAGAAATATTTTGGCATACTTTAAGAGACTATTTTCCAAAGCAGGAGAGAGGAGCAAAATGTTAGCAGTATTTTTTCCAAATTCAAAGCAGCAATTTTCCAAATAACGTACGCTTAATTAATGGAAGAGAAGCACATCAGTCACCTGTGACTACAACATGGGAGGATTTGCACATTTCATGGGTAACAATTCAGAATCATCAACCTGGAGTGCTACTTTCTTTTATATCTACAGTGTGGTGTAGCAGTCTAAGTGTTGGATTATGACTCTGGAGACCAGGGTTTGAATTCCTACTCAGCTACTGAAAGCCACTGGGTGATCCTGGACAAGTAACATTCTCTCAGCCTCAAAGAAAAGCAAAGGAAAATCACCTCTGAACAAAATCTTGCCAAGAAAAGTCCACAATAAGGTCACTATAAACCAAAAATGACTTGAAGGCACACAACAACAAAAATAAATACAGAGACCTAAATAAATAAATACAGAAATAAATAAAATTTTAAAGCATTAAAAAAACTTTGCTCATTCAAGCCAGGTGATTCTTATTTTCCCTACAACAGACAGCTCTTTGGACTTCTTCTTTAAATTGTTCCCAGAAAATTTTCACTTACTCTGCCAACAGAAGCACTTTGCTGCAATGTATTACAGGTTCAGGAAGTTCTTTGTAGACCAATTAGTTTACCATACATACTTGTGTATAAGTTGACCTCATGTATAAATTGAGGGCAGGTTTTGGGGACAAAATTATGGGTTTTGATATGACCTGGGGTTAAGTCAAAGGTAAAACTTTGGAGCTCCTTAGTTCCATTCTGCAGAGAGGCAGAAGTGCCAGTGCCACCTCAGGGGGCCATATACCCCTGCCATTTTCCCGCCCAAGCATTATAAAAGGCTGCTGAAAAGAGTAGAGGGAGGTTGGTTCTTCTTTTAGGTTCTCCACAGATGGACAAAGCTCTCAAGGGGAGAGCTTAGTCCATCTTTGGAGACCCTGAAAGAAGCCTAAACCCCTTCCACCCACTCCCACAGCAGCAGTGAAGCCCAAAAGAGCCACTGTCCTGTCTGAGAGAACAGAGTGGATTGGTGCTTTTTTCCTGAGCTCCTCCTGACCCCCTCCATACTTCCTGCTCTGGTGGGGAAGCACCAAAGAGTGACTGCCACAGCAGAGAGAAGATTGGATTGGGACTTTTTTTCAGGTTCTCCCAGGACAGACTAAGGTGAGAGCTTAGTCTGTCCAGGGAGAGACTGAAAGAAGTATGTACATATGTATGTCAATATGTACATAAATGAACTTCACATTCTGCACAATTTCTCCAAGCTAGGATACAATGTTTAGCAGACGAGCCAGAAACAAAGAGTGAGAAAGGAGGAAGAGGAGACAAACTTCACACTTCAAACAAGAGCCATTCAGGTTAACTACAGGTTTTTTTTATAAAAACCATTAAAAGCTTAGCTTGTGACTTCTGCCTTAGTATATTCTGCCCAAATTAAAAAACTGATGCTGTTGTTGGAAGAAGAGAATCCTCATAATGCGCAGGGTGCAGGGATATGGCCTTGCACACCTGGCTGTTCCAAACAGTGGCACAGGGCACATTCTTGGACTGTCTCAGCTAGCGTGAGATAAAGTTTAGAGAGAAAGGTGTGTATCTCTAGATTCCTGAGCCCACTATTACAGACATGAGGTTTGGAGCAGGAAGAGATGGGGAAGGAAGAGGGATAGAGTGAACACAACTGGACAGGTGCATATACTCCAAGGATATCCCTATTGTGGATGCAGGAACAAATCAACACACTGCTGACTTGGGGCCCAACAAAGGCCAGCATGCTTATGGCCCAACAAAAGTCTTATCTGCATACCTTTCAATACTTCACAGGTGAAAACTGGGACACATACGGCCAAGCAACAGCAAAATGTGGTCAAGATGTTAAAAGTTACTAATGAGAAAGAACACATAACCTAGCAGAGGATGTAGCAGTTTGCTTTTGCCTAAATCTGCAGGGAAGAGCAAGATTCCACCCGCTCCTGTCCTTTCCCTGCTAAGTTAATAGAGTCTAAACTTCTTTTGCACTTTGAACTCAGTTTGGAGCAATTTTAGGATTGGTTTTGTAACTGTAACTTGATTGCTTGAAGACAAAGGGAGGAAAAACGAGTGAAAACAGACTGGAACATTTTAAAAGTGGCTGAAAAAGTGGGGCAACAAGAGGATTAATTGGGACTGTCCCTGCCAAACTGAGACATTTGAAGCTTTTGCATCCACTCTACAGATCCAGGATGACAAACTTTGACTACCCTCAACTAGGAACTGTCTACCTCCTCACAATGATAGGAAAAGAACTAACTGTCTCTGTGGTAAGGAATGTTCTCAGGCTGTCATTAATGACATTGAATCATATTCAAGGGAAAATATATATTGTCATTCATTTTTGGTGGGGAGAAGACACTGACACAAATCCACCCACCCAGCATCAATTCAAAACAGATGAGGCAAAAGACTGAGAAAGGCAAGCCTGGACATGCCCAGTTTCCTTTCTCAGTGGACCTAAACTGCACAGCAACTTGGTATTTACATCCTCATTCCTTTCTGTATGAGATAAAGTGCAGAGTCAATAATGAAAGCCTTATGCCACACAGCAATTGCACTTGAAATGGTTCCAAAAGATAAGGCCAGGAAGAAATTAGAATGAGGCCAGCAGCTGGTTATTACAAATGTGTGACTTGCAAGACATCAGCTGATGAAAGGTGTCCTCAATTACGAAGTGTTTTAGCCTGCAGCTCTGCACTGGTTCTGTAACTATAGCTTGATTGCTTTAGAAATCATAAGAGTAGGGGCACCATTTCAGGTTTTAAAGGTCTAATTTTGGATACATACTTTAAAGAATCAATTGCAAAACAGCAGTGAGTTTTAAGGGCACTGAGCAGGGCCAGTACTGCCGTTAGGCAGAATGAGGTGACCACTTCAGGAATAGCTGTTGGGGGGCTAGTCAACTGAATCTTCCAGTAGTTCTCCACCATTAGAAGACAGACTTAAACCAAACAGCCAGTTCTGGGTCCCAAAATGGCTTGCTGCCCTCAGGGGAACTGGAAGGTGCTGTTCCATTACCCTTTTTGAAGTTCAGTTGTAAGATTCAATTACTTCAACTGAGGTGATTCAATTCAGTCAAAACTACAATTGCCAGAATGAAAACAGACTCTTATACCCTTAACTGTTCTTTAGAAAAGGGATTTTCAGCAGAAGTTATTTCCCGGTTGTGCGACAAGTTGTTATCTGCTGAAATTTTTTTATTCTGCGCCACTATTAAAAGCACAGGAGCCCTCTCCAGTTTTCAGTCTGGCAACCCTAGCTGAAGTATGATTCACTATAGACAGAGAAAGTCTGCTTTCTTATCCTTGGGGTAGTCCTGGCCATACTATTAGGCACCAAAGTGGTGTCCATAGGGCAGCTGTCTTTGGGTGTCAGGAAAGAGCAGTAAATAGTTAGCTTATGTTAGTATTGCCAGTATAGTTTACATAATACTTAAGCCCCCCCCCCACTATATAACTAATAAAGGTTTGTTGATATGGGGAAAAAAACCCAGCCATCTGTAGTTCTGGACACCTGTGCTGTAGTGTGGGGGCTGGCTATGGGGACTATCACAACGCACGTCTGCCCTTTGAAAACGTACCACTACATCACCGGAAAGGAGATGACTTTTCACTGTCGTTTCTTCTCAGCCTGTTAGGCACAACACACTAACAACAGCATCACAGCAGGCGCCACTTATGAAATCTACAGCATCATTTCCTGCACTGGAAGCAACCCATGAACTCTGACGTGAGATTTCTTGGGAAATGGGACAGCTGTCCTCGCCTGTGGCCAAAGGAATAACAATTTGGTGGTGCTCAGAAGGCATTGTCTGGATGAAACATTCATTTCGTGTTGTTTGGGGTTTTGTTTTCCTTTCGGAACACTGTAGAAACTCTCCGTTTTTTGGCAGTGTGGGCATATGCATACAGATCAAAGAGTTGCTGGTTATGAAGAGTTGAGAGAATATTCCCCACATGAGGCAATGATGTGAAAGGTTTTTTCTTCTGTGCCCTTCCCATGCGGCTGACATTTGCATCCCTCAGCGATGACATAAGGAACACTGGGAACAAAAACCGCTTTATATTCTGAAATTTCTCCAGCCATTTCTTTTGCATATCTATAGGCGTCAACTGCTGAGGAAGGAAGTTTAAACAGGCCATTAATTAGCTTTAACTTCTGGAAAATACAAACAGTTGAAAGGCGCATGAAAGGATACAGTGGCTGAACTAAAAAAAAAAAAAGCATTGCTGATTTACAAGGGACTTCCGGTTTGCTTTGAAGTGTGTCCTAAAGACCACAGACTGCATGAGCTGGAAGGCAATGAGGCTGAGTTGGAAACGAAGCTCAGACCACCACTCCTTTTCACCAAACCAAGCATCCTGCCCCAGAACCAGGATACAAGCTAAGTGCAGTTCTTGACATATTTCCTCAGATGCGAATCCTTCATATTTCACCATATTTCCTCTGAAATACTGCCTACAGCACCTAGTATTCCTTGATATCACCCATCCAAATACTAGTCGGGGCTGACCCTGCTTAGTTTCCAAGATCAGTCAATATGAGGTAAGATGGTGACCTTCTTCTTTACTATGTCCCTGGTGATTCTTTCCTCCTGTGCCATTCTCTTTAGTTTCCTTTCTGGAGGGAAAATGTTTTGCTCAGACTGAAGCTAGTGTAGGTAAAGGATCTGATTCTGTGGCCCTTAGCAGAAGGAAAGTCCCCTGGCACCATGGCAGCCCACAGTTCAACAACCTCTGCCTTCTACATGGACCCTCTCAGGAGATAAATATCAACACAGATACTGTGAGTAGTACATTCTACTCCAAAAAACTGGCCTTGGAGTTTTCTAGGGGCACAATTAGTCTTCTGGGCTAGACGTCCTTCCCATTGGCAGAGCTGCTCTCCACTTGAGCAGCTCTTTCCCCCACATCTTAATCCCTGCCAATCCATAGATCTGGCATTTGACAGTCAGGGCTATCCGGCAGTGGAATGTGCTGCCTCGGAGTGTAGTGGAGGCTCCTTCCTTGGAGGTTTTTAAGCAGAGGATTGATGGCCATCTGTTGGGAGTGCTTTGAGGGTCTTCCTGCATGGCAGGGGGTTGGACTGGATGGCCCCTGTGGTCTTTTCCAACTCTACATTTCTATGATTCTATGATTGTTCTATCAAATAGTATTTCTAATGAGTCAGTGTCTTCATGGTAAATTTAGCATCACTGGATGCTTGCTCAGTATTTTAATGGAAATTGTCCAACTTGACAATCATTTCTGTTGGCTTGGCTGCTTTTGCTCAATTCTAACTTGGGTCTAACCCATGGAACCTGCCCCCTTTTTTCCAATGGGGTTGGCTCTATGCAGATGTGAAAGAAAACTTACTCTGTTTAACTGAATGTCTGCATCAGTCAGTCTTAAACTAGTACCCTCCAGACATTTGGGACTACAAACTCCAGCATTCAGGACCATACTAGTCATACACATCAGGGAGTCACCAGAGCGGGGACATTTCTACTAGGCCAAGCTGGCAGGCAGGCCAGTCAAGTACTTTTGAAAGAAATGGACAAAAGGATAGTGGGGAAAGGAATGAAGGATAGTTTTTAAGAGTAAGAGGACCCAGTGATTCAAACATAAACTGTCTTGAGAAAAAGGACTGGAATATTTTGTTGGCAAAACTGAAGGAATGTCTGCTTTCAGTTTCTTTGATTGGTCACCTTTGCTTAGTTAGATTGACAGATACTATCAGACACAAATTGACAGGCTTTGAGCATGTCATGCTTAGAAGATAAGTCATCCTTTAGGATCTTCTGTGCTATTTTTATAAGGTCTAACAAGTGAAAGTGAATGAGCACACTGGCTTGTATCAGTTTTACATCTCAAACAACTTGTGTATTTTCTGAAGTCTTAAAGATGAGGTGGGAATCACATAAACCTCCTGATGCAGTTGGACTGCAGCTCCTAACATTTCTCATCATTGGCAATGCTTGCTAACCTCTGACAGCCTTTGGGAGTCATGATTCCACACCTGCCTTACAGACTTATAATACACCTGAGAAGTAACAGAGCATGGGAAAGTTCCTTTTTCTGGATTTTGTTGTGTGCCTTCAACTCATTTCCTGCTTACAGAAGCCCAGGACAAACCCATCATGGGATTTTCTTGATAAGAATCATCACTGCTTTTCTATTTCTTTTTCTATTTCTCTTTCTTCAGAACCACTGATGGAATACAGTATTAAGCCACAGGCATTCAAAAACGACTGCATCATTGAAGCAGGATGAGTGTGCCATACAGAAAGTCACAAACAGTGACCCTGGTAATAAATCAGGGTTTTCTAATTATACTTTTATTCAACATATTCAATAGATTTTAACCCCAAGCAAAGGTTGATTCAAAATGTGGGAAGTATGGCCACAGGGTAAATTACATCTCAGATTCCCTTCACCTGTACTCTCACTGAAATGTGTCATTGTTCAGGACAGGTAAAAACAAGTTTGAATTTGAACCTTGTCCTTGGTGGTGAGCACAGAAACAGTCATTCATAAACCACACTGGGCCTCCACTGCAAAGGAAGGATTCAATGCTTGGATGCTTCACATACCTTTGACAAACTCACCCTCCAAGAGTGGCACAGTAGTTGATGAGATCTTTACATAAGAGAATGGCAGTGAAACCAAATCCGGCTCTGAGCCATGGAAACAGTACATTTAAAATCATTGGTATCACTGGAATTTCATTTTAAAAAATGATGAGGTTTCAAAATGCCAATACAAATTGAAATGGGCAAAGACTGGAGGGAGAGGAAGGGGAGGAGAAGAGGGAGAAGAATTGGATTGTGGTGGAATGACGCAGGGCATGTTGGATAAGATTTGCAAAAAAGTCAAAAAGGAGGCAAATGTATTTGTGTTGATGCAGGATTTGTATCATGATAAAATCTGCAAAAGACAGCTCAGAGTTCAGATTAACTTTATGAAGGATGCAGATAAGAAAAGACAATAGAACACAGCAGTAAAATGTAGCCGTAGTAAGTGTACACAGTAAATGTCCTTCTCTATCTGTAAAAAAACTTAAAAGAGGCAGGAACCCATTGATCCCCATTATGCCAGCAAGAAAAACACATCTACATACATCAAGGATGAAGAAAGTGCTGCTGTAAGATGTGGGTTCATGTTAGAAGTGCAGCAATGTTTAACACTGAAGGATCAAAAATGCCTCAGAGAGGGCAGTAGAAATAGATAATTTGAGTGTTACACAGTTTGAGTGACCAAAAGTGTCCCCCTTGCCACTTTCTTGTCCATCTATCCTGACCCTTCTGTGATGTAAGATGATACTCTTAGGGATGTTTTCCCACCTCTTGTCTTCCCAGCAGTCCTCTCTAAGCTCTTCCCTAGAATGGAAGCTAGATTAGGTTAGCATTGTGAGTAATTTTCCTATCTTAGAATGGAGCTCCTACCATAAAACCTTTAGTTTGTTTCTCCCAGCCACTGGTGTCCATGCTTAATCAGAATTTCTAACTACTGCATATAACTCTCTGTCAGTTCAAAGGACCTTTTCTGTGACGTATGGGTCAGAATGTACCCCCTTTTCCTCCTGCTCAGTATGCCAACATACGCTCCTCAAGCTCCCTTTCCTATGGAGCCTATCACAGGGGGAACAGAGAAAAGTGGGCTCAAGGAAATATGACAGACTGTTGCTGTGAATTCAAAAGACTGTTCTGATTCATGAAAAGGTAGGATACAAACATATACTTATAATAAATAAATAAACCCAAAGAAATGTTCCTCTTGGTAACATCATGGCTTCTAGGCAGTATCTTCCACACAGGAGGCTGGAACCACAGAGAAGTGAATTCACTGCTATTCTATGGTCTAGCTATTGGCCACAAACCTCGATGCAGAATGCAGAGTTATAGGCAGGCGCATCAGCAATATATTGACCCCAAAATACATTCCTATACAGCAAGTTGCACTGATTTCAGCAGAATATACATAAAAGCAATGTGGAGATAGAGAGCCAGGATTCTGTAGTGGTTTAAGTGTTGGAAAAGGACTCCAAGAGTCCAGCATTCCAATTCATCCTCAGCCATGGAAACCCTGGGTAAACACTGGGTAACCGTGGGCAAGTCACATTCTCTCAGCCTAAAGGAAAGGCAATGGCAAGTGTCCTATGAACAAATCTTTCCAAGAAAACCCTATGATAGGGTTACCGTAAATTTGGGTCAACTCAAAGGCAAACACGACAACAACAACGATACAGGACTGCAGACTAGTTACCTACCTTAATTACTAAGTACTTTCTTATCTCTCTAAATTAGTTACCCAGCAAGAAATGGCTGCCTCTCTTGAATACTTCCAAAATGGGATTATGTGTAGGATCCAGCGGTGGCCTTCTGCTGATGGAATGGTGGAGTCACTAGAACCAGGAGAAGCTGATCCCCCTTCCCATTTCAGTCCTGCCCCAAAAAATTTCTACAGGGGTGGAAAATCCTCTGGAACCATTTTTGAGTGATGCCAAGGATTACATGGAACAGATGGAAAGAAATGGAAAAACAAATCTAAACATTCTGCCTAGGGAATGTTGTATTTAGCTGTCAATTGAGTATGAGAATTAAAATGTTCTTTTATTATAGTACATTATGCTACTTTATGTTGAATACTATTGCTTGGTGGATTAATGTAGAATAAACAGAAAAAATAATAAGACTGTTCACTCTAACACATTAATCAGGATCTGATGTACAGTGGTAAATTTTGAAATGCAGGCCCTCACCTAGACAGTGTCTCTAGCAAACACCCCCAGAGAAGGTCCAAAAGAGCAGAGGGGCATTTGAATCTAAAGGAACTTCTAGCAGTTTTCATCTTTGCCAGTAACAGGTCTTTTGTAAATCCATCCCCAAATACTTCGGATTACAACAGGGGATAGCTCACAAAAATGCCTCATTACTCAGGAAATCTATTCCCCTTCCAGCTGCTGTGAGTATTGCAGCCAAACTGAGAGGGAAGAAGGAAATCCAGGAGGTGAAGTGGTGGTGGCAGATGATGTCATAGTCCCATTCATCAAAATGTCCTGGGGCTCCAACCCTGCAAGTCCTGGTTCCATTACAGCACTGATCAGGATTCAAGAAAGAAGAATACATCCTGCCAATTGATTTAGCATTGCACAAGCCTTTGCAGATTAGAACATGCTATTGCAGAGGTATCTGGTAGGTGGGCTTTCATACAGAAAAGCTTATGCTCAAATAAGTCTATTGGTCTTTAAGGCGCCACTTGAATCCTTTGCTGTCTTTCATTGCAACAGACTAATACTGCTACCTGTCTGGAAACTGCTGTCATCAGAAAAGAAGAGAAAACTTGTGTCCTTGCACAGCACATTCCTACAGGGAAACTGCAGGGCCAGGTATGTGTGCTCTGTCAAAACCTAAACAAATAGCTTTCTTTTCAAGAGAGAGGTGGGACCATAGAATAAAAGGTTTTGCAAGGAGACTGAAACTAAGAAGAGGATCCAGAACTTGTGGTTTTAAGCATTCTGACTACAGAAGCCTCATAAAGGAAGACAAACAGATAAGGTCAATCAATACTGATTGCAGATCCAGTTGCAAGTTACCCTTAGGATGTTTTTGCAGCAGTTTTTTTCCCCCAGAACCAAATGCAGGTACTGTAAAACCAAACTACCACTGAATACTGCTCCATTTTTGAGTAAAACTGGGAGAAGGAGCTTTTCTAGCTAGAGGAACTCTACTTGTCTGCAGCAGTTTCATGCTGATGGTGAGAGCTTGAAAATGCAGGTGTCAGGTCACCCCAGGGGCCATTCAGTAGCACACATGTTCCATTTTTTTTTTGCCTCCACACACTCTCTGGAAGTGTTATATTTCCCTTTTCCCCAACCATTTTTTCCCTACATTCCACAACACATTTTATCACATTTCATCTTCCCAACTGTTTTAGGCTCAAGAGGTGCTCTTTTTAAATACCAGACATTGATGTTAAAGTTGACTCCCAGGCCACTTCCTGTTGTGTTTGTTTTTTTAAATTGTATTATTATCAAAGTTATAACAATCAATATTTACAAATAATCATTCTTTCTTTTTATAAACATATAAGAAACAAAAAACAAAGAAATATATACAATCAAATTTGTATACCTATCCAACATCTTATTCTACTTCTTCTTCTCCTTCTCCTTCTTCTTCTTCTATTGCTCTTCTAACTTAGTCTACATATACAGATACCTCTATATCTTTTATGTATCTAAATAAATTTCAATTACATGTCTTGTATATTCTGCTTTGTCTTACATATGAATTCTTCCTGTTGTAAGAAAAGCCTCTCCTGGCCCTAAATGTTTTAACTGTTTAACTTGTTTTAATATTGTCTGTACATTGTCTGAGATCCTTTTGATATAAGACAGGGTATAAATATTCTAATAAATATGGGGAGAGGGACCACCTCTCATTGTATGTGCCTGCCAAAAGATTAAGATCTGCTGTGGGAGGGGGTGACTCTATGTCCCATCAGTGAACTCAGTACACTGTGTTGGGACATGGAAGAGCGTCTTTTCAGCTGAGGCACCCCAATTGCAGAATTCCCTCCCCCAGAGGCCTGGCTCGCATCAACATTCATGTTATTTAGGCACCAAGTTAAAATATGGGTATTCATCAAAGCCTTTGGGCCTCATTAGCTGATCCCAAATATGGTGTACATAGTTTTAAGAACTTTTTACATCTTTTAAATCTGTTTATAACTTATTGCTGGTTTAATATACTTTTAGTTTATTTTACTATTTTATTTTTAATTGTGTAACTTTTAATACTTTTTGTAAGCTGTCCTTCACTCTTTGATATAGGGCAGGGTATAAACATTTCAATGAAAGAATAAATGAATGAATGAATTCATCATCATCACTTTCACAGTGTTTCATTCTGTCTCCAACAGTTGCTGTAGTGTGCTGAAGAGAGAGCTGGACTTGGACCTAGATTTAAATCCCCTTATAACCAATGACTCACTGTGTGACCTTGGCAATTCAACCTCTCACAGCCCTAGTTCTCCATCTGTAAGCCAAGAACAACAACACACCTCCATTGTAAACACAATATGTTAGTGAATATCCTTATCATTGTCTGTGATGAGACCATCTATATGCACCCTGCTATCTGGTCTAACAGTCTCCTGCTATCTTCTGCGATACTCCAGTCAAGTCTAAATCTTAGATACATTTTCAGAACATATTTGGAATGTATGTTCTTCTTCGTGGTCTCTGTGCCTTCATACACTAGGAGCTTTAGCGCCTGCGCGGTAGCGTTCGGAAACTTCTAGAGCTTGTTCGCTTGGCGGGAACCCCTCCCCCACGCCGGTACTGCGCATGCTCCTCCCGCCGAGCAACGGTCTCTCCTCAGTTCTTTCTCGTCCGCCGTCGCGTACGGAAGGTTCTTTAGTTTGTTCCTCTCACTTTTGTGCTTGGCTTGCTGTTTTCACGGTTTTACGGATTTTGGACTGTCTCTGACCTCTCTTTCGGACTCCCCCTTCGGCTTTGGTCTTTTCGGATTTTCGCAGTTTGGCGTTCTTCGTCTTATGTCCGCGCTCTTCAAGAAGTGCGTGTCCTGCGGGCGCAAGGTTGCCCTCAACGACAGCCACAAGGAGTGTCTCTTCTGTTTGGGTGAGTCCCACAACATCCGGACTTGCCCAATTTGCCGGGATTTTACTCCCCAAACTCTCCGCAACCGGTCCGCGAGACTTAAGTCTTATTGTTGGGAACAGTCTCTGCGGGCGATAGACGAGACCTCCACTTCCAAGATGGCCGACAAGAAGACGACCACGCCATCGACGGTATCGGCGGCTGCCGTTCCGTCCACCTCGTCGGTATCGGGCTCGGTACCGGCGAAACGCCGATCTCGGCGTTACCGAGGATCCCGAAGCTGTCGGCGGCTGCCAAGTCAGCGAAAGGATCCTCGACAGCGAGGAAGGCTGAGGCTCCCCTGACGGAGACGCCTGCTAAAAAGCGCCCTGCTCCGGACGGAGGCAAGGGCAAGGAGAAGGAGAAGAAGAAGAAGAAGAAGGAGAAGAAGCGCTCCCCGGCTGGGGACGTTCAACCTCCTACTCCTCCTCCTACTCAGCAGCCTTCCAAAGGGCGAGGCGAGTCCGTCGATCGCTCGGATGATGAGATCGAGGACGTTCCCCAACAGCGCCCGGACTCGCCTGTGGCAGACCCTCCAACCCTGGTGGAGGAGCGCCACCGCCCTCCTAGCCGTCGCAGGTCGGCCGACCTGCAGCAGAGAGAGCCCTCTGCTTCTCCGGAGCGGCGTTCGACCTCTTTCCGGTCCCGGTCCCGCTCTTCCGAGCGTCCGGTGGCCTCGCCGCCTCCTAGGGAGACAAGAGAGGAACAACCTCGCTCGTCTGCCTCCAGATACACCTCGGCGTCCTACGTGGCCAGGTACGCGAGGGAATCTGAATGGAGAGAGCGCCCGGCCTCTTATCGGTCACATTCGCCATCGTACCGGGATCGGTACCATCGTGGCCCGAGTCGCTGGGAGACCTTCCGGAGGTCCCGGTCACCTCGTCGACAGCGCGAATCGCGCTCGCCTAGAGGGGACGAGGCTCGGTACCGTCGACACCGAAGCCTATCTCCGTCGGACCGCCGCTCCTTCAGCCGCTCTCCCTCTCCTCGATATCATAGGGCGAGGGAGCCTTCACCTCGGTATCGGGCGATATCGCCACCTCCTAGGGTCACGGCAACGGCGACGCGCCCTACGGAGTCAGTGGTGACTGAGCGGGCTACGACGACGTCAGCCTGCCAGACTACCCCTGTCACCACTAAGAAGGTGAAGTCAGTAGTCAGCCAGCCCAAGCGGGACGCTGCTACTACCACCGCCCCGGCTGCAGAGAAGCCTAGGAAGGCAACACCTGTGGCGACTGCGAAGGAGCCGGAAAGCGAGCGGCGAGAGGACTCACCGACCTCAGAGTCGTACGACTCGAGTGCGGAATCAGAGGTGTCTGAGGCGGCCTCCCAGGAGTCTCCTCCGCTGGGATTCGGGGACCCGATCCCAGATTCTGCTCCAGAGGACGTCCACCAGTTCTCTGCGATGCTGCTCCGCATGGCTACTACCCTCGGCCTTAAGATCGCCGATGCGGAGCCGGAGGACGACGATCCAGCCTTCTCCGTCTTCGAGGAGAAGCGGCCTGCCACGGCCCCGCTGCCTCTCCTGCCCCGGGTATCCAGACTGGTGAAGGCCGCCTGGGATAGGCCGGCCTCGGCTCAGCCGATACCGCAGCGGTTGGAACACCTCTACAGGGTGCAGAAGGATAACGCCGGTTATCTCTTTAATCACCCTGCACCGAACTCTGTGGTGGTCGAGTCGGCACAGACGAAAGGCTCCGGCAGGCAACACACCACCCCGCCGGACAAAGAGGGCAGGAAGTTGGACGCCTATGCAAGAAGGTTCTATTCCGCCGCCTCCTTGCAGATCAGGCTGTCCAACACTCAGGCTTGCCTCGCGGCATACCTGAAAAAGGTGCTCGATCGCCTGCAACCGGCGATGGAGGCGGTACCGGAGGACATCCGCCAAGCCTCCTCCGTGATCTTCAACGAGGCCATCTCCATCGCTCGGCAGCAGATGGCCTCCTCCAGGCACGCAGTGGAGATTGCCTCCCGGATCATGGCGGGATCCATCGGCCTGCGCCGCCATGCTTGGCTGCGGCCGGCCGACATCCAGGAGGACACCAGAAGGAGGATTGAAGATCTCCCCTTCGACGGTGAGGGCCTATTCAATTCGTCCACAGACGAAGCTTTGGACAACCTCGTTAAGGCGAGGCTGACCGCCAAGAAGATCGGGCTACAGCCGGCCACGCAAGCCCGCAGGGCCTCCACCTTCCGCCCAACCTGGCGACGATCTTCCACCTCGTCGTTCCAGCGTTCGGCCCAGTCTGGACAGTCGAGACCGTCCTCCGGCTCATCGGCCAGACGCACGATTAGGCGACGCCCAGCTTCGTCCAAGAAGTCCTCCTCCGAGACAAAGTTTCGGTTTTGACGTGCCTGGCAGGACCTACCAATACCCACTCTTCAGCCTACCATCAGCGCTCGGAGACCGACCGACTCTCGCTCGACATCTCGCGGAGTGGCAGTGTGTCACTACGGACTCTTGGGTGCTTTCCATCGTCCGTCTTGGCTACGCCATCGAGTTTCTCGATATTCCTCCTCGAGGCGTTTACTATTCCACGCCGTCGAGTCCGGCCCTCCTGGAAGAGATCCAATCCCTCCTCCAGAAAGGGGCGATCGAGCAGCTCCCGCAAGAGGCCAAGACCACCGGCTTCTTCTCCAGGTACTTCACGGTACCGAAAGCCGACGGTACCCTCCGGCCGATCCTAGACCTCAGAGGGGTGAACTACTACATCCGCCCCAAAAGGTTCAAGATGGTCACGATACCGTCGATCCTGCCCTTCCTACATCGAGGGGACTGGTTCGCCTCCATTGATCTCCGAGACGCATACTTCCATATCGCCATTCGCCCGCAGCACAGACGGTACCTCCGCTTCGCAGTCGACGACACCTGTTACCAGTACAAGGTGCTGCCGTTCGGACTCTCGACTGCCCCCAAGGCTCTTCACCAAGTGCATGGCCCCGGTGGTATCCTTCCTGCGGACGAAGGGTGCTTCTGTCTTCCCTTACCTCGACGATTGGCTGTTGGTGGCGTCCTGCAAACAGAGACTTTACCACGACGTCCACATGACGTTGTCACTCCTGACCCGCCTTGGTCTACGGGTGAATCCGAAGAAGTCCCACCTTGAGCCGGCGAGGATCTTGGACTTCATCGGGGCGACGCTCGACTCGACCTCCGCCAGGGCGTACCTACCAGAGTCTCGAGCCCAAACCCTGATCCGGGCCGCCGCTCACGCGCGTACGGCCCCGACGTTATCTGCGAGAAGCGTCCAGCAGCTCTTGGGCTACATGGCTGCGACGACCGCTGTGACATATCTCGCCAGGCTGAGGGCGAGACCTCTTCAACACTGGTTCGTCCGCATATTCGACCCCCTACGAGACGAACAGACACTCCGACTGCAGCTGCCGGGAGACGTCCGCTCATCCCTCCGATGGTGGCAGTCGCGACGCAATCTCATGTCAGGGATGCCTTTCCAACAGCCGACACCGAAGGTGACGGTAACGACCGACGCCTCCCTGTATGGATGGGGTGCCCACTGCGGCGATCTCAGAGTCCGCGACAGATGGACCGACGACGAGACCGCCCTCCATATCAACGCGCTGGAGCTGCTCGCCGTCTTGAAAGCGCTACGGGCGTTCCGCCACGTCGTAGCGGGGCGGACGGTCCTGGTTCTGACGGACAATACCACCGCCGTCTGTTACATCAACAGACAAGGAGGGACTCACTCCACAACCCTGCTCAACATTGCACTCGACTTGTGGGAATGGTGCATTCGCCTGCATACGCATCCCGTGGCAGTTCACCTGGCCGGGCAGGAGAACACCACGGCAGACGCCCTCAGCAGGGACACCTCATCCCATCACGAATGGTCTCTCTCCGGAGAGGCGTTCAGACTGATTCGGGACCGCTGGGGCGAACCATCGATCGACCTCTTCGCGACCAGGGAAAACGCGAAGTTTCGCCGATTCTGTTCCAGAGCGGGCCACGATCGTGCCTCCATCGGGGACGCTTTCCAGTTTCTGTGGACCGGGGAACTCCTCTACGCGTTCCCGCCGTTCCCGCTGCTCGGCCGGACGATATCGAAGATCCTCGCCGACCGAGCCGACGCGATCCTGGTAGCCCCGTACTGGCCGAGGCAACATTGGTTCGCACCCCTGCTACAAGCCGCACGAGACGACCTGCTCCGGTTGCCACCGACACCGGACCTGCTCTCCCACTCCGGCGGCCGAGTCCTCCATCCGGACCTGCCATGCCTGGCCCTCCATGCCTGGAGGATATCGCACTAGACGATCCCGTGCTCGGTACCGTCCTCGTCGCGGCCAGGAAGGAATCCACCCGTCGCAACTATCAATACAAGTGGCGACGCTTCCTGACCTTCGCTAACGAGAGGAGTGAGCCGGTATCGCCCGCGGGGCTCTCTACCGTCCTGCATTTCCTCCTGCACCTCCGGCAACAGGGGCTGGCGTTTCCATCCCTGAAGGTGTATCTTTCCGCGATTGTGGCATACCAACCGCCACGATCGGCTGCCTCGGCCTTCTTCAGGAACGATACCGTTAAGCGGTTCCTGAAAGGACTTCATCATCTCTACCCGCCGGTATCGCCGCCGCTACCGCCGTGGTCCCTCTCGCTGGTGCTCTCGCAGCTGACAAAGCCGCCCTTCGAGCCGATGGCGACCTCGGATGATAGGCTCCTCACCATGAAAACTGCCTTCTTGGTAGCGGTGACCTCAGCGAGGCGAGCGGGTGAGATCACAGCTCTTCGATCCGATGAGCCCTTCACGGTCTTCCACAGAGACAAGGTGGTCCTGAGACCTGACATCTCGTTCCTGCCTAAGGTGGTGTCCAGTTTCCATCTCAACCAGGACATCATCCTGCCTGCCTTCTTCCCGAACCCGACGACACCGTTGGAGCGGTCTCTCCACTCCCTGGACGTGCGTCGGGCCGTGGCCTTCTACATGGACAGGACTGCTTCCTTCCGACAGACGCCGCATCTCTTCGTTTGCTATGGGCGACGTCGGAAGGGCCTCAAAGTGTCCACCCAGCGCTTCTCCAAATGGGTGGTGAGGACTATTCAACTGGCGTATGAGCTCGCGAGGAAGCCTCTGCCAGTCCTGCTTCGAGCCCACTCCACCAGAGCGGTGGCTACTTCTGCGGCCCTCCTGCGAGGAGTTGACCTGCATGAACTCTGCCGTGTGGCGACCTGGTCCCAACCATCGACCTTCGTGCGCCACTACAGGCTCGACTGCCGGTCGCGCAGAGATGCCCGGTTTGGACGTGAGGTGTTGGCTTCCGTGCTGTAGGACCTGACCCGCCGTCCGACCGGTAAGCTACACAGTCTCCTAGTGTATGAAGGCACAGAGACCACGAAGAAGAAGAACAGGTTGCTTACCTGTAACTGTGGTTCTTCGAGTGGTCATCTGTGCCATCATACACACCCGCCCTTCCTCCCCTCTTTCTCAGGTCCCTGTAGGTTCTACGGCGGACGACAGAACTGAGGAGAGACCGTTGCTCGGCGGGAGGAGCATGCGCAGTACCGGCGTGGGGGAGGGGTTCCCGCCAAGCGAACAAGCTCTAGAAGTTTCCGAACGCTACCGCGCAGGCGCTAAAGCTCCTAGTGTATGATGGCACAGATGACCACTCGAAGAACCACAGTTACAGGTAAGCAACCTGTTCTTTTCCCTTCATCAAGATCTCTTTCTTCTTGACTCTTTAAGGGCTTAACTGGATTGCATCTATCTTAGGCAACAGAGTTTTTCCACAGGATCTTTCTACCCTTGTTTTCATGTGGGAAGCCAACTGTTTGAAAGTAGCCCATAATTTGACAGTTGCCAGCCATGCCAGTCCATTAGAGGGGAAATCCAAGAGCTACAATATGGCTCTACACATCTTCAGTTACAACTCATTCAACAACTGACTGATGATAGGCATATGGCCAAAACAGTGCTAGTAATTAAAAAAGAGGTATCAGTTTGCTCAGGGGAATTCCAGAATCACCGGTAACAAATTTCAGTGGAGAAATACTGCACTCCCCAAAATAGCTCAGTGGAGACTCAACATTCTTAGTGCTATTGAATATTGTGTCTGAGGCAGGAAAAAGTCCTGTCCCATCTTCTCTTGGTCCCAGTCTGGATTCATCTCTCTCCTCTTTTAGCTATTTATTTCTACAAATTGTGTGTCACATGTAGGCTCTCCATGTGGCTTGTGGCAGGGTAGCAGAAGATTTACTGGGACAATTCATGGTCTGCATGGGTATCTCATAAGCACACAAAATGAGTCATATGGCACAGACTAATGTTTCACTTTAGGAATCACCTAGCTTTTCAGTGGTGCTTGTGGTAGTGACATTGAGCAGAGAAGCAAGATCTGGCAGCCCTTTTGGATTAAATTAGCTGGAAAAAGGTGCCATTTTGAACATTCAGGGTTCTGACATTCTGGTAAAACTGACAGACAGTTAAACCACTAGCCATGGGAACTTCACCCTTCAAAATGCCTTGTCATCAAGAACAAAGAGTTTATTATATCTTGAGCCACCAATGCAAACTGCTTGGCTAATCAACATCATCATTCCAGGCTGTAAAATACCAGTATTTCTATCTAACACAGAGAAAGAAGAGTGACATTACTCAAGCCAGAATGGAGAAATTGTCTAGAAATAGAGCAAGGATCTCAAGGCCTTTGCACTGTTTCATCCATGGCCCAATTTTTATCCTTTTTAAACACCCACAGATTTTCCATTCCACCAACACAGAAATTCTCCAGAACTGTTACACATAGTTATGGGAAAGAAACATCTAGTATGCCCACAATACACAATTATAGCAGTCTGAACCACTTTGAATGCCATGCCTCTTTCCTATAGAATCCTGGAATCTGTAATTTGGTGAAATGTTTAGAATTCTCTAGTTGCCTGAACTACAATATTAGAGTTTTCTGCCAGAGAATTCTAACTAATCCATGAAATTAATCCCCAGGATTCCATAGGATGTAGGCATGGTAGAATCATAGAATCATATAGTTAGAAGAGACCACAACGGCCATCAAGTCCAACCCCTGCCATGCAGGAACACACACTCAAAGCACCCCCAGCAAATGGCTACCCAGCTTCTGTTTAAAAATCTCCAAAGAAAGTGACTCCACCACACTGAATTGTCTGAATTCCTCTTCGATTATTTCCCCTTTCCATTTCTTGTACACGGCCCTTTTAAATATTAGTTCATTTGAAAGTTCTTTTAGACATCCATCCTGGTTTCTTCAGACACGTCCCATTTTTCTTTCTCAATGGAATTGCTTGAAACTGTGCCTTCAATATCTCACTTTTAAGAAACTTCGATCCATCATAAACTCCTTTCTCTTTTAGTATGCCTGACCATGGGATGGCACTTGATTTTTCCCTAAGTTTACTGAAATCTGCTTTCTTAAAGTGTAGAAAGCGAGGCTGACTATGTTTGGCTACTCCTTTCTGTTGTATAATAAACTCCAAGAGAACATGGTCACTTCCACCTAAGAATCCTGCCACTTCCATCCTATTAACCAGATCATCACTATTGGTTAGGATCAGGTTCAAATTAGCTGATCCCCTTTGCTGCCTCTTCTACCTTCTGAAACAATGAAATTGCATGCAAGGCAAGTCAGCAATTTGTTGGACTGATATTCTTGGCAAAATTTGACTTCCAACAAATATCAAAGATAATTGAAATCTCCCACTACTACTCTCTCTCTTTTTGTCTGAATGTGTGGTCATCTGTTTTAGGATGGCCTCCTCTAAGCCCTCAGTCTGGTTTGGCCTCATCTAAGTCCTCAGTCTGGTAGTCATAGTGGTATTAAAGTGCTATGATTGCATAGTGGATACATTCTTGGAGAAATGAAAACATTCCCTGAGCAATATATATATAAATTTCTAAATAATGTCTAAATAAATTTTCTAAATTTCTAAATAAATTTCTAAATTTCTAAATAAATCAATTTCTTTTCCTTATTTATATTCCATATCACATTCTACTCATGGCGGTGAAAACATACGATATTGATTAGCTCAGCTGACATGATAACAGAAGTTAACCACTCAAGACACAAGCTGACAGCAAAAAATTCCCAGTCTAGCATCCATCAATAAGAAGAGACAATTGCCAGGTTGATTGGGAGATGGAGCTGCAAGCATGCTCCTTCATACAGTACCAAATGTGCACCATTACACCTTCACCACATGTGTAACATTGATATGGCAAGATTCACAAACTACATAATTCCCCTTTACATAGGTAACTGTTTTTAATGTTGTGGAAAATCTGTTGGGAGCTGCACATCTGCTGTGTGCAGGAATGAGGTCACTGTGAGGTGTGGCCAGAGCCAACAGCAAGCAAAGTCACCCTTTTTCTTTCTCTCTTCTGTCACACTCTCCACCCAGAAGACTGCCAAGAGACAGACAACTCATATGTGCCATATCTCTGAACTGTGTGCTTGCAGGGGTCATTTGAAATTAAGCCAGTAGGAGGACTGCAAGTGGCCTACCTGTGCCCTTTCCTGATTCTATCGTCTGTGGGATAAACAGTTACACAGGCACTCTAGCTTAAAAGAGACAGGCAAATATATCAGAGTGTGATATATACTGCCCCATTATCATTCTTTTTCTTCTGGTTCTGCTTTCTGTGTCTTCCACTGAGCCTGGAAAACCTGAGCCTGGGGTTTTCTGGAAGTTGAAGAAGTAGAAGTCAAAAGAAAAGAAAAGAGAAGAAAAGAGAAGTGGAAGTCAGAAAAGAAACTGCAAAGTGAGCATAAATTTCCAGTTACATTCTTTCCCCATGACATCAAAGCAAAGTGGGGGGAAATCATTTCAGAACAGTAAGACATGAATACATTTCTTGGTTTCAAATAACAGAAAGCTAGTGGGACTTTATAGGAAATTATGCAACTCTAAATACAAATGAGGCCTTTTTGTCACCCTCTGGAATGTGTTAGGAGGAGGACGGCAGTACATTAGGCCAACCCAATGGTTTCTCTCACTGGGCCTCTAGTGTGTTTCTGGGTATCACTTGGCCTTTCTTGCTTGCATGCTTTACATATGTAGAGCTGCTTCCTAGCCCCACCTGTTACTGCCATCACCAAAATAAGGGGACAGCTTGTATATCTAAATTCTCCTTTGGCTCATCTGAACACACAGAAAGAGCTCTAGATCCACACACAATATAAGAGAAGGGCTCTTCCAGATTGGTCTAAAGTGTGTGTGTGTGGGGGGGGGGCTCTTGTGATATAACTCCTTGGGTTTTGTCAGTTGCTGCTGCTTTTGTATCCGCTTGTTTCCATTATTTTCTTGGATATGCACTAGGGCTCTTCTCCAAAGGTTTTTTGTTTATTTATTTACAAAAGGGGGCATGATTTGCTGAGCTGGTCTTGTGGTCTGAAGGGCAACTTTCTCTCTGAATTTTTAATTTTTCAGAGTTATAGAAGCATAGGGCCCAAGTACTATTTCACTGATGCATGCTCTCCAATATTTCATGGAAGAAACCTGGGACAAGTTTGGCCAAGCAATATCAGAGCGTGGTCAAGATGGCAAAAGTTATTAATGAGGAGTTTGTTAGGGGAGTCTGTAGCAATTTGCTTTTTCCTGAGCCTCCAGAGAAGTGCACAATTCTGCTCCTCTTTCCCTTTCCCTTTACTGAGTTAGCTGAATGCAAACTACCTTTGCACTTTGAGCTCAGTTTGCAGCAACTGAAGTAAGTTG
Source organism: Ctenosaura bakeri (assembly GCA_948474755.1). Lineage (NCBI taxonomy): Eukaryota > Metazoa > Chordata > Lepidosauria > Squamata > Iguanidae > Ctenosaura > Ctenosaura bakeri. The sequence continues at coordinate 362,460 of CAOLHI010000457.1, read as the reverse complement.
AGGGCAAATGGGGAAAGTGGAAAGAGGAGAGAGAAACTGGTACATTTTAAAAGCAGCTGAAAAAGTAGGTCAACAAAAGATTAATTGGGACTCTCCCTGTCAAGTCTGGACAATTGGAGGGTATGTGATAGCATGTACCCTATTAGCAGTTTAATTCTATTTTTTATACAAAAAAGATAGAAAGGAGAAGAGATGGATGCCTTTTTGTTCTGAAAAGAAAATCCACACAAGGATGGGCATAAAACACCATCTGGATATTTGTTTTTAAAAATCACTGACAACTAAAGCGACTAGTAACAAACCAAATTGTCCCATTTGAGGGAACTCCATATATGGCTCATTGCCTCTATAACAAGCAGGGATGGTGTTTTGACTCCAGATGATTTGAGCTACAACTCCTACCAAACCTTACTGTCAGCTGTGTTGACTGGAATTTATGGGATCTGTAGTCCAAAACATCTGGAAGGCCAATGGCTCCCTCTACCCTTGCTCTGTAGTGATGAAGACTGTAGTCTTCAGTATATGCCTCCTAGTTTTAAGACCCATTAAATACAATACATCAGCTATCTATTTAACTGCAGCCAAGGCTGTTTGTGAATTACTGCTCAATTTATTTTTACTTGCAGATAGATTATTTTATTTCTGAGATATTTGTGCTTTACTTTCTGATTTAGCAGAATGCCATAAAGAACTCTACAAAAGCAATTCCAACATCATCATCATCTTTACTGAAAACACATTTTCAAAATGTGCAATTGTTACTATCAGGTTGCATTCCACAACAAAGTATTAAAAACAGTTGATCCATGTAAGATGCTTCCATCCATCATATTCCATTAATTAAATACAATACTTAACTCTCCCCACTTGGCATGGATTCTGATTGCTCTTCCAGTCCCTATCACCAACTGAATGTGAAAACAAAGCCTAAATAACTGCATTTGAACACATCCTTTGGTTTTACTGCTCTCATTAAAGTACCATGTTCACGTGGAAACAACATTTAGAATCCCCTTTTTCCTTGCTTGTGAAAAATCTCTGCAACAGGCTTTTTACTTTCATGGCAAAATATAATTGTTCTAATTTTCCCCAAGACTTGAGCACCATCTAGTGTATATTAAAGTGAAATATCCTGCCCTAGCACTACCTTTCTGTGGTGGTGGAATTGCATGCCCCTATGAGGCAAGGGGCTATATTGATGGCAGCGTTGCTGCTAGCAGGGACTCCCACGACAGACAGGGTTTGTTGAGGAGCCAAGACAAAGCTGTATTTTTATCACCCTATCTGTTTAACTTGTATGCTGAACATATCACATGTAGAGCAGGATTAGATTCAGAGGAAAGAGGTGTGAAAACTGGAGGAAGGAACATCAAGCATTTAAGATGTGCAGATGACACCATGCTACTAGCAGAAAATGGCAAAGACTTGGAACAATTACTGAAGAAAGTCAAGGAAGAAAGTGCAAAGGTGAGTTTACAGTTGAACAATAAAAGAACAAAAATGACCACAGATGTTTTATATAACTTTAAAGTATATAATAAAGGCACTGAAATGTTAATTTTTTTTATACCTTGGCTCAGTCATTAATCAGAATGGATACTGCAGTCAAGAAATGAGAAGACAAGGACTTGGAAGGGCAGCTGTGAAGGAACTAGACAAAATATATCATTGAATTCTAAAGTTATACCATTGATTACTAAATATAGGATTGCTAAAATTAGTATTCCCAATTTGTATGTATGCTTGTGAAAGCAGGATAGTGAAGAAAGCTGATAGGAAGAAAATCAACTCATTTGAAATGTGGTACCGGAGAACAGTTCTGCAGATACCATGGACTACTAAAAAAACAAATGAATGGGTCCCAGAGCAAATCAAACCTGAACTGTCCCTAAAAGCCAAGATCACTAAACAGACACTATTGCATTTTCAATATCTTATGAGAAGACATGACTTGCTAGAAAAGGCTATAATGCTTGGTAAGGCAGAAGGCAGTAGGAAAAGAGGAAGACTTCATTACAGGTGGATAGACCCAATCCAGGAAGCCACAGCCCTGAGTCTGCAACTCCTGAGTAGGGTTGCTAATAACAGGGTGACTTGAAAGTCTCTCATTCAGATGGTCACCATATGTCATCTTGATGGCAGTTAAGAACAACAACATTTCAAGTAAAACCTGTACCATTTTGTCTACTTCTGCTTCTTGCTTAAATGCTATTCCAAGGTTTCCTCAGCAAAACTCTTCATATACAACAGCAATCTTTGTTGTAGATGCTTTTCAAAGTAAGATTTTATCTGTATACAAACCACAAAATTAGATTCCCAGTTAATATTTACAGCAAGGGTACTTTGTTGAAAGGTATTTTATACATAATGGTGAGACATCCAGTTGCTTTGAATTGTGATTGTGATCCAGTTGCTTTGAATTGAATTGTGATACAGGCTTGATTTAGGAAGTTTTATTTTGCTTTAATTATCCAAGAGGTGGATGAGGGTATTTTACTTCCATTAGTTCTGCTGGACCTCTCAGCAGCATTCATTACTTTTGATTATGGCATCCTTCTGAGCCATTTAGCTGATATGGGAGGTGGGATCACAGTTTTCTGGTGGTTTTCCAAGAAGGTGATGCTGGGGGATTGACCATTATGGAGTTCTTCGAGGCTCAACTGCATCTCAGATACCTTTTAACATTCACATGAACCTGCTGAAGAAGGTCATCCACTCTCTGGAAGCTCAGTACCATCATTATGCAGATGATACATAGCTGGATATGGATGAACAAACTGAAGTTCAGTCCAGACAAGATAGACAAGTTACTGAAAAGTACTGAAAACTAGTCCAAAGTACAACAGTCAGAACGTTTTTTGATGTAGGCTTTATAGATCATCTATCATCAGCCATGAAATAACCTGGGCTGTACTGGCTTTCTATTTGTTTCCTGCCAAGAACAATTCAAGCAGCTGATTTTGACTGATAAAGCCCTCAATGCTTGGTGGCTAGCATATCAGTAAGACTGCTTCCTGCCATATGAGCCTGCTTGTTAAAGACCTTGTTGCATGTCCAACCACCCAAGAGAGTCTAGGCTGAAGGATACATAAGGCACATCTTTTTCTATACCTGTATCTCAAACATAGAAGTACTTCCCAATTGAAAGTAGGTTTTGCTGCCATCTCTTTTTGAGTTTTTGACAGTCAAAGCTGTATAATTTAGGTGGGCCTTTGGGTTTATCAAATTTTGACCTTTTTTTTCCCAGCTTGAAGTTTCTAATTTATAAATGGGATGGCACACTTGTATATGGTACAGGAAAAATAAGGATGTTAAAGAATTTAATAATCATCAAATAAGAAGACCCCTTCTCAACACTTGGCAAAGATAGGATAAATTATACACTAGAATACTACTCTGGATATCCCCACATGAAGCGTTTCATAGAACTGAAAAAAAAAACACTCTGAAGACAAATGGTTAATCTATACAGATCTGATCAAACAGGCAGGAGGAAACTGCAGTTAAAAAACAAATGAAGGACTACTATCAGAAGGAATTAATTGTCTATGGCTATTATATAAACAACTGGCTCCAAGATTTAAAACCAACTCAGACTCTGATGGATTAGAATACAACAAAACACATTTGATACAATTTTATATTCAGGAGAAAATCACATGATCAATAAACTTTACAAATTTTTATTAAAAATAGAAATGGAACCAGAAATAATAATTAAAAAATATGATTGATTGAGCACAAAATTTTAGCCATCCAATCCAGTTAGAACACTGGGGAACATATGGAATATAAATGTACAATTTACTAAATGCTATAATCTGAGAAAGAATTACTATAAAATGCTTTTCAGGTGGTATTTAACACCTGAGAGTATAGCCAAAATGGAAAAGGGGACAAATGACAAACATTGGAAGTGTCAGGAAAAAAGAAACTTTTTATCATATGTGGTGGTTATGCAACAAAGCTAGAAAATTTGGGGGATGAATTCATATGATAATAACAGATATTCTAAATCTGAAATTTCCAGTGAAAGCAGAAATGTGTCTGTTAAATATGGTCTTTTTAAAGTATTTTTATTAATGATTTAATTACATAAAAAAAAGAGTGGATATACACCGATAGTAGATGTATCCCACTCCCCTCCCCCTGCTTCCAGGCTTACATTCTCCAGTTGAGTCTACTTTTGTTTCCATTTTCAAAAGAGAAGAACAATTACATTTGTTTCTTTCTTACATTTCTTGTACATTTATGTCTTTATCCAATCCAAGACTCCTTTCCATTCCCTTTCAAAGTTCTGGATAGGTTTATTTTTCAGAGAGAATGCTAATTTTTCTGTCTCTACCATATCCAGAACTTTTAGTTTCCACTCTCCTAAATCAATATCTTTCTTTTCTTTCCAGTATTGCGCATATGTCAACCTTGCAGCTGTTATCAAATATAATAATATCTTCTGGTGACCTCTTATCTCCCTTTGTTGCCCTAGCATGTTTAACAAATAAAATTCCGGTATCATTTCAAAATTCAGGTTACATAGTCTTTGAATTGCATCATATATCCCCTTCCAGAACTTTCTTGCCCTCCTGCAAGTCCACCACATATGAAAAAAGGACCCAATCTTTTCATCACACTTCCAACACTTCACATTCCCATTTTTAGTTATATTTTTGTAATCTTTCTGGGGTCATATACCATCTGTGAAGCATTTTATACAAATTTTCTCTTAAATTTAAATTTGGTGTAAATTTTATATCAATTTTCCATGCTTTCTCCCAAACTGCTAATTCAATTGGATGTCCCACATTCTGGGCCCATCTGACCATTGTATCTTTAACTACATCTGGTTCCATTTCTCTTTTCAATAATAATTTATAAAGTTTAGAAATACTCTTCTTTTGATTTCCCTTCATCAGTATAATTCAGTCTCTTTTCTCTCAAATCCGTACAATTTTTGATCAATTTTAAATCTTTCTTTAAGTTGTCACCTTGGGAACCAGTTTAACTCATATCCATCAGCCTTTAATACTTCTGCTGTACGCATTCTTGGTTTATCCCCCTACCATATAAATATTTCTTGATATGTTAATAGATTTTCTTGTTTTGTTGGGGCAATTTTATACACTTCTTGTGGTGAAGTCCATATTGGAAGTTTTGTATATTTCCGCTTTATTTGTAGCCAAACCTTTAGCAGTGTCTTCCAGATGCAATGATTATCAAACTCTTTATTCACCATTAGTCTGTCATAGCATAAATATCCATGCCATCAGAATCTGTTGTTTATTTCCTCCAATTCTTTTATATTTGTTCTCTCTAGTTGAATCCAGTCTTTAATCCAACCTAAACAACATGCGTAATAATAAATTTTCAATGATGGTAAGTCGAATCCTCCTCTCCCTTTTGCATCCTGAAGTGTTTTAAATTTTATTCTTGGCTTTTTCCCTTGCCAGATAAACTTTTGCAGGTCCTTCTCCCATTCTTTAAATATCTTCTTTCTTCCTATTATTGGTAAGTTCTGAAAAAGGAACATGAGCTTAGGTAATAAAGACATTTTAAAAGCATTTATTCTTCCGAGGAGAGATAAATTTAAGTTTTTCCATTTTTCCATATCATTTTTAATCTCTTTCCATGTCTGCGAATAGTTGTTTTCGAATAATTCTTGATTCTTTTTCATTATAGTAATTCCTAGATATTTTGTTTTCTTAGTTCATTGACATCCAGATTTGCTCTCCAAGTCAGCTTGCTCTTTTTTAGTCATGTTTAATGTCATCATCATTGTCTTTTCCTTATTTATCTTATATCTTGCCACTTGTCTGTATCTTTGTAAAATTTCCATCAATGCTTGAATTGATTCTTGTGGATCCTCCAAAAATATAATTACATCATCTGCAAAAGCTTTTAATTTCAATTCCTTTTTTCTTATTTTCAAACCTCTTATCTGTGGGTCCTCGTTTATTAAAGTCAACATTACTTCCAAAACAGCTATAAATAATAATGGTGATAACAGGCACCCTTACTGTACCCCCTTGTTTGTTACAAAGCTTGTCGTGAAATCTCCGTTGATTATTAACCTCGCAGATTGCTTTTGATAAATCATCTCAATCCATTTACAAAAATTTTCTCCCAGGTCATATTCTCTCAATACCTGATGTATAAAAGCCCAGGAAACATTATCAAATGCCTTTTCTGCATCCAAAAAGATGAGTGCAGCTTTCTTCCCTGGGTTTTTATCATAGTATTCAATTACATCTAAAATTGTTCTTACATTGCTTCTCATGTATCTGCTGGGGAGAAAGCCTGTTTGGCCTTCTTGAATCTTATCCTGTAATATCTGTCTCAACCGTTTTGCCAACACTGCCATAAAGATTTTTTAATCTATGTTCAACAAGGAGATTGGTCTATAATTCTTGACTTGTTTTTTTATCTTTACCCTCTTTGGGTATCAATATACTATAAGATTCTCCCCAGGATTTTGGTTTACCATATTTCTGTATTTCCTTCAAGGTTGCTTGAATTGGTTGAATCAATTCTTTTACAAATCTCTTATAACATAGCGCTGTGAAACCATCCGGTCCTGGTGCCTTGTCCGCTTTCAAATCCTTATGGCCGCTTCAATTTCAGTAATTGTTATTGATTTATTCAACTGTTTCTGTGCTTCCAGCAATATTTTAGGGATCCTTACTTTTTGAAGAAATTCAGACAGATTTTTCCCATATTGATGAGGGGATTTTGTTTCAAAAAATAATTTTCCAAAATATTGTTCAAATTTCTGCTTTATCTTCTCATGTTGAGTAATCAACTTCTTTCCCCATTTCAATTCAACAATTACGTTCCTCTCTTTCTTCTTCTTAAGTTTGTCTGCTAACCATTTCCCAATTTTTTAGCATGTTCAAATTGAATCAGTTTCATCTGTTTCATCTTTTTCTCTATTTCTTCAGTTAATTAAATATGTTAAATGTCATAGATGCTTAAATTATGATGAAATATTGCACAAGATTACCTTATATGGTAACATCTGCTAGAATTATCTGTTCTCAAAAACGTAACAGATACATTACCATCAGAGGAAGAATGGCTGTTAAAATTATATGGTTTGGAGAAATGGATAACCTGGCCACACTTCTAAGTGCAGGGAAAGACAAAACATTAAATAACTCCAGAAAAGACTGGAAACGTTTAACAAATTACTTGAGAATAAGATGGGGAAGTACATCACTATTAAGTATAGAAGAAATATAACAAATGGAAAGATGATCAGTAACTAGAAAATAACAATAGTAAAATTAATACTACAAGAAGATACAAAGGAAGAATTTTATCTGGTTTGTATTTATTCCTCCTTCGTATGAAAGTGAAAATCCAGTGCCAACTGTCTTACAATGTATTATAATTCCTTTTTTAAGTTAAAGATCTTTGTATGGCATTTAACAGTGGTTGGTCTTATTATATAAATAATAAAAATATAATTTTAAAACAACTGACCCGTTTTTTAAACAAACAATTTATTATTTATTTTTTAAGAGTATTTATCACCATTTAGCCTTCCAGAGTCTCAATGTGATGGGTAACAACCACTCCCCAAAAGCCAAGAAAACAACAACAACAAAGCATTCTTTGAAAAACAGATCAAAACTCTTTTTTTCAAAGATCGAAGGCCACATGCCATGAAGCTGTCATAGCTCCCAGTCAGAAGCTCAGTAGGGAGGGAGCCAGCTTCCCTTGGGGGGATGTTGCACTATGGAGGTAGAACTGTAGGAAAAACCCTGCTTTGTATAGTCATAGTATAGTTATGGTTGTAGAATGATGTTGTTATGATTTTAGTGTGTAGTGCTCAGAGGCCCCTGGTTGTCAGAAAAGTCATAAAACAACAACAAAAACAAAACCTAACTCCTGTGTATTGATTATATCTCAAGCATATGAAGCAATTCTTAGAAATTAAAGCAAATTACAAGCTGAGTTTATTCACCCTTGCTCATAAATAAATTCTTCTGAGTTCAGTAGGTCTAGGGCAAATGAGTATTGGAAGCAATGGGATTTAAGCAGTATAACTGTGTACAGGATTGAAGCTAAAACATTTCCCTATATGAGCAAGAGACACTAAGGTTAATTATGAACTTTTATAGCTTGGCAAATGCATATAACACATCTAACTTTATAACCTTCTGCTGCCGGGTCAATTCATGTTTTATACTCAAGGCAACAGCAAAGCTTCCATTAGTTTTAATAGATAGTGGTTCTTTTACTGTTTCTTTACCTCTGACCTCCCCTTGAAGTAACTTTTGTTGCTGCCGACCACAAAGACTTAACTCAAGGAGGCTTCTGGCTGTATGTGTGGTAGCAAGAAATGTCATGTGCTTTTGCTCAGCCACTCAACATTGTTCATTTGCATGTTCTCACTGCATGCAGAAGTAGCAAGGGCTGAATACATTCTTTGCTATCAAACAGTTTCATAACTTTTGAATGGTTTCAGAGAGTGTAAAGAAACTTTGTACAAATGATGTCTGTTTTCGGCAAAAGACTCCTTCTCTTTGAAATCAGTGTATGACTGTTCATTCATCTTCCTTCCACCTTTCTTCTTTTTTTCTTTTTAAACTGCAAAAGCTCATAACATTTCTTCAACCTTTTTCAGACCCCCTGTGGGGACACTGCAGCCCCCCAGGGGTCCGTGGACCCCAGGTTAGGAAGTGCTGCAACAGATCACCCCTGTGTGCCTTCTTCTGTATCATTATGAGTGGACATAATGAAGCAAGTTTAAGGTTATTTCACAAAACATCTTTTTGGACAATGAATTTAAAAGTGATAGCACTGACTGTTATTTTTACCCCATGTAAATGCATTCTGAAAATGATACAATGCAAAACTATCTTGAGGTGAAAAGAGCTAAATTTCACTCTGTGAAGATTAACTGATGCTTCAGAAACTGGGGTGTCCAAAGAAGCCTTTAGTCAAACCTCTGGAGAGAGACACACACAAATACAGTGCCAAGAAGAATGACAAAGCAGCAGAAAGCAATATTTCATGGGTTTAGGGTGGAGAAATCAACATTCAGCTTGGACTTTGATTCCTTAAGGCTGTTAACCCTCTTTTAAATGACTGCTGCTGCTGAGTATCTTTTTAAAACAAGTTGTCAGAAGCAGGCTGTTTGTTCAAAGATGCATTATCATGTCACTTTAAAGGCAAGTAGTTTATCACAGCAACTTTTACTGGGCATTTCTATGCCTAATGGGATCGACCTTCTCCTGTTATGTTATTGGCCTGCCCAGAAATTCAGGTTCTGAGAAAGTGCTCTCTCCCAGTTCTACTCAATCACTACTTCTGTCCTTATTGTCACATGGTGCATACTTGGAACTGGAACACCCTTGATGGCCTTGCCTCAGACTTTGCTCCTCCTCAGCTATGAGCAGACAGCTGCCTCAGATTATTCTGCTACCTCAATTTCCTTTGGCTACCTAGTTGTGTATGAGAACATGGTGTAGTGTTTTAAGCACTAGACTACGACTCTAAGAGACAAAGGTTCCAATCCCCACTCAGCCATGGAAAGCCACTGGATGACCTCGGACAAGTCACAATCACTCATCCTTTGACAAAGACAATGGCAAACATTCTCTGAAGAAACCTTAGCAAGAAAATCCTATGAGAGGGTTGCTGTAAGTCAGAGTCAATTTGAAGGCCCATAAAAATGACAGGGAGAGAAAGATGTTCCCTAGTAGCTCAAGTATGAGTACTGTGCAAGATCAAAACAAGATGTAATGCACACTCACCCAAAATTTGTGGCCAAGGTACCACCCAGGGAAGATCCAATGATCATTCCTACTCCAAAACAGAGTCCAAGTTTTCCCAGAGCATCAGCACGTTTGGCAGGAGTAGTCAAATCTGTTATGACCATTTGAGCACCTGCAAAGAAAATGGAAAATAACTGGTTCTCAGTGCAGTATTGAAAGAAAGATGTGGCTTTCCCCTTTGAAATATATTACTTGTTCAGGGGCTTATCCAGAATCCATGGGTACAAATCATTAGAGAGCATAAATATGACCCCATTTAATTTATGTTCTCACATCCAGGGCTTGTTTTAAGGTTGGAGGTGAAATGTCTGATAGGAAAGAGCAATTTTTACTCATGAGTTCCTAACTTAGGCCATTTCCACACTAGACTGTTATAGAACTATGATTCCATTTGCAACATCCTATTTCGGAGGGGCTGGCCTTAAACCTGAATGCCAAAACACAGGTTTACCATCACAGGACTGACTGATAGGCAGAGACAAGGAAACGGCCCTTTCAAGTAGTGCTCTCTCTTACAAACTCCATCCCCAGGTAAGTTTGCCAACAGCAGTTCTCTCATCACTTGCTGGAAATTAATTATGAAAATTTTATTCAAACAGTTGTTCAGAAGGTGAGACAGAGAGTGGTTTAACAGCAATGCTGTAGTAGAACCAGGGCTTTCAGGGTCAAAGAGCTGACACTTTTGGATTAGCAGGAATGAGTGTGCCATCTGTCACCACCATTGCTGCACTCCCAGCTTCCCTGTTCCCACAGAGCTTAGCTGCAATCTTCACAGAAACTGGAGAAGAAGATGGATTTTCTCAACAGCAGTATATTGCCGTGAACTATTCTTGCTTTCATAGAAAGTATTTGGACATGGCTTGATTTGGAATTGCTCCTACTGGAGATGAAAACTGTTAGGACTGGTTTGTAGATATGGTTCAACACAGCTGTCTGCATTTCTGGACTTTCTTTGAAGGCATGACTGACTACAAGGACTATTATGAGCACATAACTTTCAGAAATTACTGGCACACAACTGTTCAAGAATGGGAAGTAGAGAGGTATTTAGCTGCTGCTGTTGTGCTGTTGGTATTCTTTTGTTAAATTTTTAAAGTGGGGATTCTGTAGAATTCCATGGTAATTATCTGTATGGTGTTGTGATTTTTGTAAGAGTTTCGGAAGGCTTGTTTGGATACAAAGGTGGAGGTGGAGTGTCCAAGGCTGCAATCTTAGTCTGGAATCCTATTTAATTAAGTAACTGACCCCTGCCAAACCTGACGGAAATGTCATTCTTCTGCACTCCAATCACCTGCAGAATGGACTTCCTTTCCCCCATGCAGTTGGTACCCGGTAAAGCAGGTGGGTGGGTGGAACTATGATTGTGGTAATAGTGTCACAATCATGACTTAAGTGATTGTGAATAGGAAAAAGTTACCTACATTTAGTCATCTGTAACTTAACAAAGCAGTTGATACAGGCTTCTGGCCTTATACAGGTATATGTTGGATTAAGTTCTATTTAACTCAATAGATCTTACTATTATCACGGTTATGATATGTCTGGTGAGAGCACTAGATATCCTTTTGATATCAAATAATTTGGCCTTTGTTTGACCTTTCTCTGCCACCCTACTCCACGTGTTTGCAGAGGTCCACCGGACAAGCACGTATTAGGCACGGCCGTTAATGGTTGTACATTCCAAACCCCATTTAGGCAGGCAACTTAAGCCTCTCTGATGCTTCAGGGAAAAACCTTCTTGCAAACCAGCCTTGCTCAGCACGAATCTTTACAAAGACACACGGCCAAGTGCCGAGCCATTCCTTTATGTTGGGCCATTTGCATACTGGCCATTCAATTGTCATCAAGCGCTAAGCTCATCATGTAAAATCTGACCTTTCCCAACTCCTTTGTCCAGCTCCAAATTTCCTTTGTTCTCACCGAGCATGGCATGGCCTGTAGGTAAAATCCACCCTATAAAAAGTCCCCTTTTCCGAGCGCTCCTTGGAACACTTTGGATCACCCTGGACTTCTATCCAGCCTTGCTGCCGCTCTGTCCAGTGATGTTTTCCCCTCAGTTCCCAATAACTGAGTCTGCCTCCCTTTTGTAACACTTTGGACTACCTTGGACTTCCATCCCGCCTTGCTGTCGGTTTGTCCAGTGAGCTCCCTTCAGTGAACCGCGCTGAGTTTCTTCCCCTGCAACCTCCTCTTCTCTCCAGGACTACGAGACCAGGTGTCATATTACCCATTCCCCAAAAGCTCTCTATTTCTATTTCTAGTTAGCTGTGTGCATGTGGTGTCTTTTATGTTGGTTGTCCTCAATAAATGTTGCATTCACTATTTTAAAACCTTGTCTGACTATGCTCTCTGACCTGAAGCCGTAGACATAGGGTTAAAGATCCTAGCTAGAGTTACCCTGCCTCTTGTTAGCTTAAGAGAGTGCTCGAGCTTAATTTCCCCATCTTGTGCTTTTATTTGGTTATTTGGGCGCCCCTCTCGGGACCCCCAACATACAGGGTAGCATTACTTTGAGGTAGACAAGCACATGATTTCATCATCACAAAATAAAAATAAGACAGGCAAAAACCAACCTAGATCAGCTTTCCCCAAACAGTTCTCCGCAAATCTTTTGTGCTACAAGTCCCATTCTTGACAATCAACCATGCTGTCTATGCTGATGGGATCTAGTGCAACAAGTTAGGGAAAGTGCAACAAGTTAGGGAAAGCATGGCTAGGTTATCTCACTTCCTATCTTGCTGATCAATTCTACATTCCTCCCGAAGTCACTTTGACTCATTCCTATCATATACAACATCAAACAAGCTGACTGCATTTTTCACATAATCAGAGGTGAGTTAAAGGACACCTTCCTAGTGTCCTAGTTTGACTCTAAGAGCTGGAACATGAGTAGACTGATTCCAGCATTTGCGTACTCTGTTAACATTACCTGGTAGTCCATGCATAAAGATGGATGGGAACCTGGAAAGAACGAGCAGTGGGACACTGGTGGAAAGAGACAGAAGGAAGAAGCACAAAGATCCAGCCAGATATGAAAGAGTTAAGGCAGCCCTGGTTCCAAACTGGTCTGCAAATCTGGAAAAGAAACAGACTATTCAGAAACTGAATTGAGTTGTTGTTGTTGTTGTTTTAAGAACCACTCAGCTGGAAAACTTGTTCTGGCTTTCTTAATCTCAAATACACACAGATCCTATTCAACCATCATCAGATAGTCAACAGAACTAAGGAGCACTAATCAAAGATAAATTATCAAAAGTATCCTAAATGCATATGCTCTTTGCCTTTTTAGAAAGCAATATAGTATTTCAGCTGGCCAAATGCTTTCTTCATTTCCAAAGGGAATCTCACCTGGAGAGAAAGTCTCCATGGCCCTCCTTTGTGGAAGAAGAGGACACTTTCTGAAATTCCATTTGTAAGCAAAATCAGTTGTTGATTAATAGACATTCATAATTACAAGCTGACTTTGTTAATACTGCATGAGCATCCCTTGTACTCCATTATACCTCATTTTCAGAGGGCAAGATGTCTTGGATAAAATATAACTAACAGAAAAAGATGCATTTTCTTAGAAGAATTAAATACAGGACAGTTTTTAAAACCTACAGTTAGTTTGACCTTATTCTTAATGTTTAGATAATCAGAGAATGTTAACTTTAGAGAATGCTTCAGCCACAACCAAGCTTTTTACAGTCCCATTTACTTCAAAGTAACATTAAGTGTGTGCCTAGATAAGTACAATTAAACTAAAATGCTTAAGTTTGGCTGGATCATGCCCATTATTAACAGCATTTCATTTTTGCCTAACTACCACCATTCAGTACCTAGAGGAATGTAGCCCCTTAAGCACCAATTTGAGGCTAATTAAATTCTAGTGACACTAGGAAGGATCCATTAAAAAAACAAACAAAACAAAACCATGAGAGTCAACTCTCATTTCTCTCCACTTTCTCAGTTTGCTATATTGCAGATTGTGAATCAGGTTCTTCTTCCCTAATTACAAATCCCATTGCTCCTCAACAATATGTACACTGGCTAAATTTAAAGGGAGCTACAGGATTCTTTCAGATTGTCCTAAAGAAATGTGAGTTCTCCTGATATAGCTGTTTGATTTTTTCCAGGTTTTTTCCCCACTTGTTATCTTCCCAGCATCCACCCATTCTTTTCTTTCCGAGCGTTGTTCATAGGGATTTCTTGGATCTATGCTAGGGTTCTTCATTTTTTTTAAAAAAGTAGAGGGTTTTTTTTTAATGCTGAGGTGGCACTTCGGTTTGAAGGGCAAATTTTCTCCTCTTTGAGAATTTTTTTTAATTTAAAAAAAAAGAGTTATAGAGTAATTGTAAAAATTGTCACATCATTGATACATTATAGCACTGTAACTCTTTTCTTTCACTTACTTTTTTTTTTAAAGAAAGGAAGAGAAGGGAAAATATTTTTTCTCATATGCCTTGGAAACAACCCCCCTTCAGAGTAGGCATCAAATGTTACAGCTGGTGTCAGGAATTGCCACAAAATGGCCCAGGACAAGAGAAATATCATTTAGATATTATAGAAAAGTCTGAAAGTTGCAGAAATAAATACTGTTGAGCCTCTGGCACATCTGAGCTGACATTACAGGTATCATTCTTGATGTCAGCCACTACTCTTTCAACAAGTGAGATTTACAGTCTTCTTGTAAGGATTCAAACTCATAACATTTCACTCAGATCACTCATTTCACTAAAGATACAAGAACGAGCATTGTTTTCACAACACCCCTCCCTCCTTTCCCTATATTTCTTCTTGACTTCTTGTAATTGTGTGAATGTCCTTACTTATGAGTTTTAAAAATAGGAACTAAACAATCCAACTCCTTTTCTATTATATGGTAGGAAGAAGTCTTTCATTCCTCTTATGCTTGGATAGGAAATCCAGATGGTTATTTAAATTATTTTCCTGAACTGAAAAATTAAATGGTATTACTAATTGCAAATAATTCTGCCATTCCACAAGGTTCACAAGAATATTTTTTATATCTACCTCCCAAATACGGGACCTCCCAGAAGTTGAAGAACACCAAAGAGCATCTGCAAGTAGCCAAATCCGACTGCATCCAAACCGAGGCTTGTTGCTAAATACTAAGGCAAGGTGGGAAATCAAAGAGAGGGGTTATACATCATATTTCTCAATGACAGAGACCCTAACAATAAATCCTATTATTTTAGTGGAGACAAGGGCTATTCCTTTTCCATATCCAGAAGACCAAGATCCATCCCCTTCATAACTTGTTATCTAATGGAGAGCAGTCTTGGTTTAGAACACTAGTAGGGAACGTGGGGCCTTCTAGATATCATTGGACAGCAACTCTCATTATCCCTAACCAGTAGAGTTAATATTAAGGGATAATGCAAGTTGCAGTCATACAATTTCTGGAAGTTCCAGTTTGCCAATTCCTGGTTCATGGTATAACCATGTCATGTCTTAATTTTTATTAGTTGTTTTTCATACCAGCAGCTTGGTTAAATCAAGCAACGTCAACTGTCCTACCAAGTGTTCCAATAAGAAGTACAATAAACATTTACTAGGGTTAGGGTGTAGGACTCTTGCAAAAATGGAAAAATCACAAATATCAAGATGTGTGTTTATGTATCTGTGATGAGGAGGCCAAGGCATGGCGGGGAAGATGGGCACCCAGGGTCCAAATCAGATCAAGGAAAGGTGGTGGGACAACATGGTTGCCTTGTACTTCCTCTCTCTCTCGTTCAAATTTACAATATCATTCACTTCACAAATTATCTCTACATTACTATAGACAACAAGTGTGTTCACAACATAAAGAAAGAAAGCATATAAGCTTAATCTGAAATGTCCTTAAAATACTTATCTAAAGATAGAATTTCCTATGTCCCTCTTATAAAAATTAATTCTTTCTGTCCTTTGTTGCTTAACTCCTCGTATTCTTTCTTAAATGATTCTACCACATTTGAAATTCTTGGTTACATAGATTTTTCCTTCTTAAAAATCTCTTCCCTCATTTTCTTTTCCTGTACTTATTGGTTATTCTCTAGATGTTGATTTCCAACAATAACTTAACAACTACCGGTATATTTCTTTTAAGCATGTTCTACTTGCTTACAATTTTCTTGATTTTGCTTTGCCTTTTTCTGTATTCCGCCCATGGTCAGCATTCTTTTCTTTATTACTTTCACATTCTTTAAGTGGTCTCTCTCCCTTAATTAAATCTTTTTTTGTTATTTTCATCTTCATGCTTATTTTCTTATCCTACCATTTTGTACCTAATCCTATAATTCTCATGTTTTTTCCCCTTCCACCAAGTTCCTTGTTTTATTCTTTCTCTTTGTACTAGTCATATATTTTATCTTTCGAGTGTCTAATCTTACCACCCCTAAAGGGTTCAGATATAAGCACCACTATTCCTTTATTCCTTTTGTGGCTAAATTCCCCCCTTTAGCTTCGACTTTGTACTTCCTCTCTCTCACCCGCCTCCTTCCTTGCACCTGTGTGTGTGTGGGGGGGTATTGGGAGAGGGTTTGTGGTGCTGAGAATTAGCCAGGCACAGGCTGGTGGTGGTGGTCAAGGAGGAGGACTAGAGGTGTGTTTTTAGAGGGCTGTATAGCCTAATCAGCCACCAGGAGGGAAGGTTCCCCCAGAAAAGAATCACCTGGGGGGAAGGGGTTGGAAAAACTCACAAATAATCTAATCCATGAAAGTCAAACCTGCAAATGTGGAGGACTGACTATAAAGCTATAAAATAAGCCAGAGCCTTTGAAGTAACAGTTATGACCATTTTCTGTTTTCAATCACAACTTACATCATATTGCCAGATTTTAATCCTTTATTATAAATACTTATTCGTTTCCTATAAATGCTGGTTTTATTTAATTATTTATTTAATAAATATCTTGCCTTTCTCTTGGCATAGGACCTGCAGTGGTTTACAACTGGTTTACAGTTTTCAGCTGAAATCTTATGTTACAAAAGTTTTAAAAAAGCAATTAAGCAAACAATTCTTTTTAAAAAACACATGGTTAAAACAGTTTAAATAGATATAAAACGTAACTAAAAAGATAAAAGCACAGCATATTATTTTCAAAATGCCCTTCTGCCACATTATTTAAGATCCAAAGGTATGCTTAAATAAAAAGGTCTTTTCCTTTTGATAGAAAGAGAGTAGGGAGGGAGCCCACCATACCTTCTGTGGAAAGGAATTTCATTGCCTAGGAGCAACCACTAAGAAGCCTCTTTCCTATGTCCTCAGCAGACAGAACTGCAGTTGTGGCAAGTCCTCCCCCAAAGATTTTTAAATTTAAAAGAAGAAAATGGTGGTGGTGGTTCTGACAACCACTGTCCTTAGGTTGTTGTTGTGTTTTTTGAGGTCATTTCTAACTTATGACAACCCTAAGGCAAAGCTATCACAGGGTTTTCTTGGCAAGATTTGTACAGAGGAGTTTGCCTTTGTCTTCCTTTGAGGCTGAGAGAGTATGACTTGTCCAAGATCATCCCATGGGTTTCCATGGCTCAGCAGAGGTTCAGATCCTGATCTCCAGAGTCATAGTCCATGGTCTGGCTCTCAAACCATAGCACCATAATGGCTCTCTCCCTGAGGTTAGGTCATCATAAATCTGCCAATTCCTGACTGGAGACCAGTCCCCAGAACTCAGAAGGTACTTACAGCCATCACTGAGTTTGTGGACTTTGGCCTGATCTGGAAGGACAACTTACTTTGCAAGGTTAATTGTCCTGACTATTGTCATGCATATATACATATATGCATGACAATAGCTGAAAAAAGTAACTGAATAGCACTGTTTTCAGGTAGAACCTGGATCCCAGAAAGATAAAAACTGAAGCAGATTTAATAAAATTATTAAAAATGGGTGTTTACAGAAGGAACATAAATATATTTGAGTTCATACTAATATCATACACTCCTTTACAGAAAAATATATCTTTAGTGAACACTGACATTAACTGAAATGGATGCTTTTACAGTGTTAAACAAAACAGCATAACTGATAGATTTAAAAAAAACAAACAGATATGAAAGTTCCAATTAGTTTCTCATTCTCTGCCCCAGGACTCATCTAGATTATCAAGAAGTTACAACCTATTTTGCCTCTGCTTTTGAGGGGCTTTTACATCTCCCCACATTCCTCATGTGCTTCCCAAATGTAGCATTTTGGGAGTGGGTGGGGAAGGAATCCATCATTCCTGATCTCTTCTATCTTCTAATCCCCTCCCCTTCTCCTTCTCATATTGGCCTTGTCTCCACCTGTATTGCATCCAAATTCCTGTTTGAAAATTGGTGGGGTTTGGAAAAAGAAAACCTCAAGTGATCTTATGCATCACAGATACTTTTTCAAAATTTCAGTCACTATAATGTTTTAGCAGTAGACTACCACTATACAAAAAGTAAAGCAAAATGGGAGAAAATGGCTTTAGCATGTAGGAAACTCAAAATTCTCAAATGGAGCATAAAAGTATGAACAGTTAATATGCACAGTTTCACATCATTGCCCACAGAAGATACAGCCAAAAAACTAAACAAAATCAACTGTAACAATAGGTGCGCATATGGATTTGGAATTCAAAATGTCCAAAATTTTACCAAGAGAGAAGAAAGTACCACATTCTGCTTAGGTTTAAAAAGCCATGGCCGTTGATGGGAATGACTGGGAAATACTCTGGGACAAGAGAAGAGTTATCTGGATCTCAAAATAAAACAAGTTAAGAAGAGCAAAGAAAATCACCACATTTGGCCAGTCTGTTGTCTTTCCTACCTTTATCATTGTAGAATCCTAATGCAAACAAATATCAGAACATGAAAGAGTTCCTCTTTTCTCTAAATACAATATGCTTCAGCCAGTATTCCTAAGCATCTTCTCCTTACCTTGCAATCACAAACATTTTAATTACACAGATAAGAACATAACAAACACAGTCTTGCTCTGAAAATCTTTGTTCCATTCCTCTTCTCCTTTAACAAGCAAATTTGTGAAGTTCTTAATGATTTTCCATGCAATAAGTGAATGGGCTTCTGTTTATAAGCTCTTGGTTCCCCTCTCTCACACAGAAAGAAGCTTCTACTACCATAATGCTAGCAAGTTGGAAATGCTATCAAGACAAAAGGTGACTGTAGATCTCCTTTCCCCACACACTGCAAGTGTTAGTTGCATTAATTACCCACCCCACCACCATTTTCCATTTGCAGAATGAATGCAGGTGTGCATGGAGAGTTGGGGTCTCTGTCTCTGAGCTATTGCCCTATATGGGCTTGGACCATGAGTCTGAAGAGCAGGGTTCAAATCCTCACTCGGCCACGGAAACTGACCAGATGACTTTGCACAAGTCATACTCAACCAACCTCAAGAGGAAGGCAAAGGACAAGCTCCTTTGAACAAATCTTACCGAGAAAGCCCCATGAGAAGTTCATTTTAGGGTTTCCATAAACCAGAAGCAACTTGAAGGCACACCACCACCACCACCACAACAATAACAACAACAACAACAAGGGTTGCCATATCAGGACTATCCCAGGTCCTGAGATGTGTGACAGTAATCTGGCTGTGATGTCTGTCATCTCATTGATCATCAGGGTTAATTTGGCAGACCTGAGATTTCAGAGCCAAAACTGGAGATCTACGGATGTCCCTTTGTGATGTCACAGAAGGCAGGCTCTTATGATGCCACTAATCATGAGAGGTTATACATAAACCAGGCTGCCCAGAATGTACCATTCAAATAAAAGAACACCAAGTCTAACAAATGAGAAGCACATATTTGTGCTTACCTTTTTGTTCCGTGTCCTCTTACCCTCAAATTCTTCCCCTTGCCTTGAGAACCAGAGACCAGAGTCCAGGCCCTCAGATCTGCCAGCCCTAATCCTCAATCACACTAGCAGTCACAGGGGCAGCTAAGATACTCAGTTACCCTCTTCTTCAGGCATGAATGGGACTGATTCTGGCTACAGGAAGGTCTCCTCTTGGCTGGGCATCACCACCAAACCTGATATGCCACAGCATGAAGCCAGCATTCCAACAGCAGAGTTCACACAAAGGGCGGGGGGCTGTTTCTGAAACTGCTCCAGGGCCCTGACCACCTTAATCTAATCTTTGACAAGAGCAGCCACCCCACCCATCTCTTGTTCTGAAAGAAAGAAAAACTGGTCAAGTGGATCTCTGGAGAACTGCTAAGGACCAAATGTCTCACTCTCAGGGTTCCTTCTTCAGAGCTAGGTATTATGCAATAGTTTGGAGCCCTCATTACAATGAATAATCCAGACGGATATTTAAGGGTTGTATTGTCCATATATTTAGACTAAACATGTGTAATGTAGGCAAGCAAAACATTTTTACAAATGAAGAAAAATACCACATTTTGCTCTTCTTATCTCAGCAAAGGAAGATATAGGCTTCCTCCATGTATTTGGCAGGTTAGGGACTGGAGCACTGTCAGAAAACAGGACTGGTTGAAAACTAGAATCCATGTGCTGTACTGTAGGGAACATGGAAAACCAAACAGAAGCTTAGTATTCCCCCCTCCCCCAGCTCTCTCTGCAAGCAGTGCACATGTAGGAGAGGTTTCAAGAGAGCCTTTGTAGGCAAGAAGAACTGATGAAAAAGTAGAACCCTTGTCAAATCAATGGAATTAATAGAAACGTCAAAAGAGTGAGTAATCAGATAACAGGACTTCAAAAGGTTGGGGCTTCCTGTACCTTCTAAGTTGCTTTCGCCTATCGCTGCCAACTTGCTTTCATTATAAGGGGAATTGCTTTTTTCAGACAGCCACATATATATGGAGTAAATAGTCTTCTTCTTTTTAAAATGCGTTTATGGAGAGGGCATACCATCAAGCAATGGTGGAGATGTGTGGAGCAACATGCCACTTTTTCAAAGGCTAGTTTGCCAGCCCCACAAAGGAGTAGAAGTTCGTACTCACGGGTACAATCCCAATCTGCATGAACATGCAGCTCAGGTCCACAGCTGTTATCAGGTACGTAACTTGGATCACCCATTGCGTTGAGGTCATTTTTACTCTTGGAGCATCTTTTCCCAAAGGCTGTTCTCTCTGTAGGGCTCCTACATTCATGCTGCCCAGGAAAAGTTGTCTAACACATCCGCTTTCTCTGGAAGAATGAAAATCAAAATGAACTTTCACCTGGGGAGGAACCTACACTTATTAACAGGTAAAGTGCAAAACAGGTTTCTGCTTGGAGGTGGAGCGTGATTGCTGAGTCACCCCTGAACTACCCTTTTTGTGACTGTAGCATTTTGGTGCAGACAGCGGCTAAGCTGGCCTCTTTGACACCACCTGCTTAGACAAAAATAAATCCAGTGTGCTTATGTTGTGCACTGGAATTACTACTGCATTCAACGTGATTGTAGTTATGCAGCACAATTCTATGCATGTTCTCTAAAAAGAAGCTCCACTGTGTGTTCTGTGGGATTTACTTTGTAGCCTATATAGTCAGTATTGTAGTCTTAGAGAGCCAGAGGTCTCTGTCTCACCAGAAATGTGTGTGTGTGTGTAATTGTTACTTTTATGCAGTAGTATGGTATTTGTTACTTTTGCCCTACAGTTTCTAGATCCTCCACCCAGCACGATCATAAGCCACGCTGGTTGGGAAATTGTGGGAGTTAGCCCTTTGATATGCTATTACAATGTATGCCAAAGGGCCTGGCAGGTTGTCTAGAAATTAGTGTATAATAATTTTTTTTTTAAACCAAATCACATTGTATGTCTGATCTCCTTCTGGTCCACACCTTCTTTCTTCAAAAGACAACTACTGCAAGTCAAAAATGAAATCGGTTGTTAAAAGGTGCTGGAACAAGACAGTTCTGGTCCCTGAAGTACAGTAAATTTCCCAGCACCCAAAAGATGTGCAAGTAAATTACAAAATAAATACGTGAAAGCAACACTAAGCTTGATAATTACGTTGTCACTGAAAAAGTGTTTACTTACAGACTAATAGCAGGTCAGTGGCAACATACAGTTTTGCTGAGATTAAAGAGCTCTTCTTCACTTGCATTTGCTGTTAAACTGAAAGCAAAGGAAAACCACGCTTCCTGGTTTGGACCTCACAAGGGGCCGTGTGCAAACTGTCAACAATGAGTAGAAATGTAAAACTAAAAAGGAGCATGCAGAACAGTGACGCTCCTTTCTGATCAAAAGAGCCTACATTTTGCAAGCCTGAGCATGCAATGTGGCCCACAGCTTGAAGAAGTTTTGTTTTGAGACTACAACTGGCCATGTTCGCACGTTCAGGGGGCTGTAGTACTCTCACCACAAAATATAGCTGTTGTTCCTGCTCTTAATATTGGTTTGCTTATTCTCCAAGTGCAATTTTAGCTGTTGCCCTTGCACCTATTCTTCTGTGAATGCACAGGGACTTTCCAGAAAACCATTGTACTGTATGTGCATATACACTTGTTAACTTATGACTTCATGGGATCTAAACTTCTATTGTGTTCTATTGTATTCTTCCTCCATTGTGGAGGAAAATGGGTAATAGCCATCACCGCTTACTGCACTTTTATGTTGGGTAGGCCATTTTTGGAGAAATGTTACAGACTTCTAACATCACTGGTGAGAATCAGGGACAGATAGAGCAGTCTTCTTCATATCTATGTCAGCATCACATGCATTGTTCATGGATGCGTCCAATCTGATTCTGCATCAGTCAATGATTTTTTAAAAACAGTTTACATTATATGTATTTGTTGGGAAAGTATTAAATAAAATGTTTTATGCATTTTAACCTTAGAATATGTACTTTATATGCCTGTCATATGCTGCCAGTTGAAATGTACTTTCACACTTTCAGGCTGCAATCCTGTATGGCTCGGTGTAGCACAGTAGTTGCACATGCAGACCTACACTAAGCTGAGCCATAAACCAATTCCCTTGGGCTTATCCTAAATTCTCTGAAGCCCTCCCCTTCCGCACAGCCAGACTGTGCCTCCTGGAGAGTAGGCAAGATTAGAAAAGCATCTGGCTATGTTCCTGTAGCCAAATGTGAAATAATTACATCAGAGCAGAGATCTGCTGAGGTGCTCCAGAAGTTTCAGCATTTCTGTAATAATTTCCCATCTGGCCATGAGGACACAGTCTGATGCTTCTCTGATTCTGCTGTCTCTACAAAGCATGGAATGGTTGTGTGGAAGGTATTCACAGCAGCTGTGAGGTAAGTGGGTAGGGGGAGGAAAGGAATATCAACCTCTGCAGCACCCAAAAAAGGAGATACATAGGAATAAGGGAAGCTCATCGTTCATGTGCCACTAAAAGGATGCTGACCTAAGTATGACAGTGTCCTCCATCCACCACAAACAGTAGACTAGTTTAGTGGCTCCTGGGCAAGTTGTGTGGAATATACAGCTTTGACTGGAGAATTACAGCTGGAGAATTCAAAGAGAACAGCTGGAAGAATGTCTTTGCTGCCACCCAGGAACTGCCGCTTGAAGCAGTTGCCTCACTCAGGCCGTTTCTGCATGAGGTGGATACATCATAGCAGTGTTGAATTCTTACACTCCGGTTGCATGTTGTATCATTTTAGCATCGTATTTTTCCTCGTGGTTCTGTATGTTTTCAGCACCTAGAATGGTTCACTGTGGTTCACTGTGATGCGAAACCGCTGTATGCGAACCCAAACTGGTTCTGCTTTGGTTTTCGCCTACATGCAGAAGCGTAGCATTGAGTCACATCGCAGAAGTGGCTGGCTATGGGCATTCCCAGGCTGTCCCTTCCATCATTTCCACCCCTATCTCTCTCTGCCCATCAAAGGACAGGCTGCCATCATTATTGTCTTCCTGTGTTAAACGGACAGCGGGAAGAGAGTGGATCTGGTAGCAGACTGTTAAAATGTGTTTTTTTCCATATTATCAACAAACATACATTCCTATGCACAAATATAGCAACACAGAAATGTGTTAAAATATGTGTGTGTGCTTTAAAAAACAGACCAATCAGCGATGGCAGGGCAGGGTGAGGGAGGGGAATGGGAGTAGCCAAGGATTTGCTGTTGTGGATGCAGCAACCGCTGTTCTCCACAGTAGTACAATGTAAATGGGGAGATGCAGACAGCACAGTTTCTGAATTTCTGAATTCAGTTTCCGAATCAGAGTATAAAAACACTGCTCTTGATATGCAGTAAACCGCTCCTCCCCTCTTGTGTGGAAATGGCTGCAGACTAATAATAGGATGAGACATGTGAATTACTTCTCAAATCCTGAATAAATCTAATGTCACCCCAACATAGTTTTAATCAGAAGTGTTAATTTCTTGGCATTTAAAGGTCAGAAATAGACAGGCAATTGATGAGTACATTAATCAAGTATGCACTATGGATAAAATAATGTGTGATAATCAGAGCTTGAAACAATAGTTTGAAATATAATTATTCACAATTATAGTTCCAAGACCTATTCACTCCCAATAGTTAATCACCATTGTATTTACAGTTTTTTAAAAATAACTTCAGTATCTCAAAATTAACTATCCTTTAGTTGTTTTTTGAAATCTGAATGTGACAATCCTCAGGCTGTGTCATAAATATGTTTTCTTCTTGTCCTTATCTTTGTCACACCCAGCATTACTTTTAATTATAATAAAAGTTACTAAATAATAATAGTCATGCCACCAAAGGATGAAGGTGTCTCTCTTTAATGTATAATTGTAGTGTAACAAAGCTATTCTGTAACAAGAGTGAAAGAAACTTAAAAGTATAGTTGTTATTTTGCATCTAATTTTATGTGTGTGCCAGGAAGAGGGGAGAAGTGATGAAAACTGATCCAGGGTATACCACAGCTGGAGCATGTTTTTATGATAGCAGCTACCTTTAATTATTTTTGGATACAGGAAGCCTCACCTTTTGATGCTCTGATGATTTGCTGTTTTGATGCTTCGAAACTAAGGACAAGTTCCATTAAATCCACCGGAGTTCCTCTCCTTCCTCAGTTCTTCTTGCCTATGATGGCTCACTTGGAAATACTTTCACAAGTTGCAAAGTGATTTGAGAGGGGGATAAAAAGGCACTAAGCTGGCTGAGAAATTTTGCAAGCAGCGCATGTGTGGACAAGTGAGACTCTGTAAGTCCTTCATGCTCCTTACAGTATAGTCCATGGGTTCTGCTTTTCAACCAAATCTGTTTTTTAACAGTGCTCCAGTTCCTAATCAGATAAGCGGGGAAACCTATACCCCAACTTTCATCTAGAAAATAATGGAGGAAAAGTGATGAGTAAAACTTTGTCCCATGCTTCTACCAGATGTGTATTGTGTACAAAAAGATACATATTCTTTTTGCATAGTGGCATGTACATTGATCATGCTGTATAAATATCACAATAACTTTAAAGGAGCTACCCAAGGTCCTGAACGCTGTCCTCTAAACAGGTTTAGTGTGTTGGATAACTTGTTTAAAGTTCACAATGGAACCTAGAGTGGATTCACTGCCCCACTGAAATGGAAGCCAGCATGTGCCACAGAGCTTAGGAACTAGTGTTCAAGGTGCTTGGTTCCTGGCAGCAGTATCTACTTTCCATCTTAAGAGACTTAGCTAATGTGGAAACTCCTACAACTGGTTATTCCTACTCATGGTGTAATCGCTAGTGTCTGAAGCAGGAAGAAGGGAATTTCATTTGTTCTTTTAGCATGGATAAAGGTGAAAGCTATGCTGCCCTTTAAACACCTTTTCTAGTTCCAAAGATATAAATGGGTTAGAAAAAGAAATTCCAAAGCCAGACTAGTACCTTTTCTAAACAACTAAAATATCATTTACAAATAAGCAAGATCATGCATTTTCCAGAACTCTTTGTCAGCCTGAATATTAAGGGGGCAGGCACAGCAAGAGGAAATGAAAAACAAAACTCTAGCCATGATGTTATAGCTCCTGAATCTGCCATTTGTAACAACTGAAAGAGAGATTTTGGGAGTTATTAGGCAAATGTACAGTGCAATTCTATGAATATCTACTTAAAAGTAAGTTACGTCTCAATAGAACTTATACCCAGGGACTTCTGTATGGGATGGCAGCCTTTCCTAATTAAAGCTATTTCCGCACTAGCCTGTTATAGTGCTATGATTCCGCTTTCAACATCCTATGGAATCCTGCAGTTTGCAGTTTTGGGAGGGGCCAGGCGACCCTTCCCGAAACTGCAAACCCCAGGAATCCATAGGATGTTGAAAGTGGAATCAGCTCTATAACAGGCTAGTGCGGAAATGGCCTAACTGTTGCTTCCTGTCTTACAATAGGTGACAATTTGTTCAGGATTTTCTGAGATGACTGAGATGACATCACCAAATAGGCCTATCATGAACAATCACTATGCTGAGCACATTTAAACTCTATCTGAATTTTCACAAACTAT
Source organism: Ctenosaura bakeri (assembly GCA_948474755.1). Classification (NCBI taxonomy): domain Eukaryota; kingdom Metazoa; phylum Chordata; class Lepidosauria; order Squamata; family Iguanidae; genus Ctenosaura; species Ctenosaura bakeri. The sequence continues at coordinate 336,323 of CAOLHI010000457.1, read as the reverse complement.
ATACTTTTTGCATTTCATGACATCTCACTCCATTGTTTACCATCACTATTCACACATGTGCATGCGCACACATATGCGTGCATGCAAACTGAGGATAACAACTCATGTATTTTAAATGAACTCCAGTCTCCCAATGCTTAGACTATAATAAATTTGTTAGTCTTTAACAGCCTCAAGTCTCTCTGCTGTTTTAATTAAATTAGTCTCAGCTAGATGTGTAAAAGCATTCAGCATACACTGAGAGTTGCTGGGTTACAACATTGGTTATTGCAAATATCTTGAAAACATCAAATTTAGCAGTAACTCAAATCATTCTCCAGCACCAAGCAAAACACATGGGTCCCTTTTGAGTGGGAGAGATGTGGCAGCTGTTGAGTATTTCAAGACAGCCTGAAATATTAACATTTCCGAAGAGAAATGAATATTTTAATCACAGAATACAGTGATCATCTTCATAAATTTCTACAGCGGTGAGTAAGGCAGAAGAAGAAGGGGTGGTGCTAAAATGACAAGTTGTAGCCATCTGTGAAGTAAAATAAAATGTAGATATGCCCTTGATATTTCAGGCTTAGCAAAAAGTCATGGCAGTAGTTGTTGTAGGGGGTTAATGTACTAACAAAGTGCTTATGCTATTTTGTGCGTTGAGAAATATATAAACTTGATAACCTAAATGCATAATCCTGCTTCTGGGATTTGATTCAAGCCTTATCTCTGAAAATCTCAATATTTATTTAAGAAGCTCCTTTGTTTCTAATCCTCTCAGTTATGATCTTTATTCCATATAAAGACAACTATAGAGTAAGTGAGGTGTTTTTGCACCCTCTACCCCCATTTATATCCAGAAAAAGAGTTATTATTTTGCCAATAACTTTATAGTAGACAAATACAATATTTAAGTAAGTGGGGGGAGAGAGAGAGAGAGAACTTTTACAAAAATGTTTTATGTTTGTTGCAAATATTCCACTACCAAGATCACAGACCTGCAAACCTGGCCTCCATTCAGAACAGAAATATGACTTTTCAACTTCTATGTGTTCACTGACAAGGTTGTTTCCAGCTGTACATACCTGAAAGGGAGAGAAAAGAATAAATTTGCAACAAATTCTTTTTTATTCAATATCTCCTATCCCTGAGTTTTCCTTCCACTTTTTAAACAGCAGATGGAGCAAACTGTCTGTGAAGTGAATTACAAGTAGGAGGAAGAAACTAAAACGATTCTTAATGGACAGAGACCAGAGTTTTATGTAGTACAACTCCCATTCAATCAACTGTAGTAATAAGTGATCTGACAGCATCATCGCATTTAGAGATATAGCTTGGCTTCTTTGTGCCTCGTATCCTTAAATTCCTTTGATCACAGCATCAGATGTAAAACTGTTTATTTAACGTTAGATTATAACAGACCTATATGTAGCAAATCTTGAGCAGCCATATAATGTAGGGGAATGAAAAAGCATTGATAAAAAGTGGAGGAAGGTTACTTCTGGTAAGGAAGAGAAACACAAAAGGTCTGAGAAATAAAACTTGGAGAATGAACAGATTGGCCAATGAGAAGGGTAAAAGGAAAAATTAGTGACAAGCTTATGATGGAAATTCAGCTGCTCCTAACTCTTCAGCTTCACTGACTCCAAAGTTGGTCCTTCACGCCTGTCTTCTCCTTTCCAGTCAATAGTACCTAGCAACTCCTGCCCAGTGGCGCTGTGTAAAGGCTGTTTTCTTCACAGGCCCCCTTTCTGTGCAATTCTTTACCTCTCCTGTATCTTCCACACATAATTTTTTCAGTCCCTCCCCCTTTTTAACTATGTTTGGTTCTGTGTCTTCAAGGACCCATTCACACTACAAAACTATAGCACTTTTATTTCACTTTAACTGCGCTGGTTCCATCCGATAGAATCCTGGGACTGGCATTTTCAGGAGGGGCATTTAAAGTTCTCACCCAGAGAGCATTATTGTCTCAGCAAACTACAGGCCCAGGATTCCAGAGGATGGAACCAGGGCAGTTAATATGGAATCATAGCACTATAACTGTGCAGTGTGAATTAATGCACATGCTGTTTCCAAGTCTTCTGCTTGCCCAGCAGTCCCTGACTCCTTCCAAATGTTGTCCTGCCAAGAGAATATTCTTTCTCCTCCTCTGTGGTAATTTTCACTGTCTTTCAGGTTTATGCTGTTTAAAAAAGATGTATCATTCCATGCACACATAACACGTTCCTCATTAAGGAATGATTTATTCAGATCTTTTCCCCACATGGTTTAACTTCTATCTTCATCATTTTCCAGCTCTCATAAAATGTTTATATGTCTTAAGCCATAAGTCTTTTCTCTTTTATGAGCCCTTTATTTCAACATTGTTTTTCTTCTACCAAAACAGCCAGTATAATGAGAGATTATGTTTATTTGGAAGGTTTAAAATATGGGATAAGTGGCTGGTTGGTAGAATATTATATACGATATTAGCCTTAATTGTTACAGGGCAGAAACTGTTTATGGAACAGTGATGTGCTTTAGTCAAGAATTACCACTAGCTATATACACCTGGTTACCTACATCCTAAGGCACAGGTCCTGATCTAAATGTCCACCAGCTGTTTGGCAGGCTCCACTGCTTCAAAAGTAATTAAATGTTGCAGGACTGCTATACAGGATCAGTTTTCTTTGGTGGAAATAGAACTGACGAGTGTCTGTGGAGATTTCGACATGACACTGTTTTAGTGCTATTATTACACTCACATCCTGTGGAATTCTGGGCTTTGTAGTTTACTGAGGTCCAAGAGCTCTCTGGCTGAGAATTCTAAATGTCCCTCCCTAAACTGCAAAGCCCAGGATTCCATAAGAGGTTGGAAAAGGAATAATAGTATTATGACAATGTAGTGCGGAAAGGCCCTTAGTTTAAATTATTCTTACTGTTTTAAATTCTGAATTGTTTTAAATGGATATTATTTGTATGCTACTCTGAAATCTTGTGATTAAGAGTGAGATATATTTTAATGAAGAAATAAATATTTTCCCTCTCTCATGTAGACTTGTGCACACAATCACAAATATATACACATATATGCATTGCCTCTCTCTCTTTGGAATCAGCCTTGGAAAAGCATCAATTGGTCACACGGCAGAATTTTTAAAGGGTGGGATGCAGTGGAGGAGGAGCAGTCTTTTGAGGTGGTTGCATCATTAAGGAGGGCAGGGCTAGACTTTCTCTCCCTAACCCAATTCCCACCATAAATGCACTAGAAGCAAACTTTAAAGCAGCTACCTACAGCATCTTTTAAAAAGTCACAAGGGGAAAGTTTTGAGGGCAATAATAGTACTGAAAAGCAAAATGCTCCCTCAGCAAAATGTAGCTTTTAAAAAGCCTTAATTGACACCAGTGAAGGTTTTCTTGTCATTTCATTGCAATGTGAGAAGGAAAAACTGGAACTGAGTCACTGATAAGAGTAACCATGAAATTGATGGGTCAGATGGGGACTCCCATGGCCTAAATCCAGCTGTGTGCCAGATGTCTTCCATCTCTCTTATAATAATGTAAAATTAGAGTTCCCGTTATGCTTCTGATAATATTCTATTCAAATATAGCTGTATGTACATATATATTTTCTTGCCATGATTCATATACATAATACACTTGCACTCTCTCGAGGGTTACAGTAATGAGAGCCTTGCTTTCTAATTGTCCAGTTCCCACAAATGTATTCATAATATAAAGTCTACAATTGAGGAGTTTCCTTTTCTCCTAATGACTGATCTTGTATTGTTATGTGTATACTTTTTTTTTTAAACTTCTGGCCAAGATTCTGAATCAGGAAACATACATCAAAATCCAAAACTGCTGTATTTTACTGCACTGTCAACATGGTTACCTCTGAATTTTGTCCTGGATTTCTAGATACCAAATTTAGCTGCCACAGATTTAACTTCAATGTTTTCTACCTCTGACAGAAGTAAAACTCTTTCGTTGGAATACAATTTGGGACTACACTTCAGCAAGGTCATTTCCATATTAGTCTGTTATAGCACAATTATTCCACTTGCAATGTCCTATGGAATCCTGGTGTTTGCAGTTTTGGGAGGGGCCTACCGCTCCCTCCTGAACTGCAAATCCCAGGATTCCATAAGATGTTGCAAGTAGAATAATAGGGCTATAAAAATCTAGTGCAGAAATGGCCCAAGTTTTACCTATGTAGCACCTAACTTTCCAGATGTAACACTATGAAGACTCTTTGAGAAATTCAATGTTCTCTGCCTAAGGAAGGAGCACTTAATGTTGCATGGGACAGAGACAGCTAGATCTCAAGAGAAGTTATGGAGTTGACATTTTACTGCCTGTCTTTTATCGCTCTTTGTCCCTATTCCTCACAAGAACATTAAGGGGAGTAGCCTCTGTCTGCATTGAAATTGCTCAATAACCCCGTAAATGACAACATCTCAAACAGAATGTTTCTCCTGTATGGTTTTTTAAAAATATCTTTGTCTAATGAAGAAGCTAGTGAAGCTTCTAAATCTTGCATAAGGTATTTCCTATTTTGGAGTTGGCCCAAAAAAGGTATTGCTCCTGGTGGATTTTGTTGTACTTGGCTGCATAGGCAACACAGCTACCCTGAATATTTTTTCCCAGGAGACATACATGGATGCACAGCAAAAGAGCTCTGCAGGGACCTCCAGCCACAAGAACAGCTGGATGCTTTCTTGCTCATCCCCCTGCTCTCTGACAACACAGAAATGGCCATGTTGTGAGGGAGCTACACTATTGAGCAGGTAGCTTGTGGAGTTGGTATTTTGGTTATTTTATGGTTGGAACACAGTTCTGACTCCACAATGACCAAAAACTATTGTGATAGTTTAAGTCTAATTTTTAACATTGTAATTCACCAATACGATGCCAGCCTTCTATTTTAACCTGAGCTTAAAATGAAATTCCAAGTGGGAAAAAATGTTCTTTACATGCTTTCAGTTCACAAGAGGTGGACATTCATTCTTAATGATAGGATGCCTAGGCTACAGGTGCATTAACAGTTTAATCCTATGAAAGTTTCTAGTGAGTATAATTGAGTCTACATTGCAGTCCTCAGTGGCTATCAATAGGAAATCCAGATTTTCCCCCCTTTAAGAACCTCTTGAGTTGCCAGATTATATCAAATACATTAGGAGAGCCTTGTGAAGAATGCAAGCTTGGGGAAATCAAACAAAACAAAACAAGCTCATATATTATTTATATATATTATTTATTTAAATTGTAAATAAAGTAATGATGACTGCCAGGAAACCTTCATTTTTACACCAGATTTTTCCAGTAGATTGCAGCTATTATATAGTGCTAAAGGCAATGCATTCTGCAGATGAACAGAGGCAGTCTCATTTTTATGCCACTCTCAGTGTTGACCTTTGGCAGACTTTGAATGAGTGTGAAAGGCACAGATGAATACAGTTCTTGCTCAAGGGATCACACTCTGACCTGGAAATCTTTACAGTCAGTTCTCTCAGATCAAGGAGAACCAAAGACCAGCCTGGATGGACAGAGTCATTATACAGCCTAGTGAATTATACACTGGCCATGGAATACACAAAGATCTAGACTTAAAAAGATACAAGAGACATGAGCAAGTGGGGAAATTTCTTCACTACAGACTTTCCCCTTCCCAGTATGTGGCAGGTGCAAGGATATACAAAATAATCCAAGAGAAAGAATGGAGTTAGGGTACTTGTTGCCATTCTCCCCACTGTCAGGGGGTCATAGTAGCCAAGGCTGGATTAAGGTGTTTGGGGGCTTGGACTGGCTCCAAAAAACAAACAAACAAACAAACAAACTAAAAACCTTTTGTGCATCTTGTAAGATCTCCTGTTGGAAGGCTGGCTGGGTACTGTGGTGGATCAGGCTTGGTGGTGCTGTTGCCAGGCAAGAGGAGCTCTCCTTGAAAACAGAGCCAGTCCCTTTCAAGGCTAAGAGGGAAGCATATATCACTTTTGCTTGTGTTCCAGCTGGCATGATTGGGCTGGGGTCTAAGGAACAATCACACCACTTTACTACCTGCCTTTTCCCACTACAGCTAGAAAATTGGACTGGGGTGAGCGGTAAATTTTATCAGCACTTGGAGAGGACATTTTTCTTGCACCACTGATATTCCAGTCTTGGTAATAATTCTGAAGATAGCTCCCTTATTTTTGTAAGTTGTTTTGATAGAGGTTCTAGAAGACATAATTTACTAAGTGTGGATTTCCCTTTCAAAGTTCTGAAAAACAAACAAACAAAAACCTATACAGTTTTGAAAAATACAAGACCCTTTGCAAGTTCTGATGCTAGCAACTTTCCTTTGGTTGAAAATGACAATTGTGAATTTTCATGATTTTTTGAACATTAGAGGGCGCCAGAGACCGACCATAGCTAACATCAACATCTGGATCTAAATGCTCAAGTGTGTGTATGTGCCTTTAAATTGGCTGTTGACTTATGGTGACCCCATGAATTTCATAGGGTTTTTCTTTTCTTTTTTTAAGGCAAGGAATACTCAGAGGTGGTTTTGCCAGTTCCTTCCTCTGAAATACAGTCTACAGAGTGTAGTATTCATTGACAGTCTCCCATGCAGGTATTAAATAGGACTGACCCTGCTTAGCTTCCAAGATTAGATGGGATCTGGTGCTTTTCAGTTATTTAGGCTGCAAATGCCCCATTCTTTTTTGCAGTAGGAACACCACAACATTTGCTTCCCTTGTTACTCCACCACTACACAAAGATAATCTCAATGTGTGAAAACATGCATATATGTTTGAATTTGAAGGAAATTGAAGAGGAAGAACAACTGATGAAGTCCTTCTCAGGCTAGTTGAGTAGGTACTTTGATTCTTGTGCCATTTCCACACTCAACTGTTATAGCACTATTATTCCACTTTCAACATCCTATGGAATCCTGGGGTTTGCAGTTTAGGGAGGGGCCTTTTGGGAGCTTTTAAAGATAATCTGCCTAACCTTCGACTGCCAGAAGCCCAGTTAACACAGTCAATTATATTGGATTATGGAAATTTTAGTCCAAAAAATATGAAAGACCAAAGGGAACTGCAACCTCCTCAGTTTGCTCAGTAATGGAGGCCCAGTTCATGGGGAAAATTGTGTGTGTGTGTGTGTGTCTGTGTGTGTACGTGCCTTCAACTTGCCTGTCAATTTATGGCAACCCCATGAATTTCATAAGGTTTTCTTAGATAAGGAGTACTCAAAGGTGCTTTTGCCAGTTCCTTCCTCTGAAATATAACCTACAGCACCTGGTCTTAGTTTGTGATCTTCTGTTCAAGTACTAACCAGAGCTGACCCTACTTAGCTTCCAAGATCAGATGGTGCCTTTGGGGGAAAAGAATAATCATTTTTAATTTCATATCATTGAACTGTTTGCTCATGGGCCTCATTTCGACTCCCTTCTTGTTGAGTTTTGCTAGACTATAATTTTTCTTCTGACAGTAAAAATACAACAATAACAAAGTACAGTAAACAACTAACAATTGGCTGCCCCTTTACGGTGCCCAAAATTAGCTGTCTGAGATGTTTGCCTTACTCTACCAAGTGGTAGGGTATGCCCTTTTCCTCAGAATGGTGGGTTTGATCTCCCTCCCTCCTCACATAATATCATTTTGCAGACATGGGGGAGAAGGGAATGATGGCCATCAGTAAGGACTGCCATCACCCTTGTTTTGTGCCTAGCACTATGCTATGTAATGATGCAGTATTTGATGTAAAGTCAATATTTGTTCCAAGAGTGAGCATTGGCAAGGAAATAGCTTTAGCTGTAACCATGATTTTGGAGAGAAAAGAAAAAGGGCTGCACCCCTGCCATTGTCAGATAAGTCTCTCCAATGAAAATCTATCTATTTTTATTTTTCAAATCTATATAAGATTTAGCAAAACAAATTTGGTCGTTTGGTTATGTACAATTAAAACACTGTCACATACATATAAAATACAATGTAAAAAGTATGTGTATGTGTGACACACACACATACTCATGAGGATGGATAGCATGCATATATGTATAAACAGCAATACCCCTGATAAAAAATCTAATCTTGAAAAGAAGTCAGTGAAGAAAAAAAATGTGATCAAAGCTTTAAATTGTTGGTTCATACTTTAATTCCAAGAGGAGTAAGGATTATTTTTGATGTCCTTTTTTGAGTACCCAGCAGCTTGATCAGGGGAGCACACAATACCGGGAGAAAATTGAAGAGATTGGGCAGGAACGTAACAGACAAATCAGTCGTTCAAATAACCTGTTCTTAGGTTTTTCAGAACTTCATAATGTATTTGTATACTAGTGCTAACACCTTCAGCTTGATCCTGTATCATATAGATAGGTAGTGCAACTCTTTCAACTGATATGTTGACAATAGGTCACTTTACACAGCAACTAGACAACGGCATTTTAAACCAACTGCATCTCCAAACCAACTACAAAGGCAGCCCCTCCCCACTATAAACCACATTACAGTAAGCCAAGCTTGAAATTACTAATACATGGACTATGGTGTCAAAATTACTTCTGTCTGTAATGCGATAGCTGATATACCAGATAAAACTGCCAAAAAGCACTCCAGCTGATGAGGTCATCAGGACCTCTAGGAACAGTGATGAATCCAGAAGGAGTTCCAACCTAAGTGTCTGTCTTATTTATTTATATCCCGCCTTTCTCCCAAGATGGGATTTGATTCAAGATTGGAGTGCAATTTCCTCTAGAACAAGTTGTTGAGGTATTCCCAAACCCCAGAATATTTCATCCAGAAGGCCTACATGTTACCAGTATTCAACCTCTTTTTTTGTTGGGGAGCAGATAGGGGTTAGATCTCAAAGGAATAGCCTTTGCTTATAGCAACAGAGAGAAAAAAATCAACATCTTGTCCTGCTTTTGTGTTTGAAATGGCTTGTGGACAGCAAGGATTGTGGCGTTTACCTGTATCAAATCTCCCCCCACTGCCATCTAAACTCAGTTGTAATATCTCATGCAAGATGTAGTTCTGTCACTTTTCACCACTATCTTAAACTCAGTTGTAACATATCAGTAGCTCTGTTAGCCTCCATTATCATATTACTTCCCCTAAAATGACCCTTAATATTCAAGCCTGAAGAAGAAGAAGACTGTGAACTTTGAAAGCTTGCATTTTGTGCCTCTGTTTGCCCAATAAAATTATCACTGCAACGTGCTTTTCGGAGTTTGGTATACGTTTTGGCTGTTGTCATTACTACGTCCAGACACTGACTAAGAATTTGTATGGCCATTCCTGATCCAGATGTTACAGAGAAACAAACTTGGGTGCCATCAATGTACTGATAACACTGTGTTCCAGATTTCCAGTCACCATACCCAATGACTTCATAGCAACATTGTGCAGCACTGACATCAGTGTGGGGGATGATGGAGAGGGGAGAAAAGAGCTAAATTATTCACCACTTTTGAATAGAGGTGGCAATCCTTTGGAGACCCTTGTTTCACTTTGGAATAGCAAAATAAATCAAGTTATTCACACTATTGCTCCTGGGCACCCACTCAATTGTTATGAAGTTTGTGTCTCAAGTTGTTTTTTTTTTAAACTAGGGTTATCCATTTGTACCCCTCGAACTGAACATATCTGCAGTCAGAAATACATGTATTTCTGAGCTTTTTTTCTTTACAGCATGTGAACTTTTGGAAAATGTGTACAGTTCTAAAATGGGCAAAAATTCTTTTTTTTAAATCATGGCTATCATTTTAGAAGAACACTGGGAGCAAGAGTGGATGCAATTTTAATGATCTTGGTTCATACAGGAGTAGGAGAGCCAAGGCAGCACACTGAGTTCTTCAACTTTGTTAGTTGCTGGGGTATCAATACAGAGACGAAGTTAGGAAAGCAGATGGGAGGAATCCTTGGTGATGGGGAAGAGACATAGATGAAGGGACAGGAAGCCAGCAAATGACTCAGCAAGACAGCATAAAAAAGAACAAATAGGTCCCGGGGTAAAGGGAAAAATCAGCAGCATAGCAAAAAAGGGTTAATTTAAGCCTTAATCCTGGCTGATTGTATTGCTAGTAACCACTGTGGTGGCAGATGTTAGTACCATAAAGACACAGTGTGGTGCAATAATCTGAGCATTAACTAAATTTAGGATATGGGGTTGCCAAGTAAAACTGGAACAGCTCTTGCACCTTTAAGGACAGTGAAAAGGGTTTTTGGCAGATGGTTTTTCTACTCCCTGACAAAAATACCTAAAAAAAAATTCCCCTTTTACACCACCTTTCCCAAAGGGGCCTCCCCCACATGGGGTTTTTAGAACCCCCAACTTTTTTTTACCCGTTCAAGAGCATTAAACTTTTTTTCCCACCCCAAATTAAGGGGGCGCCCCCAAACCTTTTTGGGCATTTAAAAAAACCCAAATAAAATTTTTTTCCCTAAATCCGGGGGGGAAGTTTTCATAAAAAAAAGCGGTTGCGGTGTTTAAACGGGCGATGGAGGGGGGGATAAGGGGGGTTCACCAAAACCCACGGGGGAAGGGCCCGGGGAAAAGGGGCGGGCCTTTTTTTCCAAACCCCAAAAGGGCCTGCAAAAAGGGGGAAAAAAAACCCCCCAAAAGGAAAAAAAAAAAAGGGTTTAAGGGTTCAAGGGGGAAAAAAAGGGGAAAAAAAAAAAGGAAGGTGGGTTTTCCCCTGCTATTTTTTTTGGGGGGGGTGTGAAGGGGGGGGTTTCCGGGGGTTTTTTCCCCAAAAGGTTATTTAAATATGGGGAAGGGGGGATGGGGGGCCAAGTTTTACCCCTCCCAAGGTGGCATGGCGGGATGTTTTTAAAAGGGTTTTGGGGAAAATTGGGGAAAAGCTGGGGGGGGGCGGGTTGGGAGGGGAACGTCCAAAACCCACCACCCCCAAAACCCCCGTTCTGGTTCCCCCTTTGGGAAAAACCCAAATGGGGGGGGCGGGAATGTTTTTTTAAATTTTTGGGGAAATGGCTTTTGCTGTTTGGCAGGGGGGCCCCCCCCACTGGGGAAGATTTTTTTCTCTGGGGGGTTGTTTGGGCCCAAAAAAAAACCGTGGTAATCACCTTTTTGCCCAATTCTCGGGCTGGGGGTGTGGGGGGTAGTGGCTTCTTTTTCCCCCTGGCAGTAGTTATTTTTCGAGCGGCCGCCTTTTAATGCAGTCACTCCCCATAAGGGCCTGCTGTGTTTTTTTCCCCCCCCCCGCCACATGCAGAGGGGGATGATTTTCCTCCCGGGCAGGAAAACTAGTGGTGTTCCATGCTTCTTTAGCTGTCTTGGACATGGCAGAGATCCATAGGGCAATGGAACACACATCATTGTTTGGGGGGGGCCCAAGCTTTCATTTTTTATCAGTCCATGTGGCTCTGGGAGGGGGGGTCCATGGGCAGAGAACCAGTTCCTGGGACTATTGTATAGGCACACAATTTATTTCCATTTTTCCGGGTCATTTTGGGCCCAAAATTTTAAAGTTGTTGAACATTGGGCTTGAAGCTTTGATATCACAAAAGCTGGAAGGTTATCTCCCCTGCTGTGAATATCTGCCCTCTGAGGTTATAAAACAAGGCAGTTCCCTTTGTCAGTTCGTACTGTTTGCTTTGTTTATAAATACTAACCCCCCCTCCTTGTCTCCACAGGATCGGAAATCCACGTGGAGTGCGCTTTCCCCAGTGCAAATTTTCCCACGGAGTGTTAAATCCAAGCTGAAAAGTCCACGCTGACACCACTGCCCTTTCCAGCACTTCGCCAAACACGCAATACAGTTTGTCTGGCTGGCAAATTCCACACCCAGTCCGTGACTGGAACAGTGGCATGCCACAGACGCCACGCTGACCAAACAGCTTTGCAGGGGAGGGCTACATGCAAGGAGCCACACACCTACTTGAAAGAATAAATTTTTTAATAAATAAATTTTTTTTTTCCAAAAAAATATATTTTCATAACTACATATTTACATAAATAAATAAAACGGTGTGCCAGGGTGGATGTGCTTTTGGGAAAGGGCGGGGGGTTTTCAACTTTGGCCTTTAACGTTCTACTCCTGGGCACAGGGGGTTTTCCCTCCTCCGGCTCCTCCACATCCGCCCTCCCGGGTTTCCGGGTTGGGGGATGTTCTCTTGGTCTGCTGCCCAAAACAAAGGTGAAATTGGATTAGGCGTGTGCACATCCACGGGAAAGCCTTTCTGAAGGAAAACTTTATTGTGTCCTTTGTTGATTGTTGGGGCGTTAGGAGGGAAATGAAAAAATAACCAAGGGCTGCTAAAATAGGGGTTTTTTTCCTTTACCTTCCATCCCTGGCATGCCCTGAATACGGGGGTTTGGTCCCCCCCACCCGCATGGCATTTTCTGCCTATAGAAATGCCACATTTAAATAGCGTGGGTTCTACTAGTGGGGTGCATCCCCCTTGGGGGGGTCCCCGACAACCATTCCCCTGGGGTTCCCATAGCCACACAGGCGCAGTGTTTGCGCATTTCCGGTCTGCCCCGGCTGTCCAGCTGGGGCTCCCCGCCGCCCTCCACAGGCTACGCATCACCTCGAAAAAGGGTGGCCTTGTGGGGGGGGGCGGGTGTGGGGGTTGTAGGAGCGCAGGGGGCTTTAAACCCCGCCCCGCGTAGCTCGCTAAAAGGGGGCCCGGCCCTCCTCCACACTCCTCTCGTGGCCATGTCGCGTAAGGCAGTGGGCAACGGTGTGGAGGTGTCATCATCGTCTCCCCTTGTGTGGGGGCGACGTTCCAAAACCCCGCCACACCACCTTACGGGGCCAAACATCTCCCTGGTCTCAAATTCAAAACCACTCCCGGGCCCCCTAACCTCCCCCCCATTTCTCAAAAAATTTCCTGTGGCCCCACTAACAAACCACGCGGCTGCAGTACCAGCAATTGTCCACTGGGGGATTTTTGGCCCCTTTTCCCCGCGCCCCGGGGAGGCCCATGCGCGAAACGCGACGAGAGGAAGGAAAACGGGGGAGGGGGCCTTTTTCCTTTGGGGGGAAACGTGTAGTGGGGAAGGGGGTTTTGCGAAAGGAAAAAAAAAACCCAAAAGGTAACATGCAAAGTGGGGGCACACAGAAGGGGAGTGACTGCAGCGTGGAGGAGGAAGGGTTTCCTTTGAGGCGACAGCCCATAAGGCCAAGAGGCTTGGCCTGGCGCCATACGGAGATAAAAAATCTCCTGGACATTTGGGGTGAACGTGGTTCCGAGGGACCTCCAAACTCCTCCAGAAATAAAAAATTTGGGGGAATTGCGAGGGAAATGATTAGAAGGGGACATAGGCGGACCGCTGAGGACTGCATGGGCCTCCGTGAGGCTGTGGCAAATAAAGGGACGGGCGCCCCCAGGGGGGGAATGTCCCTTTTTTGAGGAATTTTAGGATTTGGGGGGGGACGCGTGCCGAACCCCCAAAGGAGCCGTTAAACTTCCCGGCCCCATGGGCCCGCAACCAGGGGAATTGGAACGCGGCATCAAAAAAGGTACGTGGGCCACGGTCGGGGGTTTTCCCTTTCCCCCTATATGTACCCCCCACTAAATCCGTTTTTCCCTTTTTTCAGGGGTGGACAAACTGATGAGCCAGGAACTGTTTTAACAAACTTCATATGATGGGGGGGTCTAGGTGAGGCTGCATTTGGGGGTTTCAATACATTACATTTTGATTTTTTAAAAATAACCCTTTTTGGTTTGGGGGAACGCAGGAAAAAGGAATAAATAAATAACAGGTGGATGAGGCCCAAAAGCAGGCCTTGAAACAGGGCGCGTCCCCTGCATGGCCACAACGGCCCACCACTCCTGTTGCTCCTTTGGAATACTTCTTCTTTCCCCAGCAAAAGGGGTCCTGGAACTTCCCGGGGAATTTTCCCTTTCTATGAAAAACCCCCCCATTTAACCCCTTTTACCATTCTTTCTTGCAAGTGAAGGAAAAGGGGGGGAAAACCTTTTGGGCTTAAATAAATCCATTTCCCCACCACACTGTTACAGCGCAGCATTCCACTTTTAGCATCCTATGGGATTCTGTGGTATGTAGTTTTGGGAAGGGTATATGAAATTTTAGCCAGAGAGCTCTTTGGCTTTAGCAAACTATAATCCCACAACTCCCAGAATGTTTAAAAATGGGGAAAAATGCACTGTAACGGGGTGGTGTGGGTTTCCCCGGGCCCAAACCCCTTATAGCCTCCTGCAGCAAGGTCTAACTATTTCGTTTTACCTCCAAGCAGGGATAAAAAAGGCCCCCCAACTATGCAGGTTGGGAAACCCCCCACCGGGGGGGTTTAGCACCACGGCTGCTGGTGAGTTAAGGTGTCCTGCGGGCCCAAATATTGCTGGGGGGGTTCCCTCGGGATAACCGGGTTATTTGTCACCACAGGTTTTTGGGGATTCAGAGCATCCCTTACGCGGCGGCCTTGATATGCCCATTGTTTTTTCAAGCCTTCATGGCCAAAAATTTTAGCCCCCCTGTTTTTTACAAATTAAAATTTTTTGTGCATCCGTTTGGGCAATGCCCGGAAAATGGCATTTTAAATTTGCCCGTTTTTTTGGACTGCCATTTAAAATTTCTTGGCAACCTTTAGTTGGAGGCTGAAGCCTTACATGAAGCAAGGTACATGACTGTGACAACTGTTTTGTGTGGTTTCTTTTTCTACAGTTTTTTGGTCCTTTTATTTCAAAAAAGGCTGTCTAATCCCACTTGCTCATAATGTTTTTGTCCTAGCTTTTCCCAATGATATGGTTGACTTCTCAATCTTATTCTGAACAGATGACTGCCCCAGCACTAGCCCCCCCCAGGGAGAGCGAGATGCCCACGGCGAGAATGTCCCCCTTTACGCCTGAGGATGAGCAGGAACAGAACCGCCCGCGGGGGGCCGGGACAAGGCGTTTGCCTATGCAAGGGCAACCTTGGGCTTCAGCGCGAACACGAGGAGAGGAGCTTGCAACAGATGGCCATGGATCGCGAGCAGGCGGCTCGAGATAGCGACAGGGCAGGGGAAAGGCGGCAGGAGATAATACCCAAATTTTAAGGGTATGCGCCACTGCCATGTCTAATATTTCAGATGCGGTAACAGCCGTGGGCGGAACAAGCCAATCACCTCCTGGCTCCTCCCCGGGCCCACAGCTAACTTTTGGGGAGCACAGCGCAAACGTAGCCGGGAGCAGCGAAACACGGCTCCCAGTCAGGAGCAAGGGGGGGGGGGAAGGGGGAAGGCCGCAAGGGCCAGGAAGCCACGGCAAATTTTCCCCTTTAGCACTTTGTGGGGGGGTGGGGCCCAAAAAGGGGAAAAACCCGGGCCAGCTTTCCTTCCCAAAGGGGGGGCCCCCTGTTTTTTCAAAAGGGGAAATGTTCATAATCAATTTTCCCCCCAAAATTTTTATCCCAATTTTTAAAAACATTAAATAAAACCCATTCATTTTTAAAAAAACAACCCAAAATTTTTTTTTTATTCTTTTGGGGTTAAAAGGGGTCCCGAACCCCAAAAGATCAATAATCCCCGGTTTAAACTTAAAGGGGGGACCCCCCTGGGGTTTGGGGGCAACCAAGGGGGGGAAAAAAGGCCCGCAATTTATCCCCGCCTCCTTTGGCAAAGGGTTTTCCCCACCAGCCCCCTTTTGGGCCCCCTGGAAAAGGGGGTGAGGCGGGGTCCCCGGGTTTCTTAATCAAGGGGGCTGGCTTCTGAATCACGGGGTGGAGAAGGTGCCCTTTTTCTCTCACAAATGTTGTGTAGCACCACACAAGCAGACACCACGGGGAGGTAGTTCTTCTCCGAAACGGTAAAAGGGGGCCCAGAGACACCCCCATCTGGTCTTAAGCCGGCCAAATGCGCGCTCCACAACATTCCTACAGTGGTTAACACCCTGTTGTAGGCTATCTTCTTGGGGGTGAGATGTCCCCTAAGGCTTCATTAGCCATCTCGACAGTGGGTATGCAGCGTCCCCCAGAATAACTGGGCCTATGGTAAAACCCCTATGGTAAAAGGGGGGTTGGGTACAAACTTTCCACCTCCATGGCATGCCAGAGTGATGAGTGCCTGAAAACGAAGGCATCGTCGTTCTTCCCAAATGTAGCCCAGCACAAAATTTCCCCAAACCCCCCAATGATCCACTGTTCCCCGTAGGAGAATGGAAAATGCGGGTCTTCCTGTTCACAAATTCTTCCCCGCGCCCCTTGGGTGGTCTTACTTTGATGTGCGTGCCATCCACAGCTCCAACGCACTGAGGGAAACCCATCTGGTGGAAACCATCCATAATCTGTGAATGTAGAGGGCAAGGAAACAAGTAGTCAGTTTGCAACTGGTTTGAGGTAAAAATATTTGTGGTGGCGCACGCGCACACACCCCAATGGGCCTGGTTGGCCTAATGTCCTGGGAGGCCCGGACACAACTTAAAAACTTGGCCCACACATTAAAACGGGCACCAAATCCAAAAAAATCGGCGCTCCCCCTGGGGTATAAAGTAACACTTGGGGGGAAAAAAAGGCAAGCCTCCCGAGTGTACCTGGTTGCCTTCAGCAGTTATGTCACGCTGATGGAGGGGGCAAAGTGCCCTGCTGCCTCCCCCTCATCCCAAGGGGCCATGATGGCCGAGATGGCATATACTGGGTTTTGCTGGAACGCCCCCAAACCTGAAGGTCCACAACCACATCCCGCAGTGCCTCCACAGCTAGCTGTTTTAGGGGTGGTTTTGTTTACAGGGGGAATTTTTGCTGGCAGGCCTTAATTAATAATCCCAAAACCCCGGGGAAACCCCCTGGACATCCATGCACCTTCTTTTTGGGGGGGGCAATTTGTTTTGGGAACTCTACAGTCTTGGCGCCAGTTCACTGCAAAACCCAACCTCTTCTCCCAAGAAAAAACCCAAACCCCCCCCCCTCCCATTTAAGCCCACTGGGTTTGGAAATACGTACCTACCCTCCGGTAGTCCCCCAAGCACACAGTGGATGCAAGGAGTTCATGCTCGATCGCAAGGCACACCTCGATACGATGACAGACACCTTTCCCTCCCCCGGCCAAAAGTGTTCGCTGTCTTGGGATACGGGGGGGAAAGTAAGCCACCACACGGTGATGGCCACCCTCTCCTCTACAGAAATCGCTTGCCTCATCCCTGTGGTTCTTCTTTCAAGGTAGGGGCGCAGGCGCCCCCAAAAACAAAAAAGGGGGGGCTTTTGTATCCGGAAGTGGTACAACCACTGGTAGTCATCCCATTTCTGCGCACCTCCTCGCTCCACCACGCCCCCCCGCATCCGCTCCCCCAACCCACCACCTTCTGGGGGGCGGGACTTTAAAAAGAGGTGCAAGAATTTGTAATACAACCTCGAGCGTCTCATGGCAAAGGGGGCGGCCCCCCCCAAACCTGCGCCTACTCGCACCATCTTCGGGTCAGCAATTTCAAGCGCTCCTAACAAGGCTGCAATTGCTGTCATAAACGGGGGGGGCCGCCCGCTATTTCCCCCAACTGCTCGCTCGCCATACTCAAAACAGCAAAAAGCGAGCGGGCAGGAAAAGTTTTTGTCAAAAGTTTCCGCGGCGTTTGGGGAGGGCCCGGGGGGGGGGGTGGATCCCGGGGGGGGTGCGAGGGGACGCGCGTGCGTTTTGGCATCATCGATGACGCCCAAACTTTTACTTTTTGGGGGCCGCCAATCAAACGCTAGGTGGGGGGGGGAAAAGGACAAATTTTGGGGGGGGCTATGGCCGTGCTGTGTGAATGCGATAATGCTCACCTAGCCTCTTGCCGATCGAGCCATGAGAAACGACAAAAGTTCGGCACGTTTTGGGGGGTTTTGGGGAAAAAGCCTGCCTGGATCGCGGTGGGAAGATTTCAGAGCCCCGTGTGAAAAGGGCCAAAGTCAAGCTGAAGGCACGTAATAACCCAACAAAAGGAGTGCAGTATAAGGAAATAAAATGGAGGACACTTGAACCATGGAGCAAATGCTCAAACCTCCAGCACCCTTTGACTTCACAATAACAACAATAGCCCAGAAATAGAAGTAGTAGGTAGATTTTGAGCAGCATCTAAAGTCTTGTACATTTTTTGTATAGAGATGTTATGCACAGAGAAGGAATGTTGCCACAGGCCCCTAGTCTTGATGTTTACAAATCTCCATGATTTGTCAAAGAGGCATGGATGCATGTGCCAACATCATTCAAATGGGTCCAGCAGAGGGTCCAGAGTGAGAGGTGGAGTCCTCAGGTCCCCCGTTCTCCAGATATTGAAAACATAAGAAGCAGGCTTGGACTTTGAGATGACAAATGAAAGGTAAAGCAAGAGAAAAGATTAAAAAGTATATGAGGAAAGGTTAAGAAATATGCAAAATTTCTTGGGCTTGGTACTGGTTGTATCCAGTAGCACCTCCCAAATGTATTAACAAATACCATATACCCTAACAAAGTTTAATAGTGGGATATGGCACTTTCCAAAAACAGGTTGCCAGATGCTTATATGGCTTTATTAAGAACACCAAAAGTAATCTGAAAGTTTGGGGAAATCAGAGACTCATAGAATCATAGTGTTGGAAGAGTCCTCTTGGGCTATTGAGGCCAACCCTCTGCTTAGTGCAGGATCTCTAGCTAAAATATTCCTAGCAGGTAGCTGTCCAGCCTCTTTCTGAAGGCATCCAGAAAAGGAGATACCATGACTTCTCTAAGTGACTACTCCCATTGCTAAACTACTCTTACTGTTAAGAAGTTTCTTTTCACATTCTATTGAAATCTACTCTCCTGTAACTTCAGACCATTAGACCTGGTCCTACCCTCTGGGGCAGCAGAGAGCAGGCCTGCCTCCTCCTCTCTGTGACATCCCTGGAGGTATTTAAAGAGTGCAGTCATGTCACCTCCTCAGTCTTCTGTTCATCAAGCTGAATATGCTGACAGCCTTCAACTTTTCCTCCTGTTTTGTTCTTACTGCCCTTATCTGAACCCACTCCAACTTATCTATATCCTATATGAGGCACCAAGAAATAAACGCAGTACTCCCAATGAGGGCAGTGAAGAATACAGTGAAACCATTACTTCCATTGACTTAGAAACTAAGCTTCTATTAAAGCAGACCAAAATAACGTTCACCTTCTTTTGAATAAAGTTAATCCTAAAGGAGCAAAATTTGAAAGGATTTAAGAACCCCCTTTGATCTGCAAAATCATGGGATGGAGGAATTGCATCAGTTCACCATTTCATAATTTAAAATGAGAAAATATTTGTGGAAAATGAAGCATTAAAATTTTGGAAATGAATCCTTTCAAAATTTTAGCTCAGTTTTTCCATACACAAATTTCAAAAATTCCTCAAGAATCCAAATTAATTTCAACTCACCAAGTTATGCATTTTATCAACCTGAAGCCTTTGAAAAGAACACTGAAATACAATAACCACCATTCATAATGGGAAATATGTGACTTATCCAAAGCCAAGTTGTTCCTAGTGATTGATTTAAAGCAGGGGTACACAGATGTGGCAGTTGGAGGGGGACAAGTTTCTCTCCCTACACCCTGGGGTGGGGTTGCACACAGACTGCCAAAAATGCCTCCAAATGAAAACATAAAGGAAAATGGGCAGAGGCCAGAAGACTGCTTCTGGTTTTAAAAAACAGGTTTGTTTGGTTTTTTTTTTAAAAAAATCTTAAACAGAGACCCCCTGTAATCTATTTGAAAGGTAAATTGCCACTCTAGGAGACTTCCAGCATAGGAAATTCTTTTCCCCCCTTTTTTTGGCCAGAATAAAAAGTGGCTCAGCAAGTCTAGAAAGACTGACGACCAAAAAAAAAAAAAGTTTTGGGGGGAATCTTTGCCCATCTGGACACTAAGAATTAAATTTGGCACAAAGAACTGGGCAAACTGTCCTTTGCAATTCACTTGGCAACTCTGAAACTCTTTGTGGAAGTCCAGCTGTCTCACTTGATAATGTTCTTTACACAAAAATGTAAATGTTATTATTTCAAAAGGCTTTGAGCTGCTCTCTTTCCATGGCTTTTTACTGCTTGCCTTTTGAGATTATGTTATTTTCTTAACTTACATTATTTACTACATATTCTTTTTTGACTATTGTCCTATTTCTGTGAGCCACTTGGGGTGTGTCATGACTCCTTGTGAATATCAGCCACACTCCAAAAGTCAGTCAAGAACTGGAGACTATTCTGCCCTTTCCCGGTGACATCCTAACAGTAGGACAAGGAGATATTGAAACAAATAATGTGTGTGTGTGTGTGTGTGTGAGTGGGGAGAGAGAGAGAGAGAGAGCAAGCAAACACACACACACACCAGTTTTGGTCCTACTAGTATAAGAAAAAATAATATAAAGCTAAATAGAGAAGATTAAAGGAAAAATTTTTCTGGTCACTGGTTGACTGTAGAGACTTTTAAAATGAACTTTCCAAACATTGACATAGTTTTAAATGATGCCGAGACTACTGGTTGTGGAAAAAAGGGCAAAGATTTGGGGGGTTCCCTTCTGGAGCCCCTTATTTTCCCCTTTTTTTTGCCCTGGCACTGAGAAGGAAGGCTCACACAGCATGGCAAAAGGCAAAGGAATAGGGGGGAGCCCTAAAAGGGGAACGGGAGGGGGGGAATCACAGGGGGAGTTATTTGCAGTTTTCCCACTTTTGTGAGGGTTCTGTCCCTGAACCTTTGCAAAAGTGGAGGGGCTACTGTAACGCCTACAGTACCTGTATTTGTTGGTGGTTTCCCATCCATTTAATAAACAGGGCTGACCCTGCTTAGTTTCCAAGATCAGATGGGACCTAGTACCTCTAGGGTATTTAGGCAGTAATCAAATCTAACCACCTCAAAATACTTTTCTTTTCAATAGGGAATACCTTTGTGGGCAAAACCATCCATCTACTTTGGGGACTGTAGTTAATCTCAAAACATGGGAAAAGGGACTCCAGTAGGGTGGCAGATGATATCATAGCCCTGGCTGAGTCCTAGGGCTTCCACCTTGTGAACCCTGTTGTGGTGGTGGTGGTGGTGGTGGTGGTGGTGGTGTGCCTTCAAGTCATTTCTGACTTAAGGTGACCCTAAGACAAACCTATCAAGCAGGGGCTGAGAGTGTGTGACATGCCCAGGCTCATCCTGTGGGGTTCCATGGCCAAGCAGGAAATTGAACCCTGGTGTCCAAGGTTGTAGTCCAACACTCAAACCACTACACTACCGGATAAATATGCCCACTTCCTTCCATCTTTCCTCACAGGGCTTACTTCTTGCTTGTCTTTCTATATTCATTGGCCTCTCAACCAGTTTCAAATTGTCTTGAGCAAAATGAAACACATAATACACAGGAGGGTTGTATATAGAAACTGGAGAATGTGTATACTGGCATAGCAGGAATGTCCAGCTGAAAGTGCACATAGAATTGTGTGAGACTTAAAATTCTCATAGATCTGCATCATGGATTGACCAAAAGGAATCAACTGTTTCATAAGGTAATAAGATGACCCAGATTAAAAATGGAGGTACATTGGTTATCTTGTAATAAAAAGACTATCTCATAATCATGAACTACTATTCCAGTTTTAGAAAGATGGAGAAATGACCAGGCACCATATTTCAGACAATCATAAAGAAATTATGCCACCTACTGACTGCAGAAGAGCTGGTGTAGTATTCTTTGATCAATGGCAAAAGAGACTTAAAGGCCTTCCAAGCTTAGAACTTTGATAATCAAACTTTTTTTGCACAGCAAAGGGAAAGCAGAAAGATTTCAAAACAGCAAACATGATGTTCAGAACAGAAAGGAAGGACTGATTCAACTCCCACTATCTTGGACAACTAAAATATCCCTTTATTGCTTTGGGTTTAAGTCTAGCAAAGGGACTGATAGGTTGGAAGACAAATTTATTTGTTTCTTTGTTCAGATCAAACACAAACAGAAGTCAAAGAAATATACATAAAGTCAACATCAAAAGTATCACAAAAATCTGTCACAACCAGAAGACACTAAAGTGCAACTGGCAGCAACTAGTAAGAAATCTAAAACATTTTGCAGATGTAAATGCTCCATGTTTTTTTTTTTTTAAAAAAAGAAAAATATCAATGTGCCAGTTAGAACAGACAACAATTTTTACAGCCTTTGAGAATAAAATAGGTTGGCCTGGTGCTGAAAATACATTAGTGGAGTCACAAGATTAATTTTTTTCCATTGAGGGCATTCCATAACTAGGGTGCTACCACTGAAAAGACCTAATCATGCCACCCATCAGAACCCAGTATGTAAAAACACTCACAAAGACAAAGATTTTACCTATAAAAAGTGGTTTAGTTTAGTCAGATGAAAAACTAGCTGGACAGGATAAAGGGGCACTACCTTCAAAAGCATCAAATATCACTTTTGTTTTACTCATGGTTAAAAGGCCTTTAAAAATGTGTTGCATTCTCTGTATTTGTTGTTTTTTCTTTTTAATGTGTATGGTTTTAAATTGTTTTTAATTATATTTTAATAATCACACATCTTTTACATGATGTATACTTTTCACTGTATCTGTTTTAACTGTCTAAGCTGCATTGAGTTCCAGGACTAGGAAAAAGACTGGATAAACTAACTAAATAAATAAATTTGATAATATAAAGGAAGGTGGGGTGGGGGGAGAAGAGAATCACTTAGAACTGACTGGAACAGAAAAAACATTACCCAGAGCTTTGGCCCAAGACAGTTGAGGCAAGACAGTGTCTCCTTCCATTCCACATAGAGAAGCTGACTGCACTGGTAGTAAAATCTTACATCAACACTGACATTATGGATATGGTCCAACACACCTGAGGGCAACAGATTGAGAGTGTTTGTACACTGCACTCAAGAGTAATTTGCTTCATTCTACCAAATGGTAACTCCAGGTCTGTCACTGCCTAAAGAGCACAGGACAACTTCCAGAGGTCCACCAACCTTAAAGTACTTTGGAGAGCTGATCCAGCCTCCACACTCTGTTTTGTTTTCTGGAAGAACATACTACATCCTGCAGGGTGAGCAGTTAGTCATTTTGCCACATATTGTGAGCCTTCCTTTGACCTGAGTTAAGCCTGTAGAGACCTTTAAAAAAAAAAAATGAAAGTGACCAGATTTTGTCATGCCTCCCCATCTGTGTCAGAAACACAGAAATTGCAGTACCTGTATTTAGGGGTGAAGCAGGATGGGACCTCAAACCCCAGCAGACAGAAAGAAAAAATACTTCACAGCAGGGGGAGCAAGAAGCTGAGAGCATGCCTACCTTAATGGAGCAAAGGAGGGCCAAGCAAGGTGTGCAGCGATCCTGGTGGTTCTTAAGTAAGAGAACCTAACTAATCAAGTGCCAACTGTGTGAAGATAGCCAGTGATGAATTCTCATCACGACCCTGGGGGTTCATTGCTCACAACTGACCTATCTGGTCAATTAGCAACCCTTCTGACCTCATGTTACTTTGTGACCTTGAATTTTAGGCCGTTCCCACACAACACTGTTATAGTGCTATTATTCCACTTTCAATATCCTGTGGAATTCTGAGGTTTGTAGTTTACTGAGGCCAAAGAGCTCTCTGACTGAGAATTCTAAATGTCTCTCCCTAAACTGCAAAGCCCAGGATTCCATAGGATATTGAAGGTGGAATAACAGCACTATAACAATGTAGGGGGGAAATAGCCTTACTTGTTCCACTGACACTGCTTCTGGACTTATTTCTGGCTCATTACTTTGAATTCCTTGCTGCTGCTGATACTGACTTGGACCAGCTGAGTACTCCCTTCCTTACAGTTTGGTACCTTGTTACTAACTGGGACAGGATAATGATCTGACAGCTCCTGCACATCACTCCCTCTTCTGAATTCTTGGCAATCGCTGGCAAAAACGGGACAGGCTACACATGGCCTGCAGCCTGCACTTTGCTAAAAGGACCATGTTCAAATTCATTAAATTATACTGTTGCTTTTGAAATCATTTTCCTTGTTGACTTTGTAAAAGGAAAGACCTATTGGTGTAGAATATGGAACTAAAAGAAAGGCTTAAGGAAATGCCCATGAATAACAGTTTAGTGAATCAGTGGAAAGGCATAAACTGAGGGAACTACAACCAGGAAGTTACTCTGTCCAAGAGCAAAAGAGGAACAGAGTAAATGAAAGTTCAGCAGGTTAGTTTAACAAAAAGAGTTTATTTTAGATAACACTTGTCTGAAATCTTTATTGGTAGCAAACATCTTTCATATTCTTTTTTTTTTTTTTTTTTAAAGTCTGGAGTGGAGAACAATCAGGTTCTAGTGATTTATGATCCTGTGGTAGCAATAGGTGAGACTGTAACTAGCTCCATCTAGATGAAACCTAGCTAAGATCTCTCATTCAAAGCCACTCAAAACACAAGATGGACTAAATGACCGAAGCAGAACTTCCTGATAAAAGGCTGGATGGAGGAAAACAAACCAACTGATGATTATGGGGCCTTCCAACATATCAAAATATATTCACCCCTTCTTTCCACTTAATTTTTAATACATACTGCTGATTTATTGTTTTCCATGGGTGGAGGAATGTGATCTTTGGAGAGAAGAAACTGACAGCTTGCCACACTGTATTGGTGTGGCCCAGGGCAACTCTTGTATAATTCATAGTTCCCAAACTTATTAAGCAGAGAAGGAGAATGTTGAGCTAGGTAGTCAAACTGATGTTATATGTTTCAATGGTGACTGGTGGCTCTAGTGCCAGTGGGAAATTTAATCCATCTTGAGCTTTAATAGAGCTATCCGAAGTGGTCAACTCTATTCCCAAACTAGGCCTAGCAGCTGATGGCGTTGTTAACCATCATATTAAAACTCAGGAACAGATGTGCCTCTTCACTGACATCAGTCATTAGCTGATCCAATAGGTACTTGGACCTTAAAAAGCCCTTCCTAAACAATCTTAGCATTTATGAGATAAGGGAGCTGGTCTTCTTGTGTAAAATGCAATAGTTAATCCCAGTTATAATAGCAGACCAATGAATCTGTTGAATTTAGGCAAGTGTTGATTCTCTGAGTATACTTCAGTTGGGGCTAACAGATTTCAGTCTAATTCATTAAACAACAAGAAATGGACAGTAGGAGTAAACTGAAGATCAAGCTAGATGATTCTTTCAACATGTAGCTAGTAGCTGTCTTTCCCCTCTCTGGGCTTGACCTAGAGGGGAGTGGATCCCAATGCAGTTTGTAAGGGGCTTTAATTTTTGCGTGTTATTGTTTTATATTACTGAGTGTGATGCCTTGTCATGCAAATAGTGAAGGAGGCTAAAAGAAAATACTCCTTCACCCTGTGTATAATACCTGGAAAGCACTGTGATAGCCACTGGCTTAAGTAGGTTTTAACAGAGGACCTGATAAATTCATAGTGTGAATTATTGTCTCCCCTTGCTTGACATAATGGTAATGCATATGTTCACACCTCCCTTTATTAGATCTTTCCCTCATTACTTTGCACTCATATGAATAAATGTATCCAGTTCTTTTGTTTTTCAACTCATTTTTCACTATGAGCCCTGGTGACTTGAAAAATCATTGCACTCCCCTCTTTGGAGCAGCAGCATCACTGTTGGGGAAACAGGGTGGATTGTTTGAGAGGAAAAGGGCTACTTAATTCCCTGGTCCATGGCTCCAGCCTAGCTGTGGGACTCTGGCAGCTTGGGAATTGCAATTTCATTCACTCACCCAGAGGCCATGCTGACATCAGCACCTCCTTCCTGTCTGCCTACTTTCCCTCTCTAATTGCTTGCTAGCTCCCATCCTCCAGACACATAAGCCAGCACCTGCGTGTTCAAAGCTGCCCTTGGGAGGAGAAAGCAGCAGCAAAACGCACACCCTGGACAGGAGGGATGAAGAAAATTGTTTTGTTGCTCTGCATGGGTGATTGTGTGGGTAACCAAGAAAGAGGAAGCTCAGCAACTGTGCACGTAGGACCTAGCAGTTGTTCCTAGGAAAGTCATTGTAAGGTACAACTCCAATATATGTCTGCCCAGAAGTCTATACATAAGATTACAATGGTTCTCTCTCTCTCTCTCTCTCTCTCTCTCTCATCCCCTCCCTCTAGGACTGATTGCTTTAACTCCTCAGCCAGCCTTAGTATACCAGCACTAGATCTGTTCTGTAGTCCATGGGTACACACATGGAAAGAGAAATTGTGTTTACTGGAAAGCAGAAAATAGCCACAGACGTTTGGAGTCTGTAGCTATTTTCTGCTTTCCAGTAAACAACGTAATTTCTGTCTCCATATGTTTATCCATGGACTACAGAACACACCTATACTCATACAGCATTAACAGCAGTAACAAAATCCTCTTTTGTCATCTCTTTATCACACTCAACTATCTAATATAGGTATTGAAAAAAAATCTTAGTATTATGTGTAAAAGACGGCACATTCGCACAATCTACTGCTAAAACTGCAGCTGCAGCAGTATGGCTTGCACTTGACCAGTAAGGAGACAAGTTATAGCTGAAAGGAGTGAAATTATACCTGGAATGCTTGCACATGATTTTTTACTGTTTCTCCAAGGTGATTGAAAGAGATATTGGGCTGAACTCAGGATCTGCCTTCTGCTGATGGAAGGTCCTCACTGATGGATGCTGTTTATGAAATTTCCGTCTCTATGCAGCACAGTTCATGAGTAGGATCTCCTGGTTCTTTATGTAACATTTTCAGGTGGATAGAGTGTGTGTACCTAAATCCAGATCCAACCTGATGTACCTGTTTTGTGGTAGAATGCTTCTAGTCTAACTTGTACTTGATCAGACCAGGATTCTTAAAACTTTGGTCCTTCAGATGTTTTAAGCTTTAACTCCCAGAAACCCAGGCCAGCATGGCCAGTAGTAAAAGATTCTAAGTGGTGGACCAAACATCTAGAAGGCCAGAGTTTGAGAATCACTGGATAAGATGGTTTTGTGGCATCAGCTGTATTTTTTAACCAATGTGAAAGAATATGAGATACATAAAGTGACCTTCTACTGACTCCACCAGATTAGATATGCCAAAAACAGAGGCAAGAAGAAAAACCCTCGGTGGTGGTGATGGTGGGAATAAACATCATGTGGTAATGTTGCTGGGAGAAGGAGGTTGTTGGGTCCAAACTACCTATTCCTTGACTGCCCAGCTTATAGTGGGGTATTAATAGAGGCATGGTTTAGACTTCTTGTTGTGTGCATTCCAGTAGTTTCCAACCTATGACAACTCTAAAGCAAATCAATCACAGGGTATTCTGAGGCTGAAAGTTTGTGACATGCCCCAAATCACACAGTGGGTTTCCATAGCCAAGCAGGGAATTGAACCTTGTTCTCCAATGTCGTAGTCCAGCGCTCAAGCCACTACATCATGTTGGGTTGAACTAGTGCTACTCCAAGTGGGGGTTTCTGGACCACTGCCAGTCCCCGAGCTATTGGCTATTAGTCCTTTGTGAGTTTTCAGGAAATGAAGAAACAATTATAGCCAATGGGGATAAATACGGTGCCAGCCCCTGGCAGAATGGAAACAAATAATTTCTGGTCCCCCAATATCAGCCTGAGAAGCAGTGGCTACAATTGCCTGTGCTACAGAACAGGTGAGTGCCCTGGCCAAACCTCCCATACTGTCTTGGCTTCATGAACCTCCACTGCCCACTCCCAGAGACCACGCATTTGTGGAATAAGCAGCTTGTCACTGGCAGTCCCCTTCTCTTGCTGCCATGCCCTCCCCCACCACTCCCTGCAAAAGAGCAGAGAGAATAGGTCACTTGTGTAACAGTCTCTTATGCAAACAGTGTGCCCCTATAGGATCAGGGCCCAAAGTACTTTTCTTCTTAGTCTGTGCAAATTGAAGGAATGGCTGTAGTTTACTTGGCAATGCAGTGGAACCAGAAATAGTACTGATGTAAAATGCTGTGTTGTTAAAATTAATCTGGGAATAAACTACTGCTGTTTGAAAAGGGTTACAGCTTGACTTGATGTGAATTCAGAAATCTGCCATTATGGTTTAGGTTTTACTAGAGTGACAGTTTTCACCTTTAAATACATACATATATTTGCAAAGCCACATTTAAAAAAACCGGTAGCACTGAATTGAATCTTCACACAGGTATCTCATTGTTTTACTGAAACCTTTCATATGATCTCAGCTAGATAAAACAGCTTGAATAATATTATAAGCAGATGGATCAAACCCAAAGTACATTGACAAGACATCCTAATGATTTTAGAGCATGTTGTGTAGTTTCTAAAATACTCCAGTGCCTACAAATTCCACCTTTCTCAGGTATAATCTATTACAGATATGATGAGTCTCAATTTTATATGCACAGTTTTTTTAAAAAAATCTCAATGCAATAAATGAATCAAAACATCTTAACTTTCTGAAGACCATCTTATCATGACAAAATCAACAGAAATAGTGATGACTTCAGAATGCCCTGTTCAACACAAAGGCTTGTTTTAATGAATAGTAAGGAAAAGATAATAATCAGAAGGGTTGTTGGATTTATGTTTATTTACTTTACATATCACAGAATTGATTCCATATCCCTTAAATTTAGGTTAATAAAAAGCAAATTTTATTTATGTGCAAAGGCAATGTTAGAGATTACCAAAGCTAACAGAGTTCATAAGAAAGACAGGTATGGTTTAGTCATATTCTTAATCATGAAGATGGCACAGTATAAATATTTGGAACCAACATCACAATCTAGTTCTGGCAGTCTGATCTTAGTGTACTCCAGCAATAGGCAACCTTGAACCTCCATATTTTGGATTGCAACTCCCACAGCTCCTCACCACTGCCTATGCTGGCTAGGGCTAATGGGAGTTATAAGCAAAACTATCTGGAGCACCACAGTTCTCTAGTTCTGACATACTACATAGGATATAAGCTTTGGAGTCAAGAATTCAGTCAAAATTTGACATATTCCATGGAAACTATCACTCTCATATAATTACATTGTACCCACGTTTATGGTCAATATTACAGGAACATCATCACAGATTTTCCTCCAGGATTTTTCTTCTATTGGTTTATATTGTATTCTTACAGTGATCGGAGTGGGTAAGTACTGTACAGTCCTCTACAGTGGCCTGTTTAACGCATATCGGACTTTGCACAAGATCCTCATCACACAGGACTAAATAAAATGTGTTACAACTTGTGAAGAATGTTTGTAAAAACCACAGAACATCATATTGTTATGCCTTCCAAGTGTTATAACCAAAATGTTTTCCTCCTAATGGAATGTAAAAACTGGATAGTAAAGTTAGGACACAACACTACTGTGGAGAATCAAGAAATCCTAATGAGAAATATTGTGTACATTTAAAAGTTAAGCATGTCATCTGGAACATTATATTGTTTGGACTGTGAACAGTTAACTGTGAGAGGTGAAAAGGTTGGCAATTTACCTCTAACTGAGGCCTAAACTATTACACAGTGTGTATGTGGAACACAATTGGCAGCCTGCCTAGAATCAGCATAGCTGTTACTGTTACCAAGGTCTACACTATAGTCCTTAGCAGGCTTATAGTTAGGTCCAGTTGTTTTAACATTGGATAGAATCATCATCTTCAATCATCCTCATCATACTCATTAGGAAGAGGAGGATTGTGATCTTAGATTTATTATTATTTTTGCTATTGTTAAATTTTATGTCACGTCCTTTCTTCCTTGGCAGCTTGCAATTCAAAACTAGTATAATATAGCCAAAACGTTTCTAAGGACAACATTAAAATAGAATCGGACCGTTCACAATATTAAAACAATTTAAAGCATACACTTTAAAGGGATTTTTAAAATGATAAAAAGCAGTTTCTATAAAAATAACACATTTCCCTATTAAAAGTCCTTTCTTGAAAACTTTCAGTTCTAAAAGCCTGTTGGGATAGATAGAACAGTCTTTGAGAGAATATTCCTTTTACAGTGATTGGCTTTCACATTTAGTCCAAAGGAATGAGAGTTAACAGAGTTTTACAGGGTTATTGGCCAGAGGATTTTGATCCTTTGGCATGCACACCAAGTCCGTAGGACCATTTAATTGCTTATAACAGTTATTCAGGCCCAAATTAGGCATAATACTAATAATGTTATCTTATACTTGTCTACCCAGAAGTAAACTGTATTGATTTTCATGGGATTCACCACAGGTATATGTAATTTAAATATAGGATTGCCACCCAAAATGGCAGCTGTCTGGCTGTTCCCTCAAAATCTGTAATAGTGCTTCTTAAGCTATCTGATGTGGTGGACCAGCAAAGTTTTCCCCCCTAATGTGCCGGGGCCAGTGCTACATTTGTGCCCATTGGCTACAACTGCTTCTTTCCTTCCTTGAAACTTGTCAATGACTGGCAACCAGTGGTTCACAGACTGGCACTGGTCTACAAACCCCTGCTTTGAAACACAGTATCTAGCAGAATTTGCTTGTGTTCTGAATTAACTCTAGCCAAAATCTTCTTGGTGACTTATGCTGGCACAAATGCCCTTACACAAACAGTTGGAAATCTGTGGAGGACACCCCGTGGTAGAAGCCCATGCAAGTTTGCATAAGCAACTGATGTGCAACAGAAGGGTGCTTGGTTGCACTGCCCATTGTGTTACTGGTTGCATAATGGAACAGTCCAGTATGCAAGTAGTATAGCTCTGTTTGCATAATTTTATACTACACAGCCAGTGAAAAGGATCTTGAACCACATTCCCAGGATATATTTGTGATCGCCTAGCTACCGTATTACAGGGAGATATTATAGGGGAAGCTGGGAAGAATTAGATATATGCTGTCTTTTATAAAATCTGTTGTTGTGTGCCTTTGTTTCTGATTTATAATGACCCTAAGTCAAACCGATCACAGGGTTTTCTGGGACTAAGAATGTGTGACAAGCCCAAAGTCACCTAGTTGTTTTCCATGGGGAGCAGAGAATTGAAGCCTGGGCTCTAGAGTTATAGTCTAACACTCAGACCACTATACCATGTTGGCTTTCTCTTTTACAAAGTACCCCCATGAGTTTTACTTCATCCTTCTGATTTATATAAAGCTAAGCAAAAACACAAATGTCACTATAGTGCTCACAAACTGATACTGAAGAAACTGTCTCTATTCATCTTTTTAATGGTAAAGCCAATTATTGTATTAATAGGCCTTATGCTGTTTTTGTAGCACTAATGCCCAGTAATATTTTTTATCAATTATATTTTTAAGTTGCAAAATATCAATCATTTTTACATACACATTGCCAACAAAATCATACTTAATTGCTTTATAAACAAACTAGATTTCTAGAAATCTGTAACATGATGTCACAATTTCTCCCATTTGTAATATTTAAGTTTATTAAATATGTTTACTAAATAGCTAAATATTATAAACTTAAATGTATAATATGTAATATTATTATAAAATTAGACAATGTATTATAATATTTAATAATATAATATTTAAGATTGAGTATATTTACTCATACCAAATCCAGATAGAAGAAGAAAAGGAAGATTTCTACCTACAAGCAATAATTTGTCTCAGATGTGTAACTAATTTTAGATCTTCCTAACAAATAATATTTTAAAGTGCAGCTGCCATTTTCAGCCACTGTGAACTCCCATCATTGCCTTATGTGTATAGAGCCAGGGAACTGGCAAGAAGCAAATGTGTACCAGAGAAATAATTATATGTGGTCTAAGTTTGGGAAAGAGGCAGAACAACGCTGTTACTACTTATGGTAAATTGCATATTTGTTTTCAAAAATCAGAGAGAAAATCTAGGTCCTTCCTGGGAGAAAGGAGTTATGGAGCAGGCAGACAGTAAGGATTTTGTTTATGAAATATATATCTTGCCCTTCAAATAGGAAAACATTCAGAGTGTGCTTTCCAACTATATCATGTGTGAAGTCTGTGGTGCAGGAAGTAAGAGTCTGTGGTAGTTTTGAATGCTTTACAGAGTGAGACCTGTGCTCCATCCCTGCCCTGCCCTGCCTTGCCCTGCCCTCTTTGCTTGGCTCAGCACCAGAGACTAAAATAATCCATATTTACTGCATAACAAAGTGGCACGGTCATATGACGGCACACTTCTTCCCTGCCCCAAAAGCACCACCAGGATAAACAAAGTGGGTTTTACCTATTTATTCTCTATAAATGGAAGCATGAAATGATGGGAGCTGCTGGATATAAATAAGAATACCATTCCACAAACAGGAGACTAATTTAAGAAGAAATATGAACATGGAAACTGAAGAGGTGTTTTAGGTTTAATTGGGAAAACTCCTCCAAGTAACATAATAGCAAGAAAGAACAGGTGGAGATAGTTTAAATCAGGGGTGGAGAACTGATAACCTTCCAGATGTTGTTGGGCTCCAACTCTTATCAGCCCTAGCCACCATAAGCCAAAGGTGAGGAATGGTGTGTTCTGAAGATATGGAGGGCCACAAGTTTCCCACCTCTGGTTCAAAGCGCAGGAAATTCTAAAACAGGGATGGGCAATAATGGCCTGTGACCTTTAGATCACCATCAACCTGCTGCAATATTACATATGTACATGCACACAAAACAAAGAGGACCACAGGAAGCCCATAGGAATGGCAATTCTTTTCTAAAGCATGGCATGAGCTTTACTAAAAAAAAAAAAAACCCAAAGTGGGTTTTCCACTTTAAAAAAAAGTTATTGGGAACATCCTATCACTTCTACTTAATTTTTAAAAACTTTTTCAGATAGACCCCGAGTGGGCCTCCAGAGGGAAAACTGGCCCTGGTCCAGCCAAAGTTGCCCACCCTGTTCTAAAAGTACTAAGAATTAAACATGAGATGAATGCAACAGAGACACTAAGGGAAGCAGCAGAATATTCAAAGATTTTCCTCATTGTGCTTTCATTAAGTACAGTATAAATGAATATTGTTTTCTAATTTTCAATTGGTGCTGAGGGCCTGACAAGATTTTCTCACATAAGGAGAATGAAACTTTTCCAGGACATTTACTGACTTCAGCTGAGAAGCTGTATTTTTTTCAGGTTGGTCAAAAATGTCTGTCTTCTATATGTTTTTCATTATCTCTGGTCCTGTTAATA
This sequence comes from Ctenosaura bakeri, assembly GCA_948474755.1. Taxonomy (NCBI): domain Eukaryota; kingdom Metazoa; phylum Chordata; class Lepidosauria; order Squamata; family Iguanidae; genus Ctenosaura; species Ctenosaura bakeri. The sequence goes on along the minus strand of CAOLHI010000457.1, from coordinate 303,398 downwards.
ATGAAGTGACATGCAGCTAGCAAAAGAAGGATCAGTAATACGCATTTTGTTACCTCTACAGGGCTTCAGACAGACAATGAAACATCTGGTTTCTTGGAAATCAATGTTAAGTCATTAACCTAATGACAATATCACATTGATCTCAAGACATTAACATTTGCCCCATTTCATTCTTTGTTAGAAAGCAAACTGTGGAGATATCTTGTTAAGTGCTCAGCCCTATGCTTTGGCTGTGCTGTCAAGTAAATATTTATTAATGCTTTGTCCACTTACTGTCATGAGCCACTTAGGATATTACAGTCAAAGAGCATCAACATGCATTAGAACTGACCAGAGTTTGGAAAAATTATGTTTTTGAACTATAACTTCCACAGTCTCCTTGCCACCTGGTTGAATAGTCATGTTGGCAGAGGAAATCAGTAACTCTTCCAGGCTGTAGAAGTGGTATCTCAGAACCACCAAAGTTGGAGAAAAATATTTTGGATATACCTAATAATGAAAAACAGGAAAGTCTAATGGCAGAAGGCAGCAATTAACTGCCATCTTGTGTAGCAGCAAATTATTATAATCATCCATGGTTTCTAGGGCTGAACAAGGGAAGGTAACCATGATGGGTAGCTGGGTGTCTCTTATTACAATCATAAGAGTTGGGGGGTGGAGTAGGGGAATGGCCAGACCCCACCACTTCCAAAACTTGGTTAGATTACATCAGCTGGAATGGGAGCTATGCAAGAGGCAGACTTACCTCATATTCCTTTGGCACTTTGTAGCACATCTATTTCTTAATTCACACATTGAAAGTAACAGGGAAAAGTTACCACATCAGCTGAACTAGCATAGTTGTGGGATCCAATGATGGAATCTTTGGGAGATCAGAGTGACTTAGATCAAGATGATGATATTCCTGCTGGCTGTCCCATTTTGAAGCTTAATGTCCCCTAATGCAGGAATATCATCTGTGGCAGATTTATCCCACATTGCTTGGACCTGCAGAGTAAATGTGTCTGCTCACCAGTCAGCAGATCTGGCAGTTAGACCTGGTCTGCTCATCTATCTTTGTTTTTTGCAAGGATGTCAGAAGCCTGGCAGCACTTACCCTTGAGATCTCCTCAGTCAGATGGGCAAAATGAGCACTGGCCTTCTCAGTTCTTTAAAACCGCACACTGAGACAATTATAGTGAAACACATAAAGTTTGCAGGAGTGAATGGTTAGGGCTGTGAGGCAGTTAGTATGAACATGAAAGATTTTTAGTACTTTATTAAGTGAATGTTTTCTGAATTCAGGTACTATGTATTAACATTACCTTTTCTCAGTAGCAATAAAAGGACTTGTAAAGTCTATGGGAGGTCCTAAAGAACCTGAAGGTACCAGATACAGTCTGATCTTGGAATCTAAGCACTGTCAGCCCTGGTTAGTACTTGCATGGGAGGCTGCCAACAAAGACCAGGTGCTGTACACCATATGTCAGAGGAAGGAACTAGCAAAACTCCCTCTGAGTGAATACTTACCTAAGAATACTTGCCTAAGAAAACCGTATGAAATTAATGGGATTGCCATAAGTCAACAGGCAACTTGAAGGTGTGTGTGTGTATGTGTGTGTGTGCACGCACGCTCACACATACACTGTCTATAAGATGTCTTATTTATACTTCTTTCTTGAACAAGTAAGACATCTTATAGACTGTGTGTGTGTGTGTGTGTGCGTGTGCGCATCACTTTCTTGATAATTGTGAACTCTTAAGATTAGCATTGTCAGGCAAAGTGGTCATGCAATACAGAACAGGCCATTTGATGGGGGTAATAATAGAAACAAGTTACCAGTATGCCTTCTGTTTAAGCCATTTTTGGTACCAAGTAGGTCAGCACGAACCTTTCTGTAAAAACATACAAGTAGGCTGTTTCATTCGGACTACAACCGACAGACAGCATAGTTTATTTAACTGCCCCATACCTTGGGCAATGTGTTATCTGCTCCCGGATACAGCAAAGCATATCTATTGGACAGGAAGCATGCTGGGGACCTAAGCAAACCATGAATGGAACAAAGATTAGTTTGTGGGATTTATACTCTATTGGTTAAACATTACCTTGCAAAGAAATTAAATTTTACATTCTTTTTGACAGAGAACCAATTATTAAAAGGATAATGGTGTTCCATAATCATTTACTTTCTGAAAATGGATTGGCTTTGGTTCCATCCTCCCCTTTGTGAACTAGATCTGATAGGTTGTTAAATCAAGGGAATTAATATTTCATCACCTGTTTTCACTTGAAGTTCTGGTTGCATGACTGGCCTTTCTTCTCTCTGCTCCATCACAAACTCTTCCAACAGAGGTTTACATCTTGCCTAATGAGGTGCATTGTCAGTGCCAATGAACCATGATAGCCTTTTTATGAACTGTTCACTGAGCAGCATCTTTTTGGCCTGCAGGCCACCTAACAAATAGCCATATGGTGGTTCATGGAAGTTTAATTTCAGTGACGGGAAAAAAACGTATGAGCCAATGCTGTAATGACATTAGCCCAAAACACTACTTGAATTCCAGCTGATTTAAGAGTGTGAATTACTCGGATGGATTGTCACACCCTTAGTCATCTCAAATAATTTTACTTTTGCTTGTCCCATGTCAAATCTATTCTACTTCTTTTGGGTAGACTTTTTTGGTTGCCAACAGGCCAGTAAGTTTATTGTGAATAGACTGAGCTTTCCTCCTTCTCCTGTCATACCAGTGAAGAAACAAAGTTATGTCCATGTACAACTATTGAAATGGAAAATTAAGGAGTCTTTCTTCAAAAGACACTAGAACTCCACTCTGAGCTATAGAATGTCTAAGCCAAGTCCTATAGAGTTTTAAATACTAATGTTACCCTGTATGTTGGGGGTCCCGGCAGGGGCGCTTAGATTGCCAAATAAAATACAAGTTGGGGAAAATTAGCTGAAGCACTCTCTTGGCTAAACGAGAGGCAGGGTAACTTTAGCAAGATCTTTAACCCAATGTCTATGGCTTCAGGTCAGGGAACAGGCACGCAAGTTTAAAAGTAACCAAAATAACTGTTTTATTGAGAAATAAACAGAGAATAAAACAACACACACACTGACTAACTGGAAAGCAGAATTGGGGAGCGTAGGGATGGGTAATAAGACACCTGGTCTCGTTGTCCTGGAAGGCAAGATGGGGTTCCGAAGAAGAAAGCTCAGTGTGGCTGGCTGAGGGGAGTTCCTTAGACGACCAGCAGCAAGGCGGGATGGCAGTCCAAAGTAGTCCGAAGACCGTTTGAAAATGAGGAGTTTTTATAGGGGAGTTTGTACCCATCGGCTATGGCAAGCCAGGTGAGAACAAAAGGAGTTTTGGCGCTGGACAAAGGATTTGGAAAGGTCAAATTTAGCATGATGAGCTTAACGCTTGATGACAATAGTTTGGTCAGTATGTAAATATCTTGTTTACAGGACTGGCTCTGCTGAGAGCCGCACAGCTATTGTGAAGTTTGCAAGTGGAAGTTCCCTGAAGCTACGAGCGAGGCTGGAGCTGCTGGCCTCAATAGGATCTGGAATGTGAAAACCATTAGCGGCCGCACTCTGTCCGTGCTTGTCCGGAGAACCTCGCAAACACGTGGAGTGGGGTGACTGAAAACCGTCCAGCTAAGGCCGAATTGCTTGATATCAAAGTGATATCTGGGGGTCCTCACCTACAGTGCCATAACGGAAGTTACACTAACATATTGTCACATGAACTCTTAGAGTATGCCTGCTTTATTGAATGTATTTGATAAGAGAAACTCTTGCAAAAACACAAGCCAGAAGAACAGTACAGTATATGTCTGGGTGGAGGAACCTTTGGCCTCCAGATACCTTCAGGTGTCAACTGCCAGAAGCTTCTAACAGCATCGTCAAAGATAAAGGATTATGAAAGCTGTAGTCGAAAACACCTGGAGGATCAAAAGTTCCTCTTTTCTAGTTTGTACGTCACAGGATGAGCTAAGCCTTGCTCCTGTGACAGAGTTTATGAACGGTCATAGATCCCTAGACAATCCTGCTCCACGCTTCCTTGAGGTGAAACCACAGATCCCTGGTGAACAGAACTCAAGACCTTGGGAAAGTTACTTTTCAGCTCACAACTCCCTGCATCTCCAATGGCCATGCTGGTGGGAGATTCTGGGAGCTGTAATCCAAAAAGTAACTTTTTCAAGCTCTGGCAGAACCACCTTCAAAGCAGAACTATTGTCATAGGCCACAGGAGAGCTAATAGTCACCACTAAAGAGAAAGCATGCCTACACAGCCCGTTCCCAAGGGTTTTTCATCATGAGTAACTTCAAAAACACCAAGCTGACAAAACCACATGTGCTACACGTGGAAAATTTTTTTAAAAAGCAGTGCAGAAGTACCTGATTCATAAGAAAAAAGAGGCGAATCACTGGCATAGAGGGAGCTTGCATTTTCTCCCCCCTGAAAAGCAAACCAGTTGGGCGATTTCTTCTCTTGTTGGGGCGCTCTGTCCAAGGGGGAAAAAAAGCCTAGGGGTGGGGTGGAAGAAACTTCACAATGGCAAAGCTCTCAACTTTACCTTAAGCTCTACTAGGACATCTCACTCTGTGGCCATTTCTGCACTACACTGGTATAGCGCTATTATTCCACTTTGCAGGAAGGGGCCCGGCCCTTCCCTAAACTGCAAACCCCAGGATTCCATAGGATGTTGAAAGTGGAATAATAGCGCTATACGAGTGTAGTGCGGAAATGGCCCAAGATCACATGGGATCTGGTGCCTTTAGGAGATTTAGGCCGGACGTCTGACTACTCCACCGCAAAGTTAAAACGCCACTCTCACACCCAAAAAACCCCACAAGTGGCAACGTTTACAGTGACCTGCAAAAAGCACCGGCCATTTCCGCACGACACTCTTCTAGCGCGATGATTCCACTTTCAACCTCCTATGGAATCCTGGGGTTTGCAGTTCCGGCCCCTCCCCGGGAACTGCAAACCCCAGGATTCCATAGGAGGTTGAAAGTGGAATCATCGCGCTATAACAGGCTAGTGCGGAAATGGCCAGTGTTGAAAATGGAATCATAGCGCTATAACAGTCTGGTGCGGAAATGGCCATAGTTGATCCTCTTGGTCCCTCGACGGGGAGCGCCACCGAGATTAATCCACGCCATTCCCTGTCCTTCCCCCCCGCCCAATACCCTCGTTTTCTTTCGCCCTTCACGTTCTCCGGGGTTCAGATCCCCCTTGTAAACCAGCTTTGTTTTGCCCACAAAAGCCCTTCGCCCTTTTACTTTGCAACCGGTCCACCGCTGGGGCGGGGAGGGGGCAGTAGTTTAAACTTTACACGGCGACACTCACACACACACACACACAGTCGCAACCACACAACCCACCCACGTTCCCTTAAGTGGGGGTTCCTTTTTTTTAATAAATATATTTTAACAAATAATATTTTAATAAATAAGAAATAAATATATTTTAACAAATAATATTTTAATACATAATAAATAAATATATTTTAACAAATAATATTTTAATAAATAATAAATAAATATATTTTAATAAGTAATATTTTAATACATCATAAATAAATATATTTTAATACATATAGCGCGCAATGACAATAATGCCTTTTGGAAGCAAGGCGATCGCCAAGCAGCCGCCGTCGACGGCAAACAAAGGAGCCGAGCGAGGGCTACGTGGGCCGGGTGTCGGGTTACCCGGCCGCCCTTTAAAGCCCGAGCGCCCCGCCGCCGCCCCCTCGCCCGGCTCTCGGCCCCGCCCTCCGCTCACGCGTCCCTCGGACGGAAGGCCGCGCCGGCCAATGGCGAGGAGGGAGGCGCGTTTGGCGCCAGGCCACACGCCCGCCCCGCTCCAATGGGGAGCCGGGAGCGCGAGGGCCAGCGCGGGGCGCCCGCCAATGGCAGCCGTGTTGTTGCAGAGCGATAGTATTATGCTAATCGGTGTTTTGCTCGGGCTCACTCCGTGAGAGCTTTAAAAAGCGGAGCAGCCCCGGGCAGGCGGCGAGGAGCGGAGCGAGGAGGGTTGGAGGGCGTCGGCAGGTTGTTGCGCCCGGAGACGTCCCGGCCCCGGGGCTTGGATCCGCTCCTTCCTCCTCGTCGTCGGGGCGAGGGACCTGCCCGCCGCCGCCGCCCCCTCCCGCCGCGCCATGTCCAACGTCCACCTCTCGAGCGCCTCCGCGCTGGAGCGCCTGGCCGCCCGCCGGACGTTCCCGCTCCACGCCCGCACCGGCGCGTGCAGGAACCTCTTCGGCCCCGTGGACCACGACGCGCTCGGCCGGGAGCTGCGGGGCAGGCTGAGGGCGATCTGCGAGGACAGCCGGCGGCGCTGGGAATACGACTTCCAGACCGAGGCGCCGCTGGACGCCGCCGCGGGCAGGTTCCAGTGGGAGGCGGTGGAGGGCGCCGCCGTGCCCGCCTTCTACCGGGAGACCCTGCAGGTGGGGAGGGGCCGCTTCCCGGTCGTCCGGGCGGCGGCGGCGGCGGCGGCGGCGGCGTCTCCCTCTCCCGCGGGCGCCGAGGAGGCTGCGACGGACTCCCGCGAGCCGGCGCAGGAGAGCGGCCTTGGCTCGCCGAGCGCGCACGGCAAGGGCGCAGCCTCGACGGAAAGCGCGCCGCCGACGCGCCGCCGGGAGAACCGGGCCGACCCACTCGGCCACTACTCAGGGATTATCCTCAAGCCCGTCCCGTGCGCCGCGGCCCTCAAAAGGGCGTCGTCGGCGTCGGTGGCCCACATCACAGGTAAGGGGAGGGGGAGGAGGAGGAGGAGGGGGGCTCTTCTCTCAGCCCTGAAAGCCGCCTCGGTTTGGAAAGGCGGGCGAGGGGGGGCGTCGCTTTCCTCACCCCCCCCGCCTCCTGCGGGTGCCAGAGGTTGCCTACACGTCGCTGTTTAAGATTCCGCGCAGGTCCCTGGGGCTGGGCTGGGCTGGGCAGCAAAATGCTTACGCAGCACATCGCGCTCTGCCGCCGCTGGTGTGGCGGCGGCGGCGGCGGCGGCGGCTCCTTCCTCTGCGACGTAAACAAACCCGTCCCGTCGCAGCCTCCCCTGTTGACCGATAGGGGGCGCCCAGGGACAGCCTGCGGCGGCGGCGGCGGCCGGGCGCCTCTCCAAGCAGGGCGGGGCCCCCCGTGCGTAAAAAGCCATTGTTTTTCTCGGACGGGGCGGGTCTCGTTCAGAAGAAAGGCTTTTGGCTCCGGGGATGGTGGGGGGGGGTGAGCGCCGAAGGAGGAGACGCCCGACACTGACTTTCCCCCCTCCTCCTCCCCCTCCCTCTTTCTTTCTCTCTCTCCCGCTTTCTCTCCCCCCCCCCCGTCGTGGCTCTGACGGCTTAGACTTCTTGGCCAAGCGGAAAAGAGCCGCCGATGCGCGAGTGGCCGCGGAGCCCGGCAGCGCGTTGCCGGCGTCTGTGGCGCCTCTGCCCGCGGAGCAGACGCCCCGGAAAAGGCTCCGGTGAACGAGGTGAGCAAGCGGGGGTTCTCCGGCTCCGCTGCGGGTTCGAAGTCCCATCGCCCTGGCCTAGGACGGGAGTTCCGCACTGGCCTGTTGTAGCGCGATGATTCCACTTTCGACCTCCTCTGGAATCCTGGGGTTTGCAGTTTCGGGAGGGGCCGTCCGGCCCCTCCCGAAACTGCAAACCCCAGGATTCCAGAGGAGGTCGAAAGTGGAATCATAGCGCTACAACAGGCCAGTGCGGAAATGCCCGAAGAGGGGGCTGGTTGTGTTGGTAAACTGAGTTAGCATGGAACTGCAGGGCGGAGGAAGGAGAGGGTTGCCAAGCCTAAAGTTTCAAGGGTGGGTGAAGACTCAGGGAGCGATGGGAGGGCGGGGTGGGTCCCGCTTGGGAAAAAACAGCCGGGAACGGTGTGGGATTTATTAGTGCCTTTGCATGAAACCAAAACTCTCCGGTTGAGACTTGCCAAGAGAAAATGTCCTGGCTGGTTGCTTACCTTTCTGCCCGATTCCCCGCTTCTTGTCCACCTGGATCTCAAGTCACTTCCTGATGGTCAGAGATCCCACAGCCTAAAAAGCAAGACCCGTCCTGCCCGGTTGCCCCAACCTTTGCTCACTCATCCTCTGCTTCTAGTGGGGAGGGGGGGTCAGTGACTTGCCGTGCCTTTGTGTTACCTGCCCGTAATTTTGAGCTGCCCTCTTTTTTTCTTCTCTTCTTCTTCTGCAAGCTTCCTAATGGTGATCTTCTCTTGCAGATTTTGCACTATAGGACACCAGAGTGATTGTTTCCTTGGAAACACCAGAGCTGGAAAGAGGGGCCCCTTCCTCCCGACGTGTCAAAGGGACTGGGAGAAAAGGAGACCAGAGTGGGGAAGAAGAGTTAACCTGGTTTTGTTTTTTTTTCTTCCTCTTCCATTTGTCCCCCCAGAAGGAACTGCTTTTACCTCCATGTAGCAAAAGTGGCTGATCGGCAAGCCACCTGACGGAGCAGTGTTAATTTACAACTGTGCAATGTATTATGTTTTATATATATAAAAAAAATGTATTATGCCTAATGTGAGTACACTGGCCAGAAGTGTAAAAGCTTTAAAGTCACTTATATAAATGTTTAATCTCTGCTGATTTCTCAGTGCAAAAAAAATTGTATATTTGTAAAAAAAAAAAAAAATACAAACAACTTAAGAGTTCTACTAACTTATATTTTCTATTTATGTCAAAAGGTGGATAACTTTGGTTGACACCTAGTAGTCTATTCTGTGTTTTTTTTTCTTATTTGGTTAAGCCAAAGGGCACTATATATTTGCTTTTTGTTATTTACAAAAAATGTAAATTTATTTTTATAGTGGGATTTTTTTGGTATTTTTTTTTTTTTGCATTCACAAAATGTAGCTAATGAATCAAAATTACTTTAGTTTTTACTTGAAAAAAATCTGGTAACAATGGTTCCTGAGCCAGTCTGTACCACTGCCATTGAAAATTTATGCCACAATGTTAAAATAAAAAGGAATCAAATGTCCATTAGCTTTCTTGAAGTTTAGCTTCTATTCTCCCTCAGTGGTTTTAACTGGAACAGCACACTCAGTTTCCTTGGCTTCCTAAAATTCCACATACTACAGTTATGCAACAGCCATTTGTTCCTTATTTAATAGTAAAACCAGTGGTCTCTGCAGACTTTCAATTGTATCTGTCTGGCAACAGAAGAGCATCCAGCCAAATTTGCTCTGGAGGACTATTGAGGCCCTGTGGGGGTTGGGGAAGAGGTGAAAAGAGGACAGAAAAAGTCCATGGCACACTTGGGTTTTGCCCAAAGCTGGATGTAGGCCTTTGGAGAAGAAACTTGATTTGATATCCTGACATTCAGATTAAAGTAAATTAAAAGTTAAATGTAGCAGGTGAAGATTAAAACACTTTTTACAAGGTTGGAGACACAGTTACACCAGATCATATCCAATATCATCTAGAGTAGGCTTTCTCAACCTTTTTATCCTGGAGAAACCTTTGAATTTATTTTGGGATCTTGGGGAACCCCTGCATAAAAATTATATAGCTCAAAAAAATTTTTTTCATTCTCTCAGAGACCCCTAGTGAAAGCCAGCTTGAGAAATCTTGATCTAGGGGGGCTGCATGATTTCTATTCCAGGTTAGAGCTAAACAGAGACAGTGGGGGTGTAGTGGTTTGAGCACTGGATCGGAGACAAGGGAGTGAATCCTTGCTTGGCCATGGGAGACCCACTGGGTGACCTTGTGCAAGTCACACTCTCAGCCTTGGAGGCAAAGGACCCCCCCCCCCCCCGAAAATCTTGCCAGGAACATTCCATGAGTTTGCCTTAGGGTTACCATTTGTCAGAAACAAAAACACACAACAACAAAGTAAATTTAAATTTAGTCATAGAGTAGATTCATTGAAATGGGTCCAAAGAAATGGCAAGATATGGAATATTTACACTTAAGAATAGACCTATTGTGGAAGAATATGCAATACAGTTTCCTGGGCTGGAAGAAATGTATTGCAAGTGGCATGAATCAAAACAATTTAAGCACCTTTAAATCCCATTGAGATAAACACTAATGATCTGTATAGTCATGGATGCTGACCTTCCATGAGTTGGAGGTTTCCCGTCCTTGGTGTAGTGAATATAGCTCACTGACATCAGTGTGTTTGGTGTGAATTTGTTTTTTGGAGTCCACCTCCCACAACCTATAGCTCTTGGAACAGTTTATTGATTCCAGGGTGAAGCAACTCATACAAGGGCTGTAAATGAACTTTGCAGGAACTGCTGCTGATCCTTCCACAGAAGATGAGCAGAAATGGAAAACTGGAAAGCACATGTCTGATCAGCAAAGGAGAAGGAGAATAAACTCCATGTGCTTGTTGATGGAATAGAATTTATTCTTTAAATCCTTTAAATTCTATTCCATCAACAAGCACATGGAGTTTATTCTCCTTCTCCTTTGCCTTCCACAGAAGACACAATCAGTTTACTGTTACTGGGATTGAAAACCATCAAAAACTAATGTTAACACCCAGGATTATTACGAGGATACTTACAGTAGTTAGCTCTCTGATTTGCAAAAATTAGCAAGTAAAGCATAACTTGGCATGGAAGCTGATATCACAAGCTGCTAGTTAACATTGCTATTAAAGGCACAGTTGCAGATGCTGATTAAAAAGTTGGCAACCTTGCTAACCCCTTGATCCCACACACCATTTGGAATAAAGGATAATTGATTTCAGCAGCATTTGTTTCTAGCTTAGAGTATATTCAGTTTAAGGTGTAAAGCTTCAGGAGGTTAACTTAAGCTCGGCTGCCAAAGAAAAGGATGACACATTTCTTAAGTGTCTCCTGAAAGGACAGAAGGAAAGGAAATATGAAACTCACAAATAAAGCTTTGGAATCTGGCTGAGACTATTTTGTTCAGGATTCCTTTTGTCTTTTCTTTATCCTCTACAACTTGAAAAAGTGGAATGCAGCTGTTACTATTACACTACAAGTGTTACTGTTATGCTGTCTCCTTTCTTGGCAGAACAGCCACCTTAAAAAGGGGAGAAAGTTTGTACTGTCTTCTGAGAGTGGTATTGGTAATTAGTGTCTTAGATATCTACCTATCCAACAGTGAATTAGACTCTCCTGGTATAATGAATCTTCCTTCCCCTTTCAGCCCCTCCTCAATATCCCACTGATCTGCTTCAGAGAAGTGGCGGGAGGGAGGGATCTTGAGAAGATCTGGGGACACAAGGGGTGGAGATCAGATCCCATTGAACAAGTGGAAGTACACTCTTGTGTGACATTGGATACAGCCACTAGAGCAATTACAGATATTTACATTCAGCTTGAAGCCAATGGTCAGTTTTTGTGGGTAGTTGCTTGAGAGCTAACATCTGACTCTGACATCCTATTCCTGATATCCATTTACATGGAAACAAAGCCTGTTCATTTGCGTGGAAGTAAATGTGGTCTGACTGTAGCCAGTATGAAAGAAAATGGCTCATATGTGCTTGGTGAGTCAGTGGAAATTTTTGTACACTGTGATGTTGTACTCTGCATCATGCCTGAGAGCTTTGCCTTGTGTTTTTAAAGTGTAACCATAACTGTGCACGCAATATAATTAAAAATTGGCTGCCCAGAGTTTTGACACTGACTCCCCTCCCTCTGCTTCCAATGCCATATCCCTCATTGCTCTAGTGATTCCCCCCAACCCTCTGGAGCAAATTTGCAGGGACACAGGGATACTGCAAATACCCCTTTTCTACTCTGCAGAAACCACTGGAGCTTAATCACTCTAGAGATAGGAGCCCTTCCACCACTAGAGAATTTTCCTGGGGCCATTCCAGTGTGTTAGATCCAGATTTAGTTAGATTATACCTATTCAAATGTAGCCAATCTTGTGATTATATTAAGGATGGGAACCATGTAGCTCTTTAGGTGTTGTTGGACTGCAACTCCCAGCATTCTTTAGCATTGACAAAGCTGTGTAGAGTTGCTGGGAGGTGCAGTCCAATAACATATAGATACATATATTAAATCCAGATCCAACCCAGTGTTGTTAATGTAGCAAACACCTACTTTGAACTATGTCTTATCACTGGAGTCCCTGGGCTAATGAACTATGATTGCCTGCATCTGCACTTAAGGGAATAACAACAGTTTTGTGTGCTACCTATATAGGTCATCATCATACTACTGTGTGATATTAGGGAAGGCCTTATAAAAGAAAACAACAACAACTGTATTTTGTGCCAATGAACCCAGTAAATATTTTGATTGTTAACTACAGTGAAATATAGGTGACATTAAAAAAAAATCAGAGGGATGTTCCACAGATAATCTACAATGGACAATCATTAATAAGAACACCACTGTTAATTATACATGTAAAATTTTCAGGATGGAGAGCTATCTTGGAAGGGCAGCCATGTTGGACAAAAATGGCAAAGCTCTGCAGCAAATTGATAATGGTGGTGATGACAATGACATACGCTTTCATGGATCAGAGCCTATGTTAGACGAAGAGTTATGACAGGCAGCATTCAGGGAACAAAACTACAGGCGCTTTGTGTAGAAAAGAGTAGGGCTGATGACACTTCTCAAGTGTCTACATTCCTAGTGACATGTGCCATGCTTTGGCACACCCCTCACACCCTATTGCAAAGTTCTGAACTGGCCCATTGAATCTCCTAGTGACCTATTATTTATGGATCATTGGTACCCAAAACCCCAGTGGCTCTTCTGCTGTGTGAGTGCACTCAGGGAGCCCTTAATCTTTCATACAATAGCTGAGAGTCATTCTAGTCCTGTTCAGAATAGTTTATATCTTTACTAAATATTGCATCTGTTGTACGTGCTTCTGAGCAGCTCCAGAGAATTACCTCTCTTAAATCATCCCAAAGATCAAAATCTTCTCTTCCAAAGAAATTGGCTTCTTTTGCTCCTGCTCCATAAGACAGTTTGAGGGTACTTGGAAAGACATTATAATCCAATGAATGCAAAATACTTTGAAGTAACACTTCTAAATAATGACTTGTAGGATTTTTTGTAAAAAGTATTTGTTTAAATGGAATTTTACTTTCATATAAATGGGAAATCAAAGGAGCAATCTAAAGCTATTGAAATCAATGGGACATGCAGCCAAACACAGACTTAAGTGTCTTTTCTCTCTAAGCCTGGGCTGAGCAAAGAGTAGGTCTCCAAATGTTGGACTGCAAATGTCCAGCACTCCTCACCATTGACTACCTTGCTTAAAGCTGATCGGAGCTGCAGTCCAACTGTGGGGCTGCACACTACCCACCTGCAACAGCATTCTCCTCCCAACATGTGCCAGGGGCAAGTACCATATTTGAGTCCATTGGCCTACAGCTGGTTTTTTTTTTTCTTTCCTTGTAACTCACCAGGGGGACTGGCAGCCAATGGCTCAGGAACCTATACTGGTCCATGGACCAGCACCTGGAATAGCATTGCCAGTCTAATAAATATCAAGACCTTTAAACTAAAGCTGATATTTCCCTGTTTCCCTGTGTTATTGTTGTAGTCAGCTTGACTTGTGTGTGTAGTACCTTCAAGCTCCCTGTCAATTTATGGCAACCTCATTAATTTCATAGGGCTTCTTTAGCAAGGAACTGGGTGATGTTTGTCCTGTTAAACACTCTCACCTCCCCCAGAAAATCCTGATAGGTTCGTAAGTCAGAAATGACTTGAAGGCGCACAACACAGTAGTGGTTTTGCCAGTTCCTTCCTCTGAAATATAGCCTACAACACCTGGTGTTCGTTGGTAGTTTCCCATTCAAGTACTAACCTGAGCTGACCCCGCTTAGCTTCCAAGATCAGAAGAATCTCAGGTCTTTAGGGTATTTAGGCTCCAGCCCTGCATGGGAGAGATCTCCAAGAGCCTCAGACATCAACAACCCTGCTCAGATCTTGCAAGCATAGGGTTTAATGGATCATCTGTAACATGGGCTTCCTTTTTTCCTACTGCCTCTAACTTTACCAAGTCCCTTACCATGTTCTCCTGTGGTATGTCTGAATTAAGATCACCTCAATTTTGTACTTCTGGCTTCTAGGGAGATTTCAGGCCTAATTTGCTCTAGGACTCGTTTATTTCTCTTTTTAGCAGTTTACCTTAGGCAAATGTCCGGCAGTGGAATCTGCTGCCTCCGAGTGTAGTGGAGTCTCCTTCCTTGGAGGTTTTTAAGCAGAGGCTTGATGGCCATCTGTGGGGAGTGCTTTGAGGGTGTTCCTGCATGGCAGGGGGTTGGACTGGATGGCCCCTGGGGTCTCTTCTAGCTCTATGATTCTATGATTCTATGTCATTTTCTGCAGATCCCTCTCAAAGTGTTTAGGATCAGGGTGTGAAGCAATGCTAAAGTCCCCGCATTTTAAAAGCTGCTTGGGATGTTGCCTCTCCAGCTCAGTTTCTTGTAACTAGAAGATCTTTCTGTTGAGAAACTCAGGAAAAGGGCTGTGTCCCACCCTTCAATATTTTTTTCATCGCCTGGCCTGCCCTTGCAGTTACGGAAATACCTTCCAGAGAGGTAGTCATGCTAGTGTGCAGCAAGGATGTCTTTTAAAGAAGAAGAGAAATGGCATCAGCTACAGACCACTTCTGATCGATAAGGCGAACAGGCCTGCTTTCTCAATGTAACCCAAAAGAAAACGGGGAAACGAATTGCTTATCTACTTGGAGGATCTCCCTCGCGTTGTCTCCACCGCCCAGATCCCACTAATATGCAAAAGCTTAGGCAATTTATTTGCATTCTATGATCAGGATGTGCATAAAGAAGCTGAACACAAAGAGCAGCACGAGTTAAGGCTGGAGTCGTTTGCCCTGCTGCCTAAGCTTAAAGAAGTCAAAAGGGAGCGGTCTCTCCGTTTTGGTCAATGGTATTTGCTGTCCAGTATGCTTTACCGTTGTGATCCTGCGCACATTTCCCCGGGAGTCGGTAAAGCGAGTAGACACGCTCGATGAGTAGAACTTTACGAAGGCCATTTCCGCACTGGCCTGTTATAGCGCGATGATTCCACTTTCAACCTCCTCTGGAATCCTGGGGTTTGCAGTTTCGGGAGGGGCCGGCCGGCCCCTCCCGAAACTGCAAACCCCAGGATTCCAGAGGAGGTTGAAAGTGGAATCATCGCGCTATAACAGGCCAGTGCGGAAATGGTCCATGTTACTGGTTAGGAAAACGAATCCATTGGAACTCATCTGGACTTCCAAACGAACGCAAGTCAGACTACTCTTTAAAGCGGAAGATCGGACCACGCTGGTCCCTTCGGCAGAGAGGGTAAAACTTTCAATCCCCGGGAGCGGGGTGGGATCCTCGGTCCCAAATTCCCGTGGAACAAAGGAGCGGCTACGGGGATTTGGTGGGCGAGTCTCTTCTGGGCTTTACGGTAGCCTCCTCCCGCGGCTCGCTCCGTCCTCCTCTTACGCCCCGCTAACATATTCATAAGCGGCAGAGGGGTGACCCTGTTGACTCCTCCCCTCCCCTCCCCTCCCCGGCCGAAGGGCTGCAGCCCGGCGCACCCTCTGAAATCTTTGTCCTCGCCCCGCGCCCAGGCGCTCCGAGTCCACACGCCGCTCCGGCGGGCTTTGATCGAGGGGAAAGCGCGCCTCCCGGGGAAGAGCCTTCCACCCAAATCAAGGGGGCCGGCTTCCCTCTAAAGGCGATTAGGCCGGTTGCGGGGCTCGGGGAAGGAATGAAAGCCGTGCATTTGGAAATCGTATACGTGCTATACGGAAAGTTTGGAGCAGTGACGGCGTGGGGTTAGAGGTCCCAGAATTCCCCCGGCCCCTCGCTGGCCGGGGCATTCTGGGAGCCGTAGTGCCAACCAGTAACTTTCCCGTTGATACAAGGAGTTGCGGTAAATTGGCCGTAGGCGACTCCCGGGGAAGTTGCCCACAAAGAGAAGCAGCGGTTCTGGAGGCCGGGGGAGGAGGGGAAAGACGGGGAAGCGGGCCTTGGGCACGGTCCCGATCCCGATCCTTCCCACGTAGGACCCACGGGGGCGCAACGACCCCTTGGCCGGAGTTTCCCGGACCGTCTTCCTGCCGCGCGCTGGCCGGCGGCTTCGGCGTGAAGCGTTTTCGGGAGGGCGAGCAAGCGGGAAGCTGGCCGTTTCCGCACTAGGCTGTTAAAACGCGATGATTCCACTTTCAACATCCTCTGGAATCCTGGGGTTTGCAGTTTCGGGAGGGGCCGGCCGGCCCCTCCCGAAACTGCAAACCCCAGGATTCCATAGGAGGTTGAAAGTGGAATCATCGCGCTCTAACAGCCTAGTGCGGAAACGGCTAGAGAAAGGGCGGCCGGGGGGGGATGGAGGCGGCAAGGCCAGGCCGTGCGCGCCCAAGCGAGAGGCGCTCGCTGAATCCCGCCCTTCCTCTTTCCCAATCCTCCCTCCTCCTCTTGGGGGACTTTTGCATTCGATCCCGAAGGCGATCGCGGAAAGGACAGCCTCGGGCGTGGCGCCTGCATGTTTTGCCCTCGCCTCTTTTTTTTCTTTCCCTGTTGCACAAAAGAAAGACGCGCCACCATCGCTCGGGAAACCTGCACGGATGCAGGGAGATGGGATGCCAGGGTGGGAAAAAATATATATTAAATTTTGGAGTAAGCGTAGCCGCAGAAACGTGCGTGGGGCCTCGATCGCCCGTCTGGAAAGCACAGAAAGGAAAGAAGCCCGATTTCGAGGTCTCCTGGCCTCCCTTGGCCCCCCCCTCCGGCCTTTCTCTCCTGCCGCTCCCCCCCCGAGCTGCTTCCAACCAAGCCCCCTCGGGCGTTCCCTTCCCCCAGCCGCCGCCTCCACGATCTGCTCCCCCCGCCCTTCTGGATTAAGGTTTATGAAACGCCCCTCAAAATAAAAGTTCACATCGATTACCTCCCGAACGGCATGATCGCTTAATCAGAGGACGGGCGGGGTCTCCTCCTCCGACGCCCCTGCCCCTGGCGCGGGTTGGAGGCGACTTGCGAGGGAGGGAGGGGATGGAAGGGCTCCCCCACTTTCCTGATTAAATGCCAACAATAGAGGGGAGGGAGGCAGCTGGATCCTCCGGGATTGACGGGCTTTTCTCTGGCTTTCAGGCAAGCAGGTGTCTCCGGGAGTCCCATTGTCTCGGGCCAGCCCGCCCTCCTGATCATAGGCGCTCCTGAAAGGAAAGATGCCTACCCTCGGCCTTCAGATACTTCAGATGGGCCGGCTGCCGCCCGAGCCCTCTCGTGAGGAGCAAGAAGCCACCCTCCGGCAGTGATTAACCCAGCGAGGAGGGGAGCGGCTTGCAAAGCATCCTCTTGATCGGCGCACAAAGAGCCCGGCCGGCAGGGCTGCGGCAGCTAACCTTGAATCGGGGATGCTCCCGCCCCATGTAAGATCCAGAGGTTCCGCACTAGCCTGTTATAGCGCGATGATTCCACGTTCAACCTCCTCTGGAATCCTGGGGTTTGCAGTTTCGGGAGGGGCCACCGGCCCCTCCCGAAACTGCAAACCCCAGGATTCCAGAGGAGGTTGAACATGGAATCATCGCGCTATAACAGGCTAGTGTGGAAATGGCCTTGAATCTCCCTTGTCCTCAGCTATGGCGCTCCAGCCCGCTTTCTTTTTCCGTTTGTTTTCCTTTCCCTCTGGCTTTGTCTATCCATTATATTTGAGACCTACATGGTGAGAAGCGAGGCCACCGCCCAAAGTTAGGCGAAATGACTTTAAGGACAAGGTGTCAGGATAGATCATTACATTATTTATTTATTTATTATTTATTTGTATCCCGCCTCTCCATATGGATCCAGGCGGCGAACAACTTACAAATAGCATGTGTTTCGAAACATTTCTATACAAAGGTTAGGTTCGCCCCTGCCACCATATTTTCAGTTTCTAAGTAGAGTTGCAAAAACTGGACACTGAAGAAGGCTGACCACTGGTTTGACATGTGGAGCGGGAGAAGAGTTCTGTGGGTAGGATGGCCTATCAAAAATACAAATAGGTGGGTCTAAGAGCAAATTAAACCCGAACTCTCACCAAAAGCCAAAATGACTGAGGCTATTCTGCTTTGGACACCTCATGAGAGGACATGATTTGCTGAGGGAAACGGTCAAGCTCAGTAAAGGCAGTCGGAGAAGAGGAAGACCATGCTGCTCACTGGGTTGGTTCAACCCAGGAAGTCACAGTCCTGAGTTTCCAGGACCTGGATAGGGTTCTTGATGATGAGTTTCATTCATGGAGTCAAAGTCAAACTTGATGGCAAATAACACCAACAAAGAAGTTTTGGATGGCAATCATAGTTCACTGTTAAGTTGCCACTTGAACAGTTGTATTTTTTTTTCCCCTGGGGAGGGGGTTAGTTCACTGCTCTAAAGCCAGCCAGGAGTCTTGTTGCACATGAAAAATTGCTGTGTTTTCTTTGGCATAAGCTGGAGTCTGCAAAAGCTTATCGCTAGTAAAACTTGTCAGTCTACACGGTTGTGCACAAGAGGGAATTTCAGCACGAGAAGTTTGCATGACAAGTGACCCCTGCAGCAATTCTCCCTTCCACATTCCATGCAAAGGGACAGGAGCACCATCTTCCTTTCTATGAGCCCCCCAAAACCTGGATGCATTCCTTCTCCCATCTCAATCCACTCTAGCCAGCAGTGGAGAAGTGTGGATGTTTTGGAATGCTCAGACCAATCACCACCTTGACGATGGGCTATGGCTGCTAGTGCTAGAGCAAAGCTGGCATACATGGCCCCGAGGTTGTTTGTTGGCTCTGCAACCCTTGAGATTCCAAAAACAATCCATCTTACAGCAAAAGAAGAAGGGAACTGCCACTCTTGGAAGCCTCCAGGAGCAACAATATATTTCTTATAAGGATTGCAAAGTCCCTCTGCGCTGCTTAACATCAACACATTTCCTGTTTTTCAAACTAAAAAGAGGACTTTGGCCGCTTGCAGGGCTTTGAGGGACATTTTTGAACTTCCAAGCCAAATTCCATTTAAAAAAATCCTTAAATAAGTATAGTCATATTTTGAGATTCCATAGAGAAATACCATCATAAGTCAGCCCTCCATGTCATGGGCTCTGTATCCACAGATTCAGCCAAGCACTGCTTGAAAATAGTTTTTTAAAAAATAAATTCAGAAAGCATACTTTGATTTTGCTATTTTATATAAGGGATGCCATTTTACTACACCGTTGTACGTAATGGGACTTGAACATCCACAAATTTTGGTATCCACAGGAGGTCCTGGAACCAAACCCCAGTGGATATTGAGGGCCCATTGTAATGCCACCCCTAGGGGGTCCTAGAGCTAAAAATTGGTTTGTAGACTCCTCTCAGTTTTCCATCTTTGCACTAGGTTGGTCATTACCGACTAAAGTTGTTACATTATATTACATTATGAGCATCAGCAAGATAATTTCCTGCTCCTCAGGTTATGAAGAGCCAATGTGATTTAGTGGTTTGAGAATCTGACTAGGACTAGGGAGGCTAGAGTTCAAATCCCTGCTCTATCATGGAAACCCAATGGTGATCTTAGGCAAGTCACACTCTTGATGTGATCCAGAAAGTGTGATGTGCCTAAGGTTACCTGGTCTCTTTCTTAGACAAAGGAAATGGCAACCTCCAAATTAATCTTGCCAAGAAAACTCTATGGTAGGGTTGCTGTGAGTCAGAATCAACTTGAAGGCACATAGCAACAACATCAACATGTTATGTGAAGGCTGGGAAGGAGCAGGCCATATCCATATTTGGGTTTGATACCACATGCTGTGGGTTATATTTTAGAGGATGGAACTGGCAAAACCACTTCTTGAATATTATTTGACTAAGGCCATTTCCGCACTAGCCTGTTATAGCACTATGATTCCACTTTCAACATCCTATGGAATCCGGGAAGCCTATGGAAGCCGGCCGGCCACTCCCGAAACTACAAACCGCAGGATTCCATAGGATGTTGAAAGTGGAATCATAGTGCTATAACAGGCTAGTGCGGAAATGGCCTAAGAAAACCCTATGAATTCATGGAGTTGCCAGAAGTCAACAGGGGACTTGAAGGAGTGTGTGCATGTATGTGCATGTGTACAGATAGGTATACTCCATCATTGGAGGGGAGAAGGCTTTCAAAACAAAATTTAAAAAAAAAATACAATTTATTGTAAGAAATACAAATTAGCAAAAGGAGATGGTTTATCTTCACCAATTGGCATAGGAATGAAGAGCTGTGTTTCTGGGCATCCTGCAGGGCTTTCTAGCACGGACAAAGAGGGGGATGGGAAATTATAAAGACATGTTCGCTTCAAAATCATGGCCTCCTAGTGAATATATAAAACTATAGTATTATTTTGGCTTCTCTCTTATAAACAGTAAGTTCATCAACTGTACATATCACAAAGTGAATTGCTTTTTATCAAACAAATGCCAAGAAAGGTTTCATAGAAGCATCATGAGAACTGGATCCCATTGAAAGGTGGTACTCTGGTGTTCCATTTTCTACAGAAGCCCAGCCTGCTGTCTCTAGGAAACCCAGAAACAAGAGTGTGAAGACAGTAGACCTTCACCATAGTGCCTGGGGGGGAATAAGGGAGTTATAGTCCAAAAAATATTTTTTCCATGCTCTATAGTCTTATTCCAAAGGACTCACATGTCTGCCTGATTAATAAATATAGATTGGCTTCTTCTCTATGAATATATGTAAAGCCCCCGCCCCCTTTAAAGGTGACAGATTCCATAAACTGTGGAATCTATTGTGTGTTGTGCTCTCTTTCCCCAATTTACTGCCAATAAATTTCACAGGATGAAAGCATTGTAAACATATCCATTTTCCTCATGCTATGCATAATTTTACAGAGTTCCACCATGTGTCTTTTCAGATGAGTTTTGCTTGCCTTTCTCTGAAGTTTTTTCTAGCTCTATGTCATCTTTTTTTTTAGATGCAGTGACCAGAACTTCATAGAATATTTTGCATGTGGCTGCAACATCTGTTTATACATGTGCATTTAGATAAGGACAACTTTAATTTTATTCCTTTTCTAATAATCCCTAGCATGGAATTGCCTTTTCTCACAGCTGCTACACACTGAGCTTATGTTTGCCACGTGCTCTTCACCAGGAGCCCAAGAGCTAGTTGCTGATTAATCACTGACTGCTCAGACCCTCCCCCCATCAGTGTATATGAGGTTAAATGTTTTGCTTCAGTATGCATCACTTCATTTTTATATTGAAATCCATATGCCACATTGTTGTCCATTCACCCAGTCATTTTGGAGCTCTTTTCAATCAGTTTGGATTTTTGACCACCTTAAATAATTCATCTCCAAACTTGCCTGCCTCTCTTTTCACTCCAAGCTTCAGATCATTTATGAGAAAGTTAAATATCACTGATTCTCCTACAGATCTCTGAGAGTCCTCACTTCTGCTTGCAACTCCCTTCTGTTGGAAGAATTGCCTGCCTATTGCTACTCTACTTGTTTTTGTTGATCACTTCTTAATCCATGAGAGGACTTGTCCCTTTATCTCACAACCACAAAGTTTATTCTTTATGCTTTGGTCAGAAACTTTGCCCAATAGCTTTTTGAGAGTCCACAAGTTATGATAAACTGTCAGTTCACGATATCTGAGTGGATTCATTATCTAATATCTGCCTGTGGCTCTGTGCTCATGGTATCATCTGAACTACTGGAGAGGGAAAGATGCCTTTTTCCTTGGATAAAAGATTGGGCCACAGGTGCTAGACAAATTTCCCTGCAACAACAGCAATACATGGAGACTGAAGGTTTGACTACGCCACGACAAAAACATGTATGTTCGTTGCAGTCAAAATTATTGCATCAATATCAAGCAAGGTTGCAGCAGCTCATTTTCAACTACAGATTAGCATTTGGTCTGGGACTTACATGATACGGAAGCTGCTTGATCTACACTTTGATGTTTGTGTGTGTCCTGGATCATCTGCTGAGACTGTCACTGAGCCTAGTCCTACCTTAGCCTTTGTATAAAATCTTTCACTTTCATTGGGCATCCCTTAACAACTGTATGCACGTTGGGAGGTTCCGTCTATTTCAAGAGGAGGCTGATTATCCACTTGGAAAATATAGAAATAATATTTTTCCAAGTTGTCTTGCTCTTGTAGAAGAGAAAAGAGGAACTAACTTTGTGTCTCCCAGATGTCTTTGGAAGGTGTGTTGTTCTGTTTTTCTGCTCGACTTGGATTGGCTACACCCTGCGTGGCACTGCCTCCTTCTTATTCCCATCACAAAGCACACTGCCCCTATTCTTCTGGCCTTTGTAGCCATATGGCAAATCCATGTAGACACAGCCAACATCCATTTATTCAGGCACATAATGTCCCGCAACAGGGAACAATTGGAACTTTGTTTGCTTCTATTATTGATGCGAATGGGAGAGAGGGAGGGAGAGGAGAGCGAAAGAAAAATCATTTAACTATAAGAGATATCCAGCTAATTATGAGCCATATGTGCCTTTAGTGTCAAAGCAATCCTATGAAATTCATTTTATACCTAGACTACTTTATTAGGTGCTGAAGACAGATGTCTCCCAACAGTGCATGCATTAGTGGAAACTCATGTCATGGAGATCTTGAAATATTTAACTGTGGCTTCTTCATTTGTCAAGGGACTTTAAAGTGCCATTTGTCACAAGGATATAGACATGTGTGTATGTTTCTGTACGAGCATGCATGTGTGTGTGTGTATGTGAACACACTGCTTAGATGAGAATCCTTGCATTTTGGGGATGGTAGAATTTAAAAATGTCCCAGAGACATGACTTTGGTAGACATTTTCTATAGTGTTCATGTGGTGATATTATAATGGTACTTACTGGGATAATAGTAAACATTGGAGTTAATGAGAGCTAGGAATTTCCTTTGTTTTTGCTCGCTCTTCCAAGCAAACAGCTTGCAATGTTCCTTTTAAAGCATTCTCCTCATGTCCAGCAGCCAGAAAGTGAATTTAGAATGTTAAAAACCCTCCTCAGTCAGAATGGAAGGAGTGTCCTTAACTGATAATCCTGCAGCACTTTCCCAAAAGGTTAAGTACTCCACAGGGAAATTAAAGGAAAAGCTAATTCAAGAGAAATCTTAATTCATTTTTTTTTCTTCTGTCAGTATGGTGGTCAGACATTTCTTTCCCAACAAAAATCAGCCTATCCAGACCCCATAGAGAATATCTGTATTTACCAGCAATTGCACCTCTGATGTGTAAATTAAATAATATCAACCCCTTTAAGCTCTGGATATAAGTTTTTAAATAAACAGACAAACAGTGGTATTTCCTTTTCTTTTATCTTTATTTTCATTAATGAAACAAGCCCTAATCTATCTCAGTATAGATAATATTATGGGGTCAGTTATTGAAAACAATAGTTTTTAGTTTTTATAGCCTCTCTTCAGGTATACTGTCTCTTCCTCTTTCTCAACATTGATAGTAAAAAAAAAATCAGTATCAATGAATGAAATAAAGCACTATACAGAAGAATACACTGTGCTTCATTTTACAGAGGAGAGATCCTACTCAAGTCTAGTTAGATATCCAAATTTTTCTTTGTGCACAAAGAATAAAGAGGTTAACCATACCAGTTCATCGGTTATCAACTAGTGCTTTCATATCTTTTCATTAATTTCATTTTTTTTAAAAAATAGGAATCTTTCTTTACATCAAAATTAGTCTTTTAGCAGAGATATTTTTGGGGGAGGCTCAGGCAAAAATCATGCTATATTTTCATCTTTTTTTTTAATTAACTCATTATCTGGGGAACAGCAGAAATGTGATCCCAGTATATTCAGTAAATAGTATCAATAGTATGGTAACAGTTTGCAATAGCAATATTCTGTTCATCAATTAAAAGTATCCAGATTGGTTTGCAATGACAACACCCCATGATATAATGAGCCAAATTTCCTTCTCTCCAAAATATCTCCTGGATCTTTGTTAAGGGAGTGAGTTCATAGCAAGTGTATTGTGTCTTTTGGTGTGGGGGTGGTTGGAGGTGGAAGAAGACAGTCTTCTGTGTATGTACGCCACTTAATCAAAAGCCTAGCAAAGAGCCCATCTGGAGCTTCTTTGGAAACTGAATTGATTATGGGGAGAAAATAGATAATGTGGAGAACTCCTGCCAATATATACAAAATTAATCAGGTTACTGCAGCCAGGGTAAGCAGCCAGTCTCTAATGAAATAACTACCATTTTGCTTTGGTCTCTCTGCACAATGCAGAATTCGTTACACAGCTGTCTCTCCTAAGGTCTGATTCACTGTCATCCCATAATGACAGCGTGATCCTTAGGTGGGAGTGACCATGTTCTCCTGGAGTTTGTTATACAGTGGAAAAGGGAAGCCAAGTGTAGTCAGACACAGATTCCAGACTGGGTGCAGTCCTGTGGTCAGGAAAACTAAAAGAGAAGGGAGTTTGTGATGGGTGGGAATTTCTTAAGAGCGAGATATGGAAGGCACAATTTCAAAGAGTTCCAATGAGGTAGAAAAATGGGAGGTGTCTAAAGATGGATATCTAAAGAACTTTCAAGTGAGCTAAAAGGAACAGTACAAGAAATGGAAAAAGGGGGAAATTACCACAGAGGAATTCAAATGAATAGCCAGCACATGTAGGGAGAAAGTCAGAAAAGCTAAAGTGCAGAATGAGCTCAGGTTTGCTAGAGAGGTTAAAAATAATAAAAATAGCTGGGTTTTTTTGGGAGTGGGGGTTATATCTGTAGTGAAAGGAAGAACAAGGAAATAGTAGTGTCACTGCATGGAGAAGATGGTAAAATGCTAACGGGACAGAAAAAAAGCAGAATTACTCAACCTCCTTCTTTGCCTTAGTCTTCCCCCAAAAGAAAATAGCGTTCAGCCTGGGGAAAATGAAGCAGATGATGCAGTAAGGAAAATGTAGCACAGAATAGGTAAAGAGGTAGTACAGGAATACCTGGCTTGTTGTTGTCGTGTGCCTTCAAGTTGTTTCTGACTGATGGCGACCCTAAGATGAACCTATCACAGGATTTTCTGGGGCTGAGAATCTGTGACAAACCCAAGGCCACTCAGTGGGTTTCCATGGTTGAGTGGGGCATCAAACCCTAGTCTCCATGGTCATAGTCCAATAATCAAACCACTACACCAGGCTCATTCACAAAATATCTGGCTACTCTAAATGAATTCAAGTCTTCAGGGCCAAATGAACTACATCCAAGAGTATTTTTTAAAAAAAGGGCAGAAGTAATCCCAGAGGTGGCAATGATCTTGGAGAAGTCCTGGATGCTACACCATACTGACTTCTTCTCCTTCTTTGTTTACTTTCTTGTAATTAAATTATGGTCTCTTCCTTGTAATTCATTATGGCTTCTATGTATCACACATAAGGGTCTGTACTTGCACTAAGTAACTCTTGGAAACTCCTAGATAACCAAGGTAGCTTCAACCTCCTCTCTTATAAGGTTGTCTCAGAGGTCATTTCCTCAGTTCTACTTTATTTTCCACAGTGGTAGCACTTCCAGAAGATTCTTTCTGAGTTTTATCAGAAAAAAGTTCTTCCTTACTGATTTTCAATCTTTATGTAAACATCTTTTCTTGTTGGCAGAGATCATTTGGGGATAATTTCATTCCAAAGGCCTGTGTCCTCATCAGTTCTCTTCAAATAGTATGCTGATTGTGGTCATAAATTCTCTGTCAGACAGACTTGAGAGATGTTTCCTGTGTTTGGGAGAATCACAGCACACAAGATCTGTTTGACCCACCTAAGATCTATTTGGACTTTACCAGACAATTTACCAGCACACATGACCAACTGACTCTGTTTATGAATATATGGTACAGTCTGTGGAATCTTGTACTATTGTGTTTGAACCAACAGTTTGTAAATCATTTGCTATGCTGAATATTCTCTTTTGAGGATCAGATTCTACTGTGGTTGGTACCAGTACCATTTTGTCTTAAGGGTACTGAGATCAAAGCAACTGAATGGAAATTGTTGTTAGTGGCCATTGTTAACTTTGACTTATGGCAACCCTCTGAATGTGAGACTACCAAGTCACTCTGTGATCAACAGCCCTGCTCAGGTCTTACACACTCAGGACAGTTGTTATTTCCGCTATGGCACCCCCAGTGAGGACCCCCAGATATCCTTTTGATATCATTTAATTTGGCCTTAGCTGGACTGGTTGTGATTACTTCATCTCACGTGTTTGCAAAGTTCTCCGGATAAGCACGGACAGAGAGCGGCCGTTAATGGTTTACATTCCATTTCTCTTTGTAGCCAGCAACCCAAAACTAGCCTGAAGCTTTAGGAAACTTCCCCCCACAGACTTCTCAATAGCCACGTGGCTCTCAGTCAAATTACTCTTGTGAGTTGGGCCATCAACGTCTTGGCCAAAGGTATTGTTTCTACATGCAAATCCCATCACGCTAAACCTGACCTCACCAAATGCTTTTGTCCAGCATGGAAACCTCTTTTGTTCTCCTTTGGGACTGCCATAGCCGAAAGGCACGATCTTCCCTATAAAAACCCTTCATTTCTAACCGATCCTCGGATCACCTTTGACTGCCATCCTGCCCTGCCGCTGGTGTGTTTAAAGGGGTCCCCTCAATGCCCCCACGCTGAGCTTTCTTCCCCGAATCTCCAACTTCTCCCCAGGACTACGGAACAGGTCGTATTGCCCTCCCTTGCAACTCTTTCCTTTTCCAGTTAGTTAGTTTGTGTTTGTCTTCTGTGTGTTCCTGTTTAATAAAGAAGTGTTCATTATTTTAAAACCTTGTCTAGCCACTCTCTAACCTGACGCTGTATACATAGGGTAAAAGATCTCGCTACGTTACCCTGCCTCTTGTTAGCAAAACCAGTGCTCTGAGTTCTAATTTCCCCATCTTTGGTATTTTAATTGGCAAAGCTGGGCACCCCCTTGTGGGACCCCCAATTTCAGGGTAACACAGTGGCCTCCTTGAGCCTATCCACTTGAAACATGATCTTTCTTTTTTCTCATGATATGTTCAAAGTAGACCTATCTCAGTTTAGTCATTTCAGCTGCTAGGTTTGCTCTTGGGCCCATTTATTTGTACATTTGGCAGTCCATCGTATCCATAGAACTCTCCTCCAGCACCACATTTCAGATGAGTTGACTCTCTTCCTGTTAGCTTTTGTCATTGTCCAGCTTTTACAACCATGCATATAAATCAGAAATATGATGATATGGACAATCCTGACTTTGATATTCAATGGTATATGGGAAATGCCTGTATTAATAGAATGAAAATGCTAATATTAAAGTACTAGTATAGAAATGCTAGTATTAAAGTATTAAAGTAAGACTTGCAAAGATAAACAGTTGCATAAAGATGATTCTCACAAAAAGA
This sequence comes from Ctenosaura bakeri, assembly GCA_948474755.1. Lineage (NCBI taxonomy): Eukaryota > Metazoa > Chordata > Lepidosauria > Squamata > Iguanidae > Ctenosaura > Ctenosaura bakeri. Next base: position 276,139 of record CAOLHI010000457.1, on the reverse strand, counting down.
AAACGAAGCAAAAGAAGTTGTCTGATATCTTAGTTAAGGAGGTTTTAATTCAAACAATCCCTTTGATACCCACTTATTCCCTCCTTCAGATGTCTTTGACACAAAACTGTCACCTGCTCAGTAAATGTGAAGCTCAGGGTAATGAGGTTCCTGAAGAAAGCTGACACTATCAGTCTCTTCAAGGCACCTCAAAACAATGGGAGCAAGTGACTACTTTTGGAAAAGGACCTGTTCCTTTTAACAATAACTTTTTATATGTTTTTACTTATGTCTTTATTTCTGCTTTTATCTTTATTTGTTTTCAGTGATGTAGACTTGAGTCAATTGACTCGGACTCAGCTTGGACTCAAGTCACTTCAGTGATGACTTGTACTCATCTTGGCAATAAATGGTATACTGACTCAACTCGACTTGTGACTCGTATACTTGTAGTGACCAACTTGCTGCTCTTGGTTCAGTAACATAACACATTCATCCAGAAACCTTACAACTTTGAACAACGCATGCATCTCTTTTTGCCTACTGGTCATGTGACAATCTGTCTCAAGCCCAACGCTTGGGTCATATCTTGGAGGGGAACAGCAAACGTGTTAGGCAATAGGCTTGAGGCAAGGTTGAGGTCTGCTTGGCAGCTTATGTATGACTCATATTGAAAGAGCCTTCTAAAACTTTTCCTAACAGCAGAAGGTAAGACTCACTCTCAGAGCACAGGGAAGGATGCTTCCTTCTAAAGCTTTTGATACTTCAGTAATAGGGATTAAGAAGGATCCTATTCTCCACTTCCAAAAAAAGCCTCCAGCTTCAGAAATGGAAAGTAAGAAAGATTCTATTCTCCTCTTCAGAAACTGGCTCCCAGACTTGATATTTGACTTGAAAGTATTTTGCAAGGATTTAAGGCTTGATATGAGACTTGGAGTAAAAGACTTAAATACACCACTGTTGATGATGTAGAAGCACTTTGTAAAACAAACCCCCTTTCATCTTATTCAGTCTTCAAGATATGTCTCTCCTTCCTCATCTAGAGAGGTGCCTCACATTAATCTTGTGCTAATTCCCATTCAGAAAAACTGGAATAGTCAGAAACGGTCACCTCTACCACTTCCATACACCCAGCAACACACAGAGTATGTGCTTCCATGACTGTTACATGGACTGTTACAGCTGCTATCTGTTCTACAGTTCCAATCTTCTGTGATACTATCTGTATCAGGCTTCAGTAATAGTATTGCAGCCAAAGATATCTAAACAAGAAGCTTTGATTGTTGATACTGATTATGCCAGTTTTGCAGCTCACACTACACACTCTGCTAAGATTACCCAATGTTTGTCCATTTTCATCATCATTGCAGCCTACTTCATAGCCTGTGCAACACAAGCACCAGTGTGAATCTGAAGGAGATACTGATTCAGGTTCTAGATCATCATCAGGCTCCTCTATACATGGTTCTTCTTCTCACTAGATGTATTGTTGAAAGACCAGGGTCCTCCATTGTCCTTTTATTAATATCATGGTCATTATAACTAGGACATTTTGGCTATTTGGATGGCCAGATCAGAGAGAAACAATGATTGCCATTTGCAGATAATTCTGTGTTTTCAGGGCAGAATTCTACTGCTAATGCACCAGTGGTGTGGTTGTTCTTATCCTCCCTAATGAAATTCATTAAAAACTTCCTGGGATAAACTTGCATTTATTCAAGTTGTTCCTCACAGGCTGGAGAACCTGTACAGAATTCAAGAGGAAAACTCTTGAATTCTGTACAACAAGAAGAAAGGAAGTACAAAAGAAAGAAACTAGACAGTGTGATTTGTAAAGTCTATGCTGTTCCTGCTCTCTCTTTGAAAATTGCTAACCACCATGCATTTCTGGGCTGCTACCACTTCTCCTAGCAATAAGAACTGACAGAGTTCATCTTCAAGAGGCTTTGGTAATTCCTCTGGAGTGCAATTGTGTAGCTTACTGGCCAGTTTGCAACTTTCAGTTAATATAGAGCTGCATATTGTGTTTTTGGCCCTTCTTTGGGTGAAGAAGAGGCAACACAGCAGGGCCAGGATGACCTTTTGAAGGAGATGCCTCTAGTTATATGAAAATCTGACCTGTTAGAAAAGTAATCTTTTCTAAGCTAGCCATCTAAGTCAGTCACATCACCATCTGTACTGTACATTTGTTATCATATAAGACTACCAACATATATATCCCTAAATTAGCATACAATACTACTATTAGCTTTATGTATTTAAGTTCCAGTTACCCCACTTTATGCAGAATTACAGATATCCTTTCCTGCTTAGGGTATTGGCTTCCAGGTGTAATGAATAAAAAGTAAGACTGGCATGCAATGAAACTGATGAAATTGTGGCCTATTCAATTATACAGGTATAGTCATAGAGTTGTAGAATCAGAGCTGAAAGAACCCTCATGGGCCATCAAGCCCATCCCCCCACTCAATGCAGCATCTCCTGCTAAAGTATCCCAAGCAGGTAGCTGTCCAGCCTCTTTTCTGAAGGCATTCAGAGAAGGAGACCCTTCCATCTCTCTAGGCAATTGGTTCCACTGCTGAACCAATCTCACCGTCAAGAAGTTCCATCTAATGTTCAAGTGAAATCTACTTTCCTGTAACCTCAAACCACTAGACAATCCAATCAATTAGAAAAATGAGCTTTCATTGCTAAATCAATCAATCAACTGATCAGATCAGGTTTATTGATACATAATAACGAAAAAGGGCATACTTTTGTTTTCTGATGTCATGCATATATTGCAAAAAACACCTCAGAACAGGAATTTCTTTCTGTGATGAGAGACAGATGGGGAAATGCCTCTTCTTAGGTGGCACTTGCCATCTGCAGATATCTAAGGACTCTAAAGTCCACAGATTAATGTGTTCACATTAATTGGATATGCCTTTTTAGTCAAGTGAAATGCTCTGAACCAATTAGTTGATTAAGGATAATAGCTCTTCCTGGAAGAGGTAAGAACAATGGGGAGGCATTCAGTAACTCATGAGTACATGTTATGGATTAGTTGGTGGCCTGACATTTCAAAGTATCTGTTTTCCAAACTTTGAAGTCAAAGTTGGATTTCTCCACGATGGTGTGCAAATAAGGATTTTCTCATTCAAGGTTCTCCTCCTTGTGAATGACCAGAACAGATGTATTCCATCCACCAGAAGAAAAAATGGTGTGCATGTTCGTAAGAGTTACATCCTTTCCCATAAGTAATATGCTGTAAGACAGGAGTAAGTCAAACACAAGAACAGAAAAATCAGTCACAAATCTCTAAAGCAAGGGAGGTCAAAATGTGGCCTCTGGGCTGGATGCAGCCCTTGGGACCCCTTGCAACCCACTTCCCCAGAAGCACCTCAAAGCCCCTGGATCTCCCTATTTTTATTTTTTCCAGGAAGATTTTTGGGGAATTTTTGCCCCCAAACCATATGAAATCTCCTAAAAAGGTAATAGTTTGTTCACGTACCTTCCTTGGTCCATCCAAACTTCCCCAAAACAAGCAGAAAAGGGAGAAAAATCAGTAAAAAATCAGCCAAAATGATAGCAGGAAGTTACACCATGTCACTTTGGATGTACTGAAATGTGCTGCTGGGGCTTGCTGGGGCTCTGAAGTTGAAATGGCTCCTGCTGCGTATGCAGTTGCTCACCTGTGCTCTAGTATCCTTATTTGTTAGAAAATCTGATTTCAGTGGAACTGACTAATGTGTAAATGTACTTGGAATGATTGCCTTCAGGTATCAGTCCAAAGCTAAACCAACAGGAAAAAGAGTAGTTCAATTAGTAGAGATGGCAGGATGGCATTTATACCAACAAAGAGCCTCTCCCAGTATACCCAAAAAGAGCTTTACAGGCACAGATGTCTCCCTGCCAGTGTGTCTGGAGGTCATGGTAGGAAATGGAGCATTCTGGGGCCATGCTGGTGCTATTAGAGGGCGCACAGGAGCCTAGGCCCTCTTGTTCTCCCAAAAGTACCATCAAAAAGAGCTGCCAACTACACCAACCATGAAGCTGTTGGAGTTATTTCTTCCCATGGATCACAGTGGCGGGGGGGAGTCGAAGAGAGAAAGCAAAGTGACAAACAACCAAGACAAAGCTGCACTACTGTCGCCTGCCATGGCCACAGAGAAACAGAAGTCGTGGTAGTTCTGTTGTGGAATTTCCTCATCACCAGTACCACCGTAGGATCACTATTAATGGGTTTCCACATTAAAATGAATTAGGAGGGGACCTGGATACAAAGTATGACTGATGACAGTTTAGTGTATTATTTGTATGTCATGACACCTAGCAGATGTCATGTAATTCCATGGCAGTGAAAGAATGGATTAAAAAGAGGCAGATCGGTAAGAAATCTGGAGAATATTTTCAGTGAAATGTTATGTTTTTTAAAATAGGGTTTCAATGATATGATGCTCATAATGGCAAAGGAGAGTAGAGATGGAGGGGGTGGTTACTGTGAAATGTCAAGGAATGAGGAGGTGTTTTTATTGATTTATTCGCTCACCCATTCTCTTCCGTGCCAGAATGGCATGGCGGATCAAGAGAGTGACCATTTCAAGAGAAGGCGGAGGATGCCTTCATTTCTTTATGTGACTGTAGATTATTTCGGCTTCAGGAGACAAGAATGTTCCTTTAACATCTGACCTGGCCTTTATTTAAGAGAAGCACTTCACGGTTCAGGAAAGACAGACAATTTTCTAATTCCCAGCCCTGCTGGAGGCTGAGGCAACAACGTCCAGACAGGACACCTGCTAACACTAGAAAAATGGCATTATTATGTCTACAAGTTTACAAATCTGAGGATCAGAAAGCTTTTGCCATTGCTGCTGCTGCTGCTGCTACAACACAGGCCAAGGATGACGACTTCTTCAGTGCTTCTGAGGGTTGGGTTCCCCCCCCCTTCTTTCAAGAAATGGCCTCTTTTCACTTCCAGTCTCAGCAGATCGGTTTCCACGTGAAAAAGTCAATAGTCAAAGAGCTTCCTAAGTTTCATTGGTGTGTAGCAGAAAGGGGATTAAGACTTGGGAGCCTTTTTACTGGCAAGCTTTTAAGCAAATACAGGTTCTTGAATAATTTTCTTTGAAAGAACCTATAGGATAGCCTATTGAACAGTAAACAAATTAATTTAAAATATTTTAATAAGAATCTACATAATGCATAGATTTAAAAAATATATGTGCTGTTTCACCCATTTGTGTGAGTTGATTTCAGGAACTGAAACATTTGTAATTGTTTTACCCTGCTTCTAAACATATTTGCTTGTGGGTTACTTGTACTGATTTTCAGGGGGTTTTGAGTTTTCAACAAGAGATTTTTTCATTTGATGAAAATAACTTTTTTATTTTTACAAAACCAAATTCTCCCACCTGGATATTCACATTTTCCAAAACTTTGTTTTTTGACATGTGGCACTGATTACTTGTGTCAACTGAGAGGGCAGAAACTTGAAGAGGAAAGAACATGCAAAGGGCAGCACAGATCCTTTGGAAGCAAAAAAATGCTTAGAAGTACAGAAACATTACTGGAACTTTTCTTAAACTCTGATAGTTTGGTATTATTATTCTGCCTAGATAGCATATGATGAGTGGGGAATGAGACTTAATAATCCTCTCAGTTAAGATGAGATTTGAAATAAGTGTTTCCTAGCTCATACCTCTACGTACCATGCTATAGTGATATATGAATCACTTAAATCAAATATAATTGATTACTGCTTTGTAGTGGCACTAAAGGGACTAGATTGGTCATATCTTTCTTTCTCAGTTCCCTAATACTTTATTTGAGAGTTCTCCATTTACAGCAGCTCCCAGCATTCCTGACTATTGGCCATGCTCACTTGGAGCAATGGTGGTTCAATGTTCAAAGCACCTGGCAGGCTTCTTACACAGAAAACTAAAGCACCTTGGAAAGGCTGCTTTGCATTACCAATGCAATTCTATATATGTGTTTCTCAAGGAATAGGTCCCACTGATGTCAGTAGCTCTCACTTTCAAGTAAGTGGGTAAATGATTGCAGCCTTAATAATTTATTCTGCATGTAATGCTAAGAGATCTTGTAGCATCTTCAAAATTAACTGAGAGAAAGAAGGTGATAGTATAATTTTTTGTAGACTTAACTCAAACTATTGCAATTCATTAAATTGCAAATTGGATGGAAGTATTTATTCAACTACCAAAGAAATTTAGTAGCCTGTACATTCATTCTGCAAATGAAGAACACCCTGGGAATCTTGGGTGAAGCCCTCATATTAATCTATCCTACACTGTTGTTGGACTGCAACTTCCAGCAGCCCTATCCAGCACAGGCAATGATGAGGAAAGCTGAGAGTTGCAATATGTAGAATATCTAGAAGACTACACTTTGCTCATTCCTGCTCCAGATAATATTGGAAGGCTTTATATGCATTCTCTTTGCTTTAACAGAACCCAGTGCTTCCTCACCTAAAAAAAAGAAGCCCCAGAAAGTCCTGAAAAATGGAGAAGGAATGAACCTCCTCTCTGGCTTCTATCTCTTCCATTTCTGCAGGGTATATTAATATGAGGGCTTCACCCAGGATTACCAGGGTGTGCCTCATTTGCAGAATGAATAGACAGGCTACTAGATTTCTTTGCTAGCTGAATACGTACTTCCACCCAATTTGCAATTTAATAAATGTAGTTTGACTCTGTTACCCAAGAAAATTAAGTCTGGCTACAATGTAGGCCTTCCATCTTTCTTGTAGATGCAAGTAGTATATTGAACAAGGTTTAAGTAGCTGCGTGGGAATTATAAAAAAAGAATAAAGAATAAACATAGGTAAGAATGAAAAAAGATGGGTGCATTCTTACCTAGTAAAGCTTTCACCACCCTGTTGAGCTGCAATGATCATTATATCAGGCTAGCCTACAATACTAGTTGTAGATCAGAGCTGTATTCCACTATGACTAGAGGAAACCAAGTTGAGAAAGTTAGTCTGGTATCTGGTTATGGATTCACATACATAGCCTTTTGCACATACACTGTATCTCTCTCTCTCTCTCTCTCTCTCTTACACACACACACACACACACACACACAAGATGTGTTAAAGGATACTTCAATTACTAGATGTTTTAATCAGGGTCTAGAACAGTGCTACTCAACATGGTGGTCGCTAGACAGCTGCCAGTCCTAGCTGCTGGTCCCTGGAGAGCTTCTAGGAAGGAAACAACTATAGTCAATGGGCAGAAATATAGCATTAGTTCCTGGCACATTGGAGAAAGATAACTTCTGGCCCCTCTCCTCCAACATCAAATAGTCTGAGAAGCACTTCTCAAGAAGATGAGGGCTCAGCACCATTCACAGCATTGTTTGCATTGTGTGGTATAGCCACGGGCATGCCTTCTCTTTCTTAGATTCTTTTCCCTCTCTGTAAGGCGGGAATAAAATGATGATCTGCCTCAACAAGAAAGCCAGTGTGTGTGGTGCTTTCAGCATCAGATGATGATTCTTGAGACCAGAGTTTGAATCCCTGCTTGGCCATGGAAACACACTAGTGACTTTGGACAAGTCACACTCTCTCAGCCTCAGAGGAAGGCAAAAGCAAACCCCCTTCTGAACAAAGCTTGCCTAGAAAGCCCCATGATAGGTTTACCTTAGGACCACTATAAGCTGGAAATGACTTGAAGGCACATAACAACAATTGTCTCACCAACTTGGTTTGAATAAAAAGCACACACCTCTGTTTATATTCATGGGTCAACTCTAGGCATCATTACCCAGAAATAAGTCCCAATGTATTTAGTAGGGCTAACACTTTAGTAGTATACTGTTGGCCCTCCATTTGCTAGGGTTAGAAGTTCAGGACCCCTGCAAAAAATGGGAAAATTGCAGATATCAAAATATACATGTGTATGTCTGTGTGAGGGGGGCCAAGGCATGGCGGGGAGAATAGGCACCTAGGATCCAAACCAGGTCAGGGAAAGGCAGTGGGTTAATATGATGGCCCTACACTTTCTCTTTCTTGCCTACCTCCTTTCTAGGGTGTGGGGGGCATTGGGAGAGGGTTTGTGGTGCTGAGAAATAGGGCTGTGAGCTGTCCTTAGCTGGCCAGGCAGCAGCTGGTGGAAGAGGAGGAGGAGGAGGAGGAGGACCACCAAAGACAGGTTTTTAAAAGGCTTTGCGGCCTGGTCAGAGCTACCAAGAGGGAAACAAGTGCTTGAGGTAGATGTGGCAGAGGTTAGAGAAATTTGCAAATAATGAAATCCATGAAAGTTAAATGTGGAAGGCAAATGTGGAAGGCTGTCTGAATTTAGAATCACATTCAATGTCATCAATAACTATCAGGGAGGCCTTGGTCTTCCCAACCAGCAGACAGAGGTGAGAAATTGTTGAAGTGGTGAAACATCATTTCGGATCCAGAGCAAGGAAAACCCATTTTCAAATGCTCCTTACCATTTAAAAACATCTTGCAAATAGAAAAGCAGTAGGGCAGATTAAGAACTGGGACAGGAGGAGTTTTGTCTGTAAATGTGGAGGACTATTCAAATCTGAAGTTGATATAGACAGTGCCAACCTGCTGGCTCATTTAGTTTGGTACTGTCAACAGTGCCTGGCAGGAACAATCCAGGGTTTCAAGTTCAGTTATTTTCCAGACCTGTACGGAGATCTAGGATGCTAGGTTGAACCTGCATGCAAAGCACGTACTCTGTTATTGAGCCACATACCAAATCCTCGGATTTGTAATCTGGTGGAGCAACACAGGTGCTCTTCGGCTGAGAATTCTAAATGCCCTTCTCTTGACTGCAAACTTCAAGATTCCATAGGATGGAATCATGTCAGTTAAAGTGGAATTATACCACTATAATTGAATAGTATGAATGGGCCACAGGTTAGCTTCTCTGATCTAAAGTGGTGTGGCCCATTCCATTGCCTCAGCATTATATTACCACCTCTTCCTCTTACATAGAGTCCAATAGCAATTCAGTATACTTCCAGGCAGATTAACTTTTAAACATAATTTAACCTTTAAATTAAGCAAACAAAACCCATGAGGGATTCTGAGGAATGTTCTGCAGAGCAGTGGGTACATTTCCCATATGTTCCTCTCTGGGTGACTCCTCTCTCAGTGTTTTGCTTTAAGTAGAGCTTCTGCGTGTCCATGAGAGACAGAGGAAGAAAGAATAAGGCAGGCATCCTGTTGGTTAGTTCCAATCGGTGTTAGATCCCTTCCGACAATTGCTGAATGCTGAGTCAACTTGTAGGTACATCCCATTGATTCAGCGGCACTACTCTAGTTGGGACTCACAGTAGGATTTAGACTTGAGTGGTTGATATGAAGAGAGAATAAAAATACTTGCACACTTTCTCTGAGAGTCCTATCCATGGATTCACATGTCCTCCCCCTCCTCCGAAAAGAAGATGATGCAGCCTTTCCTTCCCGCCCCCAATGCCCAGGGCTACTTCACCTGATATCATCTGGCTTGGTGGGACCTTGACATCCCTTGAGTCTCTTTTCTAATTCTGGTACCTGAATCCAATCTCTGACTGGATTCAGGTACCAGAATTAGAAAGGAGACTCAAGGGATGTCAAGGTCCCACCAAGCCAGATGATATCATTCCTTGAATGCAGGAACCATTCAGGGAAAATCCTGAGTGTTTGTGAGGGGGGTCTGAATGTTCACTCTGTGGCAGGAGAGCTGATCTGTGACACCACAGCCCTGGGCCTGCCTGGTGGCAGCTGGTAACTCCCGGGTTCGAATCCATTGTGGATGTTCAAGGAACTGTCCAAAGTGCTGAACCTAATTCAGTGACTAGGAACCAGCTCCTTGGATAGTTTTTTAGAAGTTCCGACTAAAGTCTGAAGGGGATTGGCTTGGGAGCCCACAGCCTCCGGCGCACGTGCATCGCTTTAGCGGGGATCCAAGTCAGCCCTATGATTTAGGAGGGGTCGAGGGGGGCAGAGGGGGCCCCAGGGCGCCGGAGGAGGAGGGGGGCGAGGGAAGAGCAGCAGGGCCCAAGCGGAGATTTTAATCTAATCACTTCCCTGTCAAACTAATCCCTGGCTGACTCGGATAGGACTTTAAGAAACGTGCCTGGAAACCCAAAAGCAAATCTCATTTGAATGAAGCACACACTCCGGAGCCCCCATCTGCAAAAGAGCCGCAATTAAAGGCGAAAGGAGAGGGAGAGAAATTAGCATTTTCCGCGGCCATCTGGCATGAGGAGCAGGCGAGGGGGAACAAAAGGCGCTGGAGGCGGAGGGGAGAGGCGAGTGTGCCGCGCCATTGACCTGCAAATGAGCCTTTGTCCGCGAATTAAAGCTTCCCGGACCCCCCGGGACACCCCAAAACAGGCACCATTACAAACCATCCGGACAAAACCCCACTCATCAAATCTGTCTACCCCGGTCGGGAGGGGAGGGGAGGGGAGGGGGCAGGCCGGGAGAGGCCCGCGGGAGCCCACCTCGGCCCCGGGCGGGACGGGGAGGCGGAGAGCCCGGCGGCGGGGAACGGCGAGGAACGGCAACGGCGGAAGCAACTCGTTAGCCCCAGCTCAGCCGCTCCGACGCGTTCCTGCAGCCGATCCTACAGCCCCGAAACCGTCAGGGGACTGAAGGGCAGAAGGACAGTCCTCTTCCTCCTCCTCCGTTGATGCTGGGGCGATTCTGCTTGTTCTTCTATTCGTCCCCAGACTCCTCGGTCTGGTGGGGGACGAAGCAAAGGTAGACGTGCATTCAGGAGGGCTCGGGCGGATCTCTTTCCAGCCTCCTTCACGCTTTTCACAATTTCAGTGCGATGAGGGGACAAAAGCAAGCCAAGAAACTTCAGGCCCGACGTTGCGCAAGGGAGACGTTTCCAAGTGTTAGGAACCTAAAGCAAACTATTGTCATCCTCATCATTCTCCTCTCTTTCTCTTCCGTTCTCCTCTGCTCCAGGACTGCCACATCTCTCGCACTAGACTGTATAGCGTGATGATTCCACTTGCAACATCCTATGGAATCCTGGGGTTTGCAGTTTCGGGAGGGGCCGCATGGCCCCTCCCGAAACTGCAAACCCCAGGATTCCATAGGATGTTGCAAGTGGAATCATAGCGCTATAACAGTCTAGTGCGGAAATGGCCTGTAATCCAGGCTTACTTTTTTCTTGACCATACTTATGGCAGGGAGGAAGCAAGCAATCTCGCTTGGAGAATAGATGTGGCAGTCCTAGAGACAGCAAAAGGAGGTGGAAAAGACTGAAACAGCCAGATCCGTAAACTGAAGTGCATCACCTGTGAGAAAACAGCTGTGGTTCCAGTGGCGATGGGTGTTCTGGGGATGATTCCAAAAGGACTGAGAAAACACCTGAACGAAATTGCCGTAGTTAGGCCCACAGCAGCACAGTTACAAAAAGCCACACTTCTTGGAACATGCCATATTATCCAATGATTTCACACTGATTCTTAAATTCTTGGATAGAATCTGAATCATTGATGGTCCATAACTCCAGACGGTAACACCTGGCAAAGGTGAAACTGAGATAACAATGCTAAAACAACCTAAGCCTTCTGCCTTTTTTGATTGCCATTTTGACATGAACATCAGTTATTTTCAGACTGAGGTACAGACTTCAAGGACTTGAGATCTGGTAATGACTTGAGATCTGTTTATTCTCCACTGTCATAAACATGTTTCCTTAGAACTTGAGCAAGTTTGCCATTGTTATGTGCCTTGAAGTCGTTTCTGACTTATTGTGACCCATAAGGTGAACCTATCGCAGGGTTTTCATGGCAAGATTTGTTAGGTAATATCTTTTGCTAGCACAGTTTGAAGTGTTACAAAAATGGTCCTTTTACTAGGACTTTCTGTGCTTTGAGAGGTGGCATCTATAGAATTCCTTGCTAGTCCTAAGAAAAAAAAAGTTGCCCATCTCTGATTTTTGTTTCTACACATGACCATATGACATGAGATAATTCAAACAGGTCATCATCACCACCACCACCACTATTTACATATTTATTAATATGGTTTAATCATTCCTAAGTATCTAGAAAAGGAAAGGATTGTTCTGCTAGAAGGAAATGGAAAGAAAATAAAAGAAACAAAAAGGGCAAGTGATCCAAAGCAACACAGAGTGTTCACTGGCTTTATGTGAAGAGCTGCTTTGCAAGAGCACATAGCATACCTATGATTGCAGCAAGATGATATTCAGCAGCTGAGATTCAATTCACTCTCATCACAGCACCCCTGTACTTTGAGAGGGAGCATCTACTGAATTTGTTCTTGTCACATTGGTGACAAATAAATAATGCAGAGCAGTCATGTCAGCAAAGAGCTAGCAATCCCAAACAGAGAAAACAGAGAAGCTTTTATGGGCCTGATGGAACGAACGTCTCTTTCTAGCCTGATTCTGGCAATGTCTTAGAAAGGTATTGCTTTCTCCACTTGAATACAGTCTTTAGTTGATGTATAACAAACCTGATCTTTTCCTGATGTAATTGGATCATCATCTTTTATCACTGACTCCATGTGCTAAAAGCGAATTGGATTCCAATAACAGAAAATGGGGAAAATAATGGCCTGAATCTTAAGTTTAGTTCCAACTAGCACAGAGCCATTGCTAAGGTTAACTCCCTGTTCCACCACTGATTCAATGGGTCTACTTTACTTGGATTTCACAACAGGATTTCCAGCAATATATTTTTACTCAGAACAAGTATCAAGTGATTTCAAGCCAATTGACTGCTTAGTGAGAGAGTCTTTATTAGACATGCATATAATACAGTAAATCACACTGGTCTCCTTGACAAACTGCCACTCATATCATACATATAAATGCATACAAAATTTATACACCTCCCACTAGCTTGCCCTATCTGTCTGTCTATCTGTCTGTCTGTCTGTCACACACAATATACATATACTTTTCAACCTCTGCAACAAAGAGCAAAGCATTTTCAACTGTTAGTGAGTTGGATCCAGGTTAGGGCTTTGCAGAATTCCAGTCACAAGAGAGGGAGGTGATCTTCACAATTCTTCCTTCCCCGCTGTAGCCCCCTGTGCCTCCTGAAAGGCTGCTCTGGAGCCCTTCCATTCACAGAATGGCCAATCTGGATCCAATCCAATGTATACCTAATGTTCTCCCAGAGACACAAGATAATATTGGAGTGCTTGTTTGGAATATAAATATTCTAGTACGTTTATATGTTCAATGGCCTTCAATAAAATTTTGCTCTCTGGTACAGAGGCTGTAGATTTTACATACATATTTTCTGTTTTATAACTGTGATGAGACTGTGTGACAATTTGATGAGCCCAATGTGTGACTGATTTTATTGTTTTTATTCAATGTGGATTCCCCTGATAAAGAGCCAGCTGGCTATACATGCACACTGGAAACTGTTTCTTGACTCATAAACTCTTTTGTGCGTTCCATTATAGATTACTCCCCCATTTCACATTAGTTCAAGAATGGTCTGAATTCACAGCATTACAGATCTGATAGAGAGATTGTGGCTGATTCTAGATGTGGAAATACAAGCCTGTCAATATCAAAAGCTTTACAGGGTGGACATGAGACATTCTGCTCATTTTATGTGTAGTAGCCCATGTAGTTTTTATAGTCACCATATACATATGGAAACAAAAAAAGCATTTAAAAGCCGCAATTATCAAATGTTTACCTGGAGGCAAGTTTCACTGAAATCAACAGATTTAAGTATGAATGAACAAGGTTAGGGCTGCATTTCTCATCATCACATGGGAATTATATCCAAAGTGGTTCACAAAAAGATTTCAAGATGAACCATAACATGCCACCAGTGTATCCTAGCAAACAGATAAACAAACGAAAACACTAATCAAAGCAAAACACTGAGAGTACCCCTGCCATAGCTAATTGGCCAGGGCATTTCAAAAGAAATTGTTAACTGGGTGTCCAAACATGTTTACACACATTACTGTTCTAGCATGTCTTTATTAACCTGTCTACAACCAGAAAATGCCTGCATTAAAAAGGAGAAAATCCCTAAAATTCTTATCAAAGATGAGAAAAACCGGTTACAAACTCAACTGGTCTGGGATTGCAGAAAATATAGGCTATCCTGTTCAGTTGATATAAGACTGTAAAATGGATTAACGATCTTGTAACTGCTGGGGATTGACATTTATGATTACTAATGACCAAATATGACACCAAAAATCTACATTTTCAACCTGGCAGTGCACCAGCGAAAGAGTTTCCAAGGCACTGCAGATCAGGGTTCTGGCAAATGATATCTGCAGTGATCTTCTGGCCAAAAAGGCTCACTGTGACAAGCAGCTGTGACAAGGCCTTGAGGGCTCTCTCCAGCTGTTTGTTCACTGTGTACCCTGTGACTGGGAGAATGCTGCAGATGTCACTTCCCAGCCACTCTAATCTGCAGCTCCTTAAAAACTCTTTGGTTGGGAGCTGAAAAGATTTTTTGTGAGGAAGAGGTGGTATCATCAAACTCTGTCAGCATAATTATATCTGATGATGAAGGATCTGTATCATCCTGTGTCTCTTCTCCACTTCTTTCCAAAATTTTTGAGAGAGATGCCTTTTCCAGTTGATTCCATATTTGGCCAGGCATGATCTTCTTAACCCATTTCAATCACGGTTCTGTGTAGGTCACTCCACTGAACTGGCCTCGACATGCAGTAAATGGTGTTCTAGTTCCTAAATTGTTGTTGTGTGCCTTCAAGTTGTTTTTGATTTATCATGGGGTTTTCTGGGGCTAAGTGTGTATGATATGCCCTTGGTCACCCAGTGGGTTTCCATGGCCAGGTGGGGATCATAGCCCAGTGTTCAAACCACTTCATCACACTGGCTCTAAGGCTCAGTGTCAAACATTTGCACTGATCCTGGTGGATCTTTCTGCAGCCCTTGATACTTTGGATCGTTGATTTTAGTATTATGGTGGGCATCATTGAGAATAACTTGGAACACTTTGTTCTGGTTTAAATCTTTTTTGTTTGATCATTCCTCCTCTGTTTCATTTCGTGGTTCTATTTCAAAAGCTTTTGCTGTAGCTATAGGTGTGCCACAAGGTTCAGTTTGGGGTCCTTTTCTTTTTTTTCATTATATACAGTCCCTCTTGGATTTTTTTATTTCGGACCTGGATTTTCAATATCTTATTTATGCAAATGGCATATAGATCCTCCAGAGTTTTAAATCAATTGATGCCTGTGTGTGTAAGTCTGTGATAGACTGCTTGTGAATGTTTCTTTGTTGATGGCTACCCATAGTCTTAAGCTGAAAATGGAAAAAAACAAACAAACAAAAAACCCAGATATCTTGCAGTTTCAGCTGGCCATCTCTTTCATGCCCTCCACTGTGTTTACAGGGTTGCATAGTGGTTCTTGTTTCAGTTTCCAGAAATCTTGGAGTCCTGCTGGATTATTGTTTGTTCCTGTACCCCTTTATCAAGGCAACAGCAAAGGCATGCAATTTCCATTTCTTGAACATCTGTAGGATCCATAGGTTCTTGACTGTTGAGACTACCCATCTGTTTGTCCAGGCTATGGTTATGTCATTCTTGGATGATTGTAATAGCCTACTGGTAGATTTGCTTTCTTGCTCTCTTCTACCTCTGGCTTTAATTCAGATCAGTAGTGCCTTGGTTACTTTAAATCTCCCTAAATATTCACATGTTCTCTCCCTCTACCTCCACAGATCCCTTTGCTGGATACCAGTTTGGTTCAGGGCTCATTTCAAACTTTTCGTTTTTGAATTTAGGGCTCTAATTTCCCGCAGTACTTGGCAGCTTGGTTAGCATGGTATGTACCATCTAGGTCTACAGGCAAAGGATTATTGTCTATTCCATTGACACACACAGCTCTATCAAGGCAGTGAGGCTTTCAAGACCTGACTCTGCATCTGTGGAACAATCTTCCTTTGAACTCCCAGATGGAGGAGGAATCTCACCCATTTTCATAAATGGTTGAAGAACTTCCTCTTTGATTTGTTCGATTAATCTGCCGAGTTGTGCCTGAGGTTGCTGAGATGGGTAGTGGCTAGTGGGAAGCTGGCGGTTAATGTACATTTTTTCTGTTGTGTTTTATTGTCTTTGATTGTGTATATTTGATGTTCTGTGCTTAGATGGAAAGGGCATTATAAATAAACATTGCTGTTGTTGTTGTTGTTATAATCTCAGCCACATCTTTTTATTTTTGGTTTGCTGTAACTTGCAAAGGGCATTAAAAGTGGGATCAGAATCTTGAAGTACTCCAGAAATTGTTTGATTGCACCTTCTAGCAGCCCTAACGAGCACAGTCAATGGCCCTTTTCGCACCTTACCTCGTTGCGGCAGCGGGGAGCGGCGCTCGTGCAAGCAGCCACTTGCACGAGCTGCTCACAACAGCCCTTTTTGCCTCCCTCATGGCCTTCCTTCTAGTGTGACCGTCACACGAGTGCCCCGCCCCTTTCTTCCGCAGTGCAGTCTGGGAGTTGTAGGCTGCATGGGGGGAAGGAAGCACGACCGCCCCTGCTCGCTGAAGCACCGCACGCAGGTAAGTGCGCGAGGGCGCCACGAGCATTGCGCAAGCGTGGGGCATTTTTGGCTTAAAGCCTAAAATCAAAACATGCACGCGCGCCCTGCTTCAGCCTCATGAGCGTCACGCAAGGGGGAGTGCATCATACGGAGCACCGCTCGCACTCATGTGACGCTCAAGGGGTGCTTGCGCAAAAAAAAAATCATGTGAAAAGCGCCAATGATAAGGAATGCTTGGAGTGGTTGTTCAGCAACATCTGGAGGGGGTTGCATCCCAGTATTAGTATATCTATATACTGCAGAAAAACTAAATATCCTGGAAGAAATTAATGCTAAAATTTTCAAACTGAAGGGCTAGAATCCTATGGGTGACATAACATCTACATAACTCAGAATTATGTGTGTGCATGTCTTCTTTTGGATGGTGCACAAGTTGCTATTCTCCAGCCTCTTGTGCACATCTAAAACATCCCTCTAAGACAGTTGTAAAGTCCTGGGGAAGGAGCATTGCTGCAGCTGTTCACTGACCATTGAGAAGAGGAGTTACTCTAGAGACCTGAAGTGACCATTTTAGCTTCAGTTGCAACTAGGAAGAAGAGAACTAAGGTCATTCCCTTGGATGTTATATTAGAGTTTCCAGATAAGGTGTCACAAGAGGTGTCCCTGCTGATACCACAAGGTTGATGTTGCAAAGGACAGCCCCAAGTGATGTCAAAAGCATAAATCAAGAGTACATCATTGATTTTTTAAAACAAAAACCAAATCTAAAAAATGAGTGCACACACACGCGCACGCCCACTACTTTATAAGGCAGTGCTCTCACCTTGAGATTCATCACCCTGATCTTGAGAACTGAGAAGAGGTTCTAGCCCCTGATGCTCAAGGTGAGGCTTTGAGATCTGGGAATCCTAATGCAGATTCTAATCCAAAATTGTGTTCTTGGTTCACTCATTAAATTGCAAGTGTTTATTGGGTTTCAAAAGCCAGGACTGGATGCCCATTTGCACATGCAACTATCACTTTATTTTATGGACATTCTGAGAGTGGCTGATCCTGTGTTCAGGAAGGTGGTGTTCAGCCTATTTTGGTTGGGGCTGCATTTCCATTGAACTACCACATTGCTTTGAGGTGCCTATCTTTGCCATCAGCGGCCCAAATATCCTTAGTGACACAATGAGTCTTTTATTGGTGGAATCTGGCATATCACAAAGCAAAACAAAGTAAATGATGCTTTGTGATATGCCAGATTCCACCAACAAAAGACTCACTGTGTCACTAAGGATGTTTGGGCCGCTGATGGCAAAGATGGGCACCTCAAAGCAATGTGGTAGTTCAATGGAAATGCAGCTCCAACCAGAATAGGCTGAACACCACCTTCCTGAACACAGAATCAGCCACTCTCAGAATGTCCATATTGTCAATGTTGAGTTTTAATGCAGTGACCTGCAATGGGGAATACATGGCTCAGCAGTGCTATATGTGATTATTGTTGATCATAAGCTGAACATGAGCCAGCAGTGTGATGTTGCAGCAGAAAAAGGCAAATGCTATTTTAGTCTGCATTAATGGAAACACAGTTTCCAAGCTGAGGGACGTAATAGG
This sequence comes from Ctenosaura bakeri, assembly GCA_948474755.1. Classification (NCBI taxonomy): domain Eukaryota; kingdom Metazoa; phylum Chordata; class Lepidosauria; order Squamata; family Iguanidae; genus Ctenosaura; species Ctenosaura bakeri. Next base: position 258,082 of record CAOLHI010000457.1, on the reverse strand, counting down.
CATATTCAGATTAGTGAAGAGAAGACTGAGGAATGGCATGATTGCCCTCTTTAAATACTTCAAGGGCTGTCACAGAGAGGAGGGGGCAGGCCTGTTCTCTTCTGTCTCACAGGGTAGGACCAGGTCTAATGGTTTTGAGTTACAGGGGACTAGAATTTGATTGAGCATTAGAAGGAACTTCTTAATGGTAGGAGTAGTTCAGCAATGGGAGCAATTGCCTAGAGAAGTGGTGGTATCTCCCTGGATGTCTTCAAAAAGAGTCTGGACAGCTACCCCCTGGGGATGCTTTTCCTGGAGATTCTGCATTGAGCAGGGGGTTGAACTAGATGGCCCATGAGGCCCCTTCCAGCTCTATGATTCTATGACTCTATGACTATAATCAATCTGTTACTGATTCCTGGGGCCCTTCCATACCATACAATTATAGCAGTACTATTCTACTTTAACTAACATAGTTGCATCCTATGGAATCCTGGAATTTGCAATTTAGCTAGACTCTCTGGCTGAGAATTCTAAATATCCCTCCCTAAACTACAAACCCAAGGATTTCATATGACAGAGAACCATGACAGTTCAAGTGGAGTCATAGCACTATAATTATATACTGTAAAAGGTCCCCAGGAGTACTTATTAAAGAGACAGCTAGGGTAGAAGTGAACAGCTTTTTACCTTCTGCCTATTTTAATTTCCTGGCTTTTCCTTTATCCCCTTGTTCTGTGCTGGTTGGAGCATTCTGGGAGTTGTAGTCTGAAAAGCAACTTCTCCAATTACAAACATTTGTTCAGTGGCCATTCACCCTGAAATTCACTGAGGTTGCAGATTCAGTCCCTGGCATCTGCAATTTGGGTTTTTATAAAAGGTATAGGAACAGGTAATGTGAAAGACTTCTGCCTCAAACTCCAAAGAGCCACTGCTAAGGCACTGCCAATGGTGAGCTGAGTTCAAGCTTGCAGGATCTGCACTGGTTTGTTTGTTTGACTTGAACTCAAGATTCACTATATGGAGCCTGGTGCAAAAGACAGATATTCTCCACTTGTTATTTACCATTTTCTCTATTGTGTAAGCAGAGGAACTCTAAGCCCTTCCCACTGTACTTCTTCAAGGTAGGGACATGGGGTGAGTAATGAGTGAAGTTGACTTGAAAAAATCTGAGCCCAAAAAATGTTTTCAGTGCTAGAAAGGAACACAGTCTATAGCCCTTCTACACAAAAAATCTGCTTCTGGTTGCCACAGGTCACACTCTTTTCCTTTCAACAATATAATTCAGAATAGAGTCCTCCAATTTTGTGGGGCTGGTGGGCATGTTTATAATTTGCCATAGGTGCACCCATTCATAAAATGGCTGCCATTTGATATGCAGCCTTGTCACAGTGCCCTCAGTTTCACATATAGTCAAGCTATTGAAGCTAAAATACAAACAACATGCTCAAGAACCTGAATATAAGCTAGAGGTGGTGGGGTCTGAGCCCCCAAAACAGGCATCTATGCCTTTGAACCATCATTTTCTGCTTCAGTAGAAGCCTGTTTTCATAGCAAGACAACCTGTTGAAGCCAAAAGATGCAACTTATCCAAGAACCTGAATACACAGGAGGGAAGTGGATTAGAGCCCCCACATGCAAACCTACACCCTCTCATTCAAAACCCTCCTCCCAAACTTTCTTCCCCATTCCTAGAACAATATGGTCTAAGTCAAATTGTTTGTCCTTACTGGAGTAGATCCACTGAATATGTGAAATCTACTTACATGTTGACTTTCCAAGTTCCCATTAACGGGCTTATTCTAGTTTAGACTAAATTGAATTCAGGCCAAGATCCACAGGTAGTAAGTTTTACTCTTTTTCAAGAACACTTAATTATTTCCTAAACTATCTTCCTTTCTCTGTCTCACAAACACCCAATCCATATACCCCACACTCCCCAAACAACCAACCTCAGTGCCTGCTTTCTCTCCCCCATCATCTGCTTGCCTCATAGGTTTCCTTAATCAATATCATTGCTGTCAAAAACCCATCAAACCCCGATCTCCTCAGTTCCTCCTTCCACCCTCAGCCAAGATCAGGGATCCATTTGTGCTACGTGGTATAATTGCACTTTAACAGCCAGGGCAGCATCCTATGGAATCCCAGAATTTACAATATGGGGAGGGGTGGATTGGATGGGAGACCACCAGTGAATACCAGATGCTATAGGCTATCTTTCAGAGGAAGAAACTGGCAAAAACAACTCTTGAGTATTCCTTGCCTACAGAAACCCCATGAAATCCATGGGGTCACTGAAAGCTGGCAGGCAAATTGAAGTCACACACACATTTAGAATTCTGAGTACCGGTACTTAGTTCTGAGGGCCTTAGTGCCTCACCAAACTAATAGTGCTATAATTGTATGGTATGAAAAGGCCCCTAATCTCCTCCCCTCTTCTTCCCATTCTGCAGGGTCATTCCCAGCCCTTCCTCACTGTTGCATACTCTCCAACATTTTGCAGATGAAAACAGAGACATGTGTGGCCAAGCAGCATCAGACTGTGATCAAGAAGCCAGAAGTTATGAATGAGGAAGAACACATAAGATAGGATAGGCTGTGGCAGTTTGCTTTTGCTTGAGTCTATTGGGATGAGCATGATTCTGCCTCCTCCTCTCCTTTCCCTCCTGCTGAGTTAACTGAGTGCAGACTACCTTTGAAATCAGTTTGCGGCAACTGAAGAAAGCTGAGGACAAACGGGGAAATGGGAGGGAGAGAGGGAAACAGAGACATTTGAAAAGCAACTGAAAAAGTGAGAGGGCAGGAATAATCAAGAGAATTGGAAGGTATGCTGCCATCTTCAAACTTACCCTTCTCTTACCAAACAGATGTAATGGATCCAGTCCTTCCTTCCTGGCAGAGTAGGGGGAAGGAGAGCTGGGAGTGCTTTAAAGATCACTGTTGTGGATTATCACCCTTTTCTTTCTTATGGATGTTGGTATCTGCAGGTATAGAGTATCTCTGCCTGCTCCTGATTTAGGGGATTTTGTAGGTTTGTATGGGGTCATCTTCTTGATGCCATTCTTAGAGAAATGGGAACCAGCCTTTCTTGATGATCTGCCCATGAATCAACTTGAGATCTCCAAGTAAATGAATGACACACATTTCCCACCAGCAGAGAAGACAGAAGCACACTGTCTGAGTATGATGATGATTATTATTTGTATCTCACTTTTTGCGCAACATTGGGCCTCAAAGTGGCTTACATATTAAAACAATACAATTAAAAAAATATATAAATAGTACATATTAAAACAGAATTAAGCTATAAGAACATTTTTAAAAGAGATTAAAAGAAGCAATTAAAACAGTGCAGCACCCCAGCCTGTTCTTTAAAAACTTTCTGTATTAAAATGCCTGCCTGAATGAAAAGATCTTTCCCAGATAGTGGAAGGACAATAAGGAGGGGGTCATTTTGGCCTCCCTGGGAAGGGAGTTCCAGGGGCAGCCACTGAGAAGGCTGTTTCTTGCATCCCCCTTGCAGTGGTAGTGAGACTGAGAGAATGGCCTCTCAGAGCCTGGGCTGATTTGTACAGGGAGATATGGTCTACCAAATAGCCTGGACCTGAGCCATAATAGGGCTTTATAGGTCGTAACCAGCACTTTGAATTGTGCCTAGAAATAAATTGGCAGCCCGTGGAGCTGTTTCAACAGAGATGTTGTATGGTCTCTATAATCTGCCTCAGTTAACAGTCTGGCTGCTGCTCTTTGAACCAGCTGAATTTTTCAAGCATTCTTCAAAGGCAGCCTTCAGTAGAGCACATTATAGTAGCCTAAACAAGGGGTAACTAAGGCATATACCACTGTGGCCAGAGCCGATGTCTCAAGTAACGGACATAGTTGGCACACAAGATTTAAATGTGTAAAAGCACTCCTGGCCACAGCAGCAACCTGAACCTCTAGGTTCAAAGCTGAGCCCAGGAGTATATACCTAGACTGTGAATCTGTGTCTTCAGGGGGAGTATAACCCCATCTAGCACAGGCTGAATCCCTATTCCCTGACCTGCGTTTGACTGACCAGGAACACCGCTGTTTTATCTGGAGTAAGTTTCAATTTGTTTGCCTTCATCCAGTCCATTACTGATGACAGACACTGGTTTAGGACCAGAATAGCTGCCTTGGATTGGGGTGTAAAGGAGTAGCAGAGTTGGGTGTCCTCTGGACAACTTCTTCCTGCAGTTTCATGTATAGGTTAAGTAGCATGGGGGCGGGGGAATGGAACCCTGAGGGACCACCCCGGCCAATGGCCAGGGGGTCAAACAGATGCCCCCCAGCACCACCTTCTGGATTTGCCCCTTCAGGTAGGAATGGAGCTACTGTAAAACAGTGCCTTCAAGTCCCATTCCAGCAAGGCAACCCAGAAGGATACCATGGCCAGTGGTATCAAAAGTTGCTGAGAGGTCTAGCAGAACCAAGAGGGACAAATTTCCCTTGTCCAGTTCCATGCATAGGCATGGCAACCAAGGCAACCAAAGCTGTCTCAGTCTCATAGCCAGGCCTGAAACCAGATTGAAATGGATCTAGACAATTAATTTCATCCAGAAATTCCTGGAGCTGGGAGGTCACCACATGCTCCAGTGGCTTGCCCAGAAGTGGTAGGTTGGACATTGGCTGATAGTTATCCATCATACAGGGATTCAGGGATGTCTTTTTCAACAAGGGCCTCACAACCACCTCCCTTAGGCAAGCTGGAATACTGCCTTGTTCTAAGGAAGAATTGGCTCCTTCTTTCACCACTCAGCCAGTCCTCCTCTGGCTTGTTTGATGTCAGGAAAGGTAAGGATCTAGCACACATGTTGTGGCTTTCATCTCTCTAAGAATCTTGCCCACATCCCCAAGTTGTACAAATTGAAAAGTATCCAAGGCTGATGATGATATGTAAACATGTATGTTCAAAGTGTCAGGCAATTCACCATGGTGCAAACTAGTGGAAAAGAGAATAGCCCTCTTCCAAGCAGCGATGTCAGTGGGACTTTCAAAGATACAAGTGCAGCCAGATGCTTCTCAACAGGAAAAGCATACGAGGCTGAGCAAAACATCTACTTTTATGGCCAATGCAGGGGAAGCAGTGAATGGGGCCACAGAGGAATGTCTCACACACACACACACACACACACTGTAGCAGTGTTAAGCAACAATTTATATATGCAAAGGAGCCATTGTAGATTAATGGAGGAAGGCAGCACTGCCTTCCCATCTTACTCTATGTGCAGTGGAGGCAACCTACACATTCAGCCTATAGTTTTGCAGTGCAGTGTCTTCTGAAATGTAGAACCTCCCCCTGTGGCTAGGATGGACTAGTAGCCTCTGAAAGGGCACAGGACTGGGAAAGTTTTGTTATACTACAACTCCCAGAATTCCCTAGCCAAACAGGGCAGCAGCCATAGAGGCTGTGAGTTTCTGGGCACTGGAAAGTTACTCTTCCAGACTGTGTTGGGGAGATGTCATCTGGGCAAACTTTGGGGACTCGATAAGATCTTGAATCCCACAGGAATCCCACATCCCAATGGCCCTATAGAAAGCAGGAGGGAGTGCCACGGTCCCTGTGACCTCTTTCCCCCTTCTCTCAGCTCACTTTTCCCAGGTTCTGGTGCTGTACTTAGGGCCTCCAGGTGCCGCTCTGTCCACATTGGCTCGCAGTCAATATTCATGTGCCTCTGTTGTCTGGGTAGCTCTTTTCACAGTGATCAGCCGGGCAGAAGCCTGACTGACAGGAGACTCGTGGCTGTGCTGGTTTCAGAAAGGAAAGGAAGGAGTAGAAGGGAAGAAGCCTGGCTCTTGCCTCGCTGGGCTGTTTAGTGGTGGGATACAGAATTACTACACTAGAGTCCAAGCTCTATATTCAATATAAGTTAGCAATAAAATTCATTACCAAGTCAATACAATGGATATTGTCAGTAAACAATACACAGTAATACATATGTTGTAAAGTCTTAGGTGAGAGCCAGTGGGTTGTAGTGGTTGACTGTTGGACTAGGACAATAGAGACCAGGCTCCGAATCCCTGGTTGGCCATGGAAACCCACTGGGTGAACTTGGGTAGTTCACCCTCTCTCAGCCTCAGAGGAAGGCAAAGGCAAACTGCCTCTGAGGACATTTTGCCACAAATACAGTGTGATAGGTTCACCTTAGAGTCACCATCAATCCAAAATCAGTTGTGTAGGGACGGGGGTGGGGAGGCGGTTTGCCCCGAGCAGCAATGTTTTTGGGGTGTTCTGGACAGTAGCCACACCCCCACATGCCCTGGCCATGCCCCCACGCACGGCTGCCGTGCCCCCCAGTGGCAACGCCCCCTCTTGCCATAGGCCCCCTCCTGCTCCCCCGGCACACACTCCAAGCTCCGCCACTGTCTGAAATGACTTGAAGACACACATCAACAAGTCTTAGCAATCAGTGTACTGGAAGGCTAAGAAACCAGAAAAGGAGCAGAGTTTTCCACAGCGGATGTGGACACATCAGCAAGTACAACATCTTTCCAGAGTCCAGTGCAGTGTGGAGGTGGTCTTAGCTGATATGAGTTTTTATTTATGAATTCAGTAAAAGCAAACCATTTTCCAATAAAGATGTTTTGTCCTTTTTGCCCCCTGAGGGATCTTATGTTGTCTGAAAGCTTTTCCATAAAACAGATATCCCAAACTCTTTTCCATCAATTGTCCATTGAAAGCTTGCCAGTTTTCCAACACTTGGCAATCTGTAGCTTCTGACAAGAAAGGTGATCAAAGATTTTTGTTTCAAGGGTTTATTTTCTGAAGAAAAAGAAATAGATAGTAACAAAAGCTGTGGATGGTGTTTTATTGTTTGCTTTGTGATTTTGGAGACAATGTTCGTAACATCATGCCAGATTTGATTTACCTTAGGGCATTTGAACTACATGTGGATGTAACTGCCTTTATGATCACAGCCTCTCCAACATTTTGAAGCTCTATATCATCAGGGAAAAGAGGGACAAATAAGTTTATTATACAGATTAATCATCTCGAGTGTTAATGTTCCTTATGTGCCATTTCTGGTTAATAACAAAGAAAACATTTGTTTAAACATTTCTAGTATATTGGTCAGAACGGGACTTGGATTCAGTACAGTGTTGTGAACTGGTTAGAGTGGCACATTGGGTAACTTTGAGCCTCTCTCTCTCTCTTTTCTGATAGGGTTGCTGTATTCCTCTCTCTCTCAGAGGGTTGCTGTGAGGATAAAGTAGAGAGGAGGTAAACTATGCAAACCACAGTGAGCAATTTGGGCAAAAATGTGACTAATACGTAGATCAATTAATGCCATGCCAACCACAGAAGATAAATTCCTAAGTGTTGAGCTGAAAGGTTTTCCAGATCACAAAGGCTCATCTTTATTAATCCTTTACATCCAAGATCAAATGATAAACCTCAGTGTCTTTATTTACCAATGACCACATAAGAAACTGTGAAGCCACAACTGAAGCTTTATTAATCTTCACGAAGAAGAAGGTAAAAAACAAGCAAATGCACCGTGCCCTTCTAAGAAGGTATACCCAGAAGTTAATCTGAGTTTATTGAGACTTACCCCTACGTAAATGTACCTAGGATTGCAGCCATGATTTAATAGCTTTTGATGGCCTAACTCTATGCATTATGAATACATTTAGAAGTCTCCATGTGTTCAGTGGGGCTTATGCCCTGATAGTTTTGCATAGGAGTATGGCCCCAACCTGAAGCCTATATGCACATATTGAAGTCTATAGGGCTTATTTTCAAGTCAATATGCATCAAATTGTGCCACACAAATGTGAGAACAGTTGCTGCATCCCCATGTGCTGGATTTATTCCAGTGGTATCACCCTGTGAAGTAGGTCAGGCAGTAACAGAGACTGGCTACCCAAGATCAGGCAGTGAACTTCATGGCTTAACGGCAACTGGAACCTGCATCTTCTAAGTCTGTAGCGCAACACTCTAACCACCACTCTGCACTGTCTTCCATATTAGATGGTAAAGACATTACAGGGTGTTTTGATTTTTTTGACATGATTATTAAATCGGATGCTCTGCTTTGTCACAGTCCCTGACAAGGATATACCTCACCACTTCCTGCACTTGATGGCACAATAAAATGAGATCAATGTTATAAAAAGGATGAATGGCACACTTTCTTAGTTTCCAGTAAGATATTAAACTAGGCTGAGGGTAAAGCCAGTCACTTACTGAACATCTTTTATGCTTATCAAACATAAGCATCAGCAAAGCCTCTGCTAACAAACCCACTTCCTAATTTAACATTCCATTTTACAGGCAGAAAACAGAATTTAACTTCAGGTTGCCAATTTTTGACACACACACACACACACACACACACACACACCAGTTACACCTTTAAGAGTGGTTTGATCTAGGCTGCCACTGGTAGTTGAAAAGCATTTCTCTTTCTGTCCTAAGAAAGCTGGCAGGCTTCTGCAGAACAAGCTGCTGTCAAAGGCAAGGGAACAGGTCTGTCCATTTTATTTCAGGCCAGTTGGCAACTCTAGTTCAATTCTCAGTGCTAGTACAAGGTAAATCTTTCTATTTCTCCCTTGTGCCACATTTTTACCCAGAGATGGGAAGAAATACCCTCCTTCCCAACCCTTGGCCCCGCCTTTCCATGCAGATGAGCTCAGTGTCTTTGGCACAGGGCTTTCCAGAGTCACTGTTCTGGTCGCTGCAATCAATTGATACATGATAATTAGATTCCTCAAGAAAAGCCAAACAAAGGCTCCCATTCACCCCCTGCTTCTCCCACATGAATCCCAGTGAGCGAGATCTGGGACATTCAGCAGAAACCAGACAGCCAACACTCTCCAGCACTAAAAACACAATTTGGCTTGGGGTGTTCATTTGACAAACAGATCCTTGAACCTTGCTTCTGTTTTCAGCTTATTTAAACCATGTTTCTTTGTACTCAGTTCATTAAACATGTCTCTTTCTAAGATCTATTTTTAAATTTCAAGAATCCAGTATTATACTTTCTGTGGTAGCAGATGGCCCTAAAACGTCCCAGCCTAAGCTCTTTTCCTGACTTTCTTTTCCTTGGGTCCTTTCTCCGCACGCCACTCTCAGAAACCATAGGTTCCTTATAAATGAGTTGGCAAGATTCAATCATACTCTTTCACACAGTACATATACACACACTTTCAAGAGTACTTTTAGTAACCAGTTGCTGTTTGCTGAGCCTGCAGGGTGTGTGTGTAGGGGGGATTTCCATTTATATGATCAAACCTACAGTTCTGAATATTCACTATGAGGAGAATGCCTAACGCAAATTGCACCCATTGTGCTTCTGTGGTTATTGGCTTAAAACTTTGTACAGTCCCAGCATAGGATGGCAAGAAGAAATAACAAGATGAGGACCCACAAGAACTTGCATGGAAGTAGGGATAGAAGAGTGCTACTGTGAAAGGGATGTCAACCTCACCTTCTCCCTCCCTTTCCCCCCACTGATTCCACCAAAATAACTCCGGGGAAAGTGACAGTGACCTCAGTTTTTGGAGTCAAGAAGACCCCACTCACCTCAGCTTGAGCAAAGCAGTTTGGATGGCTCTTTCAGGTCCAGCAGGATAGAGTTGGCTTGATTTGGTAGAATGCCCATGGTACTCTGTCTGGAATGTGCCCAGTGTGAGTAGAGAGGCCACATGGGGCTTGAGGGCAGATATAGCCCATGGGCTTCAGCTTTTTTCCTCTCCCCATCTCTGCTCTAAAGGATACCTAGCTGAGCACACTCTGGGGAAACCATCTGCCACATCTCTTCTGCATGAGCCAGAGATTGGCTTGTCACTTTCAATGGCTTCAACTTCATTCTGTGGCCCTTAGGCTCCAACGCTATTTGTGGGGAAGAGATTGCTGTAGATTTAAGGGCTGAAGGTGGCAAGCCCTGTTCAGCTGATCGCCCTGTGATGAGATTGTGCCCTGTGATGAGATTGTGCTCTGTACCATTTCTCCCTGTTATAAAGAAGCTGAAAGCTAAGATGTAATTTGGACATACTTTTAACCAGTTTCTCCACCCCTATGTGGAGCTCTCATACCTGAAACAGCTGCCTGACTTGCAGAATTCAGCAGTGAAGCATTCCACACCATCTTATAGCTACACTGGGGTAAAAAAAAATATATGATAGCACACAAAATTTCTGCTTGTCAGCCAGCTACTGAAGACACAGAGAGGTTCTGTTCTGAAAAAGCTTGTGGCTTCATTTAGACTTACAATTCAAATAAAGGCAATAAAGTTTTAAAAAGCATAGTCCCAATTTTGGGGCAGCTGTCCTCACAGATGGCTAAGCGAACTTGATCTTACTAGTACAAAATAATAAACCATGTCTGGTTTGTGAAAGGCGGCAATGAGCAGAATATTATTGGTTATTCCCAAGTAGCTCAGGCTCATTGACTCAATTGTTGAATAGTGAGTTGACACATAGGTAAATATGACTCATTCAAGGGCTCACATTAGGGTTTAGGCCAATATGCTGTTAAGGTCCTTCAACATAGCTAGTACTGATCTTAAAGACTTGATAGTGTAAGCTAATGAAGTTAGATTGTGTAAAAGTATACAGAACACATCTGGATTGTTCTGATGTCTATCTAACACCTATGATTCCATTAAAAGCTTTTCCGGTATGTAGCAGGTGCATAAACTCATATCTGTATTCATACCTAACTCCAACTGCTAGTCTCACCTAGAGTAGACCCATTAAAGGAATGGGAGTTACATAAGAATTGACTTACCATTCAGAAATTGATTCAGTAGGTCTACTCTACTCTAGTTGGAACCAGCTGTTGGATTTATTTTCTTTCTGTAGTGGAAAGCATGCATTTAGCATATTACCAGGTTTACTTGTACCAACAAAAGCATAGGAGAAAGGAAAATAATGAAAATGCACATAGGATTGAGTATCTAAGTGCCTGCAGGCTCTGAAGTGGTTGATTTAGATTAGTTTATTTTGCATTTGCTAAAGAAACCATAGAGCCAACATGAGCATTGGCCTATGAATCTTGAAACCAGGGTTTGAATCCCGACACAGCCATGGAAACCCACTGCGCAATCTTGGACAAATCACACACTCTCAGAGGAAAGCAAAGGCAACCCCCTCTGAACAAATCTTCCCAAGAAAACCCTGTGATAAGTTCGCCTTAGTGTGGCTATAAGTTGGAAACAACTGGAAGGCACACAACAACAAAGCCCTCATGTTTGCAATGCATATGAAGAACAGAGAACATTGATTTAAAGTGGTCACCTTGTGGAAAGGATTCAATATCTTGCAAATACCCATTTTATTGACAATCAGGAAAAAATGACTCAGAAAGAAATGAGATTAAGGCTTCTGGGTTACAAAGGTCTAATGAGACATGTGCAAAATAAACATTTTGCATTCAGTCATCACCAGCAAGTTGTCACAAATGTTTTTATGAGACCCACAAAAACACACTGTTGTATGTGCTCCCTCTACTGGCTCAGTTTCAGCAGTGATGCTGTAGGATGACATCTATAATTTCAAGTTTGAAAATGACTATGGAATCTCAAACATAAAATATTTCATAGTATTCCATGTAATCCATAATGAATTTACAGCATCCCTGCCCTTAGATAAGCAGTGATTGGCAATGGATCGAGAGAGATTCCTAACTCTTAGTTATTTAACAATAGCAGCAAAATGATCCCACACACTGCCAAATTATACTGCTGAAATAAATAAAGCCTTGAGCTAACTAAGCAGGGGAAGCCCAGACAGTATGTCTCCAACATGACCATATAAGAAAGATATCAAAGTGGTGTTACAGAAGCAGAGGAGGGGAGTTGGGCTTTTTTTATTGAAAGCGATGTTATGCAATCTGGGGCAAAACTCTCACCAGCACTCTCCAACTATGCTGCTAATGGGGCAGGATTATGTGAGGTCACTGAAGTTGTATAATCGGTTATCTCCTCCTGGCATTTCTTTGGTCTATAGCAGAATGTGAAAGAACTGTGGTGAGTGGTGCATAGTTATTTTCATCTGAGTTTGTCATGCAGTGTCCTTTTTTTTTTTTTTGAGTTACCTGTCTGAAATTGGATGGGGTTAATCCCTTCTTAGCGTCTATCATGAGAATGGATTGATACAAACTGAATTAAGCCAACCCAAGAATTACTGAATCAGACTCCAACCTCCAATTGAGGGGCCCGGCACAATCCTTATAGATGCTCTCTATAGGCAAAAACTGGGTATGCTCTGCCCTTTTCTTGTCCTTCTCCTCTCTTTGATTTTCACTATTTCAGAGTCAAGAGTGGTTTGAGCTGACATTATCATCAAACAATGGAGGAGCCCATCCTGCAGTATCCGGTCACAGCTCCTGTAATGTCATTGTTTCCTATTGTTCCCCTGCACTTTGTGCCTCCTATACACGGTCGTATGCTTCTTGTTGCTCTGGTTTAGCCTAACACTGCAGAATGGACTAGCAACTCTGGTTTCAGGATACAATTGGAAGTATTCTCAGAAGAAGAAAAACAATGACTCACTGCACTTCCTAATCATAACTTTCCTTATTGGAATTATTAATGGAAGATAATTGAGTTGCATCACAGTTTCATCACTTGTATCAGAAGTGGCTTGCTTATCATGCCAGCGTGAAGCCATTTGCAGAGTTGTTTAAATGATAACTGAGCAGTTCCAAGATACGTCAGGAGGTGTGGACCCTTTCTCCTCTGCACGTTAAGTCTTAATTGTTAAACACATGAAAGAGACTCTTGTGACATGGAGACAGATGTTTGTGTGTACATACATATACACATATATTGAGGTGGGTCTTGCAACATAAGAGTGAGGTGAGGTGAAGTGGTTTGAGTGTTGGCTGAGACTCAGGGGCTCAAATCCCTGCTCAGCCATTGAAGATCATTGGGGGACCTCAGGCAAGTCACACTCTCTTAGCTTCAGAGGAAGGAAAAGCACAGCCCCTCAAGCAAATCTCAGCAAGAAACTGATTTTCTCTGAGTTGAGGCAGAACTTGGAAAAGTTATTCTTGGACTGTGGCTCCTAGAATTCCCCACCCAGCAAGAGCAGTGGTCACGCTGGCTGGGGAATTATGGTAGTTCTAGTGTAAAAGAAAAGTTTTTCAAGCTCTGGACTGACTTTTAATGTCCTGGCCCAATAAACTCTTTGACTGAGAAAAACCACAGTGAATTGTGCTATTTTGTTCAATTTCTACCAGTCATATATTGCATGGGCAGTGGATTTTCTTTCCTGTCTCTTTCTCCTCCTTCTCTTTCTTCTTCGTGCACACAGCCCTGTTTATGTTTTTGTATATGCATTCTTTGGGAGAACAGGAAATTCCATGTAGCCCCACTGAAGATGGAGGAGTGAGAGAGACTAAAGCAATTTCACTGGGGGCAGTGATGTCAACTAAAGATAATATCAGTCACAGAATGCATTTGAAGCATAATAAATATAACTGGTGAACACAAGAGACTAGGTTAAAATAACATGAAGGTTAATAGGACTCAGAGCAGATTTGATCTTCTCCACAGAACATGATTTATAGTTTTAACCTTACACATTCAAAAAGGGCTAAAAATGCTTGCTCCCTCCCTCTTTCTTTTTGAGGTGATATTTTCTTGTTAATTTTTTAAAACTAGAACAGTGCTTTCCCCGGGAAGGTATTTGTTAATTTTATGTTGACTTTGGCTTTGATTTTGCCAAAAGGTTGTGATCAGACCCCTGAATCAATCTGTTAGTTTTAATCACATTATATACAGTATTTTCCTACATTCCTGTAACCTGCATTCTGTAAGTTAATGACACTTCTAAGCCACGTTTTAATAAAAATGCTGCCTTTCAAATGGATGCCATTCTTCCTAACATCCTTCTGTACACTAGAGAAAGTGAAGATTTCCCCACTGAAATACACTTTTCTAAGGATTCCACCTATCAAAAAGTTATAGATCTATCCAGTCACAGACTAGCTATCTTTAAAACTGGTTTTCTTTCCAAAAAGACACACTACTTTTTTTAAAAATGTGGCAAGCAAGAGCATTTATATCCATGGAAAGGATTCTTAAATTCTACAATACTTGGATTTCACTGAAGGTATAGGTAAGGGGTGGGGAGAATCTTACTTAATCTCCAGAGTTTAGGAGATAAACTTTTTGGGATGATCAGTGATCATGTTGGATGAGGAGATTCCAGGTGTTATAGTCCAAAAAGTAACTTCCACAAGCTCTTTTCTACCTGTGCATCATGAATAAGTCTTTGTGCCAAGACAGCAAGCCATATTTAGTCTTGAGGAGACCCATACTGAGATTATACCTCATGGCTGTATTTGTGTGGATCTGTCTTCAAGTCACCTGTTGACTTATGGTGACCCCATGAATTTCATAGGGTTTTCATAGGCAAGGAATACTCAGAAGTAGTTTTGCCAGCATGTCCTCTGAAATGTAGCCTACTGCACCTGGTATTTGTTGGTGGTCTCCCATCCAAGTGCTACCTAGAGTTGACCTTGCTTAGCTTTCAAGATCAGATGGGATCTGGTGCCTTTAGGCTATTTAGACCCTTGCATCATGATTATATAGCATAAATATATAATCACTGACCTGTGGTTTGTGGGGTTTTGCTACTCCAACCTATTCCTGAATGACAACATTGCACAAGTAATTATTCGCCAATGTGCAGTAGGGAATGTACATTGGTAATCCAATGATAAAAAGCTATGGATCAAGATGATTCTACAACCTCAGTGAATCAAGAATAAATTGCAGTCACTGACAAATAGTTACAAACCAGCTGAGAATGTGCAGAAACATGTGCAACAGTTAAATACCCTCTGACATTTTACTGATGAAACCTGGAACAGGTGTGGTTGAGCAACATTGGAGTGCATGCCAGATGTCCAAAGCTACTAATGAGGAAGAACATACAAGCTAGGAGAGGCTGCAGCAGTTTGCTTTTGCCTGAGCCTACTGGGAAGGGCAAGATTCCACCCCTCCTCTGTTTTCCTCTGCTAAATTAACTGAGTGCAACCTACTTTTGCACCATTAACTCAGTTTGCAACAGCTAAGGTAAGTTGAGGACAAAGGGGGAAAGTGAAGGGAGAAAAAGAAACTGGAACATTTTCAATGTTGCTGTGAAAATGGGACAACAGGGGATTAATTGGGACTGTCTCTGCCAAATCAGGTAAGTTAGAGGGTATGCAGTTACAACAATGGAACTTCAATTGCAGAGCCATGAACTGAAGATGACTGTTGCACAACGGCAGAAAAAGGGAACTTACACATGCATAAGACACACCAAGAAGCTTCTGACTCTTGTTTTCAGGATTTTACAACATGTATGCACTGAGAGAAAAGCTTCAGATGGGATTTCATTGTGGATTAGTTTCCTTTTCAGAGGGTTGTCATATCACATCTTGAAAAATCTGAATATACTGGCTCTTAATGAACATGTTGGCAGATAGTCAATGGTACAACAGTATTTGCTCGGGTGCTGAAATTCTGATTGGAACCTGTAATATTCAATGTAGTAGGCCCCTTTTTTGTTAGTTTCCGTTCATATTAAGTGTCTGTCCTTTTGTATTCAAAGTGGAGTCTAGATTGAACATAGTTTCTATTTTACCGGGATGCTGCTGTGCTGCCAGCATGCTGAAACCAAAATTAACCATAAATTTGATAACTCTGTAATGTCTTGGTTTATGACATGTCTAGATCCTATGTCAACACAACATTGATAAAAATTGGATCAGTTCCAAATGGAGCATTAATTATTGTCCAAAAAAGCAGTATGAGATCATAATTAATTAAAAGGATGTGGATCACAGCTGTGGAAACAGATAAAGTCTACATGATTAAAATGGTTAACAGTGAGATTGGCAATCATTTTGCAACATCAGTGCTTCCACTTCAAAATCAACATAACATTAAGCTATAACTATGAGATTTAATTAAGACTATCATAGAAATCACTGAGCAAAAGTCTTTATGGAAACATTGCTTTTTAAAACACATTCACACAATTTCACAAAAACTTACAATTGTCTTGCTGAGTTGGAAACTATATTTCCAGACTTTTGAAATGGCTGCAAGGCAGCAAACAATACAGAAGAGAAACTGGCACTTGAACTGAAAATTAATAAATTTAATGGGGATTGTAAATATGTGAAACAGATAGTGTCTCAGGTTGTATGTTACAGGTATTAAAAGTATAATTCTATACCTGTCAAATAAAACAAAAGTCCCTTTGAGTTCAATAACACTGATGGTATATAGAGGGGTGCACAACTTCAGTAAGTATGAGGCAAATTTCATACCCACACATTCCCATTCACTGTATACTGCCAGAATTTGATGACAGAAGTATTTTTTTTAAAAAAACAATAACTTTGTATTTTCAGGTCTAGAACAGACACGCAGAGGCTCAAATCCAATTGTCAGTCTTGATTAGAGTAGAGCCATTGAATCAATAGGATTTACCTACAGGTTGACTCAGCATTCAACAGTTTCTTGAATGGGACTATTCTAGATGGGACTAACCAATCAGGGAGTGTTTGCTTGATTGTGGTTCTGGAAATGACGTCATTTAAAACAAGGTGCATGCTTCCACAACTCTTGTTTTGCCCTGGAAATGCAGGTTTGAGGCAGAGTTGTTTGTTTTTTGTTTTACCAGCAGAGTGTTGCTGAATTCAATATTGGTGGTGGCAGCAGAAATGGCAGTAGGGGAGGGGCTGTAGCCTGAAACCCCAGATTGCCCAGCCCCTTGTAGATAGGAGTGCAACCTCAAAATAGTATGTCAAATGCATTGTCCTAGTGTTTATAAAATTATTTTGCACTCATTATTAGGCTACACATAATACATGGGCTGTAAGCCATCTAGGGCCCCTATTTCAGGAAAGGGGAGGGGAGATATTAAATAAATAATGCCTGTTACTTATAGTGCATGCGAAGATCACAAAAATAATTCAAAACTCTGCAAGCAGTCAGTATTTCTATATGGAACTGACCAGTTTTGGACACTGAGAAATGATCATATGAACTTTTTGTTCAGATTTTTTGGTAAATGATTTCATATACGGAACTTTCAAAACAATTTCTAAGGATTGTTAGCAGTAGTCAATTAACTATTGCTTTCTCTGTAAAAAATAATGCTGTGATTTTTAAATAAAATGCTTGCATTCATTGAAGATGAATTTAGGAAGGCATTTGACTGAAAAAACGGAATATTTTCTTAATAAAATTCAGGTTATCTGAAAGCCAGCAGCAATAGGTGTGTCTTTTAAAATCTAGCTTGATGGCATTGCTTTGTGCACTAAAGGCCTTTTGGTTTAGTTACCTATTGATGCTTGAATCTCAAACAGATCTTTTAGAAGCACCAGCCAGCAAGGATATGAACAGTCCAAAGGACAAAGCTGTCCACCATTGTGGACATAGTCTATGTGCCAACAGGCGACTCCTAGGAGTGGCCAAACTGATCCATCTCTCTTGCTGACAGTCCTTTTGTCTAACATGACTGTGGAATGAAACTTTAAGGCTAGGCAGTAGATAAAAACTTACAATTGACCATGTCCAATGACTGACTCAATCATGTGACGTTTTCACCCGTGTACATAAAGGCATAATTGACACACTGGACCTTGCAGATGTTTTGTAATTCATTCGGTTCCCACAATGATATCAGAAAATACGTCTTGTGAACTGGCAATAACTGTGCTTTCCTCCGAGCATGTTCTTCTCATCCTTAATGGCCATTTAGATGCAAATAGATCCTGATTTTCACAATTCCCTCTCCCTATTTTTCTTTTCATGTTGCTATTAATGGCATAGGAGGAATTAGCAATACCTCTAACTTTATATCAAATATATAAAATTGTTAATACACAGAAAAAATATGCTATAGAGCAGAGGAAGACTACCTCAAGTTTTAGACTACAAGTTTGGACAACAAATCCCACATTCTCTTACTATGGGTCATGCTGGCTGTAGCATTGTCAGCCAAAACATCTGAAGGGCATCAAGTTGCCTACTCTGCTATGTAGATTTTTTTAAATATTCCGAGGAGCCATCTTTTAGGAGTGCTTTAGTTATATATGTCTGCATAGTAAAAGGTTGGATCAGATGGCCCTTTTGGCCTCTTTAAACTCTATGATGCTATGGTTCTTTGATGCCTGTCCAAATTCTTCTCACTCCAGAATCTCCAAGGAAAGGAAATCTGTCTCATCCAGGAAGAGTAAGCCTTCACTGGGTCAGACATTTTCCCCCAGTGGTGGCTAACATGTCGGGTCATTAGTAGCGACCTTTTTTTCTGATCAATGTGCTTCATGCCATGCTCAGAGTAAGAACTAGTGCTCCTTCAGGGAATCCAATAACTTCCTTTTGTCTTCCTATAATTTTGTTCTGGGCAGGATTAAGGGAATCTGGCTGCATGGAAACCAAAGACCCATCCGTAGTAAGAGTCTGATGGTTTCCTGACACAAGTTAGACCAGAGTCATTTGGGGGCCTTCCAGTGTCCCGTTCTTTGTTACTTGCTAGGTGGCTAGGCTGAGTCAAAAAAATTCAGCGAAGGGGCCTTGTCTCTTTTTACCCCACAGCCCTACTCTCAACATGCAGGCCTTGCTCCATCCCTGTTTAGATAATGGTAGGACCAGTTTTCCTATGAGGCAGGGTGTGTTGGTTCAGTGAACAACAAATCAATAGTAGGTTAGAATCTTCCTAACATGCTCGTTGTGAATGTACAAGGAAAATTTTACACATTTTTGCTGCAGTATGAAACAAGGATGTAAATTTGATCTTGTTTCGTACTAGCATTTGGGGATAGAATGCCGTACTTTTTTTCCCCTTCTCATTATGAGACAGAGATTTCCTGGCACTCACAATTTTCCATGAGTGAGAATAATTTTTGCACAGATTTCTGAATGATGCAGAGCTATAGTGGCTGGTGTTTGAATTGCATGGGATTTTAGGAATCAGAAGCACTGCATGAGTGTTTTGCACCTTTTTGAAAAACCAGCTAGTTATTCTCTATTTACCTTATTTGTGTGCTTTGCTTCTCAAAGGGGGCAGTGTCTTTGTTTTATGTAGAGTCATTTTGTGCAATTCATGGAGATCCTGGTGTATTTTTTAGTGCCTTTTGCCCTGCTTTTGCTGTAGAGGTGAGAAATCTTATGAAGCCTGAAAACTTCATATTGAGGTGTTTCATCACATTGAGACAAACTGAATGGACAAGAATGAGGCTTTTGTTAAGTATTCTTTGTAAGCCTAGCATAAAATAAGACAGGCCAGTAACTGTCAGTTTATTTGTGGGGATTCTGTTTATCACTTTTGGCCCGGAGGCACTGCAGAGCTTCCACATGTAGCAGAGGCAGACACTGAAATGTCACACTGTATTTAGTCTCACTTGAAGAGTGCAAATAGTCTGTTGTGCTATGGTGGCTCCTTTAAGTATGGTGTGTAATCTCAGCAGGATTATAATTCTCAGGGCCACATTAGATAAAATGGTCAGATTTTTTTCTCTCTCTCTCTGAAGGCTCCCACATGGGAATTGTCTCCAAATTGTATTGTTGCCTGGTGGAATGAGGAAATCCCCTACCTCCTTTCCACAAGAGAAACAGCACAGACAACACAGATACCTATGAATATATTTCCGCCCCCCCCCCCGGATTTCAAGATACCAAATTTAGCTCCAGCAGTGGAATCCTAAATAAGGGGGAACTAAAGGACTGGGACTTAACTCTTTGAGGTTTTCTACCTCCAATAAAGATAAAACTCTTTCATTGGACTACAGTTTGGGACTACAAATTGGCAAGTTCTACCTATACAGCACCTACAAGTTTTTCAAGATGTACAGAGACTCCTTGAGAAATTCAATTTTCTCTGCCTAAGAAAGGAGCAGTTAGCTTTACACAAGACAGGGGCAACTTGATCTCAAGAGAAGTGTTGTTAATGGAGTTGAAATGTTATTACCTTGTTTTTATTGCTCTTTGCCCCTAATCCTCACGAGATATATTTATTAAATATGTTAGATATCAAATATTTTAAGAAGAATTCATTGAGGAAAATGATAATATATATGGTAACAGCGGCAAGATTGGCATATGCACAACTATGGAAATCAAAGGAAATACCCAAGATAGAGGACTGGTTGTGGAAACTGTATGAGTTATGGGAACTGGATGAACTTACAGCAAGAATAAAGGATAGACCGAGAAAACAGAACACAGAAGAATGGAATTTAGTAAAACCCCTCTGGGAAATACATTGGGGAAGATAATAACAGAGCTAGATAATTAAGACTCGGAGTAAGAATATTGAAATAAGCTTATAGAGATATGTAGAAAAGGTAGTGGTATGTCTTAATGTAAAGTACATGAAGAACTGGTTAATTAAGGTAAGGTATAACCGCCCACAAGTAATGTAGAAGTAATAAAGGAAGGAGGGTAAGTAGGTATAAGAATGTTTTGAATGTTATTATTGTTAATATTGTGTATAAGAATACATTATTAATTTGTATAAATGTAAATTTAGGTGTTATACTAGCTTTTTGAATGTTTTATTTGTTTATTGTTTTTTTTTTCAACAAAAATTAATTAAAAAAAAACCCCTCAATACTATCTTAACTGACAACCTCTTAGACGGACTGTAGGCCTGTGAATTGAATATCATCACCATTTTGTTCCTGTATGATTTTTTAAACTTCTTTGCCTGATGAAGAAGCCAGTGGAGCTTTGAAAACTTGCATGATGTATTTTATGGTCTGGAGTTGGCCTTGCCTTGTGGATTTTCTATTTTGTTGTATAATACATCCAAAGCTGCTATGAGATGAAATTAGGAGGAGAGCAAAATATGTATGACATCATTATTCAGCCTGGTGTCTTAGAGATGTCTTGGATTACAATATGCACTGCTCCCATCTTAGCATGACCAAAGCTATGCTGGCTAGAGATGAGATTGACCAAAAAATCCTACATTAGGATTGTCTAGCGTAAAACTCTACAAGTGAAGTTATGCACTGACTGTGCTGTACCATGACACTGGTATTCAACCCATCCTCCACGTAGTATCTTTCAGGCAAAGCCACAGGTATCTTCTTGTTTTGGGAAAAGTGTTTAAGTATCAGGAGATCTGAAATTCCTTCCACCACATCACGTGTAGTCTGGCACAGTACAAAAAAATTATGATACACCTCAATACATTACTTCTGTTTTGGCCACACAACCAATTAAGATTATTTATAGACTTTCAACTTGCCTAGAGTGGTAAACTTGTTAATTTTTTTTCATCTCAGTACCATGGTGAAGAACCACAATCTGAAAAAAATTCTAGCTAAAGATAACCAGAGAAGACTTCCTCATGAAATGAATCAGATTCACACACTAAGTCAGAAGTTTCAGAATGTAAATAATCAAATGTTACTATTTACCTGGGATATTTCAGTGTCTTCTAGCCTTTTTTGAGAACCTGTTGTCCTGGTTTGTCATTTTATACATTTTTGTTGCAAATGGAAGTGAATATGAATGTTATGATCCCTCATGTTTTGGTCCCTTCTCTTAAACTAATCATAGAATCATAGAGATGTAGAGTTGGAAGAGACCACACGGGCCATCCAGTCCAACTCCCTGCCATTCAGGAACACCCTCAAAGCACTCCTGACAGATGGCCATCCAGCCTCTGCTTAAAAACCTCCAAAGAAGGAGACTCCACTACTCTCCGATGCAGCATATTCCACTACCGGACAGCCCTGACTGTCAGGAAGTTCTTCCTGAGGTTCAGGTAGAATCTAATGCCTTCCTGATGTTTTGGAATGCAAAATTATCACCCCTTATAATTGGCCCAATCGGGTAAGACTGATGGGAGTTTCCAGGGGTGCTTTCACACAACACACTTATAGCACGATGACTCCCCTTTATGTGCCATGGCTACATTCTATGGAATCCTGGGCGATTTTCACATGGTGTTTTCAAATTGCATTAGCCACACTTTGCTCTCCCTTGAGGACCTGCCTTACCGCATAACGTTCTCACCAAACAAGTGCTATCCCGTCTGCAGGCAGTGCTAATCCCACTTTTTTTCATTTTCGGGAGAAACTAAAAAATAACTGGTCTTTCTTGAAGCAATTGTGGGAGCTGCAGCCAGGTGGAGCCTCCATCTGGCGTTGTTCCGGGAATGACTGGGAGTGGACAGAGTGTGGGCAGTCCCTGACTGTTCCTCACTCAGCAACTCCCAGGTGAAGCTCTGCCCAGCAGCAGGCTGGCTGCTGCCCTTTTTGTACTGGCAAACACCGCAGGACATGTTACCCAGGAAGGCCTCCCTGGGGCTGACTTCACCACCCACACCCGTGATGACATCAGCCCCCAGGGTCCAGTCAACTTACAATTTTTTTTAAAAAAAGTCAATGCCACCGTTAGCACATTAACATGTCAGCACAGTAGCATGATAGTATGTTAGCATGATAGCCAACAATCCTTCTCCTTAGGCATACAGAGCCTAATCCGCCACTGGCAATCTCATGATGGCATTGGAACATCTCACAATTGATGTGAAAGGGGTCCTGGAGTTTGCAGTCTGGGTGAGATACTAGAGCAGCTCTCTGACTAAGAATTCTAAATGCCCCTTCCAAAGCTCCAAATCCCAGAATTCCATAGGATCAAAAAATGGCACTTAAAGTGGTGCTATAATCATGTAGTATGAAAGGGCTCTAAAAATTAGAGTACACCTGGTTGAGTCAGCTTGTGCTAGATGTTAAATACCTAAGTCTGCAATTCTATAGCTAGTTACTTAGGAGGAATTGCCACTGAACTCAATTACATTTTCCTTCTGAGTAGACTGTGTTGTAACTGGCTAGATATATTTTTACCTTTAATACATATGCATGCCATTTTTTTGGCTCTCAGCATTTCGCTTCCTCTTGTTTGTGATAGCTTTGTTTGTTTTTTATCCTCATATTCTGAATCTTGGAATACTCTTTGCATCTCTTTATTTCATTTTGTTTGTGTGTTGTGCTCTTGCCAAGTTATGTTCTTTCCAGTTTATCAACTAGAATTCACTCTTTTTCTGAATCAAATTTTTAATCCATGCCCTTATTATTTCTTGCAGATACAATGATAATTCTCTTGTCTTCCTAATTCTGTTGGCCTTTCTCATTTTAATTCTCCACCTATTTTATATCCTCCTCTTGCTACTGAGAAAAAGAGTTACTTTTTTGGCTTCTTTCTTCTCATTTTCACTTTGTATTTTTTGTATTGCCTTTATAACATCTGCAGGCTGACTCCTCTATTTCCGTTTTCTCTCTTTCTCGTGCTCTGCAGAATTTTGTACTATAGATCTAGTCTCCTAGGCCCTTTTCGTACGTTACTCATTTGCGTGGCGGGGGGGGGTCTCGCGCGAAAAGCCTAATCCAGAACGCTGCCACTTCCCCGCCCCTTCGTCCCGCAGGTCGGTTCCTGGTAGCGCGACCATTGCGCTAGCGCCTCACCCCTTCCTTCCACAGCGTAGTCTGGGAGCTGTAGGCTGCACTGGGGGAGGAAGCGCGACCAGGCTGGCTTGTTCGGCGCACTGCACACAGGTAAGTGCGGGAGGGCCCCGTGAGCATTGCGCGACCCTGCAGTATTTTTGGCTTAGAGCCGAAAATAAGAAAATGCGCATGCATCCCGTTTTAGGCTCCTGAGCATTGTGTGAATGGGAGTGCGTCGTACGGACTGATGCTCCCATTTACGCGACGCTCAAGGGGCCCTCGCGCAAAAAAAACTGCGTGCGAAAAGGGCCCTAGTTAAACCTTTAAGATTATCTTCTGTCTTGTCCTGAGTCATTTTATTCTCCCCTGTAAGAGTGCCCTAGCACCTAATATATAATTCCTTTCCTCCATTGCTACGTTCAGTTTTACAATTACAGTACCAAGTTAGAACTCTATAAATGCACATACACAGCTTTGAAATGTTGCTCTTGTGCATCTTCAAGTCATTTCCAGTGATCCTAAGATGACCCTATCATGGGGTTTTCTTGGCAAGACTTGTTCAAAGGAGGTTTGCCCTTGCCTTCCTCTGAGGCTGAGAGGGTGTGACTTGCCCAAAGTCACCTGGGGGTTTCCATGGCCAAGTAAGGATTAAACCTTCGTCTCCCACAGTCTTAAACACTCAAACCACTATACCAAGCTGGCTCTATGATTCATAGGTATCCTTGGGGATATTCTTGAAGTGCCTGAAGACTAACAATTTATTATGACGTAAGCCATTCATCAAATCTTATTCATGCAGTTCACATGATTTGCACTGGGACTATAGACAATAGCCCTGAGGTTATTTAGCTCATCATTATATCAGTTTCATACCACTTTACAGTTCTGGGCTCTATCTTATGGAGTCCTGGGATATGCAGATTGATGAGATATTTGAAATTCTCTGTAGACGGGCACTAGAACTCTGTAAGAGAAATTGCTAAGCACCGCAGCACACTTAAAATTTCAGGATGCCATGACAGTTATAGGCCTTTTCTGCACCGGGTTATTAAAACTGTGCAGAGTGACCTCCAACAGAGGTCTTCTGCACTGTAGAGTGGACTGGGGTGGACTACTTTTTGCAGTTCCATACCTCTGTCCACTCCAGAGCGACCGGAACTGGTCGTGCAGCGTGTTTTTTAAAAACTTCTTTTTAGAGGTTTTTAAAAAGCACAGAGTGCGCGACTCCGTATCACTCCGTCACCACGCTCCGGTGCAGATTTGCAGACGCATGCAAGTGCGTGCCTGCAGATCTGCTGGGGGTGGGCATTAGGCTGGTGAGCTTCTCTGGTTGGTGGAGAGCCTCCACCAATCGGAAGCTGCCATTTTGGACGCCGGAGCAGTGCGGAGCAACGAGCTCACACTGCTCCTCGTCCCGACAGACTCACCCGGACCGAGAAGAAAGCCGGTGAGTCCCGTTTTTGCCCGTTTATTTTCACACATGCGGAAAGGGCCATAGTGGTGCAACATTGCTACAGCAGGTAGCATATATGCACCCTGTGCCATCCAAGAGCAAATTGTTGCTCATAATGTCTTTCCTTGCAGAAGTCTCTTATAGAAAGAGGACCATGGAGCATTTCCTTATTGACCCTCTGATTGACCCTCCAGTTTACCTTCGTCCCCTTTCCTTGCTAATCTGTTTTGTTCTTGATTAAACGGTAAGCATGTAGGCAGGGTGTGTTTTCAATTTTAAATTTTCCAGATGGTTTTAGGCATTTTATAAATAAAGCAAGTAAGTAATAAAAGCTGGAGAAGTTCCATGTTCAGCCCTTATTAATCTACACTGGCTAGAAAGTTCCATTTAAATAATTCTCCACTTCCCTTCACCTTTGACACTCTTAATTTTCTGGAAAGCCCAAGAACAGCCAAACGGCTTGGGCAAGGTGCCCTGCCAAGCTAAAAGGAACATTTGTAGCAGGCAGACACAATGGCTGCAGCTCTGCACAACTAGTTGCAGTTTGTCTGTCTGTCTGTCTGTCTGTCTGTCTGTCTGCCTATCTATCTATCTATCTATCTATCTATCTATCTATCTATCTATCTATCTATACTATACTAGGAAGAAGTCAAATTAACAGAAATTTCTCCTTGAAGAAAGGCCAGAAGCCTAATAAATAAGTTAACATGTCCGTATTACAGTAGCCTCTAGCACTTACATCAACCATGACTTTGTTGCACAGATGTATAAGGTTGGAGAAAAAGCTAGGTAGATGGGACGTGGTTGGGTGGATCTAGAAATGCTCTACTCTTTCTCATTTTTTTTAAAAAGAAATGATATACTATTAATGACACCAGTATGCTGTTATCTCAAAATTCTAGAAAAGTGTGACTATCTTCTCACCATCCCTGAACAATACTGTTGATGAATAGACATACTGATATGTACGCACGCAGAAACAGAACTTGTTGAAAGTGTGTGTGTATGTTGGGGGGGAGGATATGCAGCTAGTATTTTAGTGGCATGGATTCAGAGGATGGAAAAAGTGAGAATCTAACAACAGAGGAGAACTTATGGGATGGGTACTGGAAGAAGAAGAGTAGGGTGAAGACAGTTTGGGACCCTTTTATACTATTCAAGTACAGTACTTTGATACCATGTGAACTTCTATGGGTTCCATCTTACGGAATTCTAGAATATGTCATTTCATGAGGTACAGCGGACCCTCCATATAAGTGACCTCTGGATCTGTGAATTGAAGCAACCTCTGAATGTTGGGTCCTATACCTAAAACAGTTGCGATGTGTGTGTGAATGCACTGAAGTATTTGTGTGCATGTTGCCTCCACTGAATAATATGGGAAGTGAGCATTCATGATTTTTACCCATTTTTTGGGGTGGGGTGGGGTGAGGTGGGGTCAGTGTCCTGGAACAGAATCCTTGCAGATACAGAAAGTCCACTTCATTTAGAATTCTCTGTGAGACAGCATTACTGCCTCCCCAAACTACATATCCCAGTACTCTACAAGATGCAGCTGTGACAGTGAAATTGTAATCAAAA
The DNA here is from genome assembly GCA_948474755.1 of Ctenosaura bakeri. Lineage (NCBI taxonomy): Eukaryota > Metazoa > Chordata > Lepidosauria > Squamata > Iguanidae > Ctenosaura > Ctenosaura bakeri. The sequence continues at coordinate 231,641 of CAOLHI010000457.1, read as the reverse complement.
TGCTATAATTGTGTAGACCAAGCAGGCCCTAAGTACCACATGCCCAGGGAGTTTTCTGGTTACATAAAGGCATTGGGTATCTCTAATGCCAGTGCTGGATATATCAAACTGTGCCTTTTGTGTTTCAGAAAACATACAAATCTGTGGAAAGAGCCCATAAAATTCTGCAGAAAGAGTACTGCTTACTTGGCACAATCTTGCACCATACGCTCCTAGTGCAAAGGCCCGTATTCAAGCTTGTGGTGAATGGTGTCTCTTGATAAAAACTTCTTGTGCTCCTTTTTCTTCTTCTTCCATGCAACGGCCACAACTCCACTCAGATGGAGCAAACAAACAAATAGGCTGGCCCTCGCTCTCCCTACACTTCACCGTCCCCCATCCACCGGCGCTGCATTGAAATGCTGCCAATTGGAAAGGCTTGTCCAACCACAACCTCAATAATCCAAAGCTCTGTCGTTAGGCGACGGCAAAAGCCCTACTTCTAAGAAAGGCACTTGCCTTATCACTCTCCAGCAGATGCTTCAGTCAACCATTGGAGATTGAAAACATAAATAATTAAACAAAATTCGGAGACAATGGCTTCTGGGGTTCGGGGACAAAATACTCACAGATATTGTCAGTCTCTGAGTAACCAAGCAGCAAAAGCTCAAGTGACAACAATAGCCAGGCAAAGAATAGAGACAAGTTAGGAGGCCTGAATCTGAATTAGGCCTAGAGCTGCACATGCTGCTGTTACCGTAGAAACTAACCTCTCCCCTGAAGAGGTTTGCCAGGGTATTGTTTGTGGGACACAAGATGTGTCATACACCAGATGGTCGTGTGCTGTATAACTCAGTTATCTGAGAAGACAGAGTAAAGGAATGTGCACTACAGATCTCTTCAGAAGGGAGAGCAGGGCACCATCTGTTCCTTCAGAATGAAGGCACTTTTTTTTTTGTAAGAAAGGAGGAGTTGTTGTTTTTTTCCTTCAAAAAAGTCCATCCCTTTCAAAATGCCCACTTTAGTCACCATATTCCATTTTCATTGGCCTAATTTTACCACTGGGCTTTATTCCAGGTGAATTACATCTCAGCGCAGGAACAATCAGCAATTATTTCTCTCTAGAGTCTATCATTTAGAAATAAAACTCCTGTGAGACCTCCTTGGGCATTTACCATCAGAAAACCACAGAGCAATTTTAACCATATGGTCTGGGAAAATCCAGTTTCTAACCGGGATACTCCTTTCCTGCTTAGGTATTTACATGTATTTGTTCAAAGTTGAGAAAAGCCATTTCTGCTCTTCTCTTCAGGCTTTTCTCCTTTTTGCCCCTGGGAGTTTGTAGATGGTAGAAATGCAATGAAGGAAAAGGTGGGGAAATGAAATTTGCAATCAAGATCATGCAGGAAGGAAAGGGAATAGGGCCAATAACCTGAGCCAATAAGCCTATAAAATGTAATAAATCTATATGGGAAGAACTATAGGGATCTCCATGTTGAGTGGAAAGTGTAACAGATTTCATTGGTCCATTAATCAATTTTCATAAGTATTTTTGGAAGTAAAAGAAAATAAGAATATTATGGTGTGAAGCCAAAGAACCATGAGTGGAAGGCAAATAGTTAGTAACTGCAATCTTGTAAATGCTTGTGTAAAATAATGGTATAGCCAGGCAGGTCTCTACTAGTTCTCATGCTTCTGCTTGGGCAAGAGATTGTCTATGCACAAGAGCATCTTTTGCTTGAGGTTTTCACTTTTCCTTCATTATGAACTAGTGCAAGATTAAAAGAGTTTTTCCAGGAGCAGAAGGTGCATAATAAGAGCTGTCTTTAGCTCCAGTCCCAGAGGATTTAGAAATTCCCAGTCAAGTAGGGTTTTAGGACCAGGGGGTTCAGAACTTGAGCGAATGGCACTCATAAAAATCTTAGCAAGGTTAATTCAGATCCACTTTCTTGGTGACAAAAGGTTTCTTCTGGCAAACATCTGGCAGGATTTAGGCTGCACATATGTGTGTGTGTCTGTGTCTTTCTAGAAGTCACCATGTCCACAAAGAACAACAGTCAGCTTTCAGAAGTCAACTTTCAGCTTTAAAAAGCAGGTTTTTAACTTTCAGGATTATGGAATTAAATTATGAAGAAACAATCAAGAGAGATGTAAAAGTAGCTGGTTCTGGCATATTATACTTCATCTGGGCATTTACACTACAAGACTTAGCCCTGCTCAGAAGCTGCTTTTTAATATATTCATTTCTCCATGAGGTGATCTGAGTCATTTCCGCATGATGTTGCTGTCATCCCATGATAGGGATGCATTCCTGACAGTCTGTGAATCATGTTTTTGCATGATGTTGTCACGATCCTGCTGCCAATGTGACCCCTCCCATTGTGACTGCGGGATATTTCATTAACGAAAAAAATCCATTAATGGCCCACAATCACACGATTCCCCTTTCACCATCAGCCATTCGGAATGACTGGAAGCATGAACTGTGTGCTTCCTTCCCCAGCACAGTGCAGGAAAGAGGTTGGCTGCACTGTAGAAGGAAGACACATGTCACTCTCCCTCCCATCCATAGGCAGCTGGTCAGGTGTGGAGGGGAGCATTGGGTACATGCGCCCATCCCAGCAAAGGCACTGCTGGGATGATGCTGGGATGATGCTGGGATGACATTGGAAAAGAGTAAGGTGTAGAAATGGCCATGATTTCATTAGTTCTGAGCACATCATCATTTACTGACAACTGGTAGTTAACTATGGTGAGGGCTGTATCCCAGCTCCACTATGTAGTAACCTGAGCTGGTTTGATCTCTTTACTGCCACATGCACACACAAATCAGTTTGGAAAGCCATGCCGGATATACTCACAAGGGAGTGTTTCTAGTGTGTTCACAAGTTCTGCATATCAGTTTATGTCCAGCCACAGCAGCTGTGGGTTTTTTTCTTTTTTCTTTTTGTTCCTACAATGCATGCTCATATTCACATAATCAAATAGACCTTCTTGGTTTTCTTTTCTCTGCTTCCAGTCATTCTGATTGCTCACTTGACCTCCCAATGCTTTGGGTGCTTACCTGGTTGGTTACCTCAGCTCCTCAGCACATGTGACGGCATATGGTGCAATCTTATACAGGTCTACTCAGATGTATGTCTTATTGAATTCAATAATGCTTACGTCCAGGAAAGTGTTTATAGTGCTTGCCCCATGAAACCTGCCATCACCCTGCTCAAAAGGGCATCTAAAGGCAAGTAAATACTGAAAGATTCAAAGTTTCACATGTATTCTGAGTGCAAAGAAAAACTGGGAAAAATGGTGCTGATCAAGAGCACAGGGCAGTACATCTGTGGCAAGTCCATGCCCCCCCATCAGCTGGTCACATCCACCAACTCGGCCCCATCCACCCTCCCCATCCCCAATTACACCCTGATCCCAATTTGAGAGACAAACCACATACTTTAACAAACTAATTCTTCCCCCTAAACAGTGGACTAAGCTTTAAAATCCTCAGGCATCAAAAAGAAGTGTTTTCATGTCAGAATGAGAGAACTATTGTGTATTCCAAAAGGACTGAGAGTGAAGTAAGGACTCATTATTTTGCCCATGTAGATCCAGCCTATATCAGGGCACATTTTTTGGGGGGTGTTAATCCTTGATGCAATAAATACCAGTGCTCTCCACATGAGGGCTCATTCCAGCAAAAACATTCACAAAGAAAAATAAACAAGGTAATTTTGCATCACAGTGACTTTGACACATCAAAAATACACTGAAGAAATGGGCTGTAAGGCTGTTTTGTAAATTACTTATTAAGGTATGCATGTGAGATGTTTTAAATGTGGGGTATTCATATAGTGGGTTGGGAAGTTTCAGGTAGTGTAGAATGTGGCTGCTTATCTATTGTTATGAGGTAGAGTTGTCTCTTTCCAGCATGTAGCACTTTTGCTGAGGTGGTTGTACTGCCGATCTGCTACTTGGGGAGGTTTAAGGTGTAGTTGTTGTTGTTCGCGTTAATGTGTACAGCCCTAAATTAGGTATGGGCAATAAAACCTGTGGGCCATGTGTGTTGGCCATTTTTGCAGCTTCGTCTAGGTCTCCATCACTGTAGATTAGGGGCCTTCTCACACTACACATTTATAACACTATGGCCATTTCTGCACAAGACTGTTACAGCGCTATGATTCCACTTTCAACATCCTATGGAATCTTGGGGTTTGCAGTTTCAGGAGGGGCTGGATGGCCCCTCCTGAAACTGCAAACCCCAGGATTCCATAGGATGTTGAAAGTGGAATCATAGCGCTATAACAGTCTTGTGTGGAAATGGGCTATGATTTCACTTGAATTGCCAGGGTTGCATCCTATGGAATCCTGGGGTTTGTAGTTTGGTAAAACACTGGGACACTCTGGTTGAGAATTCTAAATGCTCTTCTCTACATTTCCAGTCCCAAGATTCCATAGAATGGAACCATGGCAGTTAGTGGAATAATAGTGCTATAATTCTGTAGTATAAAAAGACCATCTGTCACTATTTAAATCTCTGTGATCCTGCTGGGAAACGTGGTCCACATGCTTTATTTCCAAAGAGAACTGCGTTTCCAGATCCCATGGCAGTACTTCAAAATCCCACAACTCTTTGTTTTCAGTCAGGATGGAGAATGGAAATTAAGCATAGGAAAACTTCGAAAAATAAATTTCAGTTATATAGCTAAGTAGCTTTAGAGTAAGGTGTTTTTTGTTTTTGTTTTTTTACTTCAGACATTTCTTCTTAACATCATGAGCAGAAACTGAGAAGCATCCAGTGAAATCCACAGGAAAAAAAGTGTAGATACATCTCAAGATGTATAGAGGTTTCTCCTTGACTTCTTAGGGTGCTGATGCTGGACTGATTCATTTTTGCATATGCTCCAAGTCATGTACTATCAGCCTTCCACAGCTGTGGATTCAACCAACCACAGCTTGAAAATAAAGTTTTAAAAAACCCCAAAAAGCAAACTTTGATTTTGCTATTTTATATAAGGGATACCATTTTACTACACCATTCAATTGTCAAATCAAGGCATTTAATCAGAGTGGGTTAATCATCTGTTTCAAGCATAAATAAATCAGAACTTCACTGACCAAGAAATTACTTAAGTTGAGCGTACATAAGATTTTAAATATGGTTGATCTATTTCTTATATCAAGATAGACAGACAGATAGATAGATGGATAGATAGATCAAGTATATAAATTGCTGGAAGCTTTGGCTTTTAGAGCTACAGGCTGTCAGACAGATGACTGGTTATGCAAGAAAGAAGGTGTTGAGGACAACAGCTTTCAAAGCAAATTGAAATGAGAAAGTCCTAGTTACTTTCTACCGTAGAATAAATGATGGCACTCCCCAAAGATGCTGGTTGTTTCTGAAACAGTTGCTTCTCCCAAAAGTCTACAGAAAGTTGCTGATCTGACTTCTGCTGCACCTGGTTGAGTCATTTAGCAGAAACCCAACCAATGGGGCCTTTGAAGCTTTATTTTCTTTGTTCTGTGGGTGCCTGCTATGGAAAGCCAAGGTTGGATTAGCTCAGGCTAAAGCCTTGGGCATTTAGCCAGAGCAATACTAACACTGACAGGGGGACAAAAAAATCTACTCATTCGCCAAGAAAGTTTTAGTGCTGGCTTTACTTATCCACTTTTTCCATGCTCATAATGCTGCAGGCAGCAAAGTGCCCAATATCAGACCACTACTTTTTGTCTTTAGGGCCTCAAGTTTAGCTTCTAGCTACAAGTCTGGGTGAAATTTACATGGACACAAATGGAGACTCATGCAAAAATGTGTGTATGTGAGTTGTTAACTGTTGTTCAATATTTTGCACTGCTTTCCTGCCCCTACTTACATAATGCACCATTTACAACTTACAGACACTAGCGTGGTATGGTGGTGGTGGACAGAGGGCCTGACTGTGCTTAGGAGACTCCTGTTGTATAGTCCCTTCTCTCGCAGTTCTCTTTACTATCAGTGTTTTACCATGGCTTTGCTGTGTTCACAGATTTTACATGTGCAAAAAACATGCATATTTGGAATATTGATGAACATTCCATAATATGTAGCAGCTGAGCCAATGTTGAAGTGAAGAGATCTTACAACTGCTAGCAGCAGAGGTGTAAAAAGCTGCAGGTTCCATTCATTACATTTTTCTGTTTTGGAATTCACCTTATTTTGTGTAAATTGGCAACATCCCATTTTTTCTGTACTGACATGGTAGAAATGGGAAGAATATTTGGAAATATTTTTTTAAAAAGAGTGTTACTTGAGTGTCAAGAAGCCTCAATGAGAAGAAGCCTGGGAGAATCCTCGCAGCTCAAACTTATTCTACACAAAATATATACACTGGCCATAGTCCTCTTGGATGACATATGTCTTCATAAGTGGACTTACATATGTGGGTATTAGAAATGCAAAGTTGTGTAACATTCATGTCATGTAGAGGGCTGCTGTTATGTTAGTATGTAGCAGAGTCAGCAAAATGTCTGATACACACAAGTGCCTGACTAGCATTGTTGCCTGATGCACAATGAGACTAATATGCACTGGTCCCAATTTGCATTGCATCAGCCCTGAAGTGCATCACATTGGTCCTGTTGCACATTGGGCAGCAAAGCACATCAGCCACTCCTGCAGGTGTCCCGTTATGCATTTTTGCAATTCAGTAAAGGCATTTCTTAGTGCTTCTGTTGTGTAGCTAGGTATACATAAAGTTATGTAACGTAACAGGTCATATAGGAGTCCAGTAATGGTTGTCTGTGCAGAGGAAGTTATTTTCTTCACAAGAAGCAGCATTTTCTGCACAGTAATATTTTCTGTGCAAAAAATGCTGGGGACTCACTCTGCACAAAATTCACACAATGCTTGCACAGAAAACAACATCTTCTGCACAGGATTTCAGCAAAGAAAACAGTATTTCAGTACAGGAACATTGTTTTGCGTGCAGAAAATGCTGTTTTCTGTGCAATACAACCCTATGCAAATTTTGCGCTGAATAAGTCCTAAACAGGAAATCTTTGAAAAAAAGCACAGTTTTCAAAGGTTATTCAAGAAGTGAGATTATTCACAGTGAGAAGGAAATTGCTAAAATTGTTCACTGTTTCCTTTGAGAAGAAAATTAGCCAAGCATTGCATCCTCTTATGTGTCTTGGCTCCAGATATCTTGTGAGCAGAACTTCACTCATGAGATCCTCCGGCTAGCAGAAAGTGAAGGAGAAATGTGTGTGCACGTTTGGCAGAATGCAATAAGGAAGAATTATATGAGCCTTCAAGTTTCTTCTTTTGGCTTTGAAAGTGCAACATGATGAACAAGAGAAAAAGATTCACTGGCCACCATTTCGTGACTTCTACCACCAGGCAAGCTGCAGGACATCTTGTCCCTGGAACCTGAGATGCTTGGTAGGGAAATAACAGGCTAGGTGATGAAGAATTATAATTCTAATGGAGTGATAATTCAACAGTTTAAGCAGCATCTTCTTGTAGCGCATCACCAATTTTCTTCAGATTCAATTCTTCCAACATCATTTTGAAAGGATATGTGGGCTAAGGTCGTGAGCCCAGTTGACCTGATTCTGTGTCTCTCTTAGTCCCTTTGAAAGGAGAAGAGGCACTAGTCCACGAACACAAACTGAAATATAAATAATAAAGGAAACCAGGGCTGTAGCTACAGGGTAGGGTAGAAAATGAAGGCGTTGCCCCCCACAAATAAGAATTCTGCTCCCCAATGAAATTTTCCCTCAGTCTCCACGTTTCTACTATTGCAGTAATTTAAAATCGCAGGCCCTTTCCACACGGGGGAAAGCGGTGTAGTGCAACCTCCGACGGAGGTAGTCTACACAGTAAAATGGATTGGGGCGGATTACTTTTGTGTAATTCCACACCCCAATCCACGCTAGGGTGACCGGAGGTGGCGGCACCGCGTGCTTTTTAAAAACCACTTTTCATGTGGTTTTTAAAGGGCACGGGGGGTGCAGCCGCATCGCAGTGCCCGGTGTGGATTTGCAGGCACGCGCAAGCGCGTGCCTGCAGATCTGCTGGGGGCGGGCTTTCCGGCTGGTGAGCTTCTCCGGTTGGTGGAGAGCCTCCGCCAGCCGGCAGCCGCCATTTTGGGTGCCGCAGGGCCGACGAGTGTGGAGCAGCAAAAATGCTCTGCTCCACGAGGCGATGGACTTACCCGGATGCAGGTAAGGTCCGTCCTAGCGTGTTTTCTCCCGTTTTTTCCTCCGCGTGTGGAAAGGGCCTCAGTTGAGTATTTAGAAACATACTTTAGGCGGCTAAAGAAAAGGGGCAGGCTAAGTTACCAATGAACCTCAGCAAAAATATCAATGGTTTTCTCACTCTCTGCAATGCTAGACTGAAGGAAAATTGGGACTGAAGAAATTGGGACTGAAGGAAAATTTCATTTGGGAGAAAGAATTCTTACTGAGGGGCAGTGCCCTCATTGCCCCCCCCCCAGGTAGCTACATCTCCAAAAGAAAGCAGTTATGCAAAATCAACAAATTTCTCCAGTCCACAGTTCCAGAATGCTCTGTTTCTTGGGGCCTCTTGGAGATGTATGGAACAGATTATTTTCAAAAGTTGCTTTGCTTTTTTAAAAAATTGGCACTGCTGCCAATTAAAACAGCACTAAGTGATGCCACCATAAGCTGATTAAACCCAAATTATTTGCAGCACTTCCTTTTTCATCTCTACTGCATCAAAGAAGACTCTGGCCTGAATCCCGTTTTTAGTCCCAACTGGAATAGACCCATGGTTAACTCCACGTTGACTCCCCATTCAACTGTTCTATTTGGGACAAATTGAAAGGATTCCAGGCCTCATCTACCACTTTTAACCCTGCCCTTCTAGCTACAGATGTAAGTAATAACCAGACATGGGTCAACTCACAGAGGGCTTCCTCTGGCAACATAGTAAGGCTCCAATGCTTCATAATGCCAAGTAGGACATGGTGGGGCAGCTTTACTCGAGCCCAAAAGACCTGGCCATGGGGCACGTCTGTTAAGGTATCGCCCTTAGCTTTGCATTTCCTGGCTCTGTGGAGCATTAGCAAATATGCAATAGTCTTAACACTGGTCTTAAACAGGAGAGTATTTTGAACATTGATTTTTCCTAGGTTTCAGAAAGGATATTTGCCCCAAAAGACTTAGTTCAAGGCGAGTCTGCTCAAGATTCCAGCTTTTTCTTTACTTTTCTCTCCATCTCTGTCAGGTGACCAACTTCCTCAGCCTTTAACATTACTTTAGTCTTGTTTCAGTTGACAGTGTTCCACTAGTATTTCCCCACTAAGAAGTGCACTAGGTATGTTTAACATTTGTTATGAACATCCCACTGATTTGAATGAATGAAGCTACTTAAGAATTAATGGAAAAAATCAAGCAAACCCCAGTTTACTCAATCATTCTTGTCTCTTACCTAGCCACTGGACCACGGGGGGAGGGGAGGGGAATGACAATGGGAAAAGACCTGTATCAGCATAATTATCATGATAGTTTGTTAAAAAAAAAAGAAGTCAACAAATCAACAGGTGCAGTTTATGGCCTCTCTTGTTCAGTTGGCCTGCCACATTTGCGGGTTTCACTTTCAGAAATTTGATTATTTGCAAATTTCTCCACCCCCCTGACTTTTCTTTTCCAGGAGAATCTTCCCTCTTGGCCGCTCTGATCAAGCTGTGTAGCCCTTTAAAAACTCACGTCTGAGCCTCCTCCTCCTCTAACTGCTGCCTGGCCAGCTAAGGATAGCTTGAAGCCCCATTTCTCAGCACTACAAATCCTCTCCTGATGTCCTGCCCATACCCAAGAATGGTGATGGGCAAGAGAGAGGAAGTATAGGGCCACCAGGCTGACCCACTCCTTTCCCCTCTTCTTTTCCTGACCTAGCTTGGACCTTGACCATGCCCATTCTCACCAGCACACATTTTGATATTTGTGACATTTCTACTTTTGTGACAGTCTTCTGCCCCTAACTCTGGTAAATGAGAAAGGCTGACTATATTTACCCACATTCTGATTTTACCATCTCACTGTCACAATGCTGGGTAATTTTATTGGGCTTACTTAAAGAACTAATTATGAAGGTATAGGATAAAGATAAATCTGCCAAGTATCTATACATTAAACTCTTTTATTACATTTTTATTCCACCTTTCTTCCTCAAGGAAATTGCTAAAGGGGCTTTGCAAGATTCTCATCTGCTCCTTGTTTGTCTTCGCAATAAGCCAGTGATATAGAAGAGGTCAAGAGAATGGTAGAGCAGATGGTATCTTCATAGAATCATAGAATCATAGAGTTGGAAGAGACCCCAGGGGCCATCAAGTCCAACCCCCTGCTATGCAGGACACCCATCAAAGCATTCCCAACAGATGGCTATCCAGCCTCTGTTTAAAAACCTCCAAAGAAGGAGATTCAACCACACTTCGAGGCAGCATATTCCACCGCCGGACAGCTCTGACCGTCAGGAAGTTCTTACTGAGGTTCAAGTGGAATCTCCTTTCCTGCAGCTTGAATCCATTGCTCCTTGTCCTAGTCTCTGGAGCAGTAGAGAACAAGCCTGCTCCCTCCTCAACATGACATCCCTTCAAATATTTAAACATGGCTATCATGTCTCCTCTTAACCTTCTCTTCTGCAGACTAAACATGCTCAGCTCCCTAAGCCATTCCTCATAGGGCATGGCTTCCAGACCCTTCACCATTTTGGCTGCCCTCCTCTGGACACGTTCAAGCTTGTCGACATCCTTCTTGAATTGAGGTGCCCAGAACTGGACACAGTATTCCAAATGAGGCCTAACCAATGCAGCACATGTACAATCTGTTGACCTGTACTCACATAAAGGTCTTAATGTAGCATTCATCGTGTGCTATGTTCTCAGACTGCAAATCAGTATGAACTTACAGATATTCACATGTGATTGAAGTTACATATGTTCACACACAGGGGTTCCTGGATGACAGCCCAGTACACCTGGAAGAATATCTAACAAAATACTGTAATGTTTGCATTCTTATTGTATTCATGTCTCCTGTTTAACAAACATTAGGAATAAGAAATTTGTGCAACTTGATTGCACTGTTCAGTATTTTAAAAAATCCAAGCAATGGCTTATCAAATTATTGGTACCAATCTAATGTATTTCTTAATGTGTTTCCTAATGTGATTCTTTTGGACTAGATTTTCTTGAAAAAATCACAAGTTTTATTCAATCATAAGTAGATCAGTTGTATTTAGTTGTTGTTGTTTTTTGAGAAAATGTATTTCATCAAAAACACCATCAACAAACTTTGAAAACCAAACAAAAATCACTAATGGAGTCAAAAATATTGAATGTGATTCTGTATCATCTACTTAGCTATGTAACTGCTGTATTTGCCAGCATATAAGACACACCAGTGTATAAGATGCACTCCATTTTCACACAGTATATTTTTTTGGGGGAAAGTGAGTCTTATACACCAGCAAATACAGTACCTTAGTTATGTAGCTAAGTAGTATCTCCCAATTTGAAAAACCCCATTTACTGGGCACTGTCAATTCAGAAGAAGCAGACTGATGTTTCCACCTCCTCCTGGGAGTGATCTCTGGTGTGAGAGCTGGAAACAAGGTTCCTTTTGCAATCCTTCCTGACATAGGAGATTGCTTGTGGGTGTGTGTGTGGAGACATCAGTCAGCTGATTCCTGACTGGCAGAGGAACTGACCCTTGTTACTTGAAGCAGCTGCTGCCTAATAAGTGAAGTCTGGGTGACTTTCACAGTCCATGTGTATTCACTGAATACATAGGTATCATACATATAAACCAGTCATGAATGCGTAACTCTGGCCGTTTCCACACGAGACAGGAGAAGTGGTTCACCATGTGTCAAGAGCGGTGTTTCATACCCAAATTCAGAAACTGTGCTGTCTATACACATCTCCCCCATTTACATTGTACATCCGCAACTGCAAGTCCCTGGCCACTCCCATTCCCCTCCCTTACTCCGCCCTGCCATCGCTAAAAGAAAAGATAAAGAAATGCAGTCTTTTTGATTCTCCTTTGGCAACAGCAAAGCACTTCCAATTCAGAAGTAATTTTTGTGTGGTTCTTAATTATTATTGAATGGTCAGCTTGATTAGCAGGAAACAATAACAACAGCCATTTCCACACTACACTGTTATAGTGTTATTATTCCACTTTCAACCTCCTGTGGAATTCTGGAGTTTGTAGTTTATTGAGGCCAAAGATCTCTCTGGCTGAGAATTCTAAATATTCCTCCCTAAACTGCAAACCCCAGGATTCCATAACGATATTGAAAGTGGAATAATAGCACTATAACAGTGTAGTGCAGAAATGGCCAATGTTTCTATACATTCCTCTGCTTTGCCATTTATATTGCAACACCACAACGCAGAACAGGTCTCTGTAAACAAGGTGCAGATGATCACCTGCTCCTGTTTTAGGCAAATCTGATATGCAAATTAAACCAGTGATTTCTACCCTTTTTTTAAATTAAAAAAACATTCCATTCTTGTTCTGTATTTTATTAGGAAATTAACAACCTCAAATTACAATAGTGAACATCATTTTAAAAGCAGATTCAAAATCATAACAGTTTGTCTCTTTTGATTTCTTATAAAATATAATGCCACTGCATAATTCCCACTTACAGTTTTTAAAAAGTTTCTGCGCCCTTTAAAATGTGTTTAACTGTACAAAGAAAAAGTGAGTAATTCTAAATATATCCCACAGTTCATTTAAAGAGATCTAAGGATGTGCTTAGCTATCTAGAAAAGAAAAACAAAATGCTTAAAGTGATCCTAGAAAACTCAAGCCCCAAGTACTTCTTTCCTGCACCAATGAGGCAAATATGAATCAAATGAGATGGTGTCTCTGGCAGTGGATTCTGCATACCACTAAAGGTAATTGAGCACAAGACAGGGAGATTTGTTGCACCTGGAAGTTGCCTGTATAGCCTGCATTGAAATGAACCAGTCTTCCCCAACACACAGAAGGGACTGGATGGTCTATTGATTGTTGGAAGAACCCTGTATTTGGCTTTGGAACCCAGAGCTGCGAGTTCAAATTCCAACAGATAGATAAAGATTTTGTTCTGACTGCAGGTTATGATGACTACCAGCGTGTAAGGCTTTGGAAGGGGATTAGATAAATTAATGGAAGACAGAACTACCCGTACTAGGACGTACATGTTTGTGTGTGCAGTAGGGGATAGGCAATGGTCCTCAGGTCCTGATTGTGGGTTCACAGAAGCTATCTGGTTGGCCACTGTTGGAGACAGGCAACTAGGTTTGACTTGATCTGGCAAAGGTCCCGATATGTTTGCATGCTTTTCCGTTTCAATTGGGAATACACAGAAAGAACATCACAATAGATTATGATGCCTCTTAATTCATGAATGTAGAGGTTGTACTCTGGATTTTCCCTTTTAGGCAGTGAATAAAATGACCTGATTCAGGTCAGTTTTTGTGAATTCATAATGATATGCACTAGAATCAGACTGACAAATCTGGTACCATCTAAGGATTTTTTTTTTAAAAAAAGATATATAACAGTTTATTATGCAGTTATGATGTTTTCTTTTTGCATCAGAATTTCTAGTGTTCAGTCTTGTTAAAATATATGGAACTGAAAAGTCAAAGGTTTGATTTACCTACATTGATAAATTGTATTTCACAATACTCTTATTTTGCAAATATTTGAAACAAACATGGACTTGGGCTTCTGAAGTGCTAGGATTTTTTTTTAAATACAAAGTCACTCTCACTTATCTAGCACCTGTTCCTGGAGAAAAAAAAAGATATAGATATAGATATAATTGAAATATGAAGTGGCAAAAGTCCAAAAGAGATATATATATAATAAATGCATAAATTTTAGCTTCCTTTTCACTGTTGCATTTTGGTGTTGCGTGCCTTCTAATTGTTTCTGACTTACTATGACTCTATCACAGGGTTTTCTGGGGCTGAGAGTGTGTGACATCATGCTCAAGGTCACCCAGTGGGGTTCTATGGCTGAATGGGGAATCAAACCCTGGTCTGCAACATTGTGGTCCAACACTCAAACCCCAATACCATGCTAGCTGTTGCCTCTACTCCGTCATAATATTTTCATCTCCTTCACTATTGCCACCATAACAAAGAGGCCTTAAAATGATTTTATTGATTTCAAGCATCCTCATTTTATGACATAATTTTGAAACAGAAGTTTCTCAGTGTTGTCCTATTTAGTGGCATCATCCTTTACTGTTCATTGCCACATAAGGAAAAGAAAAAACACCCCACGCAAAGGGAATTGCACAATATTTTAGAAGTCTCTAGAGTCTCATTAAAGTTTTCCAGTGAGGATTCCAGCAGTGTATTCTTGCTTTTTTTAAAAGTCCAAATTGTGGCAGAAGTAGAAAAGAAGTGGAGTTACTATAGACAAATCAGGAGGAAATGTCAATTTAGGGTGAACCAGGCAAATGTGAATCAGCAGAAAGTGCTAGGTTTTCAGGTCTTATCCAACACACATTAAAATTAATGGAAAGTGGATAACAGGATCCAGCTCAGACTTTTATGACATTTTTTTCTGCTAGAGCAGTATTTGTCAGACTTGATTTTGGAAAACATTTTCCAAAATAGAGGGATTATCTTATGGCAGAGCTTTGCTGATATAACCTCCTGCAAACTATTCACATACTATTGTTCAAATTAGCTAGCTCTCCATTGGATAATGTATTTTCCATGGTGGTCCCTCCTTAGGTGTTGCTACACATATTATATTCGTACTGAGCAAGATACAAAGTGTTGGTTGTTACCTTTAAAGCCCTATGTGGTTTGTGTTCAGGTCACCTATGAGCTGACTTCTCCCATATAATCCACTCCACAGACTCTGATCCTCTCAAGGTTATCTACTTCAGTCTCCTAGAATTATGCTGTTACTTGGAGGACATTTTCTTCATCCAACCCCAGATTGTGGTATGACCTGCCAGAGGGGATGTAGTGTCTGCATTTAAAACAGGAGTAAAGATATGTCTTTTCTGGTAGCCCTATCCAGATTGTATTTCAATTATAAATTTTAAAGCATTTGATTGATTTTAGTGCATATTGGTTTTATATGCTCTTTTAACTGATGTTATGTGTTTAATATGTTGCTCCCCGTCTTGATTCATAGGAAGAGGTGAGCAAGAAATAATAACATTTTTAGCAGAGGAATCAGAATGCAGAATCATCCCAAGCTATTTTGCTGCCAGAGGAAAAGAACAAGAATTCACACCATTCCTTGTCTACAGAAATGGGCTGAAATGATAGTTGCATTTTGACAAAGCTGATAATAGAAGACTGCCTTTCACCCCACCTGAGGCAGCAACTAGTTTAAGGGCCCCAGGGCAGGTTATATGGTATATACACAGCTCAGGCCTCTAAGAGATGGGAACAGAGAAATTTAAAACCAGGAGGGCCATTTGCCAACTGAAGTAGTTACCTTACTCTGCCTGATGAAAGGGCTGATCTGGCAATGTTAGAACTGGAATATCTGAAGTAGCACTAACTTTTTCTTCTTAACTATGCATACATCATAGGTATTGGGGCTTGAAAAAGAGAAGCAGCATCAGAATTTGAAGGCAACGGGTACACACTGTGTACCTGTTAACGTACATGTGAAGTAGTTCTTACAGAAAAGGACAGTCTGTTCCTTCTTTTCTAACACAATGGAAGGAATGCTGTTTGATGAGGATGTGCCACCCAGCCTTTGTACTGCTTGACTCTGAGGGCACTGGTGTAAGTACAATCTGTACCTCTCTTTAGGTTGAAGTGCCTGTCTCCTGGCTGCCAAAGTCAGGAAGCCATTCAGACAGTGAATCTCTGCACAAAGGTACGTTGGTCATGCACGTAACTGGGTAATGGCCTGCCAGGGCATATGGCAATGGACCAGGATCATGGCATTTGGGTTAACTGCATGGAATCTGCTGCTGAAAAAAGTAGTTGTAGTCATGCACGCCAAGAAAATATACTACAATCACTAGGGTATAACAGAAGATCACACCCCCTTCCCATCCGAGCCATAATACTCAGTTATGATATATTCAAGGGAACTAGGGGGAATGAGCAGCAGGAGCTTTTCTGCGTTCACATTCCTTTTGGATTGCTAAGAATATCACAGTGCACTTGTGTTCTCAGCTACAGGTCATAATGATTGGATCAATTTCTTATACACTCCTATATGGTATTGCATATTTACGTGCTACACCTAGGACCCAGAAATGAAAATCAAAATAAAACAGAAAGTCCAAGCTTTTGGTTTGTGCTTATTAAGAAGAATTATACAAATATAATGTCTGTGAATTATTCTATCAAAACACTTAGATATTTCTAGAATTCAGTGTAAACTCATGTAGCTCTGAGGGCTTTCTTCCCATTGAAATGAAACTCCCTTTCTTCCTTCAGTTCTCTCTGATTTCTTAGGGGTGGTTTGACATTGATGTGGGTATTCCTTGATGAGTTAGCCCTTGATGACTCACAGCTGAATGATGTGTGAGTCCACTCTGTTGAAAAGCATTATAGTTGAGATGAAGTGAGGCAACAGAGCTGTCCTATCTCTAACGTCAATCTGCTGCATGTGCAGATCATACACTTTCAAACTAATTTTCCAGGGCAGCTAGAAACGTCCTCTGAAAAACACAAACAAAGCACTTTCTTCCATTAGCCACATTCCACACTCTATGCTGCATGAGGAGCACAGACAGTCCTTGTAGTTACCATCTTGCAGTACATTTTTCTGAAGAAGAGTGGATTTTTTTTTATATTTCTACAGCAGGACCTGCAGATACATGAGTGACTCTTGCTTCCAATTTCCTGATATGTACAGCAGCACCAGCCCTTGGGGTGACTAGCAAGGTAAATACAAATTCACTTCAGCACCTAGCAAGCAGTGCTTCTTTGTCACAGCCTAACAGATTGCAGAGCTTGTGCATCTTAGCATGAGGCAGATGTACCCACTCCCCTTCAGAGCCTTATGGAGGGGTGTGCCATCCAAGATGGGAATGAATGTGCATTTGGCTGGCAGCACCGATTCCACATCTGCTGAAGGTATTTTTCCCAATTGCAGTTTCAAGCCCCTGACTTAATATGATCCAGTTACTCTAGACCCGTGCTCATTACAGTACAGTACATTGAGAAATAAACTAGACCTTCCTCAGTATAAAAAGTAATGGATTTTGAAAGCTCTTTCAGGACAAACACATGCAGGTGCTTGTGATAAATACTAAATATAAATAATTTGGCAGCTGTATGATTTTTTACAAAAAACCTAAACAATTTTCCTATGCAATATTTCAGTGTCCCCATGAAATCACAATACCATACAAAAGGAAATCTATATTGCATTGCATTATAGACATTACATTACTAAGGCAAAAGTTCTTCCCTGAAGAAAAACAGTTTTTTAAAAAACAAACAAACACCTGCAGTCATTAGATTTATGTAACAGGCTAAAAACTGAACAGAGGGGCAGGGTGGGGATCATTCAGTGCATGCTTCTGCCATTTTCTAGAATAGCTCTGCCATTGTCTAGAATAGGCATGGCATGTTTTCACAATACAACCCACATATATTATTTTTCTTTAAGAACCTAACTAGATCTCTATTACTATTAGCAGAGTCATAAACAGAATACAAACATGGCCATCTCAGTTCAAGTATCAATATCACTGAAGAACCTTAGGGTGCAATCTACCAAGTAGAGCTGCTGCTAAGGTTTGAAACCATTTCAAAAGAGTTTGTACAGGACTCCAGAGACTTGCTCACAGCAGCAGACTTGATAAACTGGGCGTAGAAACTTTGACTATGTCATCATCATTTCTGGTCGTTCAGTGTAATGACAGATTGCAGTAAGATAAAACTTATTTACATGGTGGGGGGCAGAGCTTATGAGTGTACCACATTAATAAACAACAACGAGTACAGCACCACCACAGTGCAGGCTTTTAGGTTTTTGTGGTCATCTGAATCATTGTCTTTGGAAGAATGCATCTGAGGTTAGTAGAATTGGTTTAGCAGACCTATTTAATTTGTTGCATGGCTGATTATGAGCTTTAATTTCTCCCCAACCCTTATCAAGATTCACAATATTCAGTGTCAATTAAAAAAGAAGGAAGGGAATGCTGTATCAGGAAACATCATCATGGATTCCCCCTGGAACTGTCAGTTGTTCATAAGTAGGGAGAGTGTTGCTAGAGAGAAAGAGTTCAGGGTTCACATCGTTCCTGTGAGATGATTTGTTGCTGCCTTGGCTGCCTTGCTGGATGGAAACCAGGTGGTGCAGGAGGTCTGTGATGCGGTTCAGCTTCTGGTCCATTTGAACTACCTATGCAGACAAACAAAATAGCCAACAGTGAGGATCAAGTAAGCTGAAATTCAATACAGCAGAAGCAGCAGAATTAGTACAACTATATCCCATATGTATGTTGACACTTCTTAAGTCTCAGGATGGAAAGATATAGCACCCTGTCCCCCTGACTCAGAAATATATTAACAAAGTATGTTGACCCCTTGGTAAGCCCTGTCCCGGGGTCTACAACCCACCAGAGAGATCACCCGGATGTACATATAGGCAATAACGGCAGTACGATAGAACGCACCAGGTCAGACCAGTAAACTCCTCAGTCACGTAGCCACAGGAGACCTCATGTTGTGATAACCCATGGTGGGCAAAAGGTCATCAACCTTTAAGGAGTCCACTTGAAGGGAGTAAAAGTGTTCCCAGAAAGTTGGGCACTGGAAGCAATAAAATCTTATCAAATAGATCTCCAGAAACTCACACCGCAACCCCAACGTGGAGGAAGATCTGGTTATTTGGATGACACCCTGTTATCTTCCAATATCAATGAAAATGCCAGGTGTGGAGTTATTTTTCTTTACTGTCCCTGTTTTTTTTCCCTGGGAGAGGATTTGCCTTTAAAGTAATTTTTCCCTACAAACAGTTCCCGTTTTTGGGCTAGTTAGGCAAGAGAAAGACGGAGAGGGAAGAAGAGGAGGAAGAAGTATGATGCCTTCCGGTCTTACCAACTGACCGGTCCCCCCTCCCGATAGCTGCACGATCTCCTCAGCGTCTCTTCACTGAGCTACTGTTCGATTGCTGCTTACCTGACCAAAGACTTCACAAAGAGGTGCAGTATCAGCCAGACTACAAACCCCTCAACACTTCCTCTATCTTATTTCCACTCTTTATTTCTTTTAGCCCTTGGATGCGTGTGTGTGTGTTTGCATTAGTGCGAGCTATTACTGTTCGATAAAGTCATTCATTGGATCTTTTTGTGTGATTTCTGACTGAGCCTGACCCTGTAAAAATTGGGTAAAAGATCTCGCTAGATTACCCCGCCGCTCGCATCGCTGTTGCTTGTGCTCCATTGAGCTTATTTTCCCCATCACTTGGAGCATATTGAGGTGTTCCTCTGGGACTCCCAGATTTTCAGGGTAACACGTATTTATATAAACAAAGGCTAAAATACACACTTGCTTAAGGACCTCTCATACTACACAATCATAGTGCTATGATTTCATTTTTACAAACATGGCAACATCTGATGTATTGTTCTCTCCCAAGTTTCCACAGAATGGATCCAAGGTAGTTAAAATGAAATCATAGTGCTATTATGGTGTACCACCAAAGGGCCCTTCGTGTTTGCACTTAAGGCCTTGCCAGAACGTATATGTCTTGTGAATATCCTCCAACTGTCCTGATTTGGCAGGACAGTCCTGACTGATCCTGTGTTGTTCCATTTTTTTAGTTGCTCTTAAAAATTTCTCCGTTTCTCTCTCCTCCTCCCATTTTCCCCCTTTGTCCTCAACCTATTTCCATTGATGCAAAGAGTTCAAAATGCAAAAGTAGTTTGCCTTCAGTAAATTCAGCAGGAGGGAGAGGAGAAGAAAAGAGGGGGTTGAATCTTGCCCTTCCCAGTAGGTTCAGGCAAAAGCAAACTTCTGTAACCACTTCTGCAACTTACATGTTCTTCCTCACAAATAACTGCTGCCGTCTCGACAACACCCTGATATTACTTGGCCACATGTGTCCTGGTTTTTATGTGTGAAATGTAGAAGAGTATGCTTGTGCCTTCTTTGGAAAAGTCTCACCACTAGCCTTTGGGAAGCCTCCAGTAAAAGAGAGTTCAAAAAAACCAAAAACCCACTCCTGTTTACCTAATCTAATTTAAGTGACTGTATTGGCTCTGCAGTGGGGCATACCATACAGGGGAAATCTGTGTGTGCATTTTATGGAATATTTGCTTTTTCAAAGAAATATGATAGCAGTAAGATATTTGCTGTGTCAGACTCTGCTATAAAACAATCACTCTCTTAATGTAAACTGCGCTATGATCAGCAGAAGAATTGATGACCCGGGCAGGATTCCTAATCTTTGCCCTCTCATATCAAGCCTGAACTGCCCCCTACTGTAGTATGGAGGAAGATTGTCCAACAATACATTCCTCCCTTCTTACACCTTACACCACAGTTAAACAACAAGAAAGAATGTCCTAGAATGAAAATGCGGAGGATTGGGGCAGGTATTTGTTAAGTTTTTTAACCATGCAGGAAATAGGAAATACAGTAAAGCCTGGAAATTTAAAAGTGTGATGTTCAGTGGGCAGCTTGCTACACAGCACTGGCTCTCTTAGATTTGCTGCCTCATTCTGCTTGAGGGTGTGCCTTATTTTAAAAGGGAGAGCCACATGCCTGAAGCAAATAGTTGTAATGCCAGCACACCAACTGGCATGAGGGGAATACTGACCTCTTCAGCTATGAACTACAAACAATACCAAAACAAATGCCGGTAATTGGGAAATGATGAGAGAGAGTCTGTTGGGAAGACTGGATTTTTCACGATCCCAGCAACAAGGGATTTGTGGAACCTCAGAAACTGAATAGAAGAATGGAGAGTACGTTTCGCCCCTGTTGCCTTCCTTTGTTCTTAAAGGATAAGAGAGCATGGGAGAATAATCTGTACCAGGATTTACTTGGCATGAGATATTCTACCCTTCTATTCCACTTCAGCGATGCTGGCTGGCACTTTAGAGAGGGGAGGGTGGAATGAAAGCCCCGCTAAATTCCTTGACCACTCACACAGGAAAGGATGCCTTTTGTCTCCAAATGGGTGCTGCAGACAATAGCATGCAAGGGCATCTCATGTTCTCATGCCCGGATTTAGCTTCTGTTTAATTCTAGTGATAATAGGAACCTAACATGACCACAATCAGATGGTAAAAAATGTTTCAGGTTTGCCAAACTGCCAAAATAGTGTGTGTGTGTGTTTGTGTTTGTGTGTGCATGCACATGTGCAAGTACACATGTCTTGTGAGGGGGATGGGAGGAATATCAGAGCACAGATTCAAAGCTTAGAAAAGTGGTCATGCTGGCTGAGGTATTCTAGAGGTTGTAGTCCAAAGAGTAACTTTTCTAAGTGGTGCAAAAATTAGGTATCAGCAACTGTGGCAAAGAGGCTTAAGTCTGAGAGCCAACATGGATCACAATGTCATAATCATCTTAATATGCTTTCTCCTACAGAAAACAGTCAGAGGGCTTCATAAAACGCATACACATATCTTACTAACATGAGCAGCAATAGCAGCTTGGGTAGAATCTTTTCCTTTCCCTCTTCCTCTCTCGCTCATGTATCAACAGCACAGTTGAAGTGTACAAGCAGAGTAGCCAATGCTCCTGCGGCCATTTGCATGGGAGGAAACGTGAGTGTATACCCCTTTGTGTAATGCCCTCTAGGAGATTTCAGAGATTGGAATGTTACCTTTTTTTTAATTACATGGCCAATGACCATGTTAGCTGGAGGATTCTGAGCACTGCAGTAAAAAAACAAAAAAACTTTCCAAGCTCTATGAGAACGAATTAATGAATAATGTCCATGCTGCTGACTGTTCAAACCTTTGCTCAGTGTCAAAATACCCTTCCCTCTAAAAGTGATGGCTGACAATGGATTTAAATTACCAGGCCTTAGCCCAGGAAGAAGCACCTCACTGCCCTTCCTTGAAGAACTTAAGAAAGGTGCTGAAGCATCTAGTAACGCAGTTTCATAGGGATCAATCTACCCATGTCTGGTTATTGTCCAAGCATCAATCAGGACAGTAAAAGATGTAAGTCTGAACAGAATGTCAACAAACCTGGAGAATTTCAAGTACGGCTCAAGTATTTCTCAACTGAAAAAGAATACTGTTTTTGTCAAATGATTTGGACACTTGCTGGGAAGCAGATACAGAGACCACAAAAATACGAGGTGCTGGATGATGCATTGCAGCTGGGCCTCCCCTTACAAACACAAGACAAAGGCTGAAATCCTCAAATCACCAGCTCCAGTAAAAGCAGTGAGAGGATTGTAATCTAAATATCTCAGATGGTGTGCTATGGAATACTACAGGCACAGAGCAGAAATTATTTCTAGTATAAAAAGGAAATTATTTGCATAGTGATAAAAAACATTATTAGGAGACATCCAAGAAAAAATACTAGATTAACAGACTATCCTTCAGAGGAAAACAACAACAACCACCATGAAATATAAGTGTCTACTTTTGGCTGGTAAGTGGAAGTTTTGTGAAATGGGACTTGCAAATGGTGTATTTTGAAGTTGAGACAAAGTAGTTTTCATTTAACCCTGCCCTAGTTTTCTCAGATCGTTTATATCTCCAACTGTGGTTGCTTTCCAATACCCACCAAAAACCTTCTAGACATCTTGCAATGTTTACTGAATGAATTTGTAGCCCCTTTCAAGACTGTAGTCTTCTCCAAGTGGCTAGGAAACCATGCTAGAACATACAATCAGCCCCTTTAGATGGTGGGATGAGAGCATTCATTCACAAGAATAGGTTTCATGTAGATCTTGGCCATGAAGTGATTGCCTACATATCACAGTGCAATAAAAAGAATGTTGAGTAAAGTGCCCTTCATCTTTCAAAGCATGCAGGACCAGACTTTATGTTATATATACGTTGTGTATATTTTCACTATATTTTAATTCTAAAGCTCTCAGCAACCCTGAGACCAGCCTTTCAGGACATGACTTTGATTTAATAGGCCCAACTCTAGTTGAGAATTGGATTTAGCCTTATTTTGCTACAATTGCTTCTGGTGTTAGTCATTTCATAATGTTGTAGGATGAACTAAAATGCCTCATCCTCTAGTAGTCTAGAAAAACTATTGCAAGTAGTGTCATGTTCCTTTTTTTTAAAAAAATTATTTCTTAGTTTTAAAACAATCTTATTCATAATCAAAGAGGAATACATTAAAAAAAAAGAAAAAGCAAACAGAGAAAAAAACCCCTAAAACACCAATACTAACGCAATAAACTAATATAATGACTGCTAGCGCCATGTTTCTTATACAAGATTCAAACTAATATACCTTACATTCAGTGTACCTTACATTCCTCTATGAATCAGTCTTTCAAACACATTTCCTTGATTAGAAAATTAGCTACAATGCCAAGAGTGTAATAAAAGCAAGGCAAGCATGGAGAAAAAGTGCTGACTCCACTGTAATGTCAGCTGCTCTGGACAGCTCTGAGCTTTTTAGTAAAAACAGCAAACCGAACTAATAAAATATAAAAATAATTCAAACTGATCTGCCCCTTACACATAAAATGGTAAAGAGAGGCAGATTCTTGGCAGATGGATGTGTCATGCAAAAGGACCTGCAACACTGATACAACTAAGCTACCTGGAGCTGTAATATTCACTATTTTCTTTTAGTTGTTAAATGGTATCTGTAGCATTCTCAAGCAAAGTGACTCTACACATGTTTGTTTGTCTGTTCCTTTGTTTAATTTATATCCCACCCTTCTCCCTACACAGGAACCAAGCCAGTTCACAACAAATTAAAGTACACCTAAGAGACTTATTAACAGAAAAGTTAAAACACAAATTAAACAAATAAAACAGATAAAAGCTCAGCACACTCTTCAATAAATTGAAATATCTTTCTGCCACATGACAGCCAAAGTCCTGCATACATTATGCATGTTATTATGTATGTAACATACATTCTGTACATCAGTATAGACCCAACATGTACAAGAGTCCAATATTGTCTCCGTCTAGCCATCCAGTGCTAGCTGTCTCCATAATCTGGAAGCAGTCACACCACCTGATGATGCTCACCATGGGACCAAAAATCCTCTCCAAAGTCCTACAATCTATGGGAACAGGATTATGAAGGTACACCTTAATGATCTGGGCTGCAGGTGAGGGACATTACTGGCAATCTTCCATTACACTCACATCTAGAGATAAACCTTTTAGGTATTACAGTACTCAAAAGAACATGGAAATTAATCTCATGTTTCAGAAAGCCCTCACAACAAGTAGTTGAATTTTGTTTAGATAAATCAAGCATTACCAAAAATATATGGGAATCATCAAGCTAACATACGGCCCAAGTTGTTTTAACTGGAAAGAATGCAAAAAGGCCAGATATTACTCTTTAACACTTCCAGCTGAAACATTTGTATTTAGAAGATGGAATTATATGACAAGTGCCTCTTACACTGCATTTAGCTGTTAATGTGTCATGTAAAGTGACAGAACAAAGCACATGCACATGAACTCTCCCACCTATTCTATATCTATTCCTCTAGATTATTGTTCCTTCACAGCTGAACATATTTTGGCATCACACCAGTCAGCCCAGTGAAGTAATCTTGCACCATTCCTCTGTGCCAAACGGGAGCTTGAGTGTGTTTTACCAAGCTTTTGTTCAGAGACCTGACACTGCATTTGATCTCATAATTCAGCTACCAAGTTGTCATGCAAATTGATGTGGCAAGCACAAACATGGGTTCTTAGTGGTGTGCTTCACTTTACTGGGCTGCTATTTGGAAAAGGGCACCACTACCTAGTCTTCCCAGGAATACTTTGAAATGCAGTTGAATGAATAAACCACCAGGTATCATGCATTCAGGTTTCTCTCTCTCTTTTTTAAAAAGACCACCAACTCTCAAACAGTTCACCCAATAGTTAGTTTTCACTGTGGCTCAGTGCATATAGAAGGGTATAAAAGGATGTTATTTGCATCCATGTCTGAAGACTGAGAAAATATAAAGAGTAAACTAAAATGCACATTATCTATAGTGTATAAAAAGACTCTAGAACTGGTTCTGAAACTTGTTGGTCTCACAGATGTTGTAAATTTTGCTTTGCACTCTGGGTAACTTCCATGAGCTTACCAACACCTATGTGTACATTTGCAAAAAGAAATTGACGAAATGTTAAAAGCAAGAGTAATAAACATACTTTAAAGGACACCTGTGAATATTGGTGAACTTAGCAGGATTATGAGATAGTGTGTTGTAATGGTCTGAGTGTTGGACTAGGACTCTGGAAGACCAGAGTTAGAATCTCTATTTGGCCACGCAAAACCACTGGTAAACCTTAAGCAAGCCACATTCTCTCAGTCTTAAAGGATGGCAACAGCAAGCCTCCTCTAAACAAATCTTGCCAAGAAAACCCCATGATGGAGGCCCTTTCCGCAACTTACCTCTTCTCGGTGCTGGGGTGCAGGGATCAGGCGAGCAGCCTCTTGCGAGAGGCTTTCACATCGCTGCTGCTTCAGCTCCGCAGCTGCTGCCTGCCGGCCAGCAGGCAGCATGAGGGCTCTGCCTCTTCGTCTGTGGTGCAGCCGGGCATTTTCCCAGGCTGCATTGGGCTAGGAAGCACGAGTGTCGCGGCTCTGGAGGCTACTCATGCACGGTAAGTGCGCACGGGGCCCTGAAGCAATGTGCGATTGCACACCATTTTTGGCTACATGCCGAAAATGAAATAGTGCACAATTGGTGCCTGCCAGCCCTGGCAGCATTGCGCGACTGTGAGGACGTCGTCTGAAACGCTCCTCACAATCACACGACGCTCTGGAGGCCCTTTCGCATCGCAAATGCCATGCGAAAAGGGCCAGAGTTGTGTTAGAGTTGCCATAAGTTGGAAACAACTTGAAGGCATACAACAACAACAACAGCGGGAGCATTATACCTTCACTCATATCTGAATAAACAAAGAGAAGCTGGACAGCTTCTTCCCCAAGACTGTAAAATCATAGCAGTGATTCTAGCTTGGGAACTCAGTCTCAGATATAAACTCAGATTACTGGATCACATCTTTCTCTCAAGTAGCTCTCTGTTTTCACTGCCTTCTGCCAGAGTTCCTTCCAGTGAAGACAAAATGGCCTTTTATTCGGGGACAACAATGAACTCCAGGTGCTGTTGCCTCCTCAGTAGAGTTATGTGCATTCTCTTAGACATCCAGCTACGTAGCTGAATGCTTGCCCATTCCTTCTCTACTTGTTAATAAAATGATGAGGCTGCAGCTTTTTAAAGAGCCACTACGCCTTGTTTTTGTTTGCTGGAAGAGGCTTTGAGATTAAATGGCAATATCCTCTCAGCTCTGGTTTCTTACTATGAATTTGGTGTAGTGGAATACTGGGGGTTAAAAAAAACAAAATGACTCCAGCAGAAATAAAAGAAGCTCTTTAAAAAAGCCTCTTGCTGAACACACACACACACACACACACACACCCTTGGTTCCCTTCCAAAGTAGACTGCTACGCTTCTTGAGTCCTTGGCTCTCATTCCAGTGTGATACTAAGGCTATGACTAATAACCCCCTGCCTGTGCCTGCTGATAATTTCACCGTTGAGTAGCTGTTCTGGTTCTGGTTCATCATAGTACATCCTGAAGATGCCAGGATTTTTTTATTATTATTATTTTTAAAAAAAGACTGAAAGAATGAGATAAAATGCTTGCAGGTCTAGAGTGCTATAAATACATTTTTTTCCATCTGATGCATTTAACAGCTATGCTGTTACAAGGCAGGCATTCTCTCTTTTCTCAAAGTTATTTTATTAGATGCTGGCTAAGACAATGGCTCCCCCTAACTCCCTCATTCCCTCTGTGTCTTGCACATACATTTTTAATTCAAACCAGATTTGAGATTGTTCTCATCTTTTAAAGCAAACATGCCATGTATCACGTCGGGTTAGTCCAGCACTGCATATGTTATATTTCACATCTCACTATTCTCAAGCAACAGTGTTACTTTTAAAGAGTAAAGTGTAGAATGTTTACTTTGTAGGCTTTATTATTTTTTTAAAAAATGGGCTATTTACACCTCCAGGATCCTATTTTACAACACACAGTACAAGCAGTGTTTATGAAAATGTGACATAGGGGTACATTTTCTTCAGTGAAAATTAGCATAACACAACTTATTGAGAACTCATTTTTTGGTCACTCCTGGTTATACATGCCTATTCCTCAGTTTGGTCACTGCAACTTTAAGCAATGTTTTGTATGTATGAATGAGTTATAACAAACACATTTATGTAGGAATCACTGCATATCATCCATTTAAGTGGCGTGATGCCTTCAGTTACAAGCCATCAAGTGTTGTACTATCAAGCTATGGAGAAACTGCTTGATATGCATGCATATGTAAAATCTGCTTTGCCTTGTTAATTTCCTAGCCAGATTTACAAGTTCTAAACCCCTAGGCGACACAGACTTGCAGCATATTCTTTACAATAGCTAAATCACATTTAAGCTCCCTGCCCAACTTTGCTAATCTAATATATGATGTTGCGTTAAGTTAACCACCTTACAGAACTGTTTCTGTCTCAGAGGTTCTGCTGGACTAGGTCCAATGTGGTAGAATGGGTGTCTTTTCACATAGGGTTCCTTTTCTATCCTCTCTCTTCTCATTGGGACAACAGACTGTGTTGCTTCTTCCTGTGCTAGTGCTGCCTATCCACCTGGCTCCCATCCAGTGCCTGCTGCAGATTCAGATCTGTTGCAGTGGGTGAGGAGGCTACAGGCAGAAGCAGGAATAGGAGGAATCTGTTCCGATTATTTTCTGTAAGCAGATAAATACAAATGGATTTTTCTTACTGAGGTATTGCTTTAAAGGAATTCTTTAAACTGGAATTATTGGGGGTGGGTTATTATTTTGTTGCCTTGAGAGAATCTTCTACCCTTAAAAGCAGATTAAAAATCTCTCTCTCTCTCTTTCTCTCTCTCTCACATACACACGCTAGGTACTACACTGATCTAACCACAGGGTTACAAGCACCCTCATGGCTTTGTCTCACAAAGCTTTGGTAAAGTCAGAAACTCTGAAACTTACATTGAGGTAACTGATTGTGCTGCTGCTTCTTCCCATGCCAGTGCGGTCCATCCATCTTGCCACCAACACTGGCAGAATGAATTTTAGAATATTGTTTTTAGAGTGGTACCACCACCATCACCATCAGTTTTATTACTAGAAACAAATAGTTTTGTTATATAAGTTTCACAAACTACCAGGCATTACCAGCTGGAATTCTGGGTCATCAATGACTCTGGCCCTTTCCACACCTTACCCTCTTCTGGCGCTGGGGTGCAGGGATCGTGCGAGCAGCCTCTGGCGAGAGGCTCTCATGGACCTGCTGCTTCAGCTCCACACAAGCTGCCTGCTCGCATGAGAGCTCCGCCTCTTCCTTCTGCAGTGCAGCCTGGGAATTTCCCAGGCTGCGCTGGGGCAGGAAGTGTGACTGGTGCAGCTCCAGAGGCTCCGCATGCCAGGTAAGTGCGTGTGGGGCCCGGGAGCAATGCGCAATCGCGCACCATTTTGGGCTTCTAGCTGAAAATGAAAAGGTGCACAATCGGTGCCTGCTGGCCCTGGAGCGTCACGTGATTGTGAGTGTGTCGTGTAGATTGCTCCCCACAATTGTGCAACGCTCCAAGCGCCCTTTCGCATGGAAAATGCCATGCGGAAAGGGCCTCTGATTCTATCCAAAAATCTGGGAATCAGTGAGGTATCATCAGATAATGAGACATGTTCCAAGGAATGTCCCTTTTGGCAAATAGGCTCTTGTGGCTCTATCTATGCAGATTTCATTCAGGTGTTTCATCAAATCATGTGGAATTGTCCGCCAGAGTACTCATCACCACTGGAACCACAATTGTTCGTCCTGCCCCAAAAAGATGCTGAATCTCAATTTGTAGATCTAGTAGTTATTGTTATTAGTTTCACTTCCATCATCATTGTTTTTATTTATACCCTGTCTTTTCCCAAAAGTTAAGCTGCCTGACTTACTGGGCAGCACATTTGTGGCTTGGGCTTGCTCTGGTGCTGCCGCCTCCACAGTGTCCCGCAGTGCTGCTCAGTTGGTCCTGCCAGGCCATGTGCTCAGACCCAGTGGGTACTTCCTTGTACCCAGCAGCCTTTGTGTGGCTGGGGAAAGCTCCCAGCCAATCAATTTAAACCTCCTGGTTTGAATTGATTGATTGCTTCCACCCAGGCTAGAGCTTCAGGAAATTTCCCCTCTGATCCAGATATTTTGTATTTAGCTGTGCTCTCCTCTTCCCAGAGCTCAGTTATTCTCTGCATGTCATTCCTCCCACCCCCCTTCTTTTTCTCTTGTTGTATCCTGTGTACTGTAGTTATGTTGTGTCTTGCCTTTTATTGTCACAACTTGTAAGGCAGTTGGCATGGGTCCTGGATCAGGGTCTGCTATTTCCCCAGGTCTCCAGGTCCTGGGGATGGAAGTAGTTGCCAGGAGGGCAGAGTCGGCAGTGGGCACACGCCGCGGATTTGGATGTCTGCATCCCTGCACTACTGGAGGGTCAGCTGGCTTGCATCTGATTCCAGTCAGTTCTGGCTTCGGGTTTTCAATCTCATAGGTCAGTAGGCAGGTTGGCTGATGCGGGATCCAGACCCATGCACAAGCCAACCCTGTTTCTGCTGTAGCCAATAAAGTTGTGGCCTATTTTCACCCAGCTTTGGTGTGTGGCCTGGTTTGTTCCTTGTACTATGCCTCTTAGCCCTGAGCATACAACTGGGATTCAAGGGAGCTTACAAATTAAAATACCATACAGTTAAAACATACAAAAGATCAACATTAAAATAGAATCAAATTTTCAAAACAATTTAAAACATACCGTTAGACTAATAAGCATTTTTTTTAAAAAATCCTATTACATTTAAAACAGTTAAAACAGTACAGCATCTTCCTAAGAGCTACTTCTTTGAAAACCTTCAGTTCTCAAAAGCCTGTCAGAATAGAAGAGCCTTTACCTTCTGATGAAAGGACTGCAAGGAGAGGACCATTCTAGCTCCCTATGAAGGAAATTCTAGAACCTAGAAGCAACCACTAGAAAACTCTACCTTGCGTCTCCACCTGCCATGGTTGTGAAGGCAGTAGGACTGAATGAAGGGCCCCTCCTAAAGATCCCAGGATCTAGGATTCACAGCTTCATTGGCACCAAGGGGGCATGGGACTGAAGCTAAGATGGACAGCTATTGTATCAGGACTATTAGACTACAGATGAACAGATTGAGGATCAAACAGCTGGTTCCAAAACTAGTCAATCCCCAACCTTGTCAGATCTCAACATTTTTGAGGCAGACACAACTAAAGGCTGTTTTGTGGCTGCTTGTAACAATAAACACGATGTAATTGGAAACAAAACAGCACAAGACAACAATCTGGAGGTGGTAGAGACCAACATAGCATGCAAGGATGAAGCCAAGCATGAAAGCCTATTACCTGCCTCCTTTTTGGCTGCCTTTAGCACGTTCTCCCAGAGGAGAGCTTTCAAGCACAAAAACTGATTCTGGTGAGCTTGAGGGATGAAACACCTGACAGTGAATACAGGTACTGACACTATGCCCCTCACTCAAACAGGGAATGCATTTAGAGTGGCCATATTTCTCTAGGATTTTCCATCCACAGGCTGTGTGCCTCTTAAATGATCCAGTGGAGGTCAAAAGCCTGAGGGAATCACATAGCTATCAATCCAACCAGCATCAACAACACATTTAGTTCCAAAAACAAGTGTGAGTCATAGAATCATAGAAATGTAGAGTTCGAAGAGACCACACGGGCCATCCAGTCCAACCCCCTGCCATGCAGGAACACCCTCAAAGCATTCCCGACAGATGGCCATCTAGCCTCTGCTTAAAAACCTCCAAGAAAGGAGACTCCACTACACTCCGAGGCAGCATATTCCACTGCTGGACAGCCCTGACTGTCAGGAAGTTCTTCCTGAGGTTCAGGTGGAATCTCCTTTCCTGCAGCTTGAATCCATTGCTCCTTGTCCTGGTCTCTGGAGCAGCAGAAAACAAGCTTTCTCCTTCCTCTACATGGCATCCCTTCAAATATTTAAACATGGCTATCATGTCCCCTCTTAACCTTCTCTTCTGCAGACTAAACATACCCAACTCTCTAAGTTTATCCTCATAGGGCATGGCTTCCAGGCCTCTCACCATTTTGGTCGCCCTCCTCTGGACTTGCTCCAGCTTGACCATGTCCTTCTTGAATTGGGGTGCCCAGAATTGGACACAGTATTCAAGATGAGGTCTAACCATATCAGTCAGATTCAAGAAAAACCAAGCAAAATGCTCAGCCAAGAGGGAGGTAAGCAAATCTCAAATATAAGAATCAAGTCTGAAAATCAGTCAAAACCAAGAGATGCTGAAGATAAAGTTCCTGATGATGATGATGTGGTGGTGGATTAAAAGAAAGGGATGGTTTAGACAGGAAGTACATTACTAGGGCGCATGGAGGGTTGGCAGGGTTACTGTCAAAACATGTATTGTATAGCCCTGGAAGTTTCTGAGAGATGCACTGTACAGCTGCAGATTACCCATTTGTATGAGTCATGGAGAGCATGAAGAAGAATCAGTATAAAATATTTATGTGTTTACATGTACCAACACCAAGGCCAAAGAATCTAGAAACCGATATGGAGATAATTTGTGATAGCCTACTGATACCAGAGGTGTGTGTTTCCTTTTCTCTACAGCATGGTAACTGTTGGAATTCTGTAGAACCTTGAGGTCATTGTGTATGAGAAGGACATAATTTTTGCTGCTGATGGCTTAAAGCTGTGGTACTCCAATGGTATTTGGCTGTGAAGGGATGACATGGGAGGGGCCTACAACTTTGTTTCTCCTAGCGGCGGCCTGTGCTGGCAATAATGTGGCTGTTTTAACCTAAGAAATAGCCGTTAGACGGTCCTTGAGTTGGGCAGGTATCTGTGATGCAGAGCAAACATTTTATTTCTGCTGTCAATGCACTATATTTTGGGTGATATGTCTACATTTGTTGTGGGATTAATCTGTGATATGGATTAATGGCTTCTGCCTTAGGAGAGAGACTTGGACTGGATGGTTTGCAGTTCTAGGTGAGTGTGGCGAGGTACACAGCAAGGATCTTTTACTGCATTACCTAAATTTACTCCATTACTGCACCTACCCTCTTCCCTGCCTCCACAAGACCATGAAATATAGTGTCTAAAATTATTTAACTATGCTATTGTTCATGTTCATGCTATCACTAGTGAAGTTCTTAGAAGGGATCTAGTGTAGAAAGGAGCTTTGGTATGTGGTATTCTCATGCACACTTGGAATTTTAATATGACTGAGTTGCAAGAAAAAGAGCTTCACTGCAGTTTCCAGTGTCACCTAAATGTCACACCAAAAAGGGCCCTAAGTTGTTATAGGAACAACTGTACAATTTATGGATGGTGCAGTAGAGCACACAGCTCTCCAGATGAAAAATACACAGTTATGCATCTCAGTTAATGGAGTAGATATATTCTCAGGCATTATTTCTTTAACAGAAAATTTGCTTCCAGAAGCAGGAATAACACTGAAAGAATAGGTACAGATTCCTACATCGTAAAAAAGAAAAGTAGTTTGACATGTTTCAGCAAACTTTTTATTCAGAATGAACAATATGCACACATTAAACAAAAAATCTAGTCAGGTAAGCCTTGCATAAGTAAACAAAAACATTTTGAACCTTCTAGAGACCACTTGAAGCCTTCTTCCAAAATGCATCTTTTAATGACTTTTTCTTCCTGAGCCTCCACTTTTCTTATGATTCCCATTTTGGTGACTCAACTTTACACACACCTGTACACACACAACCACACACACAGTAGGGTAGCTGGTGCGTCAAGCTTATCTGCTCTCCCCTTTTCTGTTTTTTCTGTTCACACATACTCACATTTATCTGCTCTCCCTTTTTCGGTTTTTCTGTTCACACGTGATTCTGGAGGCAGCTGCTGCTTACTTTGTCTGTTATAGGCAGGCAGACACAAATGGCTATAGTAGGATTGGTTAAAATAGAATTCTACTCTTTCCTAGCTCAAGCTTTATTTATTGCATTGTTTTCTGCAGACACACTGCTGCAACCCAACACCTAGTATCTGTGTTTCTCCATCACTCCTTAAGGTTCTTCCCAATGCCAAGGCTGCTAAAAGAAAAACCAAAACCAAACACAACCTCACAACCAAAACAAACAAACAAACAAAAAATCCCATTCACAGCTAGACAGGATGATGAGGGAGCTGACTGGATGGACAAAGTCTTGTCAAAACAGAGCTTTGCTTTGTTAACTAAGATGCCTGTAACCAACAAATCAACAACAAAAACCAGATCCTAAAATGGCTCACAACTCAGTTTCCCAAAAGATGGAACCTGAAAGAACCATATTTTCTGTGCGAAGAATGTAACCCTTTTGTTTCCACAATGAAAGTTGGCAAGGCTGCATTTTCAGTAGTTTACCACGTTTCCAAAACATGTCAGAACCAGAATCCTGTATTTTCCTGTCCTTCCAGCAAAGATGCCAACATTTATCCATTGTTTCGGATAGAAAAAAAATGCTATATAGGTAGATGATAAAAGATGATAATGGATACCATTATGAGGGGCATTTTGAGGCTTTAAAATTAATCTTCCTAATAGTGTAATCAAGAGCTTTGCTAAGTTTTGATCAAAATTAAGTACTACTATATCAAAAAGAGTTTTGATACTGATATCAGAAGGAGGTGGATTGAAAGTGTAGACTGTTGTTTCCCTCATGGTAGCTAAAAATATTGACATAGCATTTTGGCATTCTGAAGCCAGAGAAGAATTTTAGAAGAAGATGAACACTGTTGTCAGTTACAAACCTTGTAACATAGGCTTAAAATGTACAGAAGGAGGGAAAAGATTATTTAGAAGCACAAATGACAGCTTTGAGTTTAGTGCTTGATTTTTTAAAAAAAATAAAACAGAGTGCTTTTGAACATTCTGTGGTGGTTTACGAAGCTCGCTTGCTTCAGCAGGATGGTGGTAATTCCCACTGTACCCCACACAGAGTTAGTGCTAGCTATTCAGTTATAATGAAGGTTTACTTGCTGCTACCAAGTAACTGCTGACAACCTGAACTCCTATGTGTGGTAAAATGTTTCTTTCCTGATGAATCTTGTTATCTAATACCCAACCTAATAGCAGTGTAGAGAAAAGTTTAAACAGATATACCAAGAAAGGGGATGTAACACTTTGCTGTGTAATTCTAACAGAGGTGTAAGTTTGTTATAAGTATGTGCCTAGACTGATTCAAGATCTATGTAAGCTGTGTTGCTGAGAGCAATGAATTTATTTGTGCTATTTTTGCTACTAGAATAAATCCTATTATAAAGCTACAACAACTTGTTTTCCTGTTAATTTCCCAACAGGTCAATGCTTAAGAATACTTAAGGGGAATACAGGTGTTGGTCTAACCACTGGATAGGATTGGGTTTTACAACCTTGAGAGCTTAGGTGACCAATGCAGCAACTCCTAGAAAATCCAAACAGACTAACAGGTATAAGGTAAAGAACTGTCAATACACAGTAGGGGGTGGAGGAGCCATGGCTGTTGTCACTTTGTTGGTTCTGCTAGACTTAGCAGCTTTTAATACCATCAATCATGGTATCCTTTTGGGTTACCTTGCTGCGATGGAACTAGGGGCACTGTTTTGTAATTGTTCCTTCTTGGAGAGGCAAACCCAGAAGGTAGTGTTGGGGGATTCCTGTTTGACCCCTTGGCCATTGGCTTGTGTTGTCTCTCAGGGCTTGGTTCTGTCCTCCATGCTATTTAACATGTATATGAACCTGCTAGGAGTTTTGGGTTTTGATGCCATCCAACTCTATTACTTCCATCCACCACAAGCCAAGGAAGATGTTTTGGTCCTAAACTGCCATCACTGATGGACTGGATGAGGGTGAACAAATTAAATTTAACCCAGACAAGATGGAAGTGCTCCTTGTCAGTTGAAAGGCAGATCAGCAAATAGGGATTCAGCCCCTGCTGGATGGGGTTACACTCCCCTTGAAGATGCAGCTCCACAGCTTGCTCCTGGATTCAACTCTTGAGCCTAGAAGCACAAGTCTCAGCAGTGGCTATTAGTGTACTTGTACAATTAAAACTTTCACACCAGCTGCACCCATTCCTTGAAACATCAGATCTGACCACAGGGGCACACACCTTACTATTCCAGCTGGGTTACTGTAACTCATTCTATGTGAGGCTGCCTTTGATGAATCATTGGAAATTTCAACTGGTCCAAAGAGCTGCAGCCAGATTGCTAACTGGGGCTGGCTACAGGAAACTCACAACTCATCTGTTGCAAGTTTCACTGGTTGCTCATCTGTTTCCAGGTGCATTTCAAAGTTCTGGTTTTGACCTATAACCTGTACAGTTCAGGTCCAGGTTATTTGAAGGACCATATTCTTCCTTATGAACCAGCCTGTGTTTTGGGATCTAGGGAGGCCCTTCTCTCTGTCCCACCACCTTCAGCAGTGCATTTGGTGGAAACATGGTAAAAGGCCTTCCTAGAGGCTACCCCCAGGCTCTGGAACGCCCTTCCAAGAGAAGGTAGACTGGTACCCTCCCTGCTTGCTCTTTGCAAATGAGTAAAGACTTTTTTGTTTAGACAGGCATTTGATGATTGACTATATAAGTCCTGTCCCACCAAAATAATGTGCTGGGTTTTGCTAACTGTTGTCTCTCTCTCTCTCTCTCTCTCTGTGTATTGAATAACATGTTTTAATGTGGTTTTATTTTTTTAAAATGTTCGATATTATTTTAACTTTTATATGTTGTGGACTTTGAACAATATTTTCTTTTATTTGTTGTAAGCCACTCTGAGACCTGAACTAGAAAAAAGGGGGGATAGAAACAACAACAACAGAAACATCACCCACAGTTTAGGTGCTAATATAATGCTGAACTGCATGTGCTTGGAAGCAAAAGCTCCTAATCTGTTCTTCATGGCCTCACTGGACGAGGGCAGCGTACAAGCATGAGGCTCCTTCACAAAATGCTAAACCACACCTGATGGTTACATCTAAAAGTAGAGTGTTGAAGGTGATAGGAAAGTGAACTAGCCATCCCACTAATAGTTTTGCTAAACACAGTTACAAGGTGTTTTAGGCAGTGGCAGAGCTTGGAGTGTGTGGAAGGGGGCCAGGAGGGGGTGGGGCTACGGCACGAGGGGAGTGGCTGTGCTGTGTGGGGGAGTGACTGCACTGCGTGGGGTGTGGCCAGGGCATGCGGGGGCATGGCCAGGGTGCATGGGGGCGTGGCTATGGGCCTGGACACCCCAAAAACATTGCCCCCCGGGTGAATTCCCCCCCCCACATCCCTACGCTACTGGTTTTAGGGTTTTGAAAACATGCTTTATGTGTACTAGGACTAACACACAAGAAACCTATCTCTGCACCAACAGAAAGAATGTCTCATCGTACCACTTTCTTCTCTTAGAGAACTACTGTCCATTTACTGCCTTAGCCACATCTGAAATGATGTGGGAGGATGTGCAAATCTGAATTGGTTCACTCATTTTATTTTGCTATAGGAAAACACAGCATGGCATTTGACTGGTGTTTTTAAATCTGAGGTGTTACTTCAGTCATTTTTGTGAAATTCAGATTGTTGCCTTACATTCCTGTGGGGCCTGAACATCTAGCAAATGGCATGGAACTGCCAGAGTTGATCTAATCTAAAAGGGCCCTTGAGTGATTAAGATATCTGAATGAAGTAACCTACATGCAAAAGCAGCCAGAAAGTTGAACATGAGTTCATGTTCTAAAGTATCATCACTTAGAAATAGTGCTAGTTCATCAGGGCAGTTAAAAAAAAAACACAGCATGGGATATTTTTAATATGTACACTTTTGATCTTTAGCTAGTGTTTGGATTTCCTAGAGTCATTTACCTCCTTTCTCTGAACATATTGGATCACCTATAGGCTGAATCCTCACTACATTAGCTGCCAATAGAAGTTGAGTCTACAATTCTTGCGCACAGTGGTGATTACATAATAGAAGAGGTCAACATGAGGTTTCTCTCCCCCTCTCCCTGCAACTGCAGTCTATTTACAATTCTATGGCTAATTTCATTATTGGAACAGGCTTGTATATCAGAGCCGGACAAAGAAGCTTTCCATGTGTAGAAGATGACATGAACTTGACCTCTGCCAAGAGACCCACAGCTTACAAGTGCTTTTGTCCATACAGTGAACACCTGTACTAATCATGCCTAATGCTAACTTGGGGGTCACCATTTGTGGCAAAAGTTTTAAATCAGCCACCCCAGGAGCCAGGCAGCATTTATATTACTGGCACAGTTTTTCAGAAAGTGGAAAGAAATTTTTTTAAAAGTCTACAATCTACATAGCAAGATAGAAATGGTATAAAAGGGTTGAGTCATTGAACAAAGATTGATTGTGACACTATGGTACAATGCTTATTAAAGTATATGGAAAGAGTGAATGAAGTGGAAGATTTTAAATTTTGTTATTATGATCGATTTTTTAGATTGAATAACAACTTTTCCCTATGAACTCAACTGGCTAGAGGGTAATGTTTCATTAGGCTTTGATCAAACACAGCAGGTGAGCTGACCTACCGACATCATGTGTGACCACAGAACTATTCATTCATCAAGTATGCAACTACCCTTAAGTGCTTCATGAATTGCCTTTCAATCTAAAATGATGCACAGTCTTTTCAGGATAAAGCCAACAGCAAAGGAAAATATGGTGAGGTCAAGAAGTATTTTACAAAGTTGATGAGAAAAGGTACAACAACTTCACACAATGCCAGATGTGGGCTGTCTGTCAGAATCAGAACGAGTGGTAAGAATGCCAATTCTCAGCTTTAATTGATGCTAAAAATCTACGGAATGGCACACTTAAGTTCTAGAGCTAAAACAACTTTTTCCTTGCAATGCTTCTGTTTATCTTGGGTGACTTAATGGGGCTTATTTCAAATCTTTGGCCATTTTAAAAAGCATTTAGTTAGGGAGAGATCAGATAAATGATAATCATACACAACCAAATTTTGCCTGGCATCGAAGTGACCAAAAGTTGCCCAGTTAAGATCCAATTGATATGCATTTTCTATCAAGAGGGTCTTCCCCAGTCTACAGCCTCTCATCTGTAAAGGGCAGTGACATATTTCACTTGAATCAGGTGCAAAAATGGTGTGAGCTTGCTTAGCAAAATCCTCAGTTAAAAAGTGAGGATGCTGTGCAGAGACTGAGGCTTTAAATGAGGATATACTCCTATGTTTTCACCATTATAGAATCATAGAATCATAGAAATTCAGAGTTGGAAGAGACCACACAGGCCATCCAGTCCAACCCCCTGGCATGCAGGAACACCCTCAAATCAATCCCGACAGATGGCCATCAAGCCTCTGCTTAAAAACCTCCAAGGAAGGAGCCTCCACTACACTCCGAGGCAGCATATTCCACTGCCGGACAGCCCTGACTGTCAGGAAGTTCTTCCTGAGGTTCAGGTGGAATCTCCTTATCTCTGCCTTCTCTGGCATTCAAGCCTGGTGCTGATGGTGCATAAAGAACTTCTCTATCATCTGAGAAAGGTACAATTCTTGGACAGAATGCTCTTCTTTTTGTAAAAGCACAGGGACATAATGTCTCTTCTGTTCCAACAAGGCTTCTAGTCCACCCCCACTCCTGATCCCCTGGTGTGTAGGAGATCAGAAAGGAAAGAAGATGCAAGAACAGAGAAATGTACAGCATGTTTTCACTGGGGGATGGGAGATGTCTTGCTGGACTGGACCCACAAATATTTGAAATTGGCCCTGAGCCCTGGCAGAAGAAAATAACATTAGCGCGGGGGGGGCTGCTAAACTCTGAAAAGAAACTTCAGGGCATTTTTGGAAATGAGCAAGCTCATGTAAAACGCCTTTAAAAAAAGTTGTCAAAACCAAAACGAAAAACTGTTTGCAATGTATTTAAAACAAACACTCTGGAGATGAGATGCAAAAGTTCTAAACTGGAGAACAATAATAGGTTTGTGAATTAGGATCGTAAATCCCCCATTTTTCAGAACGTGACAGACATCAGGAATATACATGATTGAGTCAGCAGTTATGAAGACGTACAGTGCAGGCCACTCAAGTCTCTAAACTGCCATTTATCATTTCCTGAGAGAATAGTTTCTTGGCAAGCATCCTTTGAAAACATGACACAAAAAATTTCCAAAACAACTCCACCATTCCAGCAGGCTATGAATACCACTGTAATTTGGGCTATTTTTCATATCAAATAGACTGTGTATTGGTTCTTAGTTAATGAAGGAAACCTCCTTTTCAGATTCCTAGCCTTACTTCAAGCAGTCTACATACTATAATGAACTTTCTGGAAAGCACTCCCAGTTGCAAATTAAAATGAAGGGGTGCAGGGGTGAATCAATTCTTAAAAAAGAAAAGCAAAGAAAAATATCCAAGGGTCTTTGCCCCCACCCTCCCCCCAGAATCAAGTTTGCTTTAGTTGACTACAACAGTAGCCATTCTGGATTTATTTAACCACACCAAGGCCATTTCCATACTTTCCACTTTTAACATCCTATGGAATCCTGGGGAATCTTGGGGTTTGCAGTTTAGAGAGGGACCTTTGAGGCCCCTCTCTAAACTGCAAACCCCAGGATTCCATAGGATGTTGGAAGTAGAATAATAGCACCATAACAGGCTAGTGAGGAAATGACCCAAGACTTGCAGTAATACTACATTTTTATCTTGCCTCTTCTTCAAGGCTTTCAGAGCAGCATATATATCCCCTCCTTCATATTTTATCTTTACTGCAACATTGCACTAAGTGGAATGACACTAACCCAAAAATCACCTGGGAAGCCTTGTGACTGAAGGAGGTTGCTTTGCTCCATACAGGGCATATAGCCTGGTCTCTGTATCAGTCCTGGGAATGAGAATCATACCATGTCTCATTCAGAGGCAGATTTGATTCTCTTTTTTCCTCAGCCACATGCAACATACATAGGTATACACACACATTGAGGGACACCTACTGGGACAGTACCTCTCCTTTGACTGTTTCTTAGTTGTGACATGTCTCAAGAAGCTTTGGACATTTTTTTCAAATTAATAATTTTTTAATTAATAAAATAATCATTAACAAAATAATCACATGAGCTAGAGTTGCTGCAGATCCTCACGGTCCATTTGTGCATGTGGAGATGGAAATCAGTAAAGTTTCTGGCTATATCTTGGTGGCCAGACATGAAATGTTTACATCATCTGCTGTGATCTTTGCAGGACCCCACCAGGCCTCAGTGGAGGATGAAATCTCCTCATGTCTGGTTTCAGGGACATAGCTGCCTCCTCCGCTGGTTCTCCATTGCTCTCCCCAGGCATGGAATGGCTATGGGGAATGGTTGCAGTGATTCTACAGTAGATCAAATGGTCAGTGGATGGCAAGATACCTCATGTGGAACTATTGAACTATGCTGGACCATACAGGATTGCAGCCACAGTCCCCACAAAAATGTGCTGAAATCCAAACCTGGAGCCCTATATTAGACAAACACAAAGCTGCACAGGAACTAGCGACAATGTAATCACTGTTGTAAACAAAGCCCAATTTCCCACTAAGCACACACAAAATTATTATTGTCTCATTGGATTTTGTTCTGGTCTGGAATTTATCCACAGTCTATTTGTGCTCTTCATGAGCATTTCCTGAGCCAGCTCCACATAAACATGAAAATTTCAGTGGCTCATCCTGTAGCTGCTATTGGACATTCTGCTCAGCACCAAATGGGCAGAAGTTCCTCAGTTTCAGTCGTATACTTGGCTACACTCTCCCCATTGCTGAAAGCAATATCAGGCATTATCTTCTGATTTTCTAAGCCCAACAAAGCAAGTACCTGTGCAGCCCACTTAAATGCATAGCTAACTATGTAGATATATGAATGTTTGCAAGCAAATGGTGTGGGGGGAAAAAGTATCGACCTTGCTGCTGGGGGTGGGGGGCTTTAGGTCAAGTTGCCCTACCCAGATGACCCTTAGACCCCCCCCCATAGGATCCTTGATCCATTTGGTCAATCCTGATTCTAACCTGGGCAATGAACAGGCAAAAATAAAGGGGCCTCCAAACATGGTAAAAATGCCCTCTACACCCCAGAGTGCATTTGTGAGCATTCTGGAGGGTGGGGGGAGATACTTTTAACTTCTGGGCCCCACAAAGATAGCCCTGGGGGTCTGTATGACACTTTGCCCACCCCTGCTTTAAATATTCTTGACCTTTAATTTCACAAAAACATGCAAGTAATTGACTTAAAAAAAATAACCTCACTTTCACTCTTTAGTGTGAAATTGCCAATTACTCTTCCCACAAAAAAACATTTTGACGGTAGTCTTTCCCATAGAGGAACTCTTGTGCAAATCTTTTTTTGACTAGTCAAAAATCTAACATCACTCCACAGTAGATGATGCTAATTAGAAAACTGACACTGGGTTTATTTGATGCCAGCATACAGAATAGTGTCATTATGGATATGATGCCACACATGCAACTGAAAAAGGATTGGCTAGCTTTCAATCATACACCACTAGGGCAATGTTTTGCCCTTTCTCTAATGTGCTCAATGGTGTCACCAGATTCTAGGAGCAAAATGTGAAATGAAAAAGGATGTGGATCCATTAATATTACCCAATGTGCCCCTTCCTGAAACTGAAAGGCATTAATGAAGGCAGGATTGGGCTTGCCCTGCATAAAGTTCTCAGTCTACAAAAGAAATTTTAGATGGTTAATGTGAAGAGTTTTAACTGACTAAACAGATCTGGATAAATTTATATATGACCAAAGGAGTTGTGAAGAAGAAAAAAAACCTACATTCCTTTTAGTACTTAGGTGTACATATATGCACAACAGTGCATAAGGTGCACATAAAGACTGCAACCAGCATTAATCTTAAAAGAAGCATGTTTGCTCCTCCACCTCATGTGACAGAACAGAGGGGAAGATGTTTTTCTCCTCTTAGGCAGTGTTAGCTACCTGCATTCTATACACAGCTATGCTTTTTTTTTTTAATTATTTCCTTCCCAAAGTTTGTTGCCCAGTTAACCAGAGAGCCTTCCTTGATGCGATTAAAATAGATGTGACTAGAAAGTCATAAATTTTCAATCTGAATCTAAATGCAATAAATGCAAGGTTGACTGATTACTTTTGACCCCGGGCCCCTGGTGAGGAAGTTATCTGTAGGATGATATTTTTTTAGAAAAAAACTTTGTGATCTGTCTAATATAATATAAATCTCAAATGGAGAGCTAAAAGGCCAGCAAAATGCAATCTGTAATATGACAAACTAGTTGCTGTTGTGATATAATTTAACCAACAGCTAAGCTGCTCTCTCACACTGTAGAACATTCAACTAAATGCCACCACCAACAAATTTAAGCTGCTCCTATTTTTTTAAAAAAACTTTACAGAAACAGATTAAATTAATAAAAGATGTCACATAAATGTCCTCTCTCATTACCAAGTCACTTAGTATCTCTGCACAAAAATAAAAAAGCAAGTCTCACAAGCACAGCCAAGCCTGCATTGAGTAAACAATGGGAGAATAATTGTGGAGGTTGGGGACACCCAACAACAGCAAACAGCAAACTGCATATATAAAGTACGATTTTAAAAAAATATGCATCAAAAGTTACATAAACATAGCACTACCAAAAACAAATTTGAAACAAAGTGCTTATAATTGGATGATGGCTGTACTGTATCAGTTCGGGCCATAGCATGCCATAATGAACACTGCGTTTATATAAAAAGGGAATTGAATATGATGCTGGAAAAGACTGAGTGTGCTCTGAAAAAAAAAATAGCTTGCCTTTGCTGGCTCTGAGCAGTTTGGCAGCCTTTGTACCATACCACAATCAGATTGTATGGCTAAAATCATTTATTCATCAAGCAACATTTTCATGCCTCAGTTAAAAGAAAAGGCAATTTTAAAATATATTTTCCATTTTCCATCAACTGCTGTAACAATACTATTGAATTCCCATATTGAATTAGACATCAGTTACCGGCACTCTGTGGGGTTGGCTGGACAAAGAGTATTGGTTTAGTCTAGGTTTGAATTCAGTATTTACAATACACTGTAAACTCATTCCATTCCAGCAGAATTACAATGAGTATTGTGTGAAAAAAATCTTGACTGTCTCCAAATTATTTTCATTGTTTTATTTTTGTTCATGATATTTTTCCCCTTGTGAAAAATTTACAGCATGCATAAAGGCAGTAGGTGATATGAACAGAGCAGAACTATGCTGATTTCCCCATAGTGACTGTAAAACCATACTCTGCCTTCTGGCAAAATGTGTGAAAGGACTGCCACAGCCATTAAAATTTGTAGTTATGAGGAAAGCTTCCATATTAGTTTTCTCCTTGGTTACAGAAACAATTCAGTTCCTCGTTTTTTCACCCTGAGGATCCAGACAGTAGTTGTATCCAGATGAGACTTTTATTCTGCAATCACTCTGACCCTTTTCACACTGCACAAGTACAGCACTATGATTCCACACTATGTAGTCTGGGTGCATCTTTCAGAATCCTGAGATTTGTGGTTTGGGGAGGTACTAGATTTCTCTGGCAATAAACTCTAGGTATCTCACAAAACTACAAATCCAAAGATTCCAAAGGATGGAATCAT
The DNA here is from genome assembly GCA_948474755.1 of Ctenosaura bakeri. Taxonomy (NCBI): domain Eukaryota; kingdom Metazoa; phylum Chordata; class Lepidosauria; order Squamata; family Iguanidae; genus Ctenosaura; species Ctenosaura bakeri. The sequence continues at coordinate 187,878 of CAOLHI010000457.1, read as the reverse complement.
GGGAATTAAAGTGCTATCAAAGTGCTCCAACTCTGCAGTGTGAAAGGACCAAGTGGTTGGTCTGTTTTGAATCACAACTGAATTTAATTTTCTGAAGCTCTGTTATTCACTCTTATATTGTCCTTTAGCTATGTGGCAAAGAGAGGGGCCAATTTTACTCCTACAGCATCAATGGGCCTGTCTTCATCTGAAACTGATCCTGCAAACAACTGCATTGTAAAATGGTCCCTATTTAATGAGATCAATTCTCCTGTGCTGAAGAATTCCTGCTACTATCAAAACCCTGATTATTCCATTTTTGACGAAAGTGAAACATAGGACATGCCAGCACATGGTAACTTAGATGTACCATAGCTGTTCTGTACAAGAACTGTCAAAAATTTTGTGTGGCAAGATGATATTCCTTGATATTCTGGTGATGTTTTCCCTGAATTCTGCTTGAACAATGCTTCTGAACTTAGAAGCAGCCAAATTTTTGGAACACTATTGATTGGGAAATTCTGCTGAATTCATTTTAGTGAATTTGTTATGTACATGGCGAAAGAGTATTATTTTCCACTGATTTTATTTTGATCATTTCTGTTCTAAAAGTTATTCTTTTTGACATCCAAGTGTTTTTGCTTTCTTCTCTGGATACATCAAATCAGATACTTTTAATCTGAATTTTTTTTGATTAATTAGTTGTGCAGGAAGCCTCCTAAGAAAATGATACTTCCTTAGATATGATAAAATTTATAATAACAATCCCCCCTCCCCTTCCCCCCCTCCTCTCATAATGATCTTTACTGTACTGCTTCTGTAGTAAACATTGGTAAAGGGTGACAGACAATGGAAATTGCAGTCCAAAATATCTAGGAGGCAGCACTATTGGGGAAGGTTACTTCAGAGCTAAATTTCTTGTTCACATTCACATACATGGCTGTAAGTTGTATATTTGTTATTTCATACAGATAGGAAATGTTTCTTACATGTTTTTCTGAATGTACAGTGTCTCTAAAGTGTGATGAATGACACAACTAACATAGCAGACCTATGCATTCATTCTATGGGCTCATGTAAGTAAACATGAACAACTTGGCTTGGGCTATTACACTGGGGACACATCTTCCAAACATGAGCAGTTTTATCTGGAGAGAGGGATTTTTGCTCTCTCTCTCTAAGTTCATGAACCTGTTCCAACTTGTTTCCAAAGAAAAAATCTGGAACTGTTGTTGTTGAAAAAAGAAACACTCCACGAAGAGTGAAGAGAAGTGAAGAAAGAAACCTGCCTCTTTTGATGAGAAGTGTAAAACAATTTTGCTGGAACATGTTAGCTCATGGTATTTTTACTAAAAGAACTGATAAGAGAGAAGTCTGATAATCATCTCCTTTCTACTCTTTAGGCTTTAGGCTACACTTTCTACTCCTGGTCACAACCAAGCTGACTTATATGAACTTCCATTTCCATGGTATCTAAACAAATTTTATTCTTTTAACGTCTGCCTTTTCACAATGCTTCTTTCAGGAGAGCACAGTACACAAAAGTCTCTATTTTACAGGATGGAACTAAAACAAAAAGGCAGACCAAACAAATGATCCTTAGTCCCTTTCACTGATACTGTGGCACCGCTGCTGTCATTAAACAAGCCCATATGGCTGTGCTTTGGTGGTGGTTGGAAGCTAACTATTCAGAAAATGTGAAGATAATATTTAATTTACAAAAATTGGCACTGCCCCAATTTTTTGGAGGGAGGGGTAAACTGTCCTGATCTATGTTCATATGGAAATATAGATGTGGTTATGGAAAACTGGGAGGCAATCACACCAATCCCCATTTGGTCTTTATGCTCTTCAGTCCAAACAACATTTTGATATGGTAGCAGTGTCTTTCTTTTCTATCTTTGCCATGGCCCTTGTACTGGTGAAGAGACAGATCGGTGCACCCAAGAAAGCAAACTGAAAAAGAAGGCTTGGATTGCAATCGGAAATGTCCTTGTTTACCGCAGCCTGGATTTGGCTCCTCTATTGCGGGGGAGGGGTTCCACTTCCTTCAGTAGGACTGAAAATGGACAGTGCCTTCTTGGCACTCCCCTGCAGAGCCTTCACACTAGCATTTGGGTCCCATCATGCTAGTAGCTGGCTTTTATCATCATTCTATAGCGGTCAGGAACTACTGTGATGCTGGATTTAGGCCTATGATCTTGCCATTCTAAGGCTGCCTTTCTCTAGTCATGTATTTTGGATGATGTAGTGCATCCAGCATCCAAGAGGAATTTGAAAAAAAGAGGCTAGGAAGGACAGCAGTCACATCAGCTAAATAAAGAATGCAAGTGCCAGCATACTTAAACAGGTTTAGGATTAGGCTATATGATACAAACTATTGTATGATTCTGCACGTTCCTCCTAGCATTGTGAGCAAAAAGAAAACTATAGTTCCCCCTGATGTACATGGTCCTGATTTGCACAGCAGTATATTAAAAACTGAAAGAGAGTAAAAATTCAAGTAACTTGTATACCGCACTTTATGGCAGCATATCATGTTTCTTGCATTTGAAATGTAGGTGCAGTCAAGATTTTGAAGTGCTTTCTACAGAATTCCTCAATGGGCTATCATTGAAGTTGTAAGGCAGACGGAAACTGTAGAAATGACTGGTAGAAAAATATAGTTAAGTTCCACCCTACCAAAAACAAAACAAAACAAAAAAACCCTGGAAAAACATCTTCCAAAGGTAGATAAAGGAAAAGCACAGGTAAGCACTAAAAGTAATTTATCATAATAGGCACAGAATGCTTTTTGAACTACAAAAACAAATTAAATTTGCAATAGGTGAAAAATTCTGTCACAAAGTTCCTGCTTATTTTAAACCTCAGCAAAATATATTTGCAACAGAAAAAAGTGTTTGTTTTTTCCTGCTCATTTCAGTTCTCAATCTTCTTTTTTTAAGTTCTAAAAAGCCCCTTACTTTCAAATGTCAACAGTCTCTAATCTATATTGTAATTTAAAGCTTGTCTATTTGTTTCTTGTGCTTTACAAAACAAGTGATTGGTCAAAGAGTGTTGCAGTTTTGGAACTAAAAGATTAATATATATCATGTTAATATATGGTGGCTTTTTGGAAAAATAAGCTTAAGTCTGAGAGTAAAATGCCTTTTCTTCCAATGAGTGGCACTTTGTGGTTCCTTTGTCAGTCAGGTGGTTTTAGAGCAAGAGGCTTCAGCATCTTGCTCAGCTCCCTTAAAGTTTGGACTAAAACCCACTGTGGACTTGGTGCCCTAATGACCTGGAAGGCACCAGCCATCACTGTTCTTAGTGATATTTAGTGCAATTTTGAGGACATTTTCTACCTACGCTGCACTGCCTTTTTTTGTGATGCTGTTTATGGGCAGCTCTTCCATAATTGGATATCAACCGCCCCTGTGCTGCTAAAAAGCATGAAAAAACATTGACACTGAAGAGGCTTTCAAAGATGCTAAATGCAGCACAGGGAACAGGAAAACAAAAAGAATCTCTTATTTCCAATTAGGGATAACAGATTTTCCCTGTCTTTTCCACCACAGCAAAACGTAGAGAGGGCACTGTTTCCTGTCTCTTCTAGGGTATAAGGGGTGGGAGGGGGGAAGAACCTCATGGTCCAAATGGACCCCTATGGGCCATATCAGTCCCACAGACTCCTCACAGATAAATATTATGCAGGGACCAATGTATACTGACCATGTGGGACTGATGCTCAAGTTTCTGTTAATAGGCACCTTTGCCTATGCAAACTTGTGCACTCTGTCCCCATCTGTGTACCAAAGATAACAACCCTGCTACTATTTGTATGATTATTTATCCTAGGAATCAGAGAGGAGAGTCAAGAATCTCTGACTCTTATCCAGTTTGGTCTCTGGAATGTGTAAAATAAATCAGAGCTGGAAATGGTTATTGGCACTTGCATTTTTCTTCAGGGGCATTATGCAGTGTGCTTTGTTAAAGTGATCAAAGGGAGGGAAAAGAAGACGATTCACAAATGCAAAGATAAACAATCATCTAATGTATGTGCAATGTTCCTGGGTTTATTTCTCTGCAGAAATTCCTTATGCATGCATACAAAGTGCCATCTTTGCTAGCTCGTGTGCTTTAGGTACCCTGAAAGAGCTGGAGTGAAAAACAAATGGCAGAATGAGTTTACACCTTGATGGCAGGCGCTTAAGCAATAAAGCGATGGCCCTGAGCAGACACAGTACTTCTACAGTACCACCACAGTACTTCTACAGTAGCCCATGCAATTTCAGCTAGCCAGTCACCCAAACAAAGCCATCCCATTTCTAGAAGCAACAGCATAATTACAATGTTTTTCACACAAACAGAAAGAGCAGCATGTTGTTATTGTTATTACTACAGCTCCTTTTTATTTCTTAGTTCAAAACTCTGACCCAAGAACCACTAGAAAATCTGCACCAGTTATTATAATTTGCATGGTCCAACAGAAGAGAGCTTGCCTCTTCTCTATCCTTTAGGTAAGCATGTGTCTGTTGAGATAAACCTTCCCAGTTCAAGAGGGTTTGTTGGGTTAAGGCTGCCTGTTTGTATATTTTTGTGAGCTGGGAGGAGGCTTGCTTGCCCCTGTGCTTGCTAAGGCTTGGCTGCTCTATTGTGTTTTGGTATTGCATTTCTTGGGGGTAAGGCTGATTGTTTGACCTGAGGAAGGTCTGCTTGAGTCCTTGTCATGATCTTGTTAATGAGGTGGTTCTGGTAGGATCCCTAGGTGGAAGTGACCATGTTCTTCTGGAGTTTACAACAGAAAGGGAAGCTAAGTGTAGTCAGATATGCATTCTAGAGTTTAAGAAAGCTGATTTCAGTAAACTTGGGGATATATTAGGAGTGATTCCATGGTCAGCTATACTAAAAGAGGAGGGAATTCATGATTGGTGGGAGTTTCTTAAAAGTGAGCTATTGAAGGCAAAATTCCTAAGAATTCTAATGAGGAGAAAACATGGGAAGTGTCTAAGGAATCCAGGATGGATGTCCAAAGAACTTTCAACTAAGGTAGCATTTATAAGAGACATGTACAAGAAATGGAAAAAAGGGGAAAATCACCACAGAGGAATTCAAATGAATAGACAACATGTATATGGAGAAAGTCAGAAAAGTTAAAGTGCAGAACAAACTTAGGCTTGCTAGAGAGGTTAAAAATAATCAGGGTTTTTTTTTGTTATGTCCACAGCAAAAGGAAGAAATAGGGCCTCTGCATGGAAAGGATGGTGAAATGCTAGCAGGGGACAGAGAAAAGGCAGATCTACTGAACACATTCTTTGCCTCATTCTTCTCCCAAAAGGAAAAGAATGCTCTACCTGGGGAAAAATGGAGTCGATGGTGCAGTAAGGGAAATAAATGCAGCACAGGCTACTACAGGAATACCTGGCTACTCTGAATAAATGCAAGTCTTCAGCACCAGATAAACTACATCCAAGGGTATTAAAAGAATTGGCAAAAGTAATCTCAGAACCCCTGACAATAATCTTTGAGAATTCTTGGAGAAGAGGTGAAGTCACAGCAGACTGGGGAGGGCAAATGTCCCCATCTTCAAAAAGGGAAAAAAAGAGGACCCAAACAATTCCTGCCCTGTCAGTCTGACCCTCAATGCTGGGAAAGATTCTAGTGCAGATCATTAAACAGACAGTCTGTAAGCACTTGGAAAGGAATGCTGTGATCACTAAAAGTCAACATGGGTTTCTGAAAAACAAGTCATGCCAGACTAATCTCATCTCTCTCTTCTTTTTTATAGGGTTACTAGCTTGGTGGACGAAGAGAATGCTGTGGATATAGCATATCTTGACTTTAGTAAGGCTTTTGACAAGGTCCTCCATGACATTCTTGTGATCAAGGCAATAAAATGTGAGCCAGATAATGCTACTGTTAGGTGGATTTGTAACTGGTTGACTGACCAAACCCAAAGGATGTTCACCAATAGCTTCTCTTCATCTTAGAGCAGCAGTTCTCAACCTGTGGGTTGTGACCCCTTTGGGGGTCGAATGACCATTTCACAGGGGTCACTGCTCCTCTGTCCTGCCCCGCCCCACCCTTTTTGAAACAAGGCGGCCTCACAGCCAATGGGAGCACTGTTTCTGAGAACCCGCGCTGGGAGGAAGGGAGAGGAGGCATGCTGGGCACATGCGGGGACGTTTCCCTGTCTTTCCCTGCTAGGTGGGGAGGCATTGTAGGAGCTGGAGGTGGAGAGAGTGAGAGGAGAGAGCGTGGAGCCGGAGCTTGGAGGCGGAGGTGGGGAGAGCGAGAGGAGAGAGCGTGGAGCTGGAGCATGGAGGTGGAGGTGGAGAGAGCAAGAGGGGCTTGCGGGTGTAGCGTGGTCGAGGGGTTACAGCGGGTATTGCACCCCACTCCCGAGCCCTCAGAGGGACGAAAGGAGGAAGGAAGGGGTGACGTGGGAGTGAGAGCGTCCGAGCTCCCTTTAAGGGAGGGAGGGAGGGAGGGAGGGAAAGTCCTATAGTGAAGGTAGTGGTCACCACTGTTGGGGCTTGGCTGAACAAATCGATGGAAGAAACAGGGAAGAGACCCGCTCAGGTTTCTTAGTGCGGAGCGCCTTTCCTCATATCTGGGGTAGGGAGGAAAAGGAATAGCGAATGGACGTGCACATTTGCTTTAGTCTGCTGCCTGGGAGCTGTAGGCTGCGCTGGGGGAGGAAGGGGCGGGGCGGTCGCGTGACCAGGAAGCCAGCTGCAGGATGAAGGAGCAGCGAAGAGAGTGCCTCGCGCAAGAACCTGCTTGCGCGGATGGCACCCCCCACCCCTGCAATAAGGTAACGTGTGGAAAAGGGCCCGGAGTGGTGGTGCGCAAGCGCAAGCCACGCACTCGTGTCCTCCTGCCTCCCGTTCAGAAGGGACTGAAATCACTCCCCTTCTCCGCTACCGGGAGAACCTCCCATCTGACGAACCAACTTGTGGGGGGCGGAAGCAGCACTCCTTGCCACGGCCCCTGCCCTACTCGCCACGCCGGGGGGCGCTGCAGAAGGGCTGCAAGGCAGCGCTTTTCCGGGGGGCGAGCTGCACCCGGCGCAAAAGACAAAGGCATTGGGATTCCTCCCCCCCGGCCAGGGTCGACATTCTGGAAACTTTTCCCACACTGCCCCCCCTAGCGGAAACGAGAGCGAAACAGAAGCAGAGCCCGAGGGGGGGGTTCTCGGAGTTTTTTCCCGGGAGAGACATGCAGCTCCTCTGTCCCTCCCTGCCTGCCCTCCCCCGTTCCTGGCCAGCGAGGCGGCCTTTGCTGGGGGTGGGCATTGTAAATAATAAATAATTTTATGGTTGGGGGTCACCACAACATGAGGAACTGTATTAAAGGGTCACAGCATTAGGAAGGTTGAGAACCACTGTCTTAGAGGGAAGTGACTAGTGGGGTGCCACAGGGTTCTGTCCTGGGCTCAGTGTTATTCAACATCAAAGATTTGGATGAGGGAATAGAGGGCATTCTTATCAAGTTTGCAGATGACACCAAATTAAGCGGGGTAGCTAACTCCCCAGAGGATATAATCAGAATAATCTTAACATATTAGAGTACTGGGCCAAAACTAACAAAATGAATTTCAGCAGTGAGAAGTGTAATATATTACATTGAGGCAGAAAAATTGAAATTCACAGATGACACCTAGATGAAATTTGCAGGTGACACCTAGCTTGACCACAGTACATGTGAAAAGGATCTAGGAGTCTTAGTACACCACAAGCTGAACATGAGTCAGCAGTGTCATGCAGCAGCTAAGAAAGCCAATGAGATTCTGGGCTGCATCAACAGGAGTATAGGTCAAGAGAGGTGATAGTACCACTTTATTCTGCTTTGGTCAGACCTCACCTGGAATACTGTGTCCGGTTCTGGGCACCACAATTCAAAAAGGATATTAACAAGCTGGAACATGTCCAGAGGAGGGCAACCACAAATGGTAGAAGGCCTGGAAATCATGCCCTGTGAATAGTGGCTCAGGGAGCTGAATATGTTTAGCCTGGAGAAGAGAAGGTTAAGAGAAGATATGATAGCTATGTTTAAATATTTGATGGGATATCATATGGAGGATGGAGCACACCTGTTTTCTGCTGTTCCAGAGACTAGGTTGTGGAGCAATGGCTTCAAACTTCAGGAAAAGAGATTCGATCTAAACATTAGGAAGAACTTCCTGATGGTAAGAGCAGTTTGACAAAGGAATGTGCTGCCTTGGTGTGTGTTGGAGTCTCCTTCTTTGGAGGTTTTTAAACAGCAGCTGGATGGCCAGCTTTGGGAATGCTTTGATGTATTCCTGCATGGCATGGGGTTGGACTAAATGGCCCCTGGGGTCTCTTCTAACTTTGTAAGTCTATGATTGCATAGTTTGGCAAAAGTAACGTGCTTGTATCTAGTCACAAAAACTGGTGGCACCACGCAGGGAAGTCTTTCCAGGCAAGTAGATCTCCATTTTTTTGTTAGATCTACAATGTAATGTGAAGGAAAGAAACTTTACACATGCTCTCCCCTGAATGCACTTGTGCTTTCCCCAGTTTATTCTTGTCTTACACTGCTGCTGGTAACTAGCAGTGAAACCAGGAATTATGACATCATCTGACACCCCTTGGACTCCTTTTTTTCCTCTGTGTTTAGTTTTGTAGCTGAGATAGAAATAGATTTTCCCAGGACCAATATAATCTTACAAGCTATCCTTGTTGCAATCCAAAGTGTTTTGGGTTGGGTTGGCCTTGAGTGGGCAAGACACACTAACAGGCCTGCTCCTGATAAAGATGAAAATTGCAAGAAGGTTTTAAATAAGTAGTTAGATCAACACTGGTTGCATTTTTTGATTCTCTTTGGGAATGTAATTGACAGAGCAGGGGTAGGAAACTGTGGGACTTGAGGGTTCCATTTGCCCTCAGGAGACCTTGGGAGGTGTCACACCCTCCAGCTCACTGCCATAAAGTGATTATTTTTAACCACAAAATGTTCTCTTGGAGGCTTCAGGAATATTTTGCCATCTTTTCAGGCTGTTGTGAGCCAGAAGTTACCAGAAGTCACTTCCTCGTCTTTTTTAAAAAAAAAGTAATCTGAGCCTAAAACTCCCAGAAGGTTCTGTAACATGGTTAAAAATCCCCCTAGAGGGCATTTGGGGGTAAAACAATTTTTCTTTTCTTTCTTTCTTTGCCCCTGATGACCACAAAAATAGATCTAGGGAATGCATGTAGACCACCAACTGAATATTTTCCACTCCTGCTATTAGAGACTGCCAAAGTGAAGACCTCCACTTCAAAATTTATCACTACCCCATCAAATCACTTTTGTGCAGATCATCAGTAGTCCACTTTTGTTGATCATGGTCTCAGGAAAGTAGTGTTGGTCGGTCCTATAGTGGTCAATCTTGCAGTGCAGGAACTCTACATGACAGCCCTCATAGTCACACATTCAAGGAGAGTCCAAAAATTTGAGCAGCTGTTTTGTATGTTGTATACACATGTGTGCCTCCCCAATGCATGCACTTAGGGAAACCTAGGTTTACATTCTTGATCAGTCATGACACTGACTGGATGACCTTGGGCCAATCACTAGTTAATTATAGCTCACTTGACAAAGAGGCCATGTGCCTCCTCAAGCAACTACGGAGGACAATATCACTTTTGCTGGAGCTGCACTTCCTGTGTTGCTTCTCCATTATATGCCACTTGTGCTGGTTTATTCTATGGCCCTTTCCACATGGGGGTATTAAAATGGTGTAGCGCGACCTCTGATGGAGGCTGTCTACACTGTAAAATAGATTGGGGCGGATTACTTTTGTGTAATTCCACACCCCAATCTGCACTAGGGTGACCGGAAGTAGTGGCGCTGCGTGCTTTTTAAAAACCACTTTTCATGTGGTTTTTAAAAGGCACGGGGCGTGCAGCCGCGTGCAGCCACGTTGCAGCGCCCGGTGTAGATTTGCAGATGCACGCAAGGGCATGCCTGCAGATCTGCCGGGGGCGGACTTTCCGGCTGGCGAGCTTCTCCGGTTGGTGGAGAGCCTCTGCCAGCTGGCAGCTGCCATTTTGGACGCCGTAGGACACCGACGAGTGTGGAGCAGCGAAAACACGCTGTTCCAAGCGGCGACGGACTTACCCGGATGCAGGTAAGGTCCGTCCTAGCGTGTTTTCGCCCGTTTTTTCCTCCGCGTGTGGAAAGGGCCTATTAAGGGAGGAATGTTAACACAAAGAGATCCCTTTACTGGAAGAATGAACTCCTTTTATCGATCTCACCAGTTCATTTTTTTAAAATCTTAGGTAGAAAGAAAGAGATGGTGTATATTTTTAAGGACAAGAGCAACTTTACATAGATTATTTCCCTTTCTTTTTAAAAAAAGCACTGAAAAACAAAGAAAAAGAATTCAACCATTTCTGGATGTAAAAAGAAACCTTTAAAAAGGCTTTTAAGATTTTGTTGGCAGAGCTAACATGAGCTAAGTGTGTCTCTGTGTGTGCGCGTGCATGTACACATACACACGGAGTGTTCAGTTTTAATCTAATGTGGGCATTCAATAGCTATTATAAGCCCCCAAATGTATATTCAGTGGGCCTTGAGACAGTTGCCAACAATGTTAATGGAGCAAGAGATATTAGGTAATTGAAAAAGGAAAGTCAGACAGTATTTCAAAAAGATACACAACAGGCTAAAAGAGTCAGGCAGTCTTTTTATAAGCAACTCTTTAAAAAAATACACTGTCAGGAAGAAATGTTCTTTACGTAGGGAAGAAATGTTCTTCAAGTAGAAGAAACTTTATGAGAAGTCAGAGATACTGAAACATGGCTGCCATTTCCATGTTCTGTGGGGTTCCTCAAAGAGGAAGAAGAGCAGGATGCAAAATTTGCCACCTTTCATGTACAGGAAGAATTAATATGGCTCTGCTTGGGTGAATAGGCAGGCTTCTCTTTTGAAATTGTGTGTCCCTGTTTTCAGGACTTCCCATGCTCTACTACCAAAAGCTCACCTTGCCTAATGCAAGGCATGGCCCTGACACACATATCGTCTTCCATATGACTTTCCTTCAAATATTTAAACATGTCTATCATGTCTCCTTTGAATCTTCTCTTCTCCTGGCTAAACATTGTTGTAGTTGTTGTGTGCCTCCAAGTCATTTCTGACTTACGGTGATCCAAAGGAGAACCTATCATGAAGAAACATACCCAGCTCTCTAAGTCACTCCTCCTGGGACATGGCTTCCAGGACTTTTACCATTTTTGTTGCCCTCTTCTGGACACATTCCAGCTTGTTAATATCCTTCTTGAATTGTGGTGCCCAGAACTGGATACAGTGTTCTGGGGGTCTGAGCAAAGGAGAATAGAGTGGTACTATTACTTCCCTTGACCAGAAAGTTTGGCTTTTAAAATTGTTTTGGATATTACTGATTATTGTCAATGACTTTATTGTTCTATTTATTTTTAATAATGTTTGCTAGCCTCCCTCAGTGTTTTTTTTTAGCACACATAGCAAATAAAAGTGCTGTCACTTGCTCGTTCAGTCACACACACAATCCAACAAACTTTCTTAAGGTACACTGTTGTTTTCCAATTTATTCTTTGATATATCAAAGCTAGGGTCTTTGAACCAGGTGTGAATCCCCTTTCTCTATTAAAAACTTAAACAGTGACACACAACCCTTAGTTAAAGTTTGCCAAACTCATGCTGAGTCTTTGACCACTCTTCATGCAAAAAATAACCTCACTGTGGAAAAATGCAGTGGTGTGAATTCATCCATAGTTATAGCTGTAACTCCGTAAACATTTTCATGACTTAAAAATCCCATCCATTGTTGAAACACCCTCATGCAGTTCACTTTTTGATATGAACTTACTAAATTCAGTTTCTGAACAAATGCTGGAACACAGCTTTTGTTGGAAGGTTGCACCCCTTACAATTTTGTAGTATAGTTATCCTAACAATACATGCTAATAGGTAGGGAGATGTGTACAATACTGTATAGATTCACAGAGAAAACTACCCAAAAAGTTTTATATGAGGAGAAAACTGATTGTAAAACTCCTTCAAACCATACATGTGTAGAAAAAAGCTCATATTAGGTGAAACATGCTCAAAGATGTGGACAAATGTTTATGCAGACTGCGCCGTGGTGGCGCAGTGGTTAAATGCCAGTACTGCAAGCCACAAGGTTGTGAGTTCAATCCTGCCCGGCTCCAAGGTTGACTCAGCCTTCCATCCTTTCGCAGGTCGGTAAAATGAGTACCCAGCTTGTTGGGGGCATGTATAGAACTGTTTCAAAATACATGCTGTTTGTAAGTTGTTCGCCGCCTCGATCCACATGGAGAGGCGGGATACAAATAAAAAAAAGAAGAAGAAGAAGAAGTCACAAAATGATGCAGAAAAAAATGGAATCAATTTAGAATGGAAAATGAAGAAACAGAAAAGAGTGACAGATTTTCCCAACGCTTAGGGTACATTGCTGGCAGATATTCTTTGATGGCCACATATGGGTTGATGTGTTGGCCTGCCCATCCAACCAAACATTGCCTCTTGCTAAACCATTGAGGAAGTGTTGTCTTGGGCTCAGTGAATACAACTGACTTGAATGTAAGGTGCTGAAAATCCCTCAGTTTCACTGGAGTTGATACCTGTTGCACAGAGGAAGAAGATAAAGAAAGTTTGCTTCCTCTTCCCTTTGGTCCCTGCCAAAGGCATCAACTGTAGATGCCAAAACTAAATTTAGACATTTAAATCTTGAGTTAAGCCTTGAGTTCCCAGGCAACAGTAAAGTCCCCAATAAAGAAAATGTTAAGAACTACTGCACTACAGGGTTTAGTCTGAACTTTAAAAGAGCTATTCAAAACTATGAGGTGAGGGTATATAGTTCAGCACCTCAGACAACTTACGCTGACATTTGGACAATGACATGGAAGGTAATGCTGCAGGCATTTGAAGATTTGCAACCATATATACTGCTCTTTGCTATTATGGTTCTGAGACTGCATGAAGACAACATGTGAGGACCATCCTCATCTTCTGTTGATTTGTGGCTAGTCAAACAAGACTTTTCCCCCTGAATTTCAGTAATATCCCCCTAAGCATGTAGATATCTACTTTGACTACAGAATTCTTTGATCCAGAATCAATTTTGGTGCTTAGCAGGCTTACACAGAAGGCAAGCATTTTCCCTAAGCGTGCAGTGACAAACAATAGTTATCACAATATGAACAGCTTTCATATTCAGAAAGAAAGAGGTTCTGTAGCCTTTGGTGAAACTTTCTCTTGATGCCACATCAAAAACAGCAGTCATAGTGATTATGAAATGATTCATATTCTAGTGATCTTTCATACCTTCTGAAAATCATTTTTTAAAATTCTGTTGAAAGTCCATGCCCAAGAATCATGATCTGTCTTGCCCAAAACGACAAAAAGTCGGGTTGGCTTGTGATCTCTCCAAACGGTAAGACCAATGAGAAAGAAAATGCAGCCACTGCTCATAGACTGATGGATTTCTGAGTTCACTGTAGATCATCATTTGTCTCATACTAGCTATGCAGCTCTTCCTTTTGTGTTTATTATTTATAATATACCACCTAAAAGCAAAATACTAAGCATATAAAATATTTAAAGGCATAACAACAGTAGCTCATAAAACAGGTCTTGCTTTCAGGCTTGCAATCTAAAAAACAAAACCTGGCGTTAAAGGTTTTATCTCAAAGCAACCATTTACAGGCCTCAGATATTTGTCTGGAATGTTGCCAGTATTTTCTGTACAAAACAAGGAATGGCTAACTTGAATTTGGAAATTCAAGTTTTTTTTGCATGCAGGGTTACCTGCATTTTTTTTTAAAAAAGGCTCTGCTTTGATTCTCTTTATGCTAATTTTGAGAAACTGTTGCTTAGAAAAAAACAAATTCACTCTGTTGATGCTAGGGTTGCCAGGTCAGGACTATCCCAGGACCTGAGATTTCTGAGCCAAAACCTGAAGCCTATGGATGTTCCCTTATGATGTCATGAAAGACAGCTAGGTGATGTCATTAAGTAGGACATACTTGGCATAAACCACAGTTGCATAGAATACACCAAGTCTAACAACTGAGGAAAATATATATATAGTTGGCTTTCCATATCTGCTGATTCTGTGAATCCATGGATTCAACCAACCATGGCTTGAAAATATTGCCCCCCCAGCAAAAAATCCCAAAACACAAACTTTGACTTTGCCATTTAATATAAGGGATACCATTTTACTACACTACTGTACATAACGGGACTTGAGCACAGACAAATGTTGGTATCCACAGAGGATCCTGGAATCAAACCCTAGTGGATACTGAGGGCTCACTCTATACACTCATTTTTCAATGCAGTGTGATCACCCTGAGATTCCTCCTTCTCACCCTGGGGACAAGGGAAGAGGGGTGAGGACCTGAGACCTGGGAACACAAGTTGGCACTAATGGGTGGCCCCATCCTTGTAGGTGAGCTCGTAGCTACAGAAAGCAGTGTTTTTTAAACTTCAACTGGCCTTGAGGAGGATGGCAACAGGGAAGAAGAAAGAGAAGAGAGGGAATTCTCTAGTTAAGGAATGGTTTCTGGAAAGGAAGAGAGGGGTGGTAATGTTTCCTTTATGTCTCAATGCTTGTTTCCAGTATACAGGTAGTTCAGCTTTACATACAGTTTTCGTTATTAATACTCTTAATATTTTATGGAGTATATGTACACGGGCTAAAATAAAGTTCACGTTTGCTCTCTCATGCTTTCCTGCTATTAGTCAGCAATATGGACATCCCATGGCAAACAGTGAATCTATGTAATACTACAATTATACTATTATACTAGTATATTACCATTTGGAATATAGATAAATGTTAGGTACTTAAGCACTATTGCATATTTGAAAAAAGGGAAATCTGACTGAGTTCAGCAGGGCTTCCTCCTATATAAGTTGGTACTGGCCTGCAGACTAAGAGAGAGTAATACTGTAAAAATATGTTTTTAGTAAGTCTAGAGTTTGTTGTATATTAACAGCAAGGGTAACCTAGTGAAACCTCTAAAAGCCATTCTTAAGATCAGGTAGAAGAGGAAAAAATTAACATTTTGTGTCTTCCTGCAACAGGACTCAGTTTTCTTTATGCAACATTTTGCATTAAGCTGATTTTAAATACAGCTGCCATGCCCTTTCCACTCCCTGACCAAAGTTTTTACGTCATTTTTGACATTAAGATATTTAGGAGATGTCGATATTTGTGTGCAAAATCCCAGTATTTTAAAGGTTAAAAGAAACAGACAATGAAACATTTATTTTCTATGTAAGTCAGGCATGCATAGCTTAAATATAATAAGACAACTCAGCAGTATCACTGAACTGTGTCCATTATATTCCCTATGATACACTTACTGTATGAAGATTTACAGAATACTTTATTAAAAAAAAAAAAGAATTTGGCCATAATCCAACACAGTTGGGCTGTGCTTTTGAGTACAACTGCAGCTAAAACAAAACAGTGGAACTTCAGAAACTTGAAATATATTCTTCTGTAAAGAAATGCTTAATGGGTATCTACCCAAAATTATTTTCTGATGCCTGTCCAGACACAGTCAAGGCAATGCTTACTCTCTCTCTCTCTCTTTTTAAAATCTAATTTCTATATCTAGGGAATTTCTTGGGGAGAGGACCAATGTTATTGACAGGAAAAAGTAAACAGAAATATTCTCTAAGGTGTTGCCAGGAAACCAACTGAGCACTCAGTGTCCTGAGTTTGAAGAAGAGGCATTTTAAGAGGCTGAAATTACCACAGTCTATACACACCCAAGGAAACAACATTAACTAAGTTTCAGCTTAAAATTGCATTTTTTCCTGATGTATATGACAGGACTGTAAACTTTGAAATTCATGTCCTGATCAATTATTTCAGTAGCATATTTTTATATTTAAGTATATACTTAAACGGACTCTTGGTGTTCATTAGCTTTTAGATCAATGTAATTTTTATAAAAAATGATGCTCCTGTTTAAAAAAAAGCCCCAGGAGTTTGGACAATGTGCATATTTACCAGATCACTCAATACTAAAATATTTGCACTTGGTACTGAAAAAAAAAAAAAATTACAGTTGATTTCTAGAAGCTTCCTGAACTGTCAAGAAAATCACAAGACTGCCAAAGCTATGCAGATTCTTCTCACCCAAACCACAATATATAAAAACCTATAGACATTCCTCTCCCTCTCTCCCTCCTTCCCACCCTCTCTTTCAATCTCTCTTTCTGCAAAGAAAAAGAGAAAGTTGTATGCAAAGGCCACACTTCAAGGCATCTTATTTCTAACACACGCAGGAACAGACATTCTCTCTCTTTTTGTCTGTATCTTTTCCATACAAAAGGCTGCACAGATGTAAGAACAGGTACAGAACATGCCCCTCTCTGATAGCGTTCTTCTTGTATAATTATTATTTTCAGAAAGATTACATAGAAGTGATGACAACTGCTGTAGTGTGATGGAGTTTTGGTAGGGTCCTTCCTTCCTTCCTTCCTTCCTTCCTTCCTTCCTTCCTTCCTTCCTTTTTAGACTGAAGGAGAAGGCACCATATGCTGTTCCATTTGATTCAGAATGCTGTGTGTGGACATGGTTTCTGTGGACACAACCGATTAGTCTAAGTTGCTGTGCAACCTCCTTTCAGAGTGCTTTGTGCAGGTTTCCTGAATATGCCCCAAATGAAGTTGCTCAGCAACAGAACTCAGAGATGGCTTCCTACGTAATCCGAAGTCAGTAGCTGCCAAAAGAATGCCTAGTGTCACTTTCTAAATTCTGTCCAGGTGTCTCAGTTCAGAGCACAGCCTTGGCTGGGGGTCAGATCTTTGAAGAAAGCTGCCATTTATTTTTTTTCCAGTCAGAATGTTGGGCTAGACCCATCAGCTCAAAGCAAAACCTCATCTGGAAACTGAATTTCACCTTGTTCCAATGTAAAAATCAGAAATCATTTCAAGGCCTCAATGGAATCAAGCCCAGTTTGCTTGAGACACTGGTGAACCATAATGAAACTTTCCACAAGTTTGGATGGAGTCTTTTTGGGGAGGGGTTTACAAGAGAGCTTGGAAGCGAGTTAATTTTTGCCAGGATTTGTTGCCAGTCTTTTGCACACATCATTGCATTATAAGATACCATGCACATTTTCTTTTCAAAGATGACAAAAACATCATTTTGAAGGAAACTTTTGGAAAGCAGTAATAGCAAATACTTATCCCTTTTTTGGAAAAGAGATACATCATTTCCACATGCAGCAGAGCAAGTAAGGATCATGGCAAGAAGGCCAGTGTGATCTGATAATAGCCTCAAAAGCAGGCTAATCTTTAAAAAGTTGATAGCAGAGGAACGAGTGTTGTTTGTCTTGGCTACTTAGTACAAACTCTCCACCTGCATTTGATTCAACTCAGACTCTGGCTCCTCCTTCCCTTTTGAGCCTTGGAAGTACAGGAAGTCAGGAAGGGAACAGAGAGAGAACACTTTGTACTAGCAGCCAGACCACTGTTTAACTTTTTCAGCCAAAAAACAAACATGAATATGGAAAGATTTTATGGCTAGATACATCAACAATCTCTGCTATTCTGAAAACCCTTCGTACAATTGCTCACTTGTTCAAGGCTTTCCACCTGTGGCCAACTGAAGCTATTAGTTATGTGCTTCTTGCTAAGTGTTAGCATAAAAGATTTCACAAGTTATCTGACATTTCAGCCTCCCATAGGGTATCTGCATGCTAAACACTCTGCAGAATTTCACTTATGCTGCCCAGTTTACCATGTTACTTTCATTTCCAATGAATGGTAAAATACTTAGATATCATGTTCCTGACAAGAGAGGTTGGGTTTGGTTCACTAAAATGCAGGGACAATCAAACTACACGCTAGCAAAAGAGTTAGGCACACAGAAATATATCTGTTTGCTGAATTTAAATAATTTATTTAATTTAACTAATACATTTTACTGCTTCCGGAGCTTGAAGAATTTACTTGTGGGACTATAGCTCTCAGATTCCCCAACAAACATAGACACTGGCTGTGATGGATGGGGGATTCTGGGAAGTGTAGTCCAAAAATGGTAAAAGAGATGGATGTTATTGTATTTTTGGTTCCCTTTTAAAAATGAGATGTTATTTCAAAATGCCAAGCTCCCTCCTCCCTTGCCTTCTCAAATGTGTGTGTGAATAGGAGATGAAGATGTTAGCTATATAGTTGAAGACTCCTCCTAAGTTTCTGACTCTGTGCAATGAAGGTTTTTGAGGATGCCTGGAACTTCCATTGCTCATGGAAAGTTTGGGTTCAGCAACTTTCCCCTCTCCTTTCTTATTAATGAGGAAGAATCACCAGCCATGACCACCACCACCACCAGTTGCCAGAGTTATGAACAAAGGAAGTTGCTTTATACCAGATCACACCATTGGTTCATCCAGCCCTGCACTGTCCACTTTGACTGGCAGTAATAGCTGTCCAAGATTTCAAGCACGATTCTTTCCAAATCCTAGCTGACCCTTAATACTAGGGCCCTGCTAGGTAGTCAGTCCAGGTTGGTCATCCAGGCCCAACTGCTTAGCTTTTAAAATTAGACATGTTTAGTGATTTCAGGATGGCATGGTGGTCACTAAGTTCTGTTAGCAATGAAGACTTCTAAGCCAATGGTGTCAGAGGCACCATCCAGTAGTCCAAGGTGGGAATAGCATGGTACACCAGATATTGTGGAGTGCATTTCCCAGAATTCCTCTCTAATGGTTATGCTGCCCAGAAGTGCTGGGAATTGCAGCTAGAGAGCCACATAATTCCCACCCATGCAATAGACACCTGTGCATTTTTAGAAGCCCCATAGTTTTTAATAGACAATGGGAACTCTGACTGGGAGGAAATGGAATTTCTTGAATACCTTTCCAATATATTTTACTTACTAGGAAAATTGTATTGCAATGTCCTCCTAATAGCCGAGTTTTTGAGGGACAGATCCAGATCCTTTGTAAGAATAGCGAAGAGTCTGTATATTCAACACTCACACACAAACATTCTGCAAAACCCCCAGAACTAAGGCAACTTCATAGTCTGGAATGGAAATGTGCATTTTAAGCTCAAACACTCAGAAAGATTTTCTTCATGTGATGGCTGAGGTAGCTGTGGGTGTGGGAAGTGAGAAGAGGAAGCTATAAATAGATGTTCTCGTTTTTTTGTTCACAAGTGTAAGACAGGGAGGTCAACATGTTAATAAAAAATGATCTTTATTCCTGTTTCAGAGACATGCAAGAACACAAAAGAATGCTAATAAAACTGTAAATTCCTGCAAGTACAGAACCTTACAGAGCAATGGGAACTAGGTCTGGATGTGCAGCATCTGGCGCCAGCTCCAGAACAAAGCTACAAGGATCCTGGCAGGACAGCAGTGATTTCTCTTTCAAGCCTTGACAAACCGCAAGTATTTAAAAACTCTGTTTGGAAGGATGTGTTTCAGTCTGGAACATCACATGGTTTTCAAACATGGACACTGCAAACCAGTGGCTCACAAACTTTGGTCCTCCAAGTGTTTTGGACTTCCTTTCTCAGAAGATCCAGCCAGCTTGGACAATGGTCAGAGATTCTGTGAGTTGAAGTCCAAAAAATCTGGAGAATCAAAAATTAAGAACCACTGGTGTGGACCATCACTCAGAGCCTGGAAGAGCTGCAGCTCCCATAATTGCCTAGCCACCACGCCCATTGGCCATTGGGGGAATCTGGGACTTCTAATTCCCCCTCCTCCCCAAACCTCCTTGTGAATCTGGTTCTTCACATCTCTCCCACCCAGTTGCAGTGAATGATCTGACCAGACATGGTGGCAATGGAAGGAGACTGGTTTGGTATATGCACTGAAACCTGCTTGAGATCAATATTAAAACACAGTCCATAGGATCAAAGGAGGCAATATGGAAGTGCTTGCTAGTTGGGCCAAAGAGTAATAATAGAACTTACTGCTCAAGCATTGGACCACTGAAATCTTGTCCTAAAACTTTTTAAAAAGTGTAACATATATAGTCTCTCCCATTGTATTGTTTGCATACTGATTCCCTCTAAAGGTGATGAGCCTGCAATTCTATACCCACCTCACTGGCTGGATGTACACACAAGTGATGTATATTCAAAAGGTACAGCAGTGTGAACCTGCTCATAGATATCTAAAGAGGTTGCTATCACATTTTATGTAACAAAGAATTGTAGAACTGTTACCCCAGGATTGAAATTATATGAGTTGGGCAATTTAAACTTATTTCTTCCTTCTATAAAAGAGACATAGGGAGCTGGAACTCAATAGAGGGAACTGGAAGGGAAAAAAATTGTTTAACTCCCTTTTTGTATATACTTTACCTGCTCAAAATCACCCATAACTTGGAGATTTTTACCCAGAGGGAGGATCACCACAGCCTGTGCTCTCTCCCCTTGGTGAGAGAAAAGCTGAAAACCCTAGAGGGAAAACAGTAATGGAGCTACACAGATGGGGTAATTTGGTCCAGAGCAATGGTTCTTAACCTTAGGGCCTCAGGATTTTTTGGTTTTCAACTTCCACAATTCCTGGGATCTGAAGTCTGAAAGATCTGGAGCTCCAAACACTGATAAACACTGGTCTAGAGCATGCTTTGCAGTATTTAGGATTGTAGCCTTGAAATAAGGATTACATTGCTCTGTCCTTGAAGTTACCATTCACCCAGTATTCCCTGATATGCTGGTGTGCCCACAGAGAGAAGAGTGACAACACCTTTATATATTACAATTTGGGTTCATTCCAGAGTTCTTATTCTGCGAACACAAATGTAGGCAACCTTATCCTTGTGTGCAAGTCTGCTAATTGTAGACAAACAAACAAATTTGTATGCACATTTGCATACAAAACAAGAAATTTCAGTAATTAGAATACATTAAGACAAGTTGCCTTAAATGACAGAGCCTTTCCCACTACACACAGCGCTATGATTCTACTTTCAGCACCATGGTGCACCCTATGGAATCCTGGAGTTCACAGATTGGTGAGGCACTAGAACTCTCTGCTTAAGAATTGTAAATACCATGCCCCAACTGCAAATACCAGGATTCAATAAGATGTTGCAATGTTAACAGTAGAATCATTGCACTATACTTCTGTAATTGTGAAGCAGTCCTAGAGATTAACAGGCATCTCCAGTTTTCTCTGCATCTGCAACAGTGTGTTGTCAGAACCATAGTGAAAACAAATTTTCAGGAATGGTGTATCCCCAAATGAGTCTTGAGGCTGTTAAGCTGGGGAACAGAATAGGACTATGAACTAGGAAGAGAGCTGGATGGATTAAAAGTGAGTTTCTGAACAAAGAACCACCCTGCTTTGGTGGATTCCCTATAACATGTTTGGACAGCACACAGGGATTGTATCCAAAAGGTTTTTTGAATGGTTTGCTGTGAGAGGGGAGAGTGGTCTAAGGATAGAAGGAAAATCATGCTTACAGTGGAAAGCTTTATCATTAAGCTTTAACTATGGAGAAATGTGGGACTCACCAAAAGAGTCCTTTCAATCTAAATTCCGTTTGCCTTTCAACCTGCTAATTGTGTTTCAAATAGCTCTGTGAGATGCTAGAAGCAGTAATAACTCTAAAATAAATGATGATAATAATATAGGCTTAGTTTTTATGGGGTCTCCATCTCTAGTGGGTGGCACCTAAATATACAGCCCTCTAAAGTGCCAGCAGCCACTTTGCGGTTTGATTTTGAATCAATGTGTAGTTTGAGTTGGCTTTCAAATAGGTCTAAAAATGGTTAGGGTGTGGCAGAAGAACACAGAGCTGCCTTATTCCTGTGGGAAGGCCATTTTTTGTTTCACCCCTTTCCCCAACTGTGGCTAGCTTTTCCTTTCACATATTAAAACAAGATCAAGGGGGCATACACCCACCTCCATCCCTTTGAAACTCCTCTCTCTGTGTGGTCCTTCTGTGAGCAAGGTTTTATAGTTAAAATGGATTCTGTAACTAAAATATGACTTGGATCTTTTCCTAAACTTGCCAAAGATTTTGGAAAAGCTTGTTAATGAATTATGTTTTCCTCACAATTAATAGGAGATTTGGAAAGTACAAAGTGTTTAAGAGATACAACTGTGCTAATTGGGCTGAAGCATAAAACCACCCACACTGGCACTGTCAGTACCTGTTTTGCCACAGAAATTATGGTAGCAGGAGATGTGTTACTTCTATTTTCTGTAGCCACTGACACCATTTACATGCAACAGGAGATGGCAAATACAGTAAGGAGGCATGGCACTAACAATCTGGGATGCAAAATTGCTTTATAAACACATTCTTGTTTTGATTTGTAAGACACCTTGAGTCCTTGTTTTGGGGTAAAACCAAAACATAAACTTATGAAGTCATAAACTTCATAACAATAACTGGGTTGTTGTGGGTTTTTCGGACTATGAGCCCATGTTCTAGTAGTATTTGCTCCTGACGTTTCACCTGCATCTGTGGCTGGCATCTTCAGAGGATCTGGAGACATGGAAGTGGAATATATACTTGTGTGATCCCTGGGTGGGAGGGATTTGCATTTGACAACCCATGGATTCCAGCCGTGAAAGCCTTTGACTTTACATCAATAACAACAACTGCAATAATAATACAAATGGTGACACTATTTCATACATGCCACATTCTCTGGCAATTCTTCTCTGATTCTTAGATTCTTGGCTAGAATCTGAAAATGGTCCAACATTCCAGTCAGTAACTTTTTATAGAATGTTAACACCAGGATGATGATGATGATGATGATGATGATGATGATGATGATGATAATAATAATAATAATAATAATAATAATAATAATAATAATTCTCCTTTACTAAGTGGGGTTAGAAAGATATTCTCAACTTCTCAGATAGTCCCAGTTGACCTCTTAATTCATGCCAAGTAAGAACAGCATTGTGGAGAAACTGGAATACATTTATAAACATTTTGTAGCGATTTTGCTTAAAAAGTCCAGCGCTGATTTTCAGTGGTATTTTACCAGCAGGGAACTAGGCAGCAGAGCATGTTCTGTAAAGTAAGCTTTTGCACCTAAACAGCTGGGAAAGTACCTTTGGGGAATGTGCTCATGCTCAGTTAAGAGTTAGCCAGGACATCTTTCACTAAGCAGATCACTGAGAACAATAACTACAAGCCCCTAAAGCATCATTACTGTGGTTTGCCACAGTAAAGGTGTCATGATGGAAGGTGGCAAAATAAGAGGTGTTACTGCCCATCCTTCTTCTTTTTGGTGTGTTTTTCTCCAGAACAATGCTTGTGGGCATCATAGGGGATTTCATGCCCTTGACTGGAGGAACACCTGAAGATTGACACTAGAGAGACTGGCCCTACTGCCAGTGACACTGAAGTCATGGAGTGGGTACCCTGTGGCATAGTTTTGTGTGTGGAGGGATAGAGAGAGGTGTTCTTAAGATGCATCTTCATTATTGTGAGTTCATTGGCTCCGACTGATCATCATCAGTGACATAGTCCCTTAATGGCGGGCTTCAGCAGTGTTTCCATAGATGCCAGAGAAATATCTGCCCCCTCTCCTTTTTTTTGCTTTGTGATCTTCTGAACATTGGGTTTTTCTGCACTCCTCCTGGGCTAAGCATGTTTAGGATACAGTAGGTGCTCTACCAATATGGTGACAATGTATCTCCCTCCCCTTTGATGTAACTGTAGTGTATCACTGCTCTACCTGTTCTGACTTATGGAGTGCTCCTAGATGGCTTGATCGCAGCAACATTCAGCTCTATGCTAAAGTTCTGTTACATGCATCTGCATTTAATCTTCACTCAAATCAGTCATGTCTGCCTGGGTACACACAGACCTATGCAACATTAAACTGTTCAGACACTTCTAATCTTTCCTGTTTTGTCTGCTATTCTGACAAGCCTTCTCGCAAGTCTCCGTGTACCTTGCCCAGAAATTCTGTAGCAAATAAGAATAAAACTATTATTCTAGCCAGTTCGTTCATCCCAAATTATCCTGCTCCTTTGACATAGTTTCAGTCTTCCATAAGAGTAGAATGGAATGAGTCCATAGACGAACAGTAGCTACTGGGCAGCTACTGCAAAGTTAGGTTCTGTTTCAATTTAAACTCTTTTCAAGGCAGGAGACCTGATTCTTACGTTAGTTTTGTTATGATAAATAAGAGTATTTTACACATCCATTTTGGTGTGATGAATATTTCATATGAATAATCCTTAATTATTGAACTGACATTTTAAAACATACACACACACTCATAAAACATAAAGCATTTTATATAATTTTGTATAGATCTGTTAGACATTGCTTCTGAAATGTAATAAAGGAGTGTCATTCTATGATATGGTTTTTGATTCTGCTATTTTCTATTCCTTTGTCTTATAGAATGAGTTGGTATTTCTAATGTCTGGGCAATCTACTAATAACTAGAATTTTGCCCTGATGTGGACAAGACTCTATATGATGGCGACTTCTGAGAAGTATTCATTCTGCATTGTTCATATGGGATTCATTGAGATTCTAAGACGCAGATGGAGTCTTAGCACATGTTACCGTAATCTTGAGATCTGCTAGCCAAGGACATTTTTGGAATGCTCTTGTTTCGAGATTTTTGAGGGTCCAGTCTTTATATATGCTTACAGTAAGCACTATTGCATTTAATAAGGTTTATTTTTCAGAAGACATATACAGGATGGTAACGTAAGTTGCCAGTGAATAAACTTGCACTACAATGACAGATACGAGGTGGAAGCAAGTGTCTCACTAAAGTACAAGGTGATGCTAATTTAAAACTGCAAACTTTAGTGTGCTTATTAGGAAGGAAAAACTCTGAAATCATTGGAACTTATTTCTAAGTAAACAGATTTAAGATCAGCTTCAAAAGCTGTCCTTAGTATATCATATACATACATAGTGACACATGAAAGCAGGGAAGTCCACAGAAAAATAGAAAAATGTAGTGAAAAATTTCTCAGTCTAAACAGAAATTAGAGAAGAAAGACTATAGTTTTATCTTATTCACCTTAGAACAGGGGTGGGCACTTGTGGAAGGCAGGGGCGGCGGCATTAGCCACTAGACCTTGGAGGGCTGCATCTGATCCCACAAAAAATGACCTTAAATGCTTCCAGTGGGTATGGTGGCATTTGTACCATGTTCTGAGTTTCAAAAAGGCCCTGGCGGTTGCAAAATGTGAGGGAAAGGCATCCCCATGCCCCCTAGAGTGCATTGAGGGCTTTCTGGAAAAAAAATTGTCAAAACTATTTTTTATCCCTGAGGCCGCATGTTGCTCATGGGCCACACTTTGCCCACCTCTGCCTCAGAAGCTATGCTTCTAGGCATGCCTTCTACTCAAGACATGTGGAAATAGTCGGGGCATTGAACAAGATTACTTACTACTGAGCGTCCCTGACACCACAACAGAGTAGAGCCCAGCTAGTCCCCAGGTTTCTTAGGGAGCTGGCATGATAAAGTCAGTGAAGGAAAGAGATCCAGATCAACGTGAGAGCTCAGTGGAAGGCCTGCTCCATAGTAGTGTTATTACAGCAATCATTCTTCTTTGCCACCACTGCATCTGTGTCTGCATCAAGTCATCCCACAAAACATTGCTGAGTGGCTATGGGCCTATTATTATGCTCTGGCACACCAGACAAGAATATAGACAGCTTGATAAACCACTAAAACGAATTTCCACAACATTTTTCAGGAAGAATTGTTCTGATCTGCATTGACTTGGATGTTATAATTGATAAAGGTCCAGTGGGTGTAACTTTGGCCCCTATTTCTCTTGTATTTCTCAATACTCAGTCTGGCAGCCTGAGGATGTGGGCAGGGTCCTTGAATTGGTGAGAGCTACCACATGCTTGTTGAGTCCTTGTCCTTCTTTGTTCATAAAAAACAGCCCCAAGGACAATGGCTAAATAGGTAAGGGAAGTGCTGAATGCCTCATTACTGCAAGAATAAGGTTCCAGCCTGCCCTGAGGCAGTGATGGGGAGGGCTTTATTAAAAATGCCATCCCTGAACGCCAGCATACTTGATAATTACAGGTCAGTCTACAATATCCCATTCTTTGGCGTGGTACTGAAGCATGTGGTGACCTCCCAGCTCCAGTGGGTCATGGATGAGATGGATTATCTAGATCCCTTTCCATCTGGCATCAGGCCTGCTCATGGAAAAGCAACAGCTTTGATCACCTTGGTCAAAATCTTAGGCTGGGAGCTGGATAGGTCCCTGTTGGTTCTCGTGGACTTTTCAGTGGCTTTGGATACCATCAACAGTGGTATTCTTTGGGACCACATCTCTGAGATGGGGCTTGAAAAGCCAGCTCAGAAGGTGGTGCTGGTAATTCCTGTTTATTATTGGCCTTTGTATTTCCATAAGGGTCACTTTTGTCCTTATGCTATTTAACATATACATAAAATCACTGGGAAAGATGGTGTGGAATTTTGGGGTCTGGCGTCACTGGTATGACACTATCTCGCCTTTCCCTATAATTCAGAGGAACCATTTTATTGAGAAGCCACTGTCCACTTTCAATGGACTAACTGAGGTTGAACAAACTGAAGCTTAATCAAGATGACACAGAGGTGCTCCTGCTCACTTGAATGGCAGATCAGGAAATAGAGATTTGGCCTGTGCTGGATGGAGTTACACTCCCTCTGAAATCTTTGGTTCCCAGTTTGGGTGTACTCCTGGACCCCAGGGGCATAGTTATGGGAGGGGATGTGGAATGACAATTCTGTCTTTCCCATGAAAATTTCCTTTTGTCTTCACATTTTTATCATTGCAGAGAGGAGGACTTTGGAAAAGGGGTCACATTTTTGCATTCCCTTTATACCTTTGCCTGGCTCTTTTCTTCTGATACCAATTTCTAAATGCTAAACTAAAATTTTAAGTTGTTAAAGTACTAGAAATGTGGAGAATGAAGGAAAATGTCCCTGTGGGGGGAGAATTATTATGGGGGCAATGTCCTCATTTTATACACCTCCCTGAAACTACACTCCTGCTGAATTCAGTTGCAGTGGTAGCCTGAATCACATTTGCACAGTTAAAGCTAACACACTAGCTGCACCTGTCAAATCTGTCCACAGTGACACATGCCTTGATTACATCCTATTTGGATTACTGTAAGAAAGACAAAAGGTTGCCTTTGGAAACTGGAAACTACAGGTCCAAAATGCTTTTGACTACACTGGTGGCAGGGAATCTACAATTCCCCTATGATAACAGTTTCATTGGCTACTGTTGCCAGGCACAATTCAACATTCTGGTCAAGACCTATTAAGCTCTATATGACTTATGCCCAGATTATCTGAAACAACAAGACTCTCTATATCTTTCTCCCTGAGTTTGGAGATCTTTGGGACTTTCTCTTACTCCTACCTCCTTTACAGACATGCTTGCTGAGGATACAAAAGAGGGCCGCCTTGCTGGTTGTTCTTAGGCTTTGGAACTCCCTCTCACAGGAGGCAATATTGGCCCCTTATATGGTCTTTGGCATATAAAATCAGACAGGCATTTGGTTATTAACTGCTAGCTTCAAAAAGGGTTGTAATGAGTGTATGTGCTGTACTTCTTCATTTTTTTAAAATGCTTTATACCCAGGAGTAAGTCCCACTGAAATGAAGCTTCCTGCTGAGTCACTTAAACTAGACATGATGGCAGCAGACTCATGTGCCTGGGTCTGTTCACTGCCAAATATCTAAAAAGCAGGAGCTTGCGTATGTGCGTGTGAGATTAAGAGGTGCGTGAGATTAGGAGGGAAGGAGACAGACCGTTCCCATGCTTGTATGTCTGTCCCTAAAAGTCCTCTGTAAAACATGCTTTTTCTCACCGTTAGGCTCTGTGACTAGAAGCTATCTTTATAGTTATTTAAAAACAATTTTGAAAAGAACAGCACAAGGCAGGGGAAGGTTTTAGCATCCTCACCGTACAAGTACCAGGTTTTAGCACCCTCACGGCAGCCTGTCTGGCACTGGAAATCTTCCTTCCTTTCACTGCTTTGTTAGGGATTCAGCATGATCAGTTGCATTGTATTATTTCTAATTCCAGCCTCAGGAACAATATATTTTCATCTGATAAACACCTCTACACACCTCAAGGGCTTGGCTTATTTGTCCATCAGTCAGTGCACACACAAAGGTGGTTCAAAGTATAATTTCTTTCAAAACATGGCCCCAAGTTCCTGAACCTGAATTCAAAGGGACACTACTTGAGTTAAAGATCGGATTGCAAATCTGATTGCAAGTTCAAGGGCCAAGTTTATACTCCCGCTTCCAAGACACACAAAGCAATGGCCATATAAATCACACTAGTGAAAGGAACTTTAAAAAAAGCCAGGAAAGGATAGGGGGGAAATGTAGTCTCTATGTATCTTAGAAACCTGTTGCTCTCAGATCTTAAAGATTTCTTTGGGGGAACAGCAATATCTAGTTAGAGTATCTTTCACACAGGTCTTTTGTCAGGCAAGGGAGAAGAAAGAAGAGGAGGATGAGGAGGTAAAAAAGGAGAAAGCTTTTGCGGGCTTTTATCAGATGACTTTTAATTACTTGACCCAGATATCATGTTTGGCAATTTTGTGCTGATCTTTCAGTTTGACGGATCAGTTACAGTTCACTGTAAGTTCCAACTGTATTTCCATGCATTGTGTTAAGGCTTGACTCACAAGCAGTTTTATTTGATAAAAAACAGATGTCGTTAAAAGAAACTTCTTCCTGTCTTCAGTTGAAAACATTATTTTTCAGAACGGAGTGTACCCTACCAAATTTATAAGGGCTGTACCTCCCTCTATGGCACACAGCATCACTACATATTTCTTCTCCTGCTTAGGGACCTGGGAGATGCTGGAGCTGTGACCTTAAAACCTCATGAGAAATGGAACAGCACATGGTTCTAATATTATCTTCAACTCTGCCCTCCTGTTGGCATGTATGTTTACAATATGGTTCACCTGCTGAACCTTCACTCATGCTTAACATATTAGCCAACATATTTCAATCCCAATCAGGGCTGTATGTAACAATTAGCTTTTACATGAAGAGTTTCCCCGGCTCTCAAGTTCTGCCCATGCAAGACAGCAAGGAGCTGCTTACTGAATCTGTAAACAAGCAAGCAGTTGTAGCAGCTTGAAAAAGCTCCTGAGGTGCAGCTTTGATCTTAAAATACAACTAGAATATTTGAAAGGGGTATGAAACTTTGCATTTAAACATGCATTTAAACAATAAATGCAATTATAACTCAGGGCTCTTCTCTCACTTTAATAAAGTGAAGCCACATTACTACTGTTCACAAGTTATGCTGTGCTTGCTTTTAAATAACACTCGTCTCTAGCTTGTGTAGGAGGAAACAACTCAGCTACGTCTACAAGTAAAGCCGCCTTATAAATAAGGTCAGCTCACTGACCTATCTAGATTAGAATTCTCTATTGTGGTTGGCAGCAACTCTCGGAGGTGTTAGTCAAGGCTTGAAAAAGTTACACTTTGGGCTGCAACTTCCAGAATGCCCCAACCCAGCATAGACTCAGAAATTCTGAAAACTGCACTCTACAACAAGCTCTGATCAAGGATAAGTATTTCTCTCTCGTCTTAGATCTCTTAGCTGGCGATGCCAAAGGTTTGAGGTTGTTTCTTTTTCTTTGTGCAAAATCTCACGGGATCCACCACTAAGATATGCTTGGACACATCTGTAGGCTAGCACAGTGCCTCTCAATCTATCTGATGTGCCATTTTTTCCCCCAACATACCAGAGACCAGTATCATATTTTTTTCTGTATTATTAATGTATTCACATACTTTCCTGGAAACTTGCTGTGGACAAACAGCCAATGGCTTGTGGCCAGGCACAGTGCATGAATTACCATTTTGAGTAGCATTCAGCTAGCCCATATTGTTCTGTAACTAGATTTCAGATGCATCCTCCCTGGGGACATGTGATTCAAAATTCTGTGCATTTCCACCTTCATTCCATGACATTGCCTCTTTTGAGGCTACTACTACCTTCTATTAATCTTTCTGCTCCACATTAGAATGGAATGGAAAGTCATACAGAGCAGAGAAAAATGCCATCTGAAGAATGGAGTTGAGCAGTGCTTTTGCTACTGAACTGAAAAGACAAAATTTTTTAAAAAGAAAGGGGACTTACAACACACTGTGGCAGATATCCGAGGTATGGCTGCAATCTAAGGAAGAAGTAGGAGAGCAAGGCAAATGTCTCTCAATAAGCAGGTATAGGACAATACACAACTTTGCTACTAACTACAAGGGAACTGCTACTGTCTTCCAAATGCAGTTTATGATCAATTTCCAATCTCTACCTACTCCTTGGGAGCTTTAGGGATGGCACATATGAAGGAGAGCTTGGAAAGGTTACTTCTTTGGATTACAAATACTAGAATCCCCCAGCAAGCATGACACAAATCCCCCAAAGTAACATTTACAACTTCTCAAAAAAGAGAAGGGGCAGTAATTCTGAATACTGAATGTATATCTCTGAAGCACCTCCTTTATATTATCTCAGTACTCCTTAACAGCATTCTTCCCTCCTCTCCCCCTAGATAGAAAATCCTTGTCAGTTTCATTCCATTATACTGGCTACCAGGAAGCTAAAGCTTTGTCAATTTCACTTTGCTCCTTGGACCTTCACAATAAGAATGCAATTTTAATTTAACCTGGCTATGCTGGATAGGGTTATACTCCCTCTGGGTACACAGTTTGGATGAATCCAGAAGCTCAGGTTTGGCATTTGCATCATTAAAACTAGTGTGCCAACTGTAGCCATTCCTAAGGACTTCTGACTTGTCCACAGTGACACATGCCTTAGTTACATCCTAGCTGGATTACTACATGGGGCTGCCTCTGAAGTGTTTAGACATTTCATCTGGCCGAAAGAGCTGCAGTCAAATTGTCAACTGTGGCTGGTTACAAGGAGCACACAATTCTCTTGTTAAAGACACACCACTGGCTGCCAGTCTATTTTGGGGACAATGGTTGTGACCTCTAAAACCCTATATGGGCTGGATCCCACCTAACTGAAGGACTGTTTTGTTTTTTGTTTTTTTCTGTATGAGTTCTCCTGAGCTGCAAGATCTTCATGGAGGCACTTCTCTCAGCCTCACTATCATCAGAGGGACATGTTAGTGGGAATACAAGAGAGAGCTTTCCCTGTGGCTGCTCCCATAGCCGGAACTCCTTTCTAAGGGAGGATAGGCTGACTCCCTCTTTGCTTCCCACAGAACATATCATGCAAGTTTTTAAAGCTCCACGAGCTTCTTCATCAGGCAAAATATGTTAAAAAATCATACAGGACAAAGAAAAACAGGGGGAAGAAGGTGATGGTGTTGGAGTCACAGGCCTACTTTTTCTAATCAGATGTTGTTTCTGCTGTAGTTCAGTTAGTTTGGGGGCATCTCATTGCAGATGGAGGCCTCTACTTTCTTGGCCATATGGGGACCAAGAGAAAGGACAGTAAAATTTAAACTCTGTTAGTAGCAGTAAAGTACCTCCTGTAAAGATCCAGGGTATCTCTGTCCTCTGTGAAGTCACAGTTTTTCTTCTTAAGCAGAGAACATTGAATTTCTCAAGAAGTCTTTGTACTGCTACATCTGGAAAAACTTTTAGGTGCTATATAGGTAAAGCTCAACCAATTATAGTCCAAAAGAAGATTTTAGTTTTGTTAGAGGTAGAAGCCTCAAAGAGTTAAGTCCCAGTTCTTACTTTCCTCTTTTTAGGATTTCCTCATTGTGGCTAAACCCAGTATCAAATCCAGGGGGGAAAAAATACACACACACACACATATATATTTTCAGGGGTAGCCATGTTGGTCATACAGCAAAATAAAACAAAATACAAAATACACCAAAAAACCCCAATACTTTTATTGCACAAAATACAAGACACCAGATTTAGCTGCAACAGGGGAATCCTAAACAAGAGAGAAGCAGCAACTGGGACTTAACCCTTTGAGGTTTCTACCTCTGTTTTTAAATCAATGTTTTAAATATTTTTAATTTTTATAAACAGTGTAATACCATTTTAATCATAATGTTTATTACGTTTTTAGTGATGTGTTTTCACCTATAAGCCTTTTTGTTTCAGAAGCCACTATGAGTCCCAGTTCTAGGGTAAAGGAAGGGTATAAATAAAGCAATAGAATAAAATAGAACATACTGTGATTTTTGTCATTGTGTCAACACTGGCATCTATGGCCTTCCTAAAATTCTCCCTATTCCAGTTGAAAGTAGAAGTGGAGCTTGCAGAGATGGAACAAGGTAGCTATAATCAGAGCTACCTGTGATCAGAAATAGCCATGAATCAAGGCACAAAGCTGTAGAAGGAATTCTCTTTATTTTCACACATTAAAAAAAATTTGCTTAAGAAATCGCTACCATCTTGCAGTCTGAAAGGAAATCAATACTCTTTTCTTTCTTCTTAGAGGGCTGCATGGTTTGATAGAGGAGAGCTACCATCCCTCCATTTACTAATAAGAAAAACTTCAATATATACAAAATAAAATACAATTCTGGATGTGTTCTGGGTATGGGCAATGAAGCGAATGGAGTTGTGTGTCAAAGATACAATTCAGTAGGCAGTCACAACGGTCAAACCAAAAGACAAGTGTGTCTACCACAGAAGTCCTGGTCATGCTTCGGTGGGATTATTTCAGCTTTCTCAGAGCTCAACTGGATACATTACAAAAAACTGATTTGACCACAGAGACATTAATAAAGAAACATGGCTACTATGGGTAATAGCAGTTTTCCAATACTGTCCCATCTCTGAAAAGTTACCATGTGTATGTAGTTTTAGAAGGCTGTTTTCTGGAGTTGATGGAGAAAAAGATGTATTCTGTGGTTTGCAAGTCACTGCAAGATACACTCTCCATTCCTATTAGAGTTTAATCTGGAAGTGAGACAGGACAATATGCTATGCAATTGCTAGCAACCACAATGTGTTTCCTTCCTCTTCTTCCCACTCCTCAACTAGTGGTTTGTTGTTGGTGAAGCACAGTCATTGTGCAGAGCGTTTTAGATTGCTAGCAGCCCCGGGTGCCTGACACATCTGGGTGAGGAGAAAATAGCAGGATATGTACTTTAATTAAAAAAAAAAAATTACAGGCTCACAACTCTTAGAGTAAGAAGTTTAAGACAAGGCACAGTGGAGCCAAGATAACAGGAAATACCCTGCTCAGCTGAGAGCTGTGAATGGTTTCTTTTCAAGTGGTTGAATCAATCACTTTGACAGTAGTGATGCACAACATGCATGCAGCCAAGAAAAGAGGAGGATTGATCTCCATATAGTGCTGCATGACTCCTTTATTTTTCATGATGCAAAACTGATCTTAGGCTACCTGGTCAGCTGATCTCCATGTCATTTGATGTCTTCTCTTGGAGAGATTTGGTGGGAAGCCACCAAGAGTGTCATTAAATTGAGTGGTTTCATAATTCTTCTTTGGCCCTGGGGAAGCAAAACCCCTTATTGTACAGGAAACAGATTGGTGAAAGTAACTGGGCTAGAATTAATCAGGTTTGCTTGGTCATTTGGTATGGAAAAGATATGATCAGAAAAGAGGAATGTGTATACAAAGTATAGATTTGGGTATGGAAGGTGGGCTCACTGAGGATGTAGATTCTTAGCCAAAGTGACAATAGGCTGAGATATAATGAGAGAATATCCACTCGAAAGATCTGACAGGTGATAGATGCAAACAAGCAGAATGTGTAAGAGCCAAAGCAGCCAGCTACAGTCTAGTTATAAATATGAGGTGTTTCTTGGAGGAAATGGAGCATGACAGAACTTTGAAAACTGGATTCTCCTGAATTAGCAAGCCTTGATTATGAGTCCTTCAGTTAAACCATCTTCCAGAAATGCTCCAATAGGTGCAGTTGACTCATAGCTACCCCTCAGCTATGACTCAGGCCTGAATCCCACTGGTAGTCTAACTAGGGTAGACCTAACGAATTCAATGGAATTCAGATTAGTGTTGACTTACAACAATTGATTTGATGAGCTTACTATCATTAGTAGCACCAGTAAGATTCAGGCTTCAGTGAGCATTTGTTTCCTTTGTGTCTTCTGAAGTTCCTCTACCCACTATGAGAGTACCTATGTGGTATAGTGGGACAATAGTAACTCACAATTAGGGATGATGACCACAGCTCAACCTTTAAGAGGAAGAGAACCTAGAATTACTGTGGAAACTTTGATGAATGAGTGTGGGAAAATCTAATGATGACTTAGCACGTGACTGCCCAGAAATCAGTTGTGGTGCATTTGAGACATAGGCTTAGAATAATGGTCAAGCTCATAGAACTAATGGTGCATGAAACAGATGGTGGTATCTTACAAACCTCAGGCTTGAAGGCAGGAAGTTTGATCCTGAGGACTTGTATGCTGGAAATAAGGACTTTGAAATTAGAGGAATCAAATGAGGAGTGAAAAGTTCTAGAACTGAATTTATTGAAATGAAAGTAACAGAAGGTTTTATAAATGTTCTTTAAAGAACAAGGTGGAATCTCAATAAATTGTTAAAGAAAAAAAACAGTGATGGGCCAGTGATAAGTTGAGGTGTTGTATGCCACAAAATCTATAGTGCCAAGGGCATAGCACATCATAATAGACCTGAGATACCAAGCTCCAAACTCTCTCTAGCTTCTTAAGGATGTCTTTGGCAAAAGGCAAGTGGGATAGAGACTGTGGAGGTCCGGTATGAGAATTTTCGTAATGTAGTCACAGTACTTTTTGGAGAATGTGCTGTTTGCCATTAGGGAAAGGGAGATATGTGTGAATAATTTCTTAACAAAGTAACAGGCAGAGCTTTTTAACAAGGATAGACTGCTTTCAGCTGTTGCTGTCAGCACAGGCAGGAAGGAAAAGAGAGTTCACCTGCAGAATCATGCATGGGGGGCAGGTAGGGGAAAAGCCTGAGTTCTTAAGTGTCTCAGATATTCTTAGGAGGTCCTGCTTGCAACCTAAGTGGATGCATTTTCATGTGTGAGACTGAAGAAAGAACCAACAAGTAAAGAACTGTAGAATTTAAAGCCTATAAAAAACTATTTTAGAAGGGGAAATTTCTCTTCTAGTGAAGATCTTATGAAATGTGATCACCTGCACTGATCTAAACAGGACTCTAAAAAACCTGGCAGATGCTCATCAATCAAGTTCCTTATGTTTTTATTTATGTATAGAATTCTACACTTCTTCTAACTACAGTCTTTCCTTCCTCTTCTTTTTAGCAACTGCCAAAATCCCTCTCCACCACCAAACTACTGATCAAGATGCCTAGCAGTCTTGTACCGTATCCATACAGTTTATGCCAACAATGTCTGAATAGCTAATCATCAGCCTTGTTGGCTTGTTTCCTCAAAGAAATGAAGACATCATACTGCTGCTGGTGCCATAATCCAGTGATTATGATCCAGAACATGGAATTGCTCAGTGTTGAACATGGAGTCCCCTACTGAAAAGTAAAATCAACCAAAGCCATCACCACCAGGGAGGCTGCAAGTTGTCAGGTTTTCCATTAATTATTATTGCTCCTTCAGGATGAACAAACAAGATTAGTCAGCAGAAGATAGGAATGCTGTTTCTTCCCTTCTTGGAAAGAGAAACAGCAGAATTGGAATATATCCACAAATTTCAGTCCATTGACAGTGGGTTAACAGAGACAATGGTCTCCTGGTATGCTACAGATATTATAAACTCTAGTTAACACGCCAGCCTCTTTCCCCCATTTTATCACATCTCTTTTCTGCTTCTCAGCCAGCATCATGATACATTCTAGTAAATCTTTCCACCATCCATGTGGTTATTTACTCACTTTGGCATTAGGTAATACCTTTCCTCCTACCTTTGTCCTCCAACAACTATCCATCTTAGAACTAAACTTGTCACCTCATCAACATACCCACAAGTTTAGCACTTCTATTCACGCACACAAACTGCTCATTCATAGGTATAAATGTCTGTCCGCAGGCCCTTCATTCCATGCATCTGATGAAGCAGACTTAGCTTATGCTACCAACTTCTTTCAGTTAGTCTCAAAGGTGCTACTCTTGCATATTTTTCCCTCCTTGCTTTATTATGACACTTCTTTTATACTTTATTGCTGCACGTACAATAATAATCGCTTAAATAGTCTGGAACAACATCCACCCAGTTGTCATGTTAATAATTAGAGTGCCAAAATTTGTCTTCTCACACTCTTAACTTTGAGCTTAGGCATTATCACTAGCAGACACAAAAACCCAGCACGATAACAAGTTACTACTTCTTGTCTGGATACTGAATGCTTGCTATGCCCTATATAAATAATTAGAACGTCCTGTGTCAACACATATTTTCTAGAAGCCCAAAAGTGATGCTGCCTGGGATCCCATTTAATGATATTTCTTTTTAAGGTGCCTCAACACCAGTGCCTGGAAATGTTCTTGTTGACATTACAGTTCCCAGAATCCCACAACCAGGATGAACAGTGTGGCACCTGCACTGTGACACAATCCTTTGTGGTGGCTCTAGGCTATAAAAACTTATGTAAATTTGTCAGCTTTAGGACACCATGGGGGCCTTTGTAGAGTTTTGTGGTGCTCAAAGTGGGGTTAGATTAAATGCGAAGTGACAAATCTACCACTTCCAAAGAGTCGTTGGCTGAAACCAACCAGGGCAGAACATGTTTCTGCATGTTTATATAGAAGGTGTGTGATTTCCTACCACTTCGTGTTAATTTTAAAACCATCCCCTGCACTACCAATGAGGAATGGGCTTAGCTATACCACCTTGAGGCTGGTGTAGAACCAGCATCCCTCGCATCCATCAGTGATGGATATATTGCTTGAGTTAGATTTAGGGCCATAGTATTTTCCACAAGATAAATGAATCCTCATGTCAGCAAAGATCCTCTCTGTCTATTGATGGGCACCATCACTTCACCCTTATCCCCCAAAAATCCATACAAAGGGTTAGGACCACCCTGTGAGTTTGCCTCAAGATACATTCCTTTGGGCTACACTGTTTCTAAATGCAGATAAATAAAACATTTGCTTCATCCTGTTTTGTTAGCTTCTGTTTTCAACTTCCAGTTTGTTTCCTGTTGCCCCAGCAGGTTTGGCCACTGGCCATTCCAGCTTAGAGACTGTAAGAGCTTTGAAAAATATTTTCTCCATACTTAGAGATAAACCTAGGTACCTCTGGATGCAGCAGGTTCAGCTTTAGCACTGACCTTTAGTTCTTAGTCCTCACTCAATAAAAGCAAGGCATGCATATTTTAACATGTCACATATAGCAATAGCATGTGTATTCCTATACTGCTTATCAGCTAAGTGCTCTCTAAGTGGTTTACAATGTGTTAGCTAATTGTCCCCAACAAGCTGGGTACTCATTTTACTAATGCACGGAAGGATGGAAGGCTGAGTCAACCTGGAGCCTGACAGAACCAAACTCATAACCTTGTGGCTGCAGTACCAGCATTTAACCACTGTGCCACCAGGGCTCCCTATGTATGTTACAATGTTTGATGTGTGTGTAAACATACCCACAAAACAGTATAAGTTCCTATGTTATGTAAAACATTTCCATCTTAAGGTAAAAAATTAAGCTGAAGCTAAGAATGTATGTACTGGGTATATTTCAGTTGCTCCCCTTCCCCAAATATCTCTTTTTCTGGACCCAGCTTCTCTGCATCACAGATTTTCCTCTCATGACTTCAACATTTCCAGACACTTTGTACCTCAGGGGGAAAAAAAGGGCAATTTAGGACAGTGGTTAGGAATAGACTCCACTGACTTTCTCCTCAGAACAGACTAATGTGGAGCCATGACAACAGTGGATCTAGAGGCATATGAAAAAAAAAATGACATAATGAATTGCAGGAAAATGAGTATTTTCAGAACTAGCAAAGGAATAACGAATTGTCATGCAATTCTACTGAGGTACCAAAGCAAACAAGTTAGCTGTCAAGTTTATTCAGTTGAAATGGCTGTAAAACAGTAACTGCAGTGCTATCTGATTTCAGAGAAGAATTTGACAGAGTGAGAAAACACTTTCAAATTTTACACGCAACAGATGTTGTTTTGGTCACTTCCAGCTGGCTGTGAAGATGGAGTTCTAGAGCTGTGGTTTCATATTAGGTATTAGTGTGGGCTGAATTTAGTCCAGAAGAGGAGAGAAAAGGGGAGGCTGTCTTGTAAAATCTGGCAAGCACTGATTAAAAAAAAATAAAAAAATCTGTCCTCCATTTTTCCATTACATTGTTGTCTGTACATAATTGCTCCTTGTTTTCCACTGCAGACTGCCAAACAACAAGCATGCAAGAGTACAGAGCATAGAAATTCCACTCATAGTGCTGAACTCTTGTCAGTAAACATTGTGAAATAACAGTTTACTAGATGCATGTAATATCTGCATAGGTTGGAATTCTCTCTCAGTTGAAACCAAGAAGCTGGCCACAAGGGACCTATATAAAGCCCACAAACTCATTCCTTAAAATATATCTAAATATAAGCATATGTCCAGTGCACATTTTGGGCACAGACTCCATATACTGCAGGGAAAATGTTTCTAGACACAAATATAAGAACTCCTACATGATCAGTAAAAGATTCCTTTAACTTGTATTCTCTTCTCAGGAGGCTGGAGGTGACAGCATGGCTGAGCTCTTTTTATATTAACGTAGCCCATATTTTCTTAGGACAGTAAGAGAGCCCTACAGTCTAGTGTCCCTAGGCATGCTATTCTTTGTGCAGATGGAAGACACATGCTTTCCTCTAACATAGTTTGAGATACTTGTTTAGCAAGCAGTGATTTCCACTCAATGTTCCTTGTTCCAGGACGGTAGAATGCACCTATCTGCAGGCTGTGTGAGGAATCCAAGACTTGGGAGTCATACATCAAGAGGAGGAAAGAAATCATTGTTAGAATTGGGAGACAGAAATGATGAAGAGTTTTAAGTTTTTGCAGTTGGGGAAGCTGTAAGAAAGTACAGCTGAAGAACTGTTGAAAACAAGCAGTGCTTATCAGTTTCCATCATGCTGAATTTGTATACTATTTCTGAGTGATCATACATTTCTAATGTACCACAAAACTCCAGCACTATACCCTCATAAGAGAACAGAACTTGTCAAAACAGTGCCAGACTCTCCTATAACCCCCTGACTACTCTCAAAGTAGAACTACTCTAACTTCTATAGCCTACCCTGGACCACTCAGTGTCTGGTGGAGAAGGGGGGACAGAGTGGAGGACCAAATGGTTATGGCACCATAGCCATATGTAAGATGATGATGTAAGATCTGCTGAGATCTCTGGAAGTCCTCAGTGGATCTCAGTGGATCATGTCATTGGATATCGCCACTGATTTCTCTGATCTGCACCCCCACATTCTCTACCAGCCACTAAATGGCCAGGGAGGCTGTAGTGTTTAAATGGTGAATCTGGGGGGAGTGTTGACTGTTAAGGAGAGAGGCAAAGAATGTCAACTTTCACAGAAAGAAAAAAGGCAAAGATAGGTATGTGTTGGACTTAGGCTTCCATATGCCACCAATAGGATGCCAATGGTTCATCAGTCGGCAGGCAGGTCATCTGATAGATGGATCCTCAGCCCTCTGCTGTACCAAGGTACTTTAGTTGTAGCCAATAAACAAGAAATGTAAGCACTTGTTTTTTTATCATCCTTTTCCTACTCCTTCTTCTAGACTGGCAAGGGCTGCTCCCAGAACTGCCTACCATTTGGCAGAAGCATGAGTGTGGAGCACCAGTATCTTTGTCAGTAAGGCAGTTTAATGTTCCTTGGCAAAGGAATAAAGAGAGTGTCATATACTTCCCTACTTTTATCTTTTGGTTTCCTAGCACACAGGTAATTAATTTAAGGTCAACCACTGTGTAAGAGGGAAGACTGAAGAGGAAAGATTTTGTTCTTATCTATTTCCTTCTTGCTTGTGAGTTGGATGGTAGCACATTGGGAAGTCCTCACTGATAGGAATTTAGGCAAAAAGTCAACAGAAATCACCATCTAAGAGGGGAAGACTATCCAGCAAGACTAGATTAAAGTGTTCCCAAAATAAGCTCCCCTGCCCCTGTGTTTTAGTGTGCACTTTTCTAGGAGATGTGGCCCTAAGATTAAACAGTACAATAGATGGCAACACAAACACCTTCATGTGTGAACCCATTTCCAATCCTGCAATCTAAATGAAACTAACAGTCTGGTCCCTTGCAGTTTTGCTCACTCAGCAAGCACACAAAATGCTGAGGGTAACAGAGAGATTCATGAAGTGACTGAGGCCGATGAGGAGGCAAGATACACTTTCCCCCTTTCAGCCCTGGGCCCCTAGTTGTGAGGGGCTTGAAGCAATTATACCAACTGAACTAATAATCATCTGGCTCTGCTGTCCAGGATCATGTGAATGAACCATCTGATTAGGGTTTTACAGGAACTGTATGGAAGATAAAATCAGCACAGGGAGAACAGGGTAGCAGGGCTGTCCCAACTCCCTTCCCCAAACCCAGCTATTTACTGGTGAGTTGAACAAAAATTAGGGTAGGTGTACTGCATTAGATCCTTCCAAAAAAGGTGAGAACAAAATATTTTCAGGCTGTGGCTGAATAGAAAAACATGCCTTTTGCATGCAATTTCAATTTCAATTCTTGATGTCCCCTGGTAGGGCTGGAAAAAAACTCCTATCTGGAAACCTGGAGCACAGCTGCCTGTTAATGCAGATAATATTGAGTTTGATGGGCCAGTGCTGTGACTACGCTTCAGGGGAGCTTCCTGTGCTTCTCACATTGGACAAGAAGACAGTGCACTGGATCTCCAGCAGGTGTCTTTGTATTCATCTCCTTCCCCTACCCTGGTTTTTTGTTAAAGTCATGATGCTCTCTTGCCACAGAAGAGAAACAAAATTTGAGGAGGTGGAAATTCAACAGGTAGAACTTTATTCCATCTTTTGATCGTCTGTATGTCACCAAATCTTTAAAGCACAAGAGCCTGGTTGCTTAAAAAAAAAAAAAAAAGCTTTGACTCTAGGAGAAAAGAGTATATTCTTATTTATTTCTATTGTTCTTGCCACACACAGATAATTCTCAAGTAGTCAGACTGGGAACCAGGAGGGAAAACCATGCAAAACAGTACTGCCTAGGTACTTGCATAAAGTTACAGGACTTTAGAGAATAGAACTTTAGAGAATAGGACTTTAGAAAATAACTAATGCTCAAGGTAAAAAGTGTCATATAAATACCAAGCAGCCTGTTAATAGGAGTTAATTTGTTTTCAAACTTTAAGCAATTTTCAGTTTAAAGTAATTGAATATAGTGCTTTTTTTAAAAAAAAATAGGCTTCTTAAGGACAACCTTAAGAAGGGTTAACTGTATTAGTAGTTTACTGTATTAGTCCCACTTGAATTTGACATAAAACTGTTTTCATAGCACAACTGAATACCAGCATATTTGTGGTTGCACTCAGATGTTTTTAACTATATTGGATTTAACCCACAATGTACTCAGAAAGATATTTCCATTGTTTTAGCCAGCTCTGGATTAAGCTGTGGCACACCAAGCCCTGTTGTGTTTATATATGTTGGTATCTTTCTTACAGGGCAAAGAAAATTAGATTCCATACATTGTTAGAAAGCAATTAATTCCAACCCACAAAAACATTCTTGTAAGATCAGTTACTATATATTGACCCTAATTACCTGCTAGAATAAGTACAGAGAGCCAAAGCCTATCCTTATTTCTGGTGTAACTTCTAGAAATTACCCTATAAAATAGAATAGGTAGGTATAGTGGTTGAGGTGTAGGACTCTGGGAGATCAGGATTCGAATCACTGCTTGGCCATAGATACCTACTGGGTGAGCTTAGGCAAGTCACACTCTCTCAGTCTCAGAGGAAGGCAATGGCAAACTCCCTCTGAACAAATCTTGCTAAGGAAATTGCATGATGAGGTCACTTTAGTGTTGCTAAGTCAGAAACAACTTGAAGGCATATAGCAACAGAGCTGTGCCTAAATGTAGTAATCCTATGAGTACTCATAGGTGGACAATTATGAGCATAGTGAATAGGTAAACATTCCCTGTGAGCCTATCCTAAGAGGTCAAAAGTTCTGTGCTAATCCTGACATAGTGTGAAAATGTTTCCATGAACAAGGCACAAGTCAGTGCACTTATGGAAGAAAGTGTACAGTAATTTTCCAAACTGGTTTCTCAGTCCATTCTGGATAGGGATGATGGGAGCTGTATTCCAGCACATTGGGACAGCATTACCTTGGAGAAGGCTGGCTTACTCATGAGGCTGCCTTAGCTCAAGACAGATCATGGATTCTTTCACCTGGCTTAATATTATTGACTTTGGCTCCCACTCCACAACTTCTGCAAAAGACTTCTGTACTGAACTTGTTACCAAAAATCATTTAACTGATAGTGCCAAGGACAGAACCTTGGGCTTTACTGCATGAACATAAAACATGTGTTCTCTATTATGGGTATAGATGTTACCGGTTTTTAATACACCACCCTGGAATTTGATTTGGTAATATAAATTTTTTTTAAGTAAAATAAAATACTGCATGCTCTGTGACTGAGCTATAACCTCCCTGTCTAAAAACATTCTTTCTAATTTTATTCTGCAGATATCTTTCCCAATTAAGCATGACCCAAAATTAAAATGGCTACCAAGAAAACCACAGTTTATGTGATTATGTGATTGTCTCCTGTGGTGGTTCCATTTTGTATTGGGCCCCCTACGCCCACAGTTTTCTTTACCAAAATCTACCAATGATGCAGATGGGCCTCTGCCCAAAGCCCATAGCCATGTACGTATGTATCTGAGGGTACTGGCAAAAATTATAAGGGTAAAGGGAAAGCTGGAACTTCCACTCCTACACAGAAAACGCCTAAGAAAGTCTGTAAATAAGACTTGTGTGCACATGGAGGAAGGACTGGGACATTCACTATTTCTCAGTTGTTGGGGAAGTAGCTTGCCATTCCCAAAGTACTCCAAGATAAGCCAGAGAGAAAGGCTTGTTGGTCACACAGTCTATTAATCATTTTGGCCAAATGGCTTTTATTCATGTGGATGGGGACTATCTACGGAAGGGAAGAGAGCATTTGGATCCTCTAGATGTTGTTGTACTGCATCTGTCCCGTGTCCATAGCCAATGGTGAGGCATGGCAGAAGCTGCAGTTCATCCACACTTGGCAAACTACATGTCCACATTTAGGATAGCGCCCAAGCCTTGTGAAATGCAGAGATGTTCTACAATAGCAGTATCTGGCAGAAATGGCCACAATAGGCCTGATTTGGGTGGCTTGTTTTCCTAAAACATCTGCCTCTTCCTCCTCCTCATTTTTGCAACAGAAAATTATGATTATTAACCTGAGTTTTCAGGTGGAAAAGAAAAGGAAGACATTGGATATCTCGCCAACATCCTCTGAACATCTCAGTGGAATGTTTTTACATAATCATGAAAGATAAGAACTGCATCTGGCTTCTCTCCTCAGGCCCCTCCTGTTCTCAGCAAAGGACATGGTAGTCGTGTGGACTACGTTAAACTCAAGTTTGTTCCTGT
Organism: Ctenosaura bakeri; assembly: GCA_948474755.1. NCBI lineage: Eukaryota > Metazoa > Chordata > Lepidosauria > Squamata > Iguanidae > Ctenosaura > Ctenosaura bakeri. The sequence continues at coordinate 144,387 of CAOLHI010000457.1, read as the reverse complement.
CAGCCATGTGGATCATGAGAGGACCAGCTAAAAGTGCTCTGCACCTCTGGAGAGCAGTAACTGAAAACAAGGAAATGACAATCCCTTGAATTAGAACCAAAACAATGACACCACCACCATAAACAACAGGTAAGTCTTTGAAGACTTTAACTTACAGCATGATTTCATGCCATGTATGTTCACTAACATCACAGTGCAAAATGTTCCTCCATCTATAAGAAGGTTATTGAATCAGAGGGCAGTTAAGTCCAAGCTCATGTAGCCCCAAACTTCTGTATGGCTCCAGTACATCTTAATAAAAGGAAGTGTTTTCAAAACCATTTGAATCATCATTACTGAAATATACAATCTCATTCAAGTCAATGTAAGTTTACTGAACTTTGATTTATTGCACAGAATAGAGAACTAGGCAAACTTCACTATCACAAAACAAACAAGCTAGAAAGAAACACTCTTCTCATCTCCCTCTTTCTCTGTGACTATATATTGTTTCATCCCATGAAAAAGAATCCCACCAAATCTATAGCCTTCTGCTTGGCCTGCAGAACATTTTATGATCAGAAAGTTTGCCTCTTCCTCCTCTACTCTTCTTCTTTTTACCCTCTCTCATATAATTCATTTCCTTGATGACAGCATTATATGGGAGAGTTCTGTGTCACAAAAATAATACTGTACATCTTGAGATGATTCTCAAGATGATCCGGAGCAGAGGTAAATTTTGTAATGAAATAGCCTATGCAAGTCTAGGGGACTGGAAAAGCAGAAGCAGATTTGTAGGTATGTTTGTTACTGGATGAGAGGATAGTGCCTAAAATAGGTCTGATCTGAGTCTGTTATTAATTTTTAAAATATATATCCCTGACTTTCTATGTAAAAACATCCCTAGGGCAGGTCACCATCTGATCAATCTCGAAACAACAATGACAAGACTATACAAAAATGACAAGAATATCTTAAACAGCACAATACAAAAGAGTTCAGTTAAAACAGATGCCACAACAGGTTAAAAATGAAAAGCCTCAGGAAATTGAAAGAGATTCATCTGGCACTGAAAAGGGTACTAAAGTAGATCCCAGGTGCACCTCCATGAGGACAGCATAGCACAGTGTGTGTTTTAAACCAGGGGAGGGAATTCTCTGGCCCTCCAGATATTGTTGGACTGCAACTTCCAACAGCACTAGCCAACATAGCCAATGGTGAGGAATGAAGGGAGTTATAGTTCAACAATATCTTGGGCTGTAAAGTTCCCATTCCTGATTAGAGTGGAGGATTTTTCTTGTAGCTGAAGGGGTGAACTGCAAGTTCTGAAGGGTCTGAGGTCCACATTTCAGTAGGATTACATGCATGGTGAATATCCAAGGAAAAAACAGACATGGTCAAAACATAGGTACGGCCAGATGTAATTTTTACCAATTTGGACATTTTGCCACAGAACATACTAACCATAGCTCAATTCTATACATGTCAGTTCACAAGTAAGCTCCATGGCAATAACTTTGCTGCCTGAAAATTGCAGCTCAATTCCATGCAAAGTGTTTTTCATTTAAGGAATAGTGGTATGCTTTGCTGGTTGCAGGAGTCCGAGTGCTCTGCACCTCTGGAGAGCATAGGAGTGTTCCCTGGTTGTGACTAGTCAGTGTTCCTTTGATGAGCTTTCCTGCCCTTCCTATCATGAGTTGCTACTTTTGGACTGTGAATGCTTTATCCATCTTAAAACTTTTGGGTTGGTAGTTTGAGAAAGATCTATTCTGGGGTGGCTGGGATTGAAGCCTGTGTGCCCCTTTGGAGATCACCCAGGCGGATTTGGACGATTGTGGCATTTGGGCCAGGCTCAGCTCAAGTAGCCGTGGGAATCAAGTAGCTGTAGGAATCATGCAGTGGCACCTGCCCATGTGGGTCCTATTTACTGCCATTCTGCAGAGCTTCCAGAAAAGGTGGGCTGGGGTTGGGCATCAGTGGATTGCAGGTGAGTCTTCTGATACTTGGATCCTTGTTCTGTGTCCTGCTGAGGCTCTAAAAGCTCTAACCAATAAATAAAGTTTCCAACAGTGTCTTCTGTATGTGTTAATGTGGTCTCTTCACCCAAGACCTCCTTATCTTTGCAAGCCTGGTAAAGTCATCTTATCTCTGATTACTAACTGGAGATAACAGCATTAAAAGCTTGCAGGTCAGATGAAGAACACAAAAGTCCTCTATGCCTACTTTAAACAATCAGGGCCTTCCTTGGAGCCCTTGAGGTTGAGAGTCTCATGGGATAGTAACTTATGAGTCAGCAACTGTGGTGGTAAATTATTTTTGCCCATGTGGTAGGCCACAGTTTTATATTATTAGTTCAAAATTGGCCAAGAATGCTCCCCAAAAGTTACTGTAAATTATTTCTGGTTTAGATTTCATGGTTTATTCCCTGGTGTTTTGCTTAATTTCTGGTATTTTTCCCCCATGTTTGGAAAATTGAGAAGTGTCCTGAAAACCAACACTGCTCCAGTCAGTAGATGATGGCATTTAATGGGGAATTTTTTTTTTTTTTGGTCATTTTCTCCCCAGGGAGATTGGGATCTTGGAAAAAAAATTGTGGGGTCTGCAGGTATTACCTGGACCAGTTTCCCCACCCCTATAGAATGTGACCCTTTGGGCCCTCAGCTGGGTAGAATTTTGAAGGTGAGTACCTGCAGCTTGAACTTGATTGGAAGCAGGCCATGCAGTTCTTTAAGAACTGGCCAATATGTTCCCACTGCCTAGCCACAACAGTTGAATGGCCATGTTCTGAATTAACTGGAGATTCTAAATGATCTTCATAGTTAGACCACGTATTTTAACCCACTATGACAGTCTAAGGTTATTGACCATGGCAGCCAAGCTATCCTTGTCCACTGAGGGTAACACCACTCTTGGCTGGGCACAGCATCCTTGGCTGGTTAAAAGCTTGGTATGCCACCAAGGATACTTGAACATCTGTGTAATCACCTCTTTACCAGAAATCATCTCTGTCCTAAACAGAATAAACACCACCTCACCAGACAAACAGTATGGCCATCAACAGTAGCTTTGCCCTTTCTGGATTGAGTTTCACTTGGATGGCCCTCTTACAGATCATTACAGATACCAGGCACAGATTAAGCATGTTCACAGCCTCACAAATGAGATGTCAAAGGAGAATAAAAGCTGGAGATCATCTGCATATTGATAACACCTGGAGGACCTCATCTGTAGATGTGAACAGGCATAGAGGACAAGATGTCTATCTTCACTATGACTATTAAAATTATTATATAAGTAATCCATCACTGTATTTATGCACATACAGTGTGCATGAAATAAGCTGAAGAGCAGCAGATGCAGCTTTCATGCTTGCCTCACTGGAAGATTTCAGAGATTTTATTAGAACAGCTACATCTGTACTCTGAAACTTTTAGGCAACAGGGAGTCAGCCACTATTTATCTTTTGGTTTCTTGCAAGGAATTCACACTAGATTCTCAGTTAAATCATTTTCCCCCATACTACTAGTACAGGAAATTAACTATAAATGAGCAATAAAAACAAATCATTCAGTTACATTTTTCCATTGATATTACCTTCCAATTTTAGAACATTTAGGAAAGGAAATATAGATCAAAATTCAGCTTACAATATATTAGTGAACTGATCCTTTAATGATAGTCTTTCCTGCTTTAGCAAACACCAACCATAAGGCATTTGTCACTTATTTAACTCAGAGTGGTTTGGATTGGAACTATTCACTTGATGGCTGCAATGAAGTACTGAAGTTATGCTTAATGGAGAGAGACCACTTTCATTTACCAAACACATACACACACACAATGTGAGGTTGTATGACCATTGGGTTGCTCTGCTGATGGACCACTCTTTGATACAATGGAAGAAAGTGGAAAGTGGGGGGGGAGACGTGATTTACACAACTCCACCTTTGTTTTGCAGCCATCTACGCCTCCTCACATGCTGTTCCAAAGGTTCTTCCATCCTGCTAAAGATAAGGAGGGAAGGGATTCTAGGATTGCTAAGGAAAAGGGGGAATTAGTAAAAGTCACCTCTTACTTCCTTTCTACTCATGGAAACTTCCCAGCAGCTGAAAGGACACAATGAAATATAACGCATAATGAAGAAAAATGACTCTTGCAAAGGGCTCAGTTCTCTTGATAGTACCAATAAATTACTGGTCAAATGGATCTGTGAGATCTAGTCATAGTTTTAATTTGTTAAAGAGGGAAACAACTAACCACCTCTGCAGGCCTCCTGTCCCACACCTTGTCATACTTTCAGTCAAACAACTAAATTTACAAAACCTAAAACCTCAGTAATACTATGTACATTGCTCTGGAACACTGATGGTCAGAAAAGTAAATTACAAATACTTAGTAATTAAGTCCACTGGTATAGTAAAAGAAAAACATTATACAGTATACTGTCTGTATGTAAGACACTGGCTTCCTTCAAGCACACAAGCATACTCTCTCTTATAGATCATTAGTGTTTTTTGTCATTTGCACAGTGAACTTGCAGCGTAACGAACCTTCTTTAAAGAAAGAGCAAGCTTTTATTAATTCTTTTACTTGTGGCCAGAAATGGAGAACTAGGCTGGGCTAATGCCTAATTTTGCCAAAGGCTCTGCTTCCACAGCCATTTCCCATGCTCTCCCATCATGGTGCAATGACAGCCTCTTTAGGAAAGACCTTAAGAAAGATCATGAAAATCATATAGGAAGCTGCTAGCCAATAAAGGCAGGAAGAGGGAGAGCAATCCATGGGTTAAGAGGAAATTGTCTCCTAGTTCTGCTGTTTGAGGAGAGTGCTTGGGACTGCATACCAGCAGCAGCCTCTGGCCCCCATGGTGGTGAGGGGTGGTGAATCCACACCAGGTCCAAGTCTAAACTTTAAAGCAACTGTCCAGTGTTCTGAGCCCGATCCTCTAAACAGGTTCAGAACCTTAGATAGCTCCTTGGACATTTCTATTAAAACATGAAGTGGATTCACCACTTTGATCACACGCAAGGTACCACCTACACATGCAAGCTGAAGGAGAGGATCAGCATGATCAAACCCTTCCTCAGTATGAGGACAGCTCTCCTGGACACGTGCGAAAGAAATTCAATATCATCAGAATCTAATACCACAGCCCTAAATTCATTCATTCTGAGTCAGCCTCACTTAGTTAAATGAGATTTATTTTGTCAGAAATGCTTATAACTGAAGACCAGATAATTAACACCATTGGCTTTTTCCACCAGCAAGATCCTCTGAGCTTCACATTCTTCAACAAATTAGGCACTGTTCTCTCCATGGAATATTTTAAGATAAAATGCTATTGTATTTATAGTATTGCCCACATGAAAAGAGACAGAAAGAGAAAAAGAAACCCCAGTAATTTAGGACGATTAGAATTCCTTCAATTAGAATTCCAATGCAAATGGCAACATTTTTAAAAGTGTGCTTTCAGCAAATATGTTTTGCTAACAAGCCCAACTCCTACTGTTTTAATTTGCACACCCTTAAAATGAAACTTCTGCCCCTTTATTTTCTCAGACATAAGGAAAATTGAGAGTCTGTAGCCATTGTTCTTAAGTTGAGCTTGTTAGTGAAACAAAGGCCTATTTTTTTCCAGTCAGTACTGTTTGTGCATTTACCCCAATGACATCTACTTGGAGTCATTCCCGGAAGAAGGAAAAAAGGGCCAAACACACTCTTAGTATTTGCTTACTACAGCATAAAAGCACTTCTTAGTTACTAGATCTTTTTTGGCAGCCTTTACTTAGTTCATGACATCAAAGTGTATAATATTCTCATGTGAATGAAAAACAACAGATAAATATCATACATACTGTATCACTCTGATATTTTAAAGGATCAGACTATTCTTTCTTGGGCTCAGATCCAAGTCCCACCGTTATCAATGGAAACCTTATTAAAGTTAATGAATGTCCTTTTAGTTGCCTGGTAGACGTGGGATCAGGTCCTTTGATAACTGTTTCTGCATTCTGGCAAATGTCCTTACACCTGTTCTTGTAATTTTAAAATTCAAATCTGCAAAATATGTTTGACTGATAGGGCTGAAACACACTAGAGCAGTCAGCTAGACGATAAGCTCAAAGCCCAGGGTGGCAAGATGTTTTTGGACTGTAACTGTCAGCAGTCCTAACTAGAGTAGCCAATGATGGAGGATGCTAGGATCTGCAGTCTGACAACATCTGGGGGGGGTCACACTATTCTCACCCCTGTTCTAAGCAAAAGCAGAATGATGAATAACTATATCCAAATTATTGATAAGGTGTGTAGACCAGTTAAATGCGTGGCCTGCAGGAATCCTGTCCACTTCCAGCTCACAACTTTATAAAATTGACATAAATCAACCCCAAGCAGCCTGAGTTATCTAACTGAGTCCAACATCCAGAGGGTTGGATGGTTCCCACCCCAGTCCTAAATTTAGGCAATTTACAGTATCACAAGATCACAACCTATTTGTTCTTTTATCATACAAAGGATTCATTCTCCACAAGCAAATGTAGCTAGTTTTAGCTCTACAAACCAAACTAACTGTCAAAAACTGAAAATATTTTTTTTCATTATGATTTATATTTTAATAAAAATAATGGGGGAAAAAACTGAAAATAATTCCTGCCTCCTTGTCCTGAGTACAGTTGTCTTGTGAACTGCCTTTGGCTGAATTAAATTTAAGGATAGATGTCTGAATGGAGAAGGAAGACAAAAGTTGTGTACTGAACAAAATTATAACTAGGATTACCTTAACACAATCTCGACATGGTATGAAGTAGGATTAATAAATATTTTCTTAAAATATTAATTTCTGAGTGGGGATGTTTAAGAAAGTCAGCACTGTGCAGTGGTAAAAATATTAGATTATGGCTATGGAGATGTACAGCTGAGTCCCTGCTCATCTATGAAGCTGTGAGTCACCTTCATAGACTGAAGAGGAGGAGACCAAAGGGGAGGAGAGAATACTTTCTTCCTGTTTTGACTCTGCTGGCATTTTAAGAACATAAGCAGCTGCAAAATTAAAGAAATTTGGAATATTAGTTGATTTGAAGATAAACAAAGATAAGACTAAGATTTTGACAAAGAATATGAATTGACAAGAAACAAATGAATTGCAATTAAAAACAGGCTTTAAAGTTGAGAAGAAAGTGAAATTTAGGCATCTATTTAATGAGAAAATCTAGTCAATTATATGAAAATAATTATATGATGACATGGAAAGAGATTAAGAAATATTTGGATAAATGATAAAAACTGATAAAAACTATCTCTTTTAGGAAGGATATCAACAATAAATTTGAATTTTCTCTCAAGAATGCTTTTTCTCTTCCAAACAACACCAATTTTGACTAAAGAAACCCATTTAAACAATGGCAAAAGGATTTGTCAAGATTTGTTTGGGGAGGTGAGAAACCTAGAGTGAGATATTAAATTATGTAAGATTTGAAAGAACAAGGAGGCCTTGGTTTGCCCAATTTGAAAATTTATTTCGCTGTTTCTTGTATGACATGGGTTAAAAAGTGATTATGTTGAAAGATAATAAGGTTTTGAATTTAGAAGGTCATGATTTAAGATTTGGATGTCACATATATTTATGGTATGGAAAAGTTACAGTTAATGTCACTTTTAATAATCATTGTACTTATTTTTATTTATTTATTATATTTGTATGCCACCTTTGTCCTGGCATAGGACTCAAGGTGGCTTCCATCAACAGATTAAAACAGCAAAATTTTCAAAACATTCAAAACATATAAAATCATAAAAACTAAAACAATAGTCCAGTAAAACAAATTATTAAATAAAGCTCCCGCAGCTTACATAAAAGCCTATTTAAAAATAAATTAATTGAGATTATGTCCAAAAACTCTCCACAAGAGGCCATTTATAGAACAGAAATGAGAGGTGACCAAATATGGTTGCTATATGATGACTTATCGGAGAAAAAAGATCAAGATTATAAGATGCAGTCTCTACAACAGTTACAGGAGGAATATGTTGACGTATAGTGGCTTTCATGTAGACAATTATACATAAATTTTAAAGAAGGCTAAGCAGTTTGAAGAGACTAAGTCTGATCTGGAAATAGCACTATGTTTAGATGGCAACTATTTGATTGCTAAGATGTATAAGATTTTGTTGAAACTTGATGTAGAACATGAACAAGTAAACGAATATGTAACTAACCAAGCAAAGAATTTTGAAAATAATATACATATGAATCAATGGAAAAAGTTATGGACAAAGGATATTTAAAATGTACTATGCTACGATCTCAAAAAAACCTATTTTAAGATGATGTACCATTGATACCTTACATTAGAGAGACTAACAAAGATGTATAAGGAAACAAAGACTAAATGCTAGAAGTGTCAGGACTATGTTGGCTCCTTGTATCGTATGTGGTGGACATGCGATAAAGCTAAACAGTTCTGGATGAAGATACAAAAATGATGCGAAAGATTTTAAAGTCTCAAGTACCTAAAGAGCTTGAATTATATTTGCTAGGAATCTGGGAAGAAGATAAAACAGTTGATAAGGAGCAACATAGACTGGTATAACATACATTGTTAGCAGGAAGATTAGTATATGCAAAGTACGGGAGGAAAAATTGGAGTTACCAACAGTGAACAAATTATTGAGAAGGAAGGGAGGAAGGAAGGAAGGAAGGAAGGAAGGAAGGAAGGAAGGAAGGAAGGAAGGAAGGAAGGATAAAGAGCTCCTTGTCCTTCAGTCCACTCTTCTAAATAAGTACTGGATACGCCCTCTGCCACCAGACAGGTGGGTTCTACAGTCCTTGTCAGAACCATGGCCAAATGTTCATAACTGTCTTGTGGCATAATAAAGGTTGTTATTTTGTCTTCCAGGCCCTGGTAAATAGTTTATGCTTTTGTCTGGCAGCCGAAGCATGTAGACATGCTAGGAAAAGCCCAGGGAGTAAATCTTCCTGTTAGCAACTTACTTGTACTGCTGTCATACCTACTAGGATGGGAGCTGGGTTACACATGAACAGTTCAGTTTCCTTGGTTTGGTTCTGCCCTATATCATGTTGGAGAGCCATCTTTCAGCTGCCTTGCTCTTGGAGATGGTAGATTATAGCCCACAGGAACCATTATCCAGCAATGGGGATGTACAGTTTTGGCTCTGAGATAGTCTGGGTAGAAGTAATTATTTACAGGCTTGATTCCACCACTTGCTGTTCTGGGACACTGAAAGCAATAGGGCTATGATGCTTTCATCTGCTGTAGACTGCCTGCTGCATCAATTTGCCACCAAGAAAACATACTGAGGAACAGCAGCATGTGTCAGCATTTAGTATTAAACAAAGGCTTGAGAAGGCCTGGATTTGCAGCTAGTTCTAACTGAGAACAGGAGGCATGGCTAAGTTACTTTTGGGTAGGTGAAGCCAGACAGCTACAAGGTGTTCCTGATTTTTTTCCTCTCAATCAAGTAACCTCAAGAAGCTGATTTGGGGGAAAGTAAGCTGCTCTCTTGTCTAACATCTCCAGCAACGTGGTAGCCTTTCATCTCATCTAAATGAGGAGCAGGGCTTCCAAACACAGCAGAGCTGGCTTGACACATCTTGAAATTAGTGAAGTAACATGATTCACCAGTGAAGGACCATCCCACCTACCCACACTGACACTATTAGGCCCAGAGTCTGAAACAACTGCACCACAGGCTGCTGTAGTGATTATCAAGTGTAAATTGCAGTACTTAAACTTTCAGTCTCACAGCTCATCCTGATCCTGCCAGTCCTAACCTACTGAACTGTGAAGCGATCACTTCATCCTAAGGATCTTTTAATTTAGCAGTACAGAACTAATTTTCTTTCGCAGCCAGTTAAGCTGCTTCCCCATTGATAGAAACACGTGTGCGTGGTGGCTGTGTGTGTATATGCCTACATTTCATCTGTTAATTACAAAGACCCTATAGACTTCATAGGGTTTTCTTAAGCAAGAAATACTGAGAGGAGGTTTTGCCAGTTCATTCCTCTGAAATATAGCCTATATCATCTGGTGTTCCTTGGCAGTATCCTGTCCAAGTGCTAACCAGGGCTGACCATGCTTTGCAGCTAAAATCAGATAGGATTTGCCACCTTTATGGTGTTCAGGCCCTAGCAACTCTTTTAAGGAGCAATAACACCAATGGCCAAAGAGGCAAAATATAGATTTATTGTTAGAACTCCATCAAAGAAAGGAAAATTCTCTAAGGGCACAAAGCTAAACTCTGAATGAAGCGAGTTTCACTTTTGGTAGAAGTGAGGAATGGGGGCAGGAAGAGATGAGATGGTAAAATCCATTGGAGTATCAGTTTACAACTGAGAGAGATTAGGATTGGTGGATAACAGCTGAGAGATTCTGGGTCACTGGAAACAACTTAACTCTATCCCTTCTGCTCTAAGAAATTTTCAACTCCGTAAGTGCTCAGCACTGTTGCATTTCTAACACAGATGTGGTTTTACCCAGCCTTATTTATGGAATTTTACGAAGGGTTTGCTGGACATTCTCCGCATGATCCAGTCCTGCTTTGCCACTTCAGCATGTGTCTTTTTATTTCTAATCACAAAAACAATGACTTACTGGATGCCCTTCCAATGTCTAGAGAAGATGAGGTGCTGTGGTTGTAACAGAAGTCTGCACTTTTGTAGCATGGCTGTAAAACTTAACTGGAAGGAGGAAAAAGATAACCAAGGGGCCAGTTTGAAAAGGATTGGAGAAGAAATGTCACAGGCTTTCCAGTTTAGTTGTGAAAGTGACTAGAAAAATCAAGAAGTGATTTTGTAATCAACAAGAAGAAGTAAGCAGTAACTCCTAGCTCATTGTGAAACTGATCAGAAAAAGTCAAGATTTAGAGCCAACATATTTACTCAGAAATATGGCTGCAATCCAGACACTCCTTAAAAACGATTCAACACATATGTATACAGCAGGATGAGAATATGATGTTGAGAAGCATTGCCTCCTTCAAAACATTGTAAAGGTGATAGTGGCATCCCCAAGGGCTCAGAAAAGTGGGGTGAACAACATAAATCCCACTATGAATGTGTGGACAGAAAGATCATAGTCAGATGCACACACCAAAAAACAAAAACAAAATCAAAATCCATACCAGAACAAAACCAAACAAAAAATGCACACACCAGAGTTTGGTAATACTTTTTTTAAAAAAATAACTCCTTCAATTCTCAAGCCACCATGGTTAGCTTGTGCTGACTGGAGGTTTGGAGATTTGGAATCCAAAAAGTAATTTTTCCAAACTCTGAAAAAAGCCCTGGCTTCCCTGAAATGTGGGCAGTCAGTGCAAATTTGCAAGCTGCTTTGGGTTCCATTTTCAGAGAAAGAAAGGATAAAAATCAAATAAATAAATGTCCACATTTAGCTTACAGTAAAGGAGCAAAAATTTCTTATAAAGTCAAAGGTGGAGAAGAGTGACAAATCCTATTGTGCTCTTGAACTGGCCCATACCGTGTTGCAGTAAACATATGTGAATGAGTATGCTTCCAATAGTTAGCAAGCGTCTTAGCAGGTTGCTCTTCCCATTTTGAAAAACAGTCTCCTAGAAGGTTATGGTCAGCAAACAGCCTAAGCCCCAGCTGCTCACTTCTCCAGCATTAATTCCTACCAGAGCACCTGAAAAGCTGCCTCTTCTCACCCGCTATGGAAGTAAGGATAGGGGATTATGATTCAGTAGAGTCACAACAGACACAGAATCTCAAGGAGGACAGAAAGTTTCCCAGGCAGAGAACAAGGGTGCTTGCTCACCAAGGACTCCAACCATTTACAGCTCCTGCTGTGAAGCTATTCTGTCTTTTTCTACCTCGCCTTCACATATTTTTACTGGTAAGAATAACAATGGAAGAAACAGTGGGGAAATTCAGGAGGGCTGCAAACTGAAGACCCCGTCACCTAGGCTTTCTGTAAACTTCCATGAAAGATTGCACAGTAAAAGCCTAAGTCTGGAAGCACCTCAAGTGTCTGTTCTGCACCAAAAGAGCTATATAAGTGAAAGAATAAAAGGTGGAGGGGGAGGTGGGAAGAAAGAAAATGGAGGAATTGAAAATAGCACTCAAGAAGAATATAGGCACTAATGGAAGCAGTTCTAGTGCCTGCTCGTAATGCATTTATGTTCTGGTACAGCAAACTAGAAAATTAGGTCGTAAGGCAAGTTTTTTGGTCAAAATTTAATGCAGTAAGAGGGGAGCTTCTCTAGTGTGCCAACAAGTTCTTAGGAATTTATAAAATGCACTTGTGGGGGGGGGTCTCCCATGAAATTTTAATGAATGTACATTAAGGCTTAGACAATAAATAAGTGACTTGTAGGTCTGGAATGCGTTACACTACTGGCATAGTAGTGTTAAGATTCCTTTTGGTTTTATTTCCTATGATTGCAGTCCCTTGGTGAAGTTACAATTAAATTTACTAGATCCTGGAACTAGGTTATTAAAATACAATGGGTGTTTGGAAGAGGGAGGGATAGAGGAAAGGTCTCCACGTTACTTTAATATGTAGCTTGGCTGTAGTGAAAGGTGTCTGCACTGAAATAATCTTGGCTTAGAACAAAAAATAGGAATCCAAACATTTTTTTAAAATAATTTCCTTCTTTAAATATGCTGCCTTCCTACTACATCTCTTGACTTATCTCCTCAGCTGGACACATTCCTGTTGAGGCTTTGTGGAACTAATTCCCGTACTTCTACTCTTGGCCTTTTCTCACTCTGAAGTAAGGAGAAGAGAGAAAGACAAAGGTTCACCATCTGCCAGCCCATGTACACATGCGTGCACACACAGATCTGTTTCGTGATAAGCCCTTCTTTCTTGGCTTTGCTTCTTGACAGTTTTGGAACACTAGATGAGATACAGTGCTGCACTTGCCACAAACTTGTCTTCTCAATTGCAAGTTACAGTTTTGAGTTACAACCATTTTTATATCAGTAACAACAATAACACTTTATGTACAATTTCTAAATGATCAAGTCTTGTATCATAAATTTTGTATAGCACTTCCAATAAAAAAAAAATTATTGGTGGTATATTTTGCTTAAGATCCACTGACTTTTCCAACATCGTATTCTTTTTTTATTATTCTAGTGCCATATCCTGTTTTGACTTAGCTAAAAAGTTAGTCCTTCCTCATGTACTATTTATTGTCCTCTACTAAAATTTCAAAAACTAACAGCAAGTCACACATCAAGGAAAAATGAAAGAATTTTTAATGACACACTAAGCCATGTTGTTATTTTCCTGTCTCCTTAAGGTTAAATAGATGGTGATAGCTTTATAATGTTCAGTTTTTCTGTCTCTATAAGACCTGTTCACACTAAAAAATAACAATAAAAAAGAAATAGAAATAACATTTGCAGTTTTTGGGGGACTCATTACACAATGTGTGAAAGGATGTATCAGACTGAGGAGCATACCTCATATTTTTTCTCATTTACAGACTCGTTTACATTCTGTGCTCTTTAGTGGACAAACAACACAAAGGAAAGAGGAAAAACAGCCCCTTTCTCTTCTGATTGCTCTTCCCCTCTCAGCTGCAGGCTCAGAAGATACCTTTCAGCACAAAAATAACCAAAAGTGCCGGAGGAAAGAAATGTGTAAGTGCATCTTGTAGACTCCCCAGAAAATACATTTTAAAAACACAGTTTAGGGAGGAAAATATTGAAAACCTGCACTGATTGGTAGTGCTGCGAGCCCTCTGGACTTCAACTTCCAGAATTCCTCACTAGTGCTAGTGTTTCTAGGAGTTGAAGTCCACAGCAGCTGGGGAACTAAAGATTGAAAAATCACTGGTCTAGAAGCTCTCTTAACAATTTCCCTTCAATGTGTTAGTGCTTCATGTCTTTCATTAAAATAACCCTCACATGGTTTTGGATACACAGTTTTCACCTCCACTTAGTGTATGTACATTGCATGCCCTTGGACTGGCTCATGAGTAGGCACATGCCATGCAGCTTCCACATGCAGGCTCATGGCTTTCTCTGTAGCAGCACATTGATTGTGGAAGTCCCTCCCAAATGGTTCACTCAGCAGTGTGGAACAGACATGTAAAGCCTTGACTATTTCATCCTCGTATGTGAGGATGAAAAATTATAGTAATTTTCTCCACACTGTGGAAGACGCAAATACTCTCCTAAATATTCATTCTTCACATATTTGAATGCCCTGAAGTGTTGTGGAAGAATTTATACTCTGTACCCCAAAATGCAGTTAAGTGGGGAAAAACAAAACAAAACCCCACACAGAAGACTTTACAGCAAAAAACCTCATGTTTTTCTCTGCAGAATATTTCCTCTGCCACAGCTCAGGTCATCCAATCCCAGGATAAAGTTGTGCAAAATTATCATTGGTTCATTATTCTTCCTTATAGGGAATAAATAGTTATGAATCATTATGAATATTCTTTCTGTCTGTGGTGTGGAGTTCATGTGCCCAAGATACCATTTTTACATGAAAACACACTATGGGCTACATAATGAAGGATGTTAAGAATAACCATAACTGCAGCACCTCAAAATACAAGAACTCTGTTCCATTGCATTTCATCAGAAACCTAAGCCCTGACGCACAAGAATTGCTTTCATGACCTCTTTGCCTTTTCTTTTCATTTATTTTCTAGCCATTGTGTGGACTGCTTCCTGTCTGTTCCTATCTCTGCTCCTTCCCACAATGTTAAAACTCTGTGTGAATAGTCATTGTTAAAAAAGAAAAAAAAGGGGGGGACTTTGAATATGGAAAAAAAAAAGTGGTGAGGGAGAAAATTACCATTCTCCAAAACTCTTGAGCTTAGTAAAACTGGTTAACTCATTTTGTGTCTGGAGCATATTTTGATTTTCCTGGCATGAAGAAAAATTAATTTTCCTGTAGACAGGATGCTGGATTCTGTTTGCTGATTCTGTCTCCTGACAGTCAAAGACAAGAATACACAAATTGTTTGATCAATTGACGTATCTGGCTTCTCTACAGCTTTGTGTCTAGATCATGGTAAATTAATTTCCATCACCACTGAATAACCTATACATTGGCACACTGCTGCCACACAGAAAGCAATTTTTTAAAGGGGTGTGTGTGCATTACATATTAGGTAAGCACTCACATATGCTTAGGCCTTACTGATTGATAGACTGACTTACAGGGGAGGTGAAACTGGTGGAGTATTTCCTCATGATTTAGAAAGTTTGAATTTAAGATATGGATATTATACCCTGACTATTCCAAAAAGTTTGACAGTGGGGAATTTCTCCAAATGGGAGGTACAAGCTGCATTCCCTCCAACAAGACAATGAATGTCAAACTATGTGACTTGCATGTTATCCCTTCCCCCTCATTTTCCCTTTCTTAATTCCTACAAAATTCAGACACAGAGTAAACTGCTGCGGAAACAGGTATGCAGATGGTGAAGCTTCTCAGCCCTTTCTCAGCCCTGTGGGGTGGGGTGGGAGATGAAGAGTGATTTTTAGCACGAAAATTACTGGAAAGTTCTTCTCCCCATCCCCATAAAGTCTTCTAATGCATATTGTAGATTCTATGCCTGTGCTATTTCCAAAAAAAGAATGAACAGTGCGTGTGTGTGGCTGCACACTGAGACGGTGGACATTTTGGTCTTTAGTTTTCACAGGTTTCTGTGTTTTCCGGATATCATTCTTCATAGGGATGAATGCATGCTGTGAACTCATACTGTTCTTCATTTTCTTTATGCTGTCCTAGTTTCCTGATGGGTAGAGAGTGAGTATTGATAGCTGAGCTGCCTATCTTTATTTTGCTTTTCCTTGTCTTGTCTTGCCTTACCTTCCTTCTTTTTCCATGACTAAATGAGACTCATTAGTATAATGATTATGAATGGACTCTGAAAATTCAAGAAGCAGTTAACTCCCAATCAAGAACAGATGATGTAAACCATATATCCTAATATCTCGTGCAGTGATCAAGAGTGAGACTGTAAGCTGAAGCTTCCACAAGACTTTGGAAATGTATACTCACAAAGCTAAATCCTTGTGGACAGGACTAAGGTAAGCAGCCCATAGGCTCCCCTCTTCCTCAAGACCCCGGTAATCTACCTTGGAAAATAGAGTGGGCAACAGGAGCTCCAGCAACCCCATGAGAGCATCTTTCCCTGTTATCTAGGGGGTCAGGTATACCAGCCACAGAATCCTGGCATGAAAATGAGCTTATCCATCCATCTACCTTGCCCTTATCCTGACATGGGACTCATGTAATTACTACTTGGGAGAAAACACTAAGAGGAGTTTCTCCCTTCCATAAATAACACAAATAACTACATTTTGCCAATAGATATTTGAGATGGGAAAACCCTGTGAAAACCCCATGGGGTCACCATAGTCAACAGGCAGCTTAAAAGCACACACACAAACACACAGACACACAGTTCCCATCCCACATCCAGTCTGGGCTCCACTGCGGCTTGGGAAACAACCTCTGTCACTTTTCCTGCACACAAAGGTAAAGTCTAGGGTTTCAGGACAGGGGATGGTGGCAATGACACTTTTTATGTACTTTTTGAGATTACTATAAGCATTCAAATGAAACAGGAGGATGTTTTGACATGCAAACATATGAAGCTGCTTTATACCAAGTCATACTATTAGTCCATCTAGCTCAGTGTCATCTGCACTGGCTGCTAGTGGCTCTCCAAGGTTGCAGAGAAGTACTTTCCCAGCCCAAGATAGAGATATGGATCGAACATGAGGTCTTCCTAAGCTAGAATTCCTTCCAAATCTGATTTCACAGTGTGATTGGGATATGTGCAAACACGTACAGATTACAAATTTGGAGACATACGGAGGGGCTATCAGTTCTTCCATAGGATGAGTCTATATAAAGCCATCAGTATGGGGAAAAATGCCAACCTCCGCTAGTGTGCTGCCCTTTATATCACACAATGTTATTTAAACTATAGGATTCTATCTGTAAAACTTGTAATCATGTCTTAATCTTTGTGTTTTTCTCTTGAAACATCTGCATTAGGGACTTAATAGCACATAAAGCCCTTAGATTTATTTGTCAACAACTGCCAGAAATTAGGTCAGAGAGGGAAATACAGAGTTGTTGTTTTATGAAACACAAGGACTGTCCCTGTATATGACCTGTGTTTTCATTTGGTGTGGCAAAGAATTCTGTACCACATAACCACTGACCACAAGAGAGATGCACCTGTAGCAACGCAAAGGTTGGCAAGCAATCTTCTTGAAATCCACATCAATTAACATACCTCCATGTGACCTGGGGCACCTCTATGCAGAAAGAAGTGGATATGAAAGTGTGTTTGTTTTACCTTGACGTGCTATGCAATAAGACATTTCATTCCATATTTATTTAAGGATTTTAGCAATATGCCAGGCCTGGTGGGAGATGAATGAATGTTTTCATAGTACTGTTGCTCAAATTGTAGCCTTCTACTTTTGACTGAACACTCAAAGCTGGCAAAACCCTGGTCCTTGACTGTTCACAGGTGTGTAAGAAAAGACATTTAATTTCTCTGTTTTGTTGTTTTTCACTCAATTTCACCCTCTAACATTCCAAAACACAGCAGTTATTTTACCACAGACTCATCAGTCATGGAACAGATGCCAACTTTGTGTATTGTAAGGCATGGCAAATATGCAACTAAAATAGTCAAGCTGAAGTATATTCTTTTAAAGGGCACAATGTTCAAAAATATTAACAATCCCATTGTGAAAGAAAATGGACAAACTGGGCCAGCCTACCATTCCTCACTTGTTCGAGGCAACACTCTTTCAGGACAATCCTTTTCAAGCAGTGTTTCCTGTACCACTGACATAATGGGAAGTAATAGCTGGTTGAAAAGCACTCCTTTGGAATGCAGCAGGCAGCTAATTTCCTGGAAGATCCCATGTTTCTAAGAGTGGTAATATTGCCAAGAGTGATAATTGTGCTTCTGCTTATAGCCCAGCAGTAGGAAAGAGTGGTAAGAGAAAGATGTAGTAAGAGCCAGGTCTCAGAAAATGAGGGAAGTGATGATGGCATGAACTAAGGACAGAAGTACCTACAGAATTGCCTATCTAAATGCCCACATGAAGCAGAGATTTACAATTAGTTTAATTTGCTTGTCACAGATTTAATTAAATATTTGGTTTCCACCTTCCCAAGTAAAACAAATGAGTATTTCAAATGGCCTTAGGGAGTTAAAGTGACAGCTTTATGAATTCTGAGGGGTGTGCAAGAGAGCTAAAACCTCCCCCGAAATTAAATAGAAATTGTTATCCAGATTAAGTTAATGGGCTTTATGTCTAAGACTCTAGATCCAGAAATTCTTGCCTATGACCCCTTTGATTTCATAAAGTCTCTTCAAAGGATAAATTAATGAATAAGACTGATAGCTCAATGTGATGCATATGCTTTAATATTCAATGCTTTGGAACATTATATTTCTACTATCGTGCTTAAATGTTGTACTATATATACTAATGTACTTATAAGAGCTGCATGCCCAAGAAGATATACGTGTCTACTGTGGTAGTTTTTAAATTGTTATAAGATTCTTGAGTGTCACAAATGAAGTGTAACGGCAGAATTTCAACAAATGGCTCTCATAACAGATGAAAAGAACAATCAGAGATATACCCACGTTGAAGTGAGCTGAGCTGAGTACTATAGAACTCCCTCTCAGGCAAGTGAATAGAGAATTGTAGCCTAACATGGGATTTTTACGTGTATTTAGATTCAAGTTTGGGGATATATGAATCAGATTGCTGAAATACTGTTTTTTGGACACAATTCCCCCATGGATTACTTGTTAACAAAATTTGCACGAAGTTGATCTGCATATAAATTAATTTTTTTGAACAGAAAAATTATTTTCTGTGTACAAAATGCTGTTTCCTGCACCAAAACGGCTGTTTTCTATACAAAACAACCACATAAGAATTTTGGTGCAGAGTAAATCTTGAAGTGCAAATAGGCTTCAACAACTGTGTTTTTTAAAAAGATTTTCTTGCAGTGGGAAGAAAATTGCTAAAACTACTTGTTGCTTCTTTCAGCAAGAAAATTTGTAAAGAATTACACCCCTGCATTTTACTGGTTGAGATACAGGACAACATGGCAGAGTCTTGGACTGGCAGTTCAATTTTACTTCAATATGGGGACAGGATAGTATTCTCTTCCACACCTGAGGCAGCAAACATGCTTAAAGAGCACAGGACAGGTTATGTGACATAGCTAGCTCTATCCTCCAACAGAAGGGAACATCTGGAGAGTTGATCACCTATCCCAGAACCTCTGTTACCTAAGGAGACTACTTGGTGATACGAAGTTCCCCAAAGCTCCCACCTGGTGGTAACAAGAAGGAGTAGAATGCTATAAGCAGAAGTTTGGTTGATGGCAATTACTGCACGTCCATCTTCAGCCTGAAGGGAAGTAAGTGCAGCCAGTAGACAGAATGACTGCAGGCAGCCAGCTTGCACAAGTTTCTATTTTTTTTAAACTCCCCCACATTCATAGAGTTAATTCTGAGCACCTTAGGGTTCTCACAGGAATGCAGAACTTCCCATTATATTCTTTGGTCACTCTAGTTTACTTCCAGGACAGAGCCACTAAATATGCTATTAGAAGGAACAATGAAGGTTACGAATGACCATTGTCATTATTGTTTTTCTGAGTCAGTGATGCAGCTGACTTAACAAATTAGTTGACCTATATCCAGACCAGACCTACACGACTAGACTTGTTGGATCAACTGCTGAATGGAAAGTCCATACTTATGTATATCCCATTGATTCAATGGGTCTACTCTAACTGGGACTAAGAACTAGATTTAGGTTTTCAATTCAATTGCACAAACTTTTTTTTTAAATCCAATTGTTGTACCAAATCCTTAAGGACCTCTAAATATTTTGTGATTTATCTTCCTCAGCTGGCATGTCTTTTTTTAAAACACTGAGAGTTGTTATTGATCTAACACCATTACATATGTTATAAAAGTTTCCTTTTCACATTCTTCCTTGCTCTTACTCAAGCCTACTCCTCCTAAACTCTCAGCCAAAAATAGTAGTATTAGTAAATAGAAGAAAGTATAAAGTGACAGCTGGCTTATCTAATTGTGCCTTGGTAACTGAGTATCTGTTCTTCTACTCAAGGACCACTTACTGCCCTTTAACCAAAACAGCTGCAGAATACATTAACTGTTACAAGATGAAATACACTATTTGATTTAAGATGGAATGGAGAGGGGGAAGGAGGCGAGCAGAAATCCTCCTGCAGCAGTTTGGCATTAACTGGCTTTGACATAAATTGCACGTGGCATGTACCATCTGGCTTCTTAAAGAAACCAGGCACAGCCTGGGTTTTCTTGAGATATTCCACTTCTTTCCGTGACCGACTATAATCAGAGAGAAGTAGGCTTTAGGAGCAGAGATTTGCTGCAGGTAGCTGTGCCAGAACACACAAAAGAAGCTGAGCTTGCTTCAAGGCACTGGGATATGACCAACATTAAACAAACATTTTGGAGAGTATGAGAAGATTGGGAACAACAGGAAATCAATTTTTCTTGATTTTAAAAAAACCCAACTGCTACTACTAGTAGTATTGGAGCAAAGCAATAGCAAACTTGCCCAATAATATGGCAGGGTTGTGGGATAACACACAGATAAATAAGAATTCACACTTCAAATGTACATCTGAAGTGTGAATGTGAAAAAGCAGGAACATTTCTCTCCCATTTGGTTTTCTGGGGATACAGTCCTGTGACAGAGAAGACTGAAGCAATTCTGCCCCAGCTCAGTAAGAACAAGCTTAAAATAATAAGGAACACTTGTAATAAATGTTCTCAAATTTCATCCACCACCCTGAGTAGTTTTCTTTCGGTACATAAAGAACACTTAGGACAAAAAAACAGGAAAGAATAAGGTTTAAGGAACTTCAAGGAATCAATTTCCTGAGCAAGAAGAGCCCAGAAGCCAAAGTGATATGTTTTCCATGCTCCCTCACCCATAAAATTCATCTTCTTAATTCAACTAACTTGTTGTTGGGTGCCTTCAAGTCATTTCTGACTTATAACTACAATAACAAAGATATACCCATTTAGCAGCTGTTAAGATCTAATTAGTAAAAGATTAAAGCCCAGCTAATTAAACATTTGTTCATTATTTATTTTATCACCCGTCTGTTCATGATGACTTCCAATACATATAATAGATAAAATATAATAGATAAAACTTCATAAAACTAAATTAGCTTCATATTGAAGCTAATGTTAAAACCAGTTTTAAAACCAGTCTAAAGGCCTTTCAGAATATCATCTGATGCATGTATGAAGCTCAACTGGGATGTGTTCAATCTAGTGTCCCTTGAAAGAGAGTTTTTCAATCAAGATGCTGCTGCAAAGAAAGTTTTGTCTCATGTATTCACCATCTGTCACTTAAATATAATAAAACCAACATCTAGCAATGTGGGTAAATTTTTCCTGAGATATACTTTTCATTGCAGGATTCAATTTGTACAGTGGGTTTACAATCCAGTGCTTCCTGGAAACTGTCATCTGCCTTTCAAGAAATGTCCCCAAATTTTATGTGAAATCCTGGCCAGTTTTCAATCTGGATACCCTACTGCATGACCTTGGGCAAGTTAAATTCTCTCAGATTAAGAGGAAAGAAATTGCAAGTGTTCTTTTATTAAATCTTGCCAAAAAAACCCCCTAGAATAGGAGCAGCAGTGGAGCTAGGGGTGGGAGACAGCGGGAGGGGACGTGGCTACAGCGCAGGGGCCATGGCCACAGTGCACGGGGGCATGGCTGCGGTGTGCAGGGGTGTGGCCACCGTGCGTGGGGGCACGGCCGTGGTGCATGGGGACATGGCTAAGAGTCAGGATGCCCCAAAAACATTGCCACCAGGGGCGAACTACCCCCTTTGCCCCCTCGTCCCTATGCAACTGAATAGGAGTTGAAGTCAGATAACTATGTGGATATAGGAACCTAGTTACATATACTAACTATCAAGCACTTTGTTATCTCACTAAAGCAAACCAAATTAGTTGCCCTTCTAGAAATGATTGCCTTCCTTGAACATTCTTAAAATGGAGTCATGGCCAGGACCCACTGGTAGACCTCTGCTGATGCAATGATACAATCCACTGGAACTGGGAGATGGTTATCCCACTTTCTATTGACTTGAAGACAAATAACAACGGAAGCCTTATTCAGTCTGAGGCAAGGTGAACTGCAGGACTGCTTTTACCTCTACAGTCCTGCCAATATGCTTGGGTCATTGTCAGAGATGCTGTCCACATGCCTGCAAATTAGAAGAGCTAAATCAGTGAGAAGAAAGGGCACAACTTTCTTGATAGTGGCAGCTAAATCGTGGAACTCCCTTCTGATGCTTTTCAGTTTACATGTCTGGTGCAGTCTTTAAAGAAAGTTTTGAAAATGTATTTGGCTCAATCAGCCTTGCTAAGTCGGCAATTAATATCTGTATTGCATGTTCGATATCTTCAAATGGGGCTTAATTTCCTGAATGTGATAACGCCCATTTTTGTGTATATGTGTATATAATATTTTGTACATTTATATATTTTTGTATATTTTTACGAATTTGTGTCCAACCTCTTTGTTGTTTACAAGGTGCTTGCCTGCCTGTGTTTTACGGTTTAGCATTTCAGGGCAATTTTGAACCTAGATAAGTGAAATTATACTCACCAATTTTCACAAAGGTGCCTTGGCTGACACGAATACTTTTTTTCAAAAATAAAGGAATAGGAAAAGGTTCTTGAATTGCTAAGGCTACAGCTTTTTGCACGCTTTCATGGAAGAAAATCCCATTGAACACAGCTGAGTGAATATATAAGGGATTGCTTGTCTGAATATCCAGAGCAAAAGATACACCTGTATACATGTTTCATTCTTTTTCACTCTTTCTATTCTTTTTTATTTCATTCTATATACATGTTTTATTCTTTTTTCTTTTTTCTTTTTGGACAGATCAATTTCTAACTAACTATTGAAACATTCTCTGCAGTATTATCCAGTTTCCACCTTATATGGCTAGATGATTAGTTTTATTGTATCAGAGGGCTCCTATAGAACAAATAATGTATTTTTATATAACTTGTGAACAGCAAAGTTCTGAAAAATACAAATAGGAAATAACCACCTGTTTAAAACAAAACTTTGGACAATCACTTTTAGTTTTTTGGGACAGGCTTTTGATGTGCACTGAAATCCTTATGGACTGGAGCCATTTTTCAAGTATTACTCAATCAAACACAGATGACAAGTGGTACAGATTCCCGTTTTCCTGTTTAAACTACTGCCCATCAGCTTTGATCAAAGCTTGGAAATGTTACTTGTTGGATCACAACTCTCAGAATCTATTAGACAGCATGGATATCCTTCTAAGCTCTGGCTTTGACCATGGAGCCCTCCTGAGTGTTTCACTTACTCTCTCTAAATATCCATCCATCTATCATTATGGTCCAAGTAACTCACTGCATTAAGGACACAAACTCAACACAACAGTGCTATTCGTTATGCACTGATTTTGATTTTACTTCATTTAATATCTACCACTGTAGCCTATGCATGCCTGTACTCAATAATAATTTGCAGGTTGCTCTAGGGGAATTTAGACAGGGTACATATTTATGGTGACTTCTTATTTGTGTATTTTCCCACACCCTATCTCTTCCTATTTCACTTTAAATCTGTAGCCATTTTCTCTTTTTTCTCTCTCAGATTAGAACATATTTTTGATCATGAACAAGTATTTGTAAGTAAAGCTGTACAGAGAGAGAGAGAGAGAGAGAAAGAAAGAAAGAAAGAAACAAGCTTAGTCTTCTTCATACATACACATACATATATATATGTATGTATGAAGAAGACTAAGCTTGTTTCTTTCTCTGTTAAGCTCTGAGGGAGAGGGTATGGGATCGCTTGTTTTTCAGCTTCTGCTAAACAATGAATTGATTACTCTGCTTGAGAGAGACATTATTATCTCTTACATCTCCCAACAAACTTGTTAATAAGAAAGGTTGCAAGAGAGAACTGGTGCCTTGGGAGCATTAAAAAGAGATCAAAAAGATTAAAAAGAGACAGGAGCTTGTCCATCCTTGGTCTTCGAACTCCTAACCCAGTGCTCTCTATTTGACTATAATTCCCATAATACCATAAACAGCACATCCCACAGCTAGAGGGTATCAAACTCAGAAAAACTGCAGTAGCATGTTAATGACTCAAAGCTATTTGAGGCATACAAAAAAGTATCAGAAAGGAGACTTCCCTCTAAACTGTCAGAAAATGTTCCAAGGTTGGAGATGCATATTTTGCCTGTGCAGAGATGTATCTTCTATTCTAGTAGTGAAATATTCAATTTGAAATTGTGAGCCAGAGTTAATTTTTGCTCTGTCTGTTTTTAGAATATTCAGTGTAAATTCACACTAACAAATATTTACACAAAGTAATACTGATTCAGTAGTCAATCAACACCACTCTGATACAGAAAACACAAGTCACTCTTGTCACAGTGAGAAACTGCATGTCACACTCTGATTTTTATCCTCTGGGATTTGATTTTGTTAGGCAGTGTGTAAATTTGTCACGTATGTGAAGATCTGCTCTAAGAATGCCATCTTGCCCAACATTTTACAGTCTCCCTTCCTCATACTGTCGAAATAAAAGTAAACCTGCAGAATCTGCAGAAGTAATTCTGAACTTTTTCCTCCTAAGTTAATACATCTGGATTTTTTTTTAAAGAAATATATTGTACTGAATGTTTTTCTAAACTATCATGGAGTCCCTTGAGGTGATCCTGGTAGATAAGACTTTTGGAAATGAAGGAAAAATAATAATCCTAAACTGGCATTCCACAATGACTTTTGCAAACATAGCTATAATCACACCTAGTTTTCCCTAATCAGCATAGCCATATGAAATGTATCAACGACTTCCTACAACAGAACTGACTACTGAAAATGTGCTGAAGGGTCAAAAACAAAACTCAGGTGTCACATGTGAATGAATGGGACACAAAGGACCTCACTCCTTTTCCCCAGCCAGCAGCACAATACATAATTCACAGGCCCAGAATGAAATATATTAAGGCTTTTAGTCACATTTCCATTTCTTTACATTATTCTGAATCTCTAAGAGCATCTTAACTTGTACTATATATTATACATTCTGTAACAAAATAGTGGGTTGGATACAAACTGATGCAGCTACATATCATTTGCATTGAAATCAATGTTAAAAGTCACCATTAAGTTAAATCCCACCCATTTCAGTAGGAACTTTATTTAATTTAGGCTGCAATCCGATATTGCTGGGTGCTTCCAAGTAATTTTGGACCTATGGTGACTCTAAAGCATGGATTTTTCTTGGAATCTTGGGTTTCTCTGAGGCTTAGATAGTGTGACCTACTCAAGGTTATCCAATAGGTTTCCATCGCTAGGTAGGGATTCAGTTCCTTGTCTCCCAGTGTCCAGTACTTAAACTACTACACCATACTGGTTGTAATCCTATATTGGGGATTAAGCCTCATTTGACTCTATAGGATCCAGTAGCATCACAGTGAGACTCTAGAACAGAAGTGGGGGGAAAGCACAGATGTGAAATGTGGAGCTGATGAAATTTGGCTTGAAGGTCAACCACCTATTTGTGCCATACCACCTATTTTTAATTTTTTTAAAAAGCTCAACATACAATTTACTTCACTTGCTACCTTGGAATAATGATTCTCCTGGGCTTGAAACAGCAAAATTACCCCCTCACATCCCCTAGACAGTGCAGAGAGATATTTTGGGGAAATTGTGAGTAAACATTTTCTCAAAATCAAGGGTGGTGGTTGGGAGGAAGGTGTACAGTCTTCCAAGTTCTGTTCCAGAGGCTGTTCCAGGATCCAGCTCTGTACATAATAACGTCTGCTCCTCATGTATAAAAGCGTTAAAATTGATCTAGGAAACTCAGGGAGGCATCAGCAGAAAAGAAAAACACTATATGACTTACTCACCTCCTACAAGCATTACAATACATAAAAGGGAGCAGAAAACTGACTTATAACAGCGGACTATTTGAAGCACTAGTTTGGAACTTCCTCATTAAGAAACAGGAAAGAACCAAGCAATTTTCCATAACTGGATTGTTGTAAAACTACCTAAAGTAAGATAATGTACTAAGCTCGTTTTTATCTTTTTGCTTCCCCTTGGCATTTTAGTTCCACTTCAGATCCCCATTCTTTGAAGATGCTATCTAGCTAGTTAGAAAGAGGCACAAGGACTCAGTCATGATATGCATTGTCTACAGCACTTAACTAAGGAAACGTGCTACCTGACACAGACCAAGAGGGCTATGACAAGTTCAAGGAATTTCCTGCTATAGGATTCCTGGCTCTACTATTATAGTCTTCTAAATTCCTAGAAAATACAAGCACTGCTTCAGTAGTTTAATCAGTAGGGTGGATTTTGCTGTTATGGCCACAAAGTTAGCTCTATTCAAATATTCAGAGGAACAGATACCGGGACTAGGGCCATTACTGCACTAGCCTGTTATAGCGCTATGATTCCACTTGCAACATCCTATGGAATCCTGGGGTTTGCAGTTTTGGGAGGGGCCTTTGAATATTTGAATAGCGCTAACTTTGTGGCCATAACAACAACATCCACCCTACTGATTAAACTACTGAAGCAGTGCTTGTATTTTCTAGGAATTTAGAAGGCTATAATAGTAGAGCCAGGAATCCTATAGCAGGAAATTCCTTGAACTTGTCATAGCCCTCTTGGTCTGTGTCAGGTAGCACGTTTCCTTAGTTAAGTGCTGTAGACAATGCATATCATGACTGAGTCCTTGTGCCTCTTTCTAACTAGCTAGATTCCATAGGATGTTGCAAGTGGAATCATAGTGCTATAACAGGCTAGTGCGGAAATGGCCCAGGATGTGAATTTGCTTGTAAGCACGCAGAAATAAGTTAGTCCTTCTTGTGTTGAGTCCTAAGTTCCTAAGAGGGGTCTGTTACATAAAGGTTGCTTACCTACAACTGCAGTTCTTCAAGTGTACATCTATGAATTCAGGCCTGCTCTCTCTGCCTGCAGCCCCCACAGAAAATTCTTGAGCTGAGAGATTTGGCAGGAGCCGAATCCATAAACATGCATGTCTCAGCATACCCACTCCAAATCTCCTCAATTCTTTTTTGTTCACCACATCAGTAGCGTCTCTTGGCACATTCTCTGAATATCACAATTTAATTTTCTTTTTTCTTTTCTACTTCTAGTACTACTTCTTTCTTTCTTTCTTTCTTTCTTTCTTTCTTTCTTTCTTTCCTTTCCTTTTCTTTCTTTCCTTTTAGCTGTTGCTGTAAAAAAAAGTGTGATTTCACAGAGACAACAAAAAAGAACCAAGTTTGGTTGAATGTGGTTTACAAAGCTTGTGTACGTCAGAACTGAAGCTTATCAGAGTACTCGCTAGAGATGGACTTCAGAACTGAGTAGCACATTTTTCTTGTTTTGTGGAATAGCATTTCTGCTTTCTGTGGAAGCAATTGATGTAAAGGAGTTTGTGTTCAAGTAGACTACTAGCATCCCAATGTCTGTTCTTAAAACGACCATTTTCCCATTCTTTCAAAATACCGCATATTCTTTTCACTTTCTAAACAGCCAACAGGTTTCACTTTTGGTTGGCTCTGTAGTGTGCCCAAGCCTCTTTCTTTGTCCCTCTTTGCCTGCAAGCCATTATATTTGCAATTCAGAAGCTTATTCACACTAACCTGTCAACTGAATTGCCTGAGGAAATAAGGTTCCACTCAGGAACAATGAAATGTATTGCTGTCTCTAGTGTAAGGCTGGAAATAAAGTTATGGGTATAAGGAGTATTTTCCCTGCTTGGTGCTGCACCAAAATGAATGAATGTATATAGAGCTGCTGCCATACATTTCGAGTAGTGAACTGTGTGACTTTTCAGCATGAAAAGAAGTTATGATTAAAAAACAGACTAACAGTTTTATTTCATATCGGACAGTTCTCCTGCTAATGAATGGACATGAGATACGTGGACAGAGATGAATGCAATAAGATGATGTGTGCAGAGGCATGTACATATGCATTGCTATGTTCAAATTCACAAAATTCCATGCTTCTATCTGAGGGACATAAGATACACTTCAAAAAGGGAATGACTCGATATGTAGAATGGCAGCTAACTTACTGACAGATTGCTTCAAATACTGGATACAGGGAAAAGGATACAATCTTAGTTCCTGCTCATGGAAATTTTGTAAGTGCATTCAGCTGAGTGTGGCTCCATAGCCTTCTCCAGATCACGATGCTTCATGCGGGCAGGTCTAATTTACTTCCCGGTGCTTAAAGATATTGAGGGTGGGTCTCATTTCTACTTTCACTCACATCCCTGTGCCCAGTTTTAACCCTATATGTTCCATCCCAATATTCCTGATGGCTTTTTTTGTTACATAAGAGATGATGTGGCACCAGAATCCTGTATAAATAAATCCTACTATTAGTCCTTCCATGCTAACAACCTCTTTTTCCAATTATTAGGCATCTTTTCAATTATTATGTGGTAGAAATGAAGTAACTTCCTCCTCTCTGCTGTTAATGAGATATCCAGAGGACTGAATTGGACTTATTTTTTAAGTGAATTTTTTATTAAAAATTTACAGGCTTTTCCCTCACTTGAAATATTTTCCAAAAGTTAACATCAACATCAGGAAATCAAAACAATAAAAAATGATGCTAGATAAATATAAAGCAATTAATTATTTTTCTTTAGAAGAATAATTTAGTATTATATCCTACTAATCAGTTCTAACAAGATTTAACAATATCTTAAGATACTAAAATAAATTAGCTCTCAGATATCATCTGAATACACTTCGCAATTAAAACTGATATGTTTATTCAAGGATGACTACATCATTCTGTCACTGATATAAGCTGTTTAAGTACCTAAATTAAATCTGGTCCAACTCCAATTTACCTGGAAGTCTGAGATTGTAAAAATAGTATTTTCTACTTATGCTTCCTCACAGAAATAAAGTGAAGGCATTAACTTTTAAAATCTCTCACACACTGTGGCAACAGAACAGCAACAGGACTGATTTAGAAGTCATAGAAAAAGGGTGTGTACAGACCCAGAAATGTAATTTTTAAAAAATATAGTCAAACCTCAAACTGTTGTTTGGCAGGGAGAAATTATAGTCAGAGTGAGCAGTGGCCAACCTGTTTCTCTCCTTTTAAGAACTATCTTTTGATAGAGGAAGATATATGATCCCACTCAGAACTTGGAAAGTTATCTTTTTAGACTAGAACCCCCAGAATCACATCAGCCAGAGGATTCTGGAATTTGTAGTCCAAGAAAAGCAACTTTTCCAAGTTACACTCATACCCTTGTTGTAAATAATGTTCCCCAAGGGACAGGCTACTCATGCACTTATGTTCAGCTTACCATCTGTTTTCTGAACACTGCCACAGAAACACAATGCAGCAATAGAGATATAGCCCCTCTTTCAGTCATCTCCATGCCTCTGGCACACTGAAAACATGTAGAGAATTAGATAAGTCTGCCACCTCAGAGCTATGGTCAGGATACTATGACTATAAATATTATAAAATGGTGGCAAGAGTGATTCTTCCATTGCCCTTCTTCAGTACAGTGAGCATAATTCCAACCTGGAGTCACATATGAAGAAACCAAACCACTGATTTCTTGATACACGAGGACAGCAAAGTAATTTAACAAAAATTCAGTAGAGCTTGTCTGTGTCCTTGAAAATTTTACAACTGACTAGAAGGATAAGTTTATAACTGGAACACAGAATCCTGAAGAAAGTATTTCATCATCATAATTTGGCTATAATACTCCTTATCTGAGGAGCTCAAACAGACTGCAGCTTTTCTAGCTCTGATTCCTACTGCCCCTGAGGATTTTGAGTTGAAAGCTGCTGAGTACACCATGGTTTTTACATGGCAGAATATAATTCTGCATCCCTTATTTTGGACTAGGAAGTTCTTAGAGGCTTTGGGAAAGATTTTGCTTTCATAACGAAAGTCTAGCTAGCTGGTGTTTGGGTCAGGAAATAATTTTTTCCTCAGGCTATGCTTCCTCAGGTGCTGCACGTGGCACAGCTCACTTGGCTTAGCCATCTGGATTTGCTTTGTATAGTGCACCTGGGTCCCTCTCTAATTATCTGCTCATTCAGAAATATAATGAGGTGGATATGGGATAATCTCTTAGGGATATGTGAATATGAAAGGATTCAGACTCAGTGCAGACATTTGGGCATTCACCTTCAAATGTCTTCCAAACTCCATAATATTGGATTAACTCTCATGGGTTGATGGTTGTAAATGTCTCTGCAGTCATTCTCCAATCTACTATGCTGATAAGGCCTGCAATATACAAAGAATGATGAAGGTCTGAATCTCACCTTAACCAATCAGTTAATCTGCCAGTCTGGAAGCATTTACTTTGTGAAACGGGATAGATGCTTCATTTAGAGACATCATCACCATTAATCTACAGTCACTGTGAATAGAGATGCCATATTTAATTACTGGCTCTGTCAGTGGGCATTATCCTAAAAAGTAATCTTGTAAAATGATGCTATTCTTAGTCTACCCAAGCATTCTTCAAAAGATTCCAGTAATTGACTTAGTTTTAACACATTTTGATTTATCTATTAACCAAATCATGAGGCCATGTATCTCCTTCTCTCAGACTTTCCTTCTCTGTGAATAGTAAAATAAAAGGTTTTTTTTGTTTTTGTTTTGCTCTTTGACATTTTACAGGGAGTGTCATTAACTCCTGAACGTCAACAGTCACCTGTTTCCTCTGTACAGCTCTGTAGTATTTTTCTTGTATTTGCATAAGAGTTCAGTTTCACTTGCCAAGTTTTTAAAAAAAATACATTGCCGCTGCAAGCTGAGTCACTGTTCAGGTTTGACATGGTCCCTAGGTGTAGTTTTGGATTATAAACAGACCTACAAAAAAGTGCTCAACAAGGAGGCCTGAGTTCATGCTTCATATGGCTTGCAGAAATTCACACATCCCACTGTGTGGGAGTTTGAGAAAGTTTTTTTGGGGGGCGGGCTGTCTCTTTTCAGATAATGCTTCTTCCATCCTGGTTTGTTTTACAAGGTTTACAAATGCCCTTATGCAGTGCTCCCCTATTGTTAGGCTCACCTCAGTTGTAAGAAATGCTGTATGATCTTTCTGTCTTCCCAGGTTTTGTGGGGTGGAGGACTAAATGTAAAGATTCTACTCCTGTTCGTATGTTGATCACTTTATTCTATTTGACCAGTTACATTTTTCTTTGGCAGGAAATCTCTCTTAAATGATATCATTAGCCCCACAAACACATTGTGTTGCAGTACGCTCTGTACAGTTATTTCCAAACGTCTTAGATGCTTCAGTTTGTTTTATCTGATCAGCCACCTCTACTGAAACCGTCTGCTCCTGCTTTACTACTCTATTATGTAATGTAATGTGAAATATACCATGGTAAACACTTGGCGAAGAGATTTAAGGACAAAACCAGTTTTAGTCCAGTTGGAGTAAACCCATTGACATGAATGGTGCTTGTCAGTCAACATTGATTTCAGTAGGTCTGTTCTAGTTAGAAGTATATAGCCCTTAATGTTCAGTTAAAATTTTTGCAAAAACTTGAGAGCTCTTCTCCACTCCCAAATGTTTGTGGGGCTGTAACAGATTCATTTCCTCTAGCAGTGAGTGAGAACTTTAACCTTTGGCTGGTTCTAAAGAGTAATCTCATTAGCTAAAAGTCATGAATAATTTTCCATACACTGTTGCCAATCCTTTGCTTTGCAGTTTTCTGCAATATACAGTTCTGTTTTCTTTGTCACTATCCCACAAGAACAAGCAAACTCTGCTCACATGACATATGTGTAGCCTAAGTGCAAAAAGCTTTAGAAATAAAAAAAAATGTGGTTGAAATTGCACCCTAATTAAACTGAAAGCAAAAGGTCAAAGGAGAAGCATGGCTCCACCCTGTAATACCCTTAATCACCCTTAAATCCTTTATTAATCATTGTATTATCACAAGGGATTATATCTTGTTTCCACTCAAGCTAAAAGTTCCAGAGGAGGAAAACAATTTCCAAATTCTCTCACTAAAACTCTCCCTGCTAGATTATTGCTTCCCTTCCAACTCCTTCCAAATTTCACGGAGCTTTCACAGTTTTAAAATTAATACTCTGTGAACTGTGAATTCATCAGAAAAACAGGACTTTTCATCACATCAGAGAAACAGGATTTTTTCTTGTGCCTAGTGATTATTAATTGGTGGTGAAAATACTCAGCTCTGCCCAGGTTAGAACAGCCCTTGTTCTGATACATCAAAGACTTCAAGCAAACATTCCACAACGGTTAGAAGTAGACACAGTTATGACTGCATTATTCGAGCGAAGCCATGTCCACTGGTATGGTGCAACCACACAGCCCTCCTAAGGGAGGAGTCTGACTACTTCATGTCTCGGGGGAGTGGGGCGCTAAGCCACAGAAGGGGGAGGAGGAGGCCTACACATCTGCCCATTCATGGATTATTTGCCTGGCTTTAAAATCCACCCATTGAAAAGCTATGCACTGGCCAGGGAACTCTACCACCTAGTGAGTGCATTTGGTACTGCCAGCTTCAAACACACAGGCACAAGGACATGAACTAAAATTAACTGAGCACGTTTTAGAAAAAAAAGTAACAACTAAATACACAGACCAAGAGTCACTCCATTATTGATGACACGTTTCAGGTTTCATGGTTTTAGAATTGTGGCTCTAACAAACATTTTGTTTTACACACTCACATACAAACAAACAAACAAACAAACACATATACGTGTGCGTTATTTGCAAAGTGGTTTAAAGTCTTCATTTTGTTCTCCTTCACAACAAAAGAGACAGTAACTTGTTCAAGGCATCCCATTCAGTTCTTGGTTTAACAGGGTTACAATCCAACTGCTGAGACTCAAATTGTTGTTTTAGGTAACAACATGAGCCTGCATGGGCTCACACTGTTATTCAACCTCCTGAAAGTGCAGGCTTTCTTATGCCATGTCAGAAACTAATTTTGAACTTCCCTCAATTTCAAAAAGTGGCCTGTGCTGTGGCTAGGAGTGCATACCTTGCTTGAGGAGCCCAGATTCAGTGTCCCTGCCTATCTTGGGTATGCAGAATTAGCTCTGCCATTCTTTGGCTATTGCCAGAGGTCATTTGGTAGGTCCCAAGTAGAACCCTTCCTGTTACACAACATACTGGATGCTAGTTCCCTGTTAATTCAGAACCAGGGTTGGAAGTAATAGGGCAAAACAATAAGAACGGTGCAAAGATCAGTACTCTGTGAGAACAGCAGACAAATGGCATTGTGAAAAATCCTGTGTGCTGATTAAGCCAGAGCCCTAAGTGGTCAGGTTGCAAGAGTTTCACTCCCAGCATCACCATTTTCATTGCAAGACTAGCAGACTGGCTTCAAGGACACAACCCAAGCTGCAGTACTAGTCTGTTTGAGCATTCACTTAACTGCCCCTTGAAAGTCACTGCCAGAGCTTTTAAAACAGATTTTGTTGTGTCATTTGTTGTAAACCTGCAGAAGAAACTGAAGATATATCTCAAGATACTCAAAAGATGGCTGTTTCATTGCTGTGTATGTGTATACAGAGAGAGAGAGAGAGAGAGCTTGAGGGTGTATACCATATTTTGCCCTGAGTATGCTGTTTAAGTCTTCTTACAGTTTGAAAAATTGGCTTGAGATTTCCTGGTCCAGAGAATTTTTCAAGTTAAATTATAATTACCCTTGAAAAAGGCCTTAAGAGCATAAACAGGATCATGTGAAAGCCAATGCAGATAAGAAACATAAATGGTTAAGAAAATACATAGTATATATATAGTATATAAACATGAGCCAGTGTGGTGGTTTGAGAGTTGGTTCAGGACTCCAGGAGACCAAGGTTCAAATCATCACTTATGCCATGGAAACAGTGGCCAAATTGCACTCAAAAGATGAAAAACAACCAATGGATGTAAAGGAGGGAGCACATAGCAATTCACTGCACAGAAAAACACTGACTCACAGTCATAGGAAAGATTAACCTAGAACAAAATAAAAGTAGTATGAAAATATATGAGAGGTAAATATGTTCCAGGATATAGCTAAATTAAACAATTTTTTTAAAGACACCAATCTGATTTTGCTCACTAACTACTGAATAAAGGAGGTGGATTTATTTACATGGTATGGGGATAAAGGGATAAGTGTATACAATCAGAATACAGTCTGGGAAATAGAATACAAAAGACAAAATAGTAAAGGTATAGCTGACCTCAATATGTTTACCAAGTTGAAGTGATTTAGGATGTGATCTTGAAAAGCCAAAATGTGACCCCCTTGGGTATGAAGGATAGTTAGGCCTGAATCCTCAAGCTGTTTGGGAACTAGGAACTGCTAGAAACTCACAGAAAATTAAATTTTTGTGACACCACACAAAAGTGAGTAAATCTCACTTGCTGCAAGAAAAACAGTAGCAACATTGCATGAAAAATGTCTGTCATTATGCCCCCACTAACTTCAAAAATGAGAGCCAGTGCAGTGCAGTGGTTTGAGTGTTAGACTAGGAATCCAGGAGATCGTGGTCTACCCCACTCAGCCATGGAAACCCAATGAATGTCCTTGGGCAAATCACACTCTCTCAGCCTCAGAGAATGGCAATGACAACCTCTCCTGACCAAATCTTGCCAAGAAACCCCTGTGATAAATTTGTCTTCCAGTTGCCATAAGTCAGAAATGATTTGAAGGCATGCAACAAACAAATCCTCAAAAGTAATACATCGCCACAAGGCTACGTATTACATAGTAACATGTTAACCAGGTGCTGGTAATTCCTCTCCCCTAACTCCTATAAAGTCCTGATGTCAGAGCTTGTTATTACCTAACTTCATTCCTTTGCCATCTGCCACCTTGGATTTTGACCCAACTGCTTGGCTTTGATTGTCCACTTCCTTCTGTCCCATTTGGACTATAAGCCACTTTCTTCAGTCCTAGCAGTAAACTGCTTGAAGCCTGATCTTGCTTGAGAACAGACATGCACAACATTAATTTGAAGAGGACCTATCTCACCTCTTTCATGACAAAGAGTAATACTATCTTACAGCTGATACCATCTCAAATTGCTTCAGTAAACAGCACAAAACCATGATCCACTGGACAGTCCAGTAAAGGAAATTATACAGAGAAAAAGAAATCACTGTAAAGAATATGCAACCAACTTTTCCATGTAACTATTATTCAATCTTCATATCCCCATATGATTAACGAACTGTCCTGATCCCACACTCACCATAGCCTGTAGCCTTGATAAAAATGAACAAGCATGGGATTAGGTTGGGTGGAAGCATCTAGGCATGAACTACAGGATACAAATGTACACTGACTATACAACTCTCTCCTTTGGAATCGCTATTTGAAAGAAGCAGGCTTGCTCCAGAAATCTTTTCATCTATATTTCTATTACCTCTCTTGTCCACTTCTTAGCAAGAAAAAAAATACTATTCAATCAAAGTGTTAACTTGGATAGAACATAGCTGTATAAACAGAAAATGAGTTGTCTTAATGGAAGAACATAAAGGATCAGATTAAAGGTCCCTGATAGAAAAATTAAAATGCTGACTATGCACCCTGTAAAATGCAGCTAAAGACTGTTGCCAGCAGTGTCATCACAAATCAGGCATGTTTTGTAGTTTTGTAGCAACTAACTTAAGATGATAATACTGAACAATAGCCTATTGTTGCAGAAAGAAGATTATATGATACCACTTGACATTGCATCATACCTTTTACCTAACCCACATTCAAGTTTCTGACTTTGTTCTCTCTCTCTCTCGCCAACTCTTTCCTTTCCACAAGGAAGACAAAATAAGATATAATTTTATAGAGGCAACGTACAGCTGCACAAAAGCATTAGTTGTGTATACTGAAAGCCAGCTTTTCTGATATTTATGTAACACACAGGTGTCAAGAAACCATGAAGGAAAAAGAAGAAGAAAGAGATTTCACTCTCTTTAGAGAAAATTCCACTGCAACTTGCAGCCTCTGCTAGTTGTTATGCAAAAAGCAGAACAGACAGAAGGGCTAGCTGGAGGCTGAATGGGACTCTTGTGCAGGATCACAAAGTTGGAAGACACTAAAAGCCCATTCAACACCACCATGTTCTGTGAAAGGCAGAATTATCCACCTACTTTGTAATGTCACTCTCTATACTGTACTTTCTGAATTTTTTTTCATGGACCTTATTGCTCACAATCCCACTTTCCCTGTACACGTACCTGCAACTAAAGATGACACTTTGGCTGCTTTACAGATTAGCACAGCTATTCAGCCAGAAAAGATTTCCCTAGAACCTGAATTAAGGAGTTGCTGGGAGCAGGGGAAATAAGTATCTCTTGACATGTAGCTCCCCTTTACACCAAGAACTGGAGCTGTAAACACAAGTTTTTATCAGTTGCAGAAGCTTAGTCTAGTCCCATCACCCCCACATGAATCCCAAAGGGACTTCCCTCACTAAATTTTTCCACCAGATCTATCTCATAACATAAAGATGAAAACTTGACACTCTTGTTCCAGCTTTCTCCAGGGGAGGAGGAGCTGCCTTACAACTAGTGGGATTTTATAAATGAAGGAAAACAAAATTGATTTAATTGCTGAAAGAGGTTTTCCCCCACCCTTTTAAAAAACTTCCTCCCTGAAAACTCCATGTATCAAGCCTGGTAACTTCCTGAATGAGTACAGGCTGCTTTTTATATATGAAACTTAAAACTCCTTGGCACAGTTCCAGAAGTTAAATAAAAAGGGGCTATAAGCCATTATTAACCTGCTTCCCTGAGCACAGTAACAGCATTTGAGTTTCCAATGCCAATTTTTTTCTTCCTCCATCCCTCTGGCACTGTTTCATTTACAAAGTTACAGATAGACACACACCCACATACTGCATGGAAAGAAAACTGGTGGGGGGAACAGGGGATGAAAATGTTCCAATTTATATTTTAAACAAATAGATGGTGAGCTGACCAGACAAGCAAGAGCAAGCAGATGGCTGTCTTCACAGCCCTTCTCAGATTTCTCTGAAGACTGCATAATGTCCATAATTGTGTGAGTTGCTGGAAACAGAGACATCAACACATGCAGAAAGGTGCCAAAGACTACTCCCACCAACACAGGCTCAGCACTTTGGAAAGCTCCTTTAAACTTCAGACTAAAGCCCAGAATGGATTCACCATTCCACTGACATGGAAGCCTCTATCTGCCACTGGCCACCAGTGGCTTCCTACTAGCTACATTTGGGAACAGGACATGTAAGTTGATGGACCAGCAAAACACTTGATCCCAGACTTGACAGAGGGAATGTCATCTCAGCACCTCCAGAGGCTTCGCCTATTAGCTCTACTGACCCAACTCACTTTGTCAAGTGCCAAATGTATGGGATGGGGAACAGCAAATGTGTGTCTCCTCATTTATACTTTTGTGTACCTGGGGTGTAATTACTTTTTCTCCCTTGTATCCACTTTTATATGTATATAAATATAAATTTTATATTACCAGTTGCTAGAAAATAAAAGAGGGAGAGGGCTATAGCTTTCAAGTCCCACTCACATGCTGCAGGAGGCAACTGCTGGGCCACTGCACGAAACAGAATGCTGGCTTAGGTGGACGTCGATTTTGATCCAACACAGGTCCTCCTATCAGAGGAATGAAAGTCCAAGGGGGTGGGGAAAAGTCCTTGAAAAAAACCCTGAGCAATTTGGTTTTGTGTATGGATGGGGATGAGTGAATCATCCCCCTCTCCTGCTGCACTTTTCTCCCAGGCCTTTACATTTCAATTGCTTACATTCTTATGCAAATAAAAGTTGTGTGGAATAACTATATGGAAGAATTCAGCTCAGGTGATTAAGCAGCTCTTGGCAGATCCTTCATTCAGCCAAATGCTACCCAGCTGCATTTTACCTCAATATCATATTAAAATGGAATGTGAGTATTTGCACATTCTTGTACGCGAAATCTCATGGCCATAGAACAATTTTTAAAACAATAGGAACCAGAAGATCCCACTGTGCTGTTTTATCCACATGAAAAATTACATTACTTCTTAGGTAATATTTCTTTTAAAAATATTTCTGTAGAGGTATTCTACTACCACTTGCATCACAATCCTATCTCCCCCCCTTACATATCCATAGTACATTTTTCACTCCACCACAGATGTAAGTAGATCTCACACAAGAATGGTGTGGGCTTAGTTAGCTTCAAATCCTGTTTTCGTCATCAGTTTATCTTTGCAATGCTAGACAAAACAGGATTTGCATCATTTAAAGGACTATTCAATCACTTCAGATTTGCAGGCCTTAATGCCTGCTCTGTTACCTATGAGAATACAGACACAAACAAGTCATTCTCAGAAGTGTTTAAAAAAAAGAAAACAAAAACACCATAGTTTATTTGATTTGCTAGTAACTTCCTATACCATTCTACTTTAATTTAGGCTAGACATTCTAAACACATGTAGGTTTTTATGATATCTGGGCAAAAATAACATAATAAAGAAAATAACACATTTTCTTTAAAATGTTTATACTGAAGTGTAGCATTTCACTAATTATAATGTGAATCATAGCCATGAGATCCACCATTGTTATTCTTTTATCTACCCCTCCAGATGCAATTAATACTGAATACAACATGTCTTACTGAATCATAAGATCTAATGTACAATTAAATTGGATGGCAAGAAGACCAAGGCTCAGCTATGAGTTCACTTTGCCATCTGCATCTTTCAAGTACATATTGGGGAAGCCAGGAGTCAGAGGCATGAATCTTGGTAATGTTTGCCAGATCAGAGTCTTCTGGAACATCTATCAGGAAGACCAGTTTCCATACAAAGACTCCTTGTCAGCCATTTTCTTCCTGTCTTTCCATATCCACTAAGTATGAAAATATACATACAAAAGGAACACTGGAATCTGCCCTAATAATTTACATTTTTCACTCCTGCTGTATTAGATGAAGCACAACAACTCTGTGGCTGATTAGTGACAGAAACAGTGTTACACGGAATGTAAAATAAACCTCATGTTCCAAGACCCTTTCCCTAAAGTGAAATACATCTGAGATACTTCTCTTTTAGCAGAAGAATATGTTTTCCCACTATTTTGGCTGCTCCCATCACTAGTGTTACACACGTAACTTCACAGGACACAATCTCTCTTGCAGTTATTTCATTCTTGCTGCCTCATCTGGTATCTAGCTATCTAATTTTTATAACTTCCTTCCTCTGCTCTTTCATCACAAGAATCTCAAGGCATGAATCATAGCCACACAGGAAACCAGGGGGACTAATACCAACTATGGGTGCTTTTGTTGATGAAATGGTTACTAAACTATTAAAACTATGCAAACAAAAAAACAGCAATTGAGAAAGGGGGCTGTGGGTGGAAAAGACTTGGGTAGGACAACAATGCCAGTACCAGGGACAATAATACGATGCATTTTACTCATGAAAAAGGGGTTTTAAAAATATGCTTTCAGAATAAGATTAGCAACAGCAATATTATTAATAAAGCCTGAAATGTCCAAGTAACTGATACTAATCTTTTTAACATAACTGAGGAACTGAACACGATTAAAATGGATTTTTCCTATTTGGGAGTAAAAAAAATCCACAAAAAATTTAACCAACAGAGGGCCAGCATTTCATAAATGAGCGTATTATCAATGTTCGTGAACAGAACTTGCAAGTAATGGTTTAGAAAATCATATGAGTTTCTTTTGGGGCTAATGACTACCAAACATCGTTACCTCCCAATCAAAATAATGCCTCCCCAAATCTTCTACCCATGAGAATGGTAGTGATTTTTCAGTGCACTTCAACCAAAGACTGATATTTATTTTCCATTGTCTTTGTCTGAAAGCCAAAATCAAAGCCATATAGGACATACACAGAAGCACTGATTGTATCATTTCCTGAGTGTTTCCTTCAACTATAGCATTAGGCCTGAATACTATTGGTTATTCTCCAGATGGATTACACACACTGAATGAATATTGAACGGTGAGCTAAGACTTATACAAATCCCACTGAGACAATGGGTCTACTTTGCTTGGGACTACCAATAGGATTCAAGTTTAGATATACTCAAGGCCTCTGAGCTTCCAAGAACCTATGGAATGTTGGTGGCAATTGAATCTATAGAGATAATAAATTTAACTTAATTCAACAAACTGCCTAGAGTGAACTTCCAAGTTCATACCAAACATCAAAGACAAGGAATATCAACTTCACTGTTGCCTTGGAAATGGCATACTTCGCAGATTCTCTATTTCTCTGTTTGTTGCAGATAGTTCCCACTTCTGCACAAAGGAAGAGAGAAAAGCAAGTCTAAAGAAACCAGAAGTTGGATACACCATGTGTGTTTATTAATTAAAAGTCTATTGTTCAGAGAAGCTGAGACACAGAGTGTTAGATTGCCAGTTGAAACCAACAACCTGAGAAAAAGATAGCCTGATCCTAATCTCCCAAGCTTGTGCTAATTATCTGAGGAGGGAGTGGAATCAGGATTGCTCTGAACCATAGCATGTAACATAAAACTCCCTTTAAGGCTCTCTATTCAGGGATACCTCAGGAGGACAGCAACAGAAAGATGACAGTTTTCTCCTTTTCTTATCCCCAAGAAGCCTTCTCATCTCAATATATATCAATAAAGTGCTCAGTTTTTCAACTGACCCCTCTATTACTCAGCAGAAAAAGGCTGCCAGTAGTGGTGGGGTAAGGACTCTTCCTTATTCTTAGAGCTCAGAACTATAGCACAATGCTCCTGTTTCTTGCTGGCTATAGGTATGGATGGGACCGTTCCTTTTAAGGAACGTGGACATGCACATTGCAACATTTTGAAGCAGGACCCATTTCTTTTATTAATCATCCTCACCTCCAGCATTTCAGGACAACAGAAAATGCACATGTCTGGAAATCAGCTACA
Organism: Ctenosaura bakeri; assembly: GCA_948474755.1. Classification (NCBI taxonomy): domain Eukaryota; kingdom Metazoa; phylum Chordata; class Lepidosauria; order Squamata; family Iguanidae; genus Ctenosaura; species Ctenosaura bakeri. Next base: position 103,377 of record CAOLHI010000457.1, on the reverse strand, counting down.
AAAGAAGACAGCTTGAGACTCAAGATTTGTAGATTATACCATGTGCCCAGTGTGGCTAAGTATTTTTGGGACCTTCGCTGTCACCAATCAAGCCTTTTACACAGTTCTGGAACACAGTGGATCAACCATCAATAGACAGTTAGTCCTCCCTCCTTCTGGTACTGCTGGGTGGTCCACTTGTCCTCTTAGGTCTAATGAGAGATGGAGCCAGAGCCCCATGCACAAAAGCAGGAATGAAGAGAGAAAGAAAGGGAAGAAAAAGAGAGAAGGGAGTTCAGCACAACAGTAGTCCTAACAAGTGAGTGAACTGGATTTGAATGTACATAATGAATAGCTCATTCCAAGTCCCTTCTATCCTTATGAATATCCTATAATTTTGATTTTTTTACTATTGGCAAATTTTCAGTTACTTTGGTTAGTGTTCTAATTATCAGCTTCCTTTCTCTCCCTTCTCATTCTGTGTTGTGTTTATGTTTGATTCCAAGCCTTCTGGCAAGATCTGTTGTTCTTTCAATTAGCTGGCTGCTCTAATATGTAGTACAATTATTCCTCCCACAATCAGAACAATTCCAAATTAGGCCAATGATATATAAACAGATTAATATAACCAAATGGATTATATTTCCCTTTTCTGCTGTCTGCTACATCTTAACTATATATGATCATTGATTCACAGTTTCATTGTGAAAATGAGGCAGTAAAAAGAAGACTGGATTAATAAAACCTATAAGTAGATTGATGTGCTTTTAACATATAAGAAAAGCTTCAGTAATTCTAGGAAACTCAGTATGTCATTTAAAGCCCTTCCCAAGTGCAACAAATACTATGTATCAGTGGTATGTGGTCTAGTGCAGGTCCCCCTTTCTTAATGAAATCTGCCATGTACTCATTGCAATTATATACAGTCAGCCCTCCACATTTGGTGGTTTCACTTTTGTGGATTTGATTATTCATGGATTATTTGCTGCCACCTCTGCTGCCTCCCTATGCCATTTTGAATAGGGACTACAAGCCTCGTGAGACTGAGAAACGGTGAATGAGGCTTGTAAGTCCCTTTTAAAAATGGTGTGGGGCAGCAGTGGAGGTGGCAATAAGCCCCACCAGCCACCCACTTCTGCCTTGTGAAGGAACCCTGATGCCTCAGAGGAATTCACAGTGGGTTGAATATGGTGATCATACTTTTTTGTGTATTAAATATGGTTTGGGAGGGCCTCGAGTTACTCACAGTATTTCCGCTTTCACGGGGCCCCTGTGCACCTAACCCTAGTGAATGTGGAGGGATGACTGTACACATTTTGAAAATATCTTTCTAATCCACCCCTCATAAAACCATGGTAGTTTTGCAGAAACTTATCTTTGCTCATGTTTTCAGATATAGATCCTTTTATTTCTTGTTGCTGTGTCTTACTTGAGATCTGCCTTAACCCTATTTTTTTAAATAATTAATAATGCATGAGTCTGTTTGTGTGTTTGTATGTGTGTTCATTTTGTATCATGTAGAAAAGAAGAAACCTCATTTGTTGTCAGTTCAGTCCAGGCCTACCTTGTCTTCAACTCTGTTCAAACGGGCACCAATTGTATTATTCCCTCTGTCTTTGTTTTTTTCTGCATAGAAAGAACATTTTCAGATGAATATCAAGTGTTTAGAACAGTATAGAATGAAACCATGTGACTGCATTTAACTAGTCTACTAGAGCTACTTAATTGAATGCTGCTGACAGACGAGTAATTTTATTACATTAAGAGAAGCTTTTTAATTACTTTAATAGTATCAGCTGAAGCCTTGCCTTTTAACGGTCTCCAGAATCAAATGTACTCTGAGTTCATGTTATGCTTTAAATCCAAGGAATTAAACTACATTCAACTGAACAAATGTAAATTTCATTAAGAATCGTTTAGCTTTAAAAATATGCTACTGCAAGAGCTATCAGGAAGAACACTTGTGCATTTGCAGGTGATCAGAATTATGAATGAAAATGAACATTTGGAATTTGAATAATCCTAACAAGTGAAATAATCCTGACAAATGAAAGTTAGGAATTTAAATTTTCAAGGATATTACACAAGAATGGCCTGTCAGTTGTATTTTTGGGAGATTTTCAAACCATTTCTGTTTTGGTGGTTGATTTTTTAGATTACACTGTTAATCTTATTTTTGAAAGATTCTCCTCAAATTTGTCTCTTGATCTCCATATAGTTAAAAAAAATCAGACTACCTCAAAATGTATACAAGTTTTAAATGATAAGTATAAACAAAATGACAAGTTTAAATAAAATAAAATCATTTTTTTTTTTTTTGGAAAATGAGATTTTCATTTGGTGAATGGTTTAGAGAATGACATCAAAACAGAAAGACCATCCCTGTAATATATTTATGATTAAACTAAAATGATGTTTACTATTTCCCTCGTAGGTGAAGTATACACATAGCAGACTTGCACTGCTATAGTTATGGAAATAAAGTATGATGAGTACGAGTCATTAAAAGGCTAATTATGTAAAGAATGGATTGTGGGTGTGGATGTGTGTATGTGTACCTTCAAGTTACCTGTCGACCTATGGCAACCTCATGAATTTCATACGGTTTTCTTAGGCAGGGAATACTTAGAAGTGGTATTACCAGTTCCTTCCTCTGAAATAGGGAAAAGCTGGTATACTATACTACCTGGCATTCATTGATGGCACTCTCATTCAAGTAATAACCAGGGCTGACCATGCTTAGCTTCCAAGAACAGCCAGGATCCAGTGCCTTTATACTCAGTTACAATTGCAACACTCACTCACAGTGTCATATCCTTGTATAGAGACATTACATCAGGAATGGGCAACTGCCAGGGATTCTTCCAGTACAGCTTGGAAGGCTGCATCTACATCATGCCCCTACCCCATTTTTAAACTTTCTTTTGATTTTTTTTTTTGGGGGGGGTCAAAATGCCCTCCATATCTCCCTAAGAGATGGGGGGAAATTTCACCATATTTTTGCCCCCTTGGCTGTTTTAGGTCAGAGGAAGAGACTTTTAGTGAGGAAGTAAATTGGAGTTCAACTTGGTCCTGGGATGCTAGAGAGCCTTGAAAGAGCTATATTTGCCCATGAGCCGCACTTACTGACCTGGATGAGGACAAAACAAGCTTAAACTTAGACAAGACAGAGGTGCTCCTGGTCAGTCGAAAGGCAGATCAGGAAATAGAGTTCAGCTTGGGCTAGATGAGGTTATATTCTCCCTGAACTCTCAGGTATGCAGCTTGGGTGCAGCCGTGCATTCAAATCTCAGCTTGGATGCCTAGGTTTCAGCAGTGTCCAGGCCATTTGCAGAGCTAAGACTGGTGTGCTTTCTCCCTGAGAAGCCAAAGTTGGCTATGGTAACACATGCCTTGACTACAATCCATTTGGACTACTTTAACGCATTCTTTGTAGGGCTGCCTTTGGAAGCTGTTTGGAATCTTCAGCAGGTCCAAAATGTCGCAGACAGAATGCTGATGGGGCCAGTTAGAAGGAGCATATAACTCCTTTGTTAAAAACAGCTTCATTCGCTACCAGTTCATTTCTGGACACAAATTCAAAATATGGGTCATGACCTACAAAACGATGTACAGCTTAGGTCCAAACTATCTTAACATCCACAGGGGAAGGCTTTCTCTTGGACCTACCATCATCATAGTGCTGTTTGGCGAGAACGTAGGAGAGACCCTTCTCCGTGGCTGCTCTCACCCTCTGGAATTGCCTTCCGTGGGAGATGAGGCTGATCTCCTCCCTGCTCTTATTTTGCCAGCAAGCAAAAACATTTTTGCTTAAGCTAGCTTTTAATGAGTAATTGCCTGCAGGGAGCCTTTTTATGGGATTTATTTTAACTTTTGTATACTTTTTAATGATTTTATACTGTATATAATGTATTATTTTAATGTGTTTAATGTTTAACTGTGTCTCAAATTTTATTCTGGTTTTAGCTAATTCTTTTTGTGAGCTGCCTTGGGTCTCATTCCAGAGGAAAAGTAGAATATACACAAAATAAGAAATGAGAGAGAAAGCAAGAAACTCTTAGCAAAGCTAATATTGTAAGAAGGCATCAACAGATTATCAAGTACTATGCTCTTTTTTCAGGCAACGTGCAGAACAGGAGCAGCATCTAACATACAACAATCCATATATATAAAAACAAACCCACATACCATTTTTCATAACTTTCTAATGATATTGATTTACCTGAAACAGAAATAAACAGTGATGGCTTCCCTATAGACTGGTCCAATCTAACGAGAAAAGGGGAAAAAATGTAAAATCAGTAACAGGATACAACATTTCTCAGAGTGCACCAAAGAAACTAAACAACAACAATGTTTGCTTTTCTAGCCATAACACAGGAAGAAAGAAGCTCCCACATTGCTACTGGCTCATTGGCAAAACATCTTTGAACTTTCCTCTGTGAATGTATGGAGACTGTCTGGTTCAAACATGTCTTTATGAAGAAGCCACTTGTCTCCAAAAACTTACTGCAAACTCCTAATGCTCTCTAAAATGGTACATTGGCAGGATTTCACCAGTGAAGGAATTCAAGTTTTATGAAAGAAATGTGAGGATCTGAGTTTTTTCTTTTTTTCTTTCCTGTTTTTCTTTTTAAAGAAGCAAATGCTTACATAAAAAAAAGAGATTCACTATAAAACAATGCTTCCAATTTTATTTTTGCACAATCCTCCCCAGTGGTTTAAATGAGATTAAGCCATGTGCAGGTAGACTGGAGAAAGAAGACTTCCCCATTCCCTCATTCCTACAACTGTCCCTCCAGTAACCTAAACAGAGTGTCAGGGGACCCAGCTGAACAAGGCAATTTTTGATGAAGGAAGGAAAACCCTAAAAATCAAGTGGAGGCACTTTCCATGACTGGGTCATTTCTGCCAGTAGAAGACAGATCCTGGATCCAAATATAGCTAGGATTCATAATGAGACATGTGAAGCTGTCTTGGGGAAGGGGACTTCCCCAGTGCTTTCTCCCCATAGTTTACCACTGAAAAATGCACCACAGAGAGTCAAGATGCCCTTCTGAACCATCATAGTTCTTCCATAGCCATGGGCCTAGGGTGGGTAAAAGCAAATATTTATTTAATACATGGGAATTCCTTGTTCCTGAGAGACTCACAAATCAAACATGAAGAAAACAGAGGGGGGAAAAAGCCAAGAGGGACTGAAATGGCATAAGAAAATAGCTCAGGATCCCAGAATATACAGTTTTATTCTCTAATTCTTCTTCTATTGCCGCATACAATCTTGTCTCATTCTGGTTTGTTTTGCCTGAGAGTGGGGTTGATATAAGACAAGTACAAAGTTCCTGATCTCATGCTTATTTCCTAAGGCTCAATATGTCGACACAGAGGGAATGGGGAAGGGGAATTAGTAGGCAGGAGGGCACTGATTGACCCATTCCTAGGCAAAGTCTTTTCTTCAACACAGTTTTCCTCCCCTGAACCCCAAATAGCTCTGACACTGGAAAGCCTGGGCAAAGGAGTTTTTGCAGAGAAATTCTGGGTGGGAAGAAATTAAGCATCCTCTCTTCTACCTAGTGATTCTTTTTCCTGGGACTTTTAGCCATCAAAAACAAATGCCCATCTGCTTAAGATGTCAGTTCACCTTGACTGAGTAGCCCTGCAAGACAAGTAATTTAAACCAATCTTAGCCCATCCTCTTGACACATCTCCTAAGAGAACAATCTCTCCTGTTTTCACTTTCTTCTTGTTGACTTCTATCTCTCTATATAATTTTACATACTCCATTACCAAAGCCAGCAACATTTTTTTAAAAATATATTCTATTCTATAGATTACAGGTCCAGAAATGAAGTTGCAGAGCAATCGTTAAGGCATTTGTTTCACAGGTCAGTTGTAGAATTTGCAGTTACCAAAGACCTTAGTGCTCAATACATAGTTTTCCTTTTTACTCCTCCTCTGTATGGGCAGGAGGATTCTATTACTCACCTTCTTTGAAGCTCTTTTATTCGCACCATTAAATTGAGATGACCCTGAGAATACTGTTCTATGACATCACGTACATCGTAAGGCTTTCTGGCTTGCTATAAGAAAGGAAAAGAATTTATCACCTGTTAAATCCCATAATACATAGATAACACATCAACTGGATGACCAGGAAGGCATAAAAGTTAATCTTTTCCTTTCTAGGGATTTGTTATAGATCTTTATACAGGTAAAAGAAAGAACTAACTAGGAATGATGAATATGTCCAATCTTGTTGTTGTTGTGTGTTTTCAAGTCACTTCTGAGTTTTGGCAGCCCAGAAGCTTGGCATGGGGGTTTCTTGGCATCATTTTTTCTGAGGGAGTTTGTCTTTGCCTTCTTCTGAGGCTGAGATAGGATTTGCCCAAGATCATTCACTGAGTTTTCATGGCTGAGTGGGGACTGGAACCTGAGTGTCCAGAGTCGTCTTGGTCCTATGCCCAAATTACTACAGCACCCCGGCTCTTGGGTGCAATCTTACTAATTTCTTAAAACATGTCATTTCTTAAAACACGCATCCTCCGAGTGAGACATGTTAGATAGAAGGAGGTCATGAAGAAAGGCTTCCTTAGCTGAACAGAGGAGACACAGGAAACAAATACATTCGGGCCCTGAGATATTTAGTGCTTTAAGGAAAGTAACACATACTTTTGAACTGAGTTCAAAAGCAGAGTGGCAGCTAGTCAAATTGAGAAATTGTATGTTCAAATAACTAACAAAACACTACCTAGTGTTCTCATTCATCATTTGGAGAAGCTGTCATCTATTCCCCACTTGCTGCCCTCTCTACAAGAGATCTGGTATGATTGTACTGGGATCTTTTCCCCCCTATTTTTGTGGTGCAGAACTGGTAAGCTTGTCTCCTGGTGGCAAATCCCACTTCATTAACCATCATGTGTTCTTCTTTTTTTTTTTAATTATTTCCTTTTTCTTTAAATAAATCATGGTATATTGGGGGTGATCTACTTGATCAGCCCCAAAATCCAACTGGCTGCTGGAATATTCAAGTGTAACCCAGTATGCTAGTGTATGCTTTGCCATGCTCCATGTGGTTGGAAAAGGTGGTTTTAGTAACATTTTAAGAACTCTCATAATTTTACAAACGTTGTAAGAATTTTAAAAGCGGGGGGAGGGTGAAATTAAGTGCCTTAGTAACTATAAATACTGTACAAAGATCAGAGATGAAAAAAATGTAAACCAATGCATATAAAACACCTCTTAAAATTACTGTAACAGCTTTATATACATTAAAGAGCACCAACGTCAAGTTTCTTGTGCTAGAAGCCAGCACTGTGTATGCTAAAAGTCTGCCTTGTCCGCAAGGTTTAAATGGTAGAGAGCTGAGAGTGCTGTTAACTGAACAGAAGTGAATCTTTAATACTAAATTAGGGCTCAGCCCAATCCTTCTGCAGATGAAGCACCTGAAAGGACAAGGATTTTCACAGGATCAAAGTCCTATCTCCCCCCCCCGCCGCCTCTAGTCATGGCATACCTGCAGAGGCACTCAGATCATTATGGAATGGGAGACCAGTGCATGTTTTCAATAACCCTATCCAGCTAAAGTGTAGCTATGGGGGAGGCAAAATGAGGGCACCACCACATCCAAATAAGAATTCTATCACCTGCCAAGAAGCTTGCCTTCCTCTCCAAATTTCTAGCACTGTGGAGAGTAAGCCACTGAAATGTTCAAATGTGAGTTTCAAGCTACTGCAGATTCTAGCAATTTCATGACAGAGGGAAAATTTCATTTGGGAGGAGGATTCTTAATTGGGGTGAGCAATGCCCTCATTTTGTCTTCGCCGCCCTGATAGCTAAATCCCTTCTGTGCTTATGGAATTGCTGAAGCAATTCTCAGACAAAAGTCAGAGGCCAAACACACTAGGTTATCTAAAAGTACTATAGTAAGTATTGCTAAGCAAGAGCCAGTCTGGCGTAGTAGTTTGAATGTTGGACTAGGTCTCTGGGAAAGCAGGGTTCAAATCTCCACTGATCCATGGTATTCCCCTGGGTGACCTTAGGTAAGTCACATTCAGAAAACATATGATGAAACTTTCACCTAACTGGCTGTTTAGGACCAAGAAAGAAAGGTAGGACTAATTTGAGCCCTGGCAAGAGATAATGTAAACATTCAGACTGGATCCAAATCTTCTATATATTTTTTTTAATTCAATAGATTTTTAAAGTTTGATTACAATGAAAAGAAACAGAAAAACAAACGAGAATAAAGGGGGGGGAATGAGGAAGGAGATACACAAGGTATGAACAAAGACTAGGCATATACAGTTATATAAGCTGACCGTAAGCCAATATATTGCAGTTTAATTATTGGTCAAGGATTTAGCCAGGATTTGAATCTCAACTCAGTCATGGGAACTCAGTGAGTGAACTTGGACAAATGATACTCTGTCATCCTTAGAGGAAGTCAATAGCAAACTTCTGAATAAATCTTGTTTAGGATACAGTCACCATAAGTTGGAATCAACTTAAAGGCACATAATAAGAACCAATACTACTATGCAAGACTGAATGTGGTCAATAGATTTTAGAAACCTTGTGCACTCTCTGTCCAACCAAAGTTATTGTCCTAATTATTGCAGGAAGTCAGGGAAGTGTTTAACTCCCTCACTGCAATAAATGGGACTTGGGAGTATTTCACCTGGCCAGAATGCTGTAGCAAATTAGGCAAGTCTCACAAAAAGCCTTGTATGTGTCAAAGCAGTCCAGTAAGTTCTGCTCTAACATTCAGCACCACACCAGCTCTAGCTGAAAAGAATGAATATTGTGAAATTACATGTAACCATAAACATCTGGCTAATTCACACAGCCTTTTCATAATGTGGTAAGACCACAAGGGCACTTCACTTTAGGATGACTGTGAGATTAAATTGTTTTGTCTGCATGCACTTTAACATAGTTAGATCAGCATCACATATTGAAGACAGACAAATTTTCTAGGGCAAGCATTTCACATGATTGTCCAAAAACTCCAGGAATACCAATTGCTGGAAATTTCTTTTGACCAAGTAAGATGTTAAAGGTCTGTGTAACTGTACGACTGTGCATCCTCTGCTTCTAACCACTGATGCAGACCAACTTTTTCTGTTAATTTTTACTGTTCTCCACTACCTATCATTTGCTTTATTCCAAGCCCCCTTTCTAACTAAGAACACTGTGGATGGTAAAAATTATATTAAATGAAGTAGAATTTTCTGCATGTTACACAGGAAAAGCATTTGCAGAAAGCACAGTAGAGAATGGATGGTATACATTACATATGTACACTGCTACTGAATAGTATTAGTACTCTCCGTTTGGTTGTACGTGTGTGTGTGAGTGTGGCAGACACAGGCCCAAAGTTTCCTTCTAAGTCAAAATGGGAAAGAAGAAAGGAAAGTTCAAGCTACAGGAAATTCTGAGCAGAATCATCAAACAATGGCCAAGTACAAGTGTGCACAACATTCTTTGAAGTACAAAGAACTCTGAACTATTTTGTTTGCTAGAAAGCCCTCTGAAGTGACTGCAGAAAATTACATACACAATTCCTGATTGATAGTAAGGTAACTTGTATTACGTGTACAGCACTGTACAATTTGTGGCAACACTTTGAAATCTAAAGCTATAAATACATCAAGAACGTCTGATGACATCACTGCAAGCCACAACAGACATGTCAGCTTCTCTTGTCATTAGTGGAACCCCAAACTATATTTTTAGCTTTCCTCACCATAAAAGCATGTTTTATTACTCATATTTAGTAATATGAATTATGTGGCTATAAAGCAAGCTTTGTATGGAATCATGGATTCATTAGCATAAAAGGTGCCTTTAAAAAAAGATGTTTTATTTAAAAAGCCAAATTTGGCTACATTTGCTAGTGTACAGCTGGAGCACAGAGAACCAGCTGTAGTGGCAGCATAAGAACCACTCCATAGTCTAGGCTGGCTTAACAATTTTGCTGCCCAAGGCAAACATTCGATTCCCTCTTTCAATCATGTACTAAAGTTACTGAGCTGAGCCATTTCTCTGATTTCAATCTCTGTTGCTTGTTTCACTTAGTGAATTGTTTTGTGGTTGACAGTGTCCTGTTTGATCAGTGACCTCACTTTGAAATGAAACAAGTTTTATGTCCAAGAACTGTAACAACATATTAATATGGGAAAATATATTTTCATTTTCATGAAAATGCGGGAGGGACATTTTTAAAGTTTCCCACACATGGTAAAGTTATACACAGGCCAGAATCTTCGTGTCTCATATAGGCACAAGTTCCCACATGGAAGCAGTTGGACATTTTTGTCCAACTCGTGCTGTTTACATTCAGTTCAGGGTTACAGAAGTAAAGTTGCACATGTACATGCAGGTATGCTTTGTACATGGAGATCACAGATACTGCACACAGACATGCTTTGCCCATCAACACACATTGCATGCTAATGCACACTGCTCATGGATATGCATGCATGTTTTATGTAGGGCTGCACAGTACACTTAATGCCCAACTCTGTCTGCAAAGATTTATGCTATACAATCCTGATTTAGGATCTTGGCTGCAGTGTTCAGATACTCCCAAAATCTATTTTGGCAAGGACTCACTTAGGAAGCAGATGGAAGGTGCAGCAAGGTCATTACTTTGCTATGTTTTGACAGAGACTTGGATTGAGAATTATCAAGACATCAGGCATTTATCAAGTCTCAAGATGATCCAGCTAAGACCAAGTGAATGTTATGTTAATTAAGATGTTAGAAGAGTGAGAGAGACAGGTAAACAGACAGAAAGGTAGATGTGCCTTTTAGCTGTCAACTGAAAACAACAAGTAGGGTTCTGAGAAAACTTATTTTGGAGGGTTAGTCATGAAGGACAGTTATATTATTACCAGTGGCCATTAAAGGTGTCAGCTCAACCAAATTTCAGAAAGCTTTATCTCATCAGCAACAGCTGTTCTGTGAATAGCCAATGTCAATAACAGAATTGTCAGTGTCTTTACTTACTGCATGATATTCCCCTTTGGTTTAACCGTTTACTTCCCTGCCCCCCAACTATGTATACATGGTTACAGATCAAGATAAGATTCCAGTTATCTGATGAATTGGACTGTCACTGGTAAAAAAGAAGAGTCCCCTAAGGATGGATACTACTAACTTTTCCTTATAAAACTATTTTATATGTTATTTTATGTGTTATTAAACATCTGTGTACATTGTGTTTCTGACAAACACACCCCAGAGTAATTTACAAAATTAAAAATTTCAACTACAGAAATAAAATAAAATAATTTATAAGAATCATACTGTCTATGTTCAGGGTGAGGACTTAAAGGGCCACATGCAAAAATGATACCAAATTATTCATGGTGGTGAAAATTTTCTCTCTGGAGGAATGGACGACAAAATGGTGGGTGGCTAAGATTCATTTTGCTTTGTGTACTGGGGAAAAAACAGTAATAACTTCACATATGTATGGATGAAGTCTGAACTTGTGGTGATTAATGGTGATCTTGGATTTGTGGCAGATGGCTCAAAAAAAGACGTCAAACCAGCTGTGTCAGCTGGAAAAAACAAACAAACTCCATACCAGGATTCAAAAAGAGAATGATAATAATACTGATGACACTTAAATGGTCTTATACAAAATCTATGCTGGAGTCACACTTGCCATTCAACACAAGGTTGCATAGTGCAATACTATATACAAGTTCTGATGGCCTCATCTCAAAGAGAATATGGAAGAGTTACAAAAGGTTCAGAAAATAGCAAACAAAACTACCATGGGAGCAGAACACTCTATCCAAACAGTACAACATTTGAAGCTATTCAGTTTCGTTTAAAACCGCATATGAGTTTAAAAAGAAGGTTGGGGAGGAGGAACAAGACTGAGATTTATAAAAGTTGTGTGGAGATAGTAGGTGAGAGTTGTTTTTTTCTGCCTCACAATGCTAGGGGCATTTTCAGAGAGAGGGTTCTTTACGCTAGCAATTAGAAGGCTCCACATGGTTTTTTTCTTAATGGATATTCCATGCTAGGGAAGAAAACTGAAAGAAGCAGTAGAAAACCAAAGGAGAACTGTAAGAGGAGAATTAAAATGTCAAAAGCCCCTGTAAATTTCAGTTAAAGAAATGGGGTGATGGGTTGATAAAAGCCTCATCTGGAACTGCTCTAGAGGTCACAGTCATTCATTAAATAAAAGAAAGTAGTTCTTACACAAGATCCAGTGTGGTCTAGTGGTTTAAGTGCTAGACTAGCACTCCAGAAGACCAAGGTTCATAGCTCTGCTCTGCCATGGAAACCTACTGGGTGACCTTGGGCAAGTCATACTCTCTCAGTCTCAGAGGAGGGCAATGGCAAAGCTCTTCTGAACAAATCTTACCAAGAAAAACCCACAATAGGTTCACCTTAGGGTCACCATAAGTTGGAAATGACTTGAAAGCATGCAGTAACTAAGTTCTTACACAACACACAATTAATTTATCGGATTCATTACCACTGGATCTGGTGATGTCTGCTTGCTTTGGGGGCTTTAAAAGATTAGAGAAATTCATTGATTGGCTTTATGGGCCTTTTAGGTTCAGAGGCAGTATCTCACTGAGTGTGAATTGCAGGGGAACAATGACAAGAGAGAAGCTCTTGCCCACTGCCTGTGGGTTTTCTGGAAGCATCTGGTTGGTCACTGTGGGAAGCAGAATGGATCAGATAGATCTTTAGTGTAATTCCTTATGGATAAAACGCATTACAGTACTATATGGACCTTAAGATCAAAGTATAATATTTCAATTAATAAGGACTCATCTGCAGATATTTCTATAAAAAGGAGACTTCTGAGTAGGTAATCCCCTTCTGTCAGATACTGGAGTTCTACCAAGTTATGTTTTATTTCACATGTTCTCCTTCCCCCTGAATACACCTTTTCTTCTAATAGGAGGCAAAGACTGTCCCTTGCAATGGGAAGGGAGAGGACTCTGTCCTGCTTTATTTCAGTGGTGTCCTGATGCTTCATCTTTTAGTGAGGGTATCTTTCTCTTGGAAAATAGGAAGCTTCACAAAACTGAGATGGTATTCTGGCATTTCAGAATTATAGGACTCCATGTAGCTCCACAGTTCCACAGGCACCCAGGGGCCATCACTGTGTTACTACTACTGCTTATGAATGCTCAAGCTTGCTTGCCTTCAGCAGATCTGGAGAAACATTACCTATGAGTTTGTGGCCATCAAAAGCAATGTTTTTTTTGTCACTTTTAAATTCAGTAATTTAATTCATCTGGTTGTATTATCTATCACTGTCAATTCTTTACTGTCTAGTTCTATTGGTTGAGCAGCATATGCACAATTAGAGGCTCTGAGCTCACAGCTCACATTGATTTCTATTAGAACGATGGAAAAGAATCCTGATAGGAAGAAAGCTAATCTAAAAATGTTCCTGCACAGATTTTTATTTTGCTCAATTAAATCACTGTAAAGGCTGTTGCCTGGTGACAGCTGATAAGGAGCTTGATGAAGTGGGTCTTTCAACAGAGGTGATGGAATGGCTCTGCTCCCCTCCCCTCCTTCTGCTGAAGACAGATGAAATTAAATCAGTTAGTCAATTGGCCTTGCTGAGAGACAGTTCCATCATGGTCTTCCACTCAGTTGGAAAACAACTAAGTAGTGGACGTAATCACTCCAGAGCATGGTGACGAAATGCATGACATATGACTAGAATGACATTGGCAAAAACCCTAAAACAAGTCCAGCAAGACATGGACTGCAGTCTATTTGTAGGCCTACTTTGTTATCATACAGGTAGCCCAAAATAAACAGATGAAGACACACCCTTCTCAGCCACCAGGGCATCTGCAAAGAGCCATCCTATCTTGAGTGGGCAGGGGCCTTTTACACTCTAGCCCATGAAAAGAGACTTCATACCACTCAACAGCCTACTGTGAACAATTTGTTCAGCACTTTGCAGATCTAGTCTAACTTGGATGTTATAGCTGATATAGTCCCTGTAGATAAAACTTGGGTCCTGCTTCTCCGGTGATAACAGATACTCTTCAGTTTGTACAAAACAGATATGAGCAAGATCCTTGGAGAGGTGACAGTCATCACGCACGTGCTAGATTCTTGCTCAGTGTCTATCATCAGTAATGGATTGGATGAAGGTCAAGAAAATGAGGTGTAATCCACATAAGACAGAGATGCTCTTAGTCAAAGGCAGACTAGGGAACAAAGTTTTAGCTCATACTGGATGGGGTTACATTCCTCTTGTAGAGTCAAGGCTACACTTTGGGGTACTGCTGGATTCAGACCTGAGCCTGGCTGTGCAGGGGAGCACATTTGGACCCTGAAAGTTAGCTTGCAAACTGTGCTAGTGTTTGGAGATGTCTGATCCAGTCACAGCGACATTAATTTAGTTACATGCTGATTGGGTCAGTGAGAGCTGAAATACTCTAAAGGCACCAGATCCCATCTGATCTGGAAACAAAGTGGAGTCAGCCCTGGTTAGTACTTGGATGGGAGACCTCCAACTAATACCAAGTGCTGCAGCCTATATTTCAGAGGAAGGAAATGGCAAAACCATCCCTGACTATTCCATGCCTAAGAAAACCCTATGAAGTTCATGGGGTCACCATAAGTTGACAAGCAACTTGAAGGCATATATTTACACACAATACAATCTATGGAGTCCTTCCTTTGAAAAATGCTCTAAGAAGTGGAGCAAAATTTTTCACCATGGAACCTGTGCTTCCCTTTTCTCAATGGTTCCAGTAGCTAATGTGCTGTTACCAGGCACAATTCAAAGTGCTGGTTAGGACTGATAAAGCTCTATACAGCTTGTGCCGAGCTTTCTGAATGATTGTATCCTCCCACACGATTCCACCCAGACTTTGAGATCTTGGATGGAGGTGCTTCACTCCATGGTAGGTTTGTCTTAGGGTTGCCATAAGTCAGAAATAACTTGATGGCACAGAACAACCAGCTCCATATCCCTACCCTGGATTTATTTATAAAATTTGTTTTTAGAGTAGAGTCTTCTCACCACCTTTCTAAATAAGTTGCAGTCCACCACAGAAATAATTATTCTTCTGAAAGCTCCCCTTTCTGGCCAGGGCTATTTGTATGCCGCAAATTTGTTCACAAGAGGGTCAAGGAAAGATCAGTGTTGGCATTAAGTGCAGAATAAACTGCCCTGGCCTTTTTCTATTTTCTTTATAGCAAGCATATCATTTATGATGGAAAAGGAGATGTGTTTTAGATTATAGAGCTTGCTGAAAGATATTTCTGCAGCAGTAGCCTTTGTCGCTTTTTGACTGGCAAAATCTGAAGAAATCAGCTAAATATTTTATTTTAAGGAAGAGGAAAACAAATGATAAAATGTGCAAGAACGTCATGCAATTTAGTTTAATTTAGATCACAGAAACAAACTTTCTAAAATTTGGAGTATCTAGATACAGGATTCCATGGCAAGACATTTTGAATCTTGTGCTGGGAGAAAGGCAGGTTATAAATAAAATAACAAAATAAAATAATGTTTAATTCACTATGGAGTAAAGGCAGTGCTATCTATGTCAGTCAGTTCCAGTCCTTGAGTCTATGACTTAATGAAGGTTTTCCTCAAAGTGTTTGGCATATACAGGAGAACATTATTTGATTCCCAATAATATGCCATATGAACTGAATAACCTTGTTTGTGGGCAGTGTTCTTGAATCTGATGTGTGTGTGTGTATGTGTGTGTGTGTATGTAGTGTAGTGTATAAAAGGTATTTTCCCCTGCAGAAGTGCCAAAAGCTTATTGTGTGATCTTGGGAATCCAGCCTATTGATACATCAGAATCTCAGCAAGTGAAACAGACCCTGGAGTTACATGAAAAATATGTTGCAAGATACAGCTAGCTGGTCCTCTCAAAATGGGCTTTCTCATGAGTGCGTGTAAGAAAGGTGGCAGAACCCTTCCAGTGTGTAAGCAAATTTTTATCCCAGTTTCTTATCAGGACTTCAGCAAGCAAGAGATAGAAACAAGGTTAAGGTAGTATTCTAATCTCTAGGTCCACTTTGCTCAGTCTGACAATAATATACAGCTCAGAATTAATGAAGACACATGAGAATGTTTGCATTGGAAGGCAACAGAGATAACAAAAGGTGAAAGGTCAAGGCCATTAGCAGAAAATAACATTTTAATTCATGCTGCATTTCAGGGGCTTAGCCTATTCCCAGTGCATCCACAGCGGAGTAACCTGCTGCTAAACAACCACCCTATTCAAGGAGGACAGTGGGTGTAGCTCACCATTACTAAAATGAATTGGCCTGGTCTTTCTTTTCTTAAGCCCATAAAAGAAACAATAAGCCACAAGAATAAAGGGCTTTATTTAGGAGGGAAAAAAAGTAGCTCTCTATTCATCAACTCACCTGAAATTTCTTCTTTGCCACAAAATACTGCATTCGACGTATCACCTTAATGGCAGAACGGTGATGTTCTCGCAAGCTGTGGGAAAAATGAGAAGGGAGAGTCAGGTGAAAAAGAGCATCCCTGCCCAGATAATAATGATAATGACCCTCAGAGTAAGTGCTTTGGTAACAAGTGAATGTTTCTTGAAGGGTCAATGATTCTTTCTGTGGACAAAACATGCTACCATTATTGTACAAAGGACAAAGCGACTAAAATCTAAAGTTTTATCTCTATAATTTATGCTAAGGCTTAATGTTTTGTTTTTTCACAGTATTAAGTAGTGAGGAATGTAGGAAACCTACTCCCGGCTCAACTGAATCCATCTAGTTATCTTTCCCACACTCCTTCTCTCAAAAGTCACAGTAATTCATGATGAAAAGCCAAGGTTTCAGATTTCTATGCCTCCTGATGGAGACAATTCTAGAAAACAAGCACCCTCCCACACATATTTTACATGACTCCTGCCTATAAAGGAGGTAAACAGTGGACAGTCACAACTTAAAAAATGTTTCTTGCCCTGTCTTATTTTTCAGGAAATATATATTATCCTGAATGGATGGAAGAGAAACTAAAAGACAACACAGTGTTTACATATACATACATCACAATGAAGCATATCAGAACATGAAATGGAAATGATCAAAATGGCCATGCTCAATTAGAATTCACGTATGGGAAGAAAACTTGTCAACAGCAAAATATTTGACAAATATAAGGTTTAAAGTCATAGATGTAATAAAAGGGAAGCAGAAATAATGAATGTTAAATGCACAATTACTGTGAGCAGGTAAGTACAGGAGTAAAAGGCCATCACACGAAATGTAGCTGGACTACTAAAATATCTACTCTGGAGTGTGGCTTAAGAGGGCTGCAAATGCTTTGTGCCAGAAGCACACCCATCCACCCCTCAAGAGAAATGTTTAGCACATTATATGAAACCTTAAAAAAAAATCCCAATGCCTATGACATTAATTTCAACAGAAGAAAACTGCCTTTGTGTGGTACCCCAGTATGAATTTTGTTGGATGCCTGCCAAGCAAGACTGTTCTTTTCATTCAAGACAATAATTAATAGCTTCAGCAAAGTCAATTTAATGCTAGTGAAAGACGAGAGTCAGGCAACTGTGTTCTGTCACAGCAGCCACATTACACACTTCTTCAGCTCTAGAGCACAAGAGGATTGCATATTCCCATTTATTATTTGGAGATATGATTAGAGGAAATATCCCACATGGTGCCACTTTGGACAACAGTTTGTGCAGCATGGATTGAGGACTCTCGTTTGCAGGAAGTGTGAAATATATACCTCATTTGAAATATGGTGGCTTGCTGAAGAGAAGGGAAGATGTTCTATTGTATAGCTCTTCAATGAAGCTTACATGTAATTTATGACTCTTGGATTGAAAGGGATCTCATGGGCTATCTAGCCCAACCCCCTGCTCAATGCAGGATCTCCAGCTAAAGCATCTCCAGCAGGTAGCTGTCCAACCTCATTTTGAAGACATCCAGAGAAGGAGACTCCACCACCTCTCTACGCAACTGATTCCTTTCATACTGTCAAGAAGTTTCTTTTAATGTTCAATTAAAATCTACCCTCCCGTAACTTCAAACCATTAGACCTGCTGCTACCCTCTGAGGCAGCAGAGAACAAGGCTGCCCCTCCTCTCTGTGACAACCTTCAGGTATTTAAAAGGAGGACTCATGTCGCCATCTCAGTCTTCTCTTCACTATGCTAAACATGCCCAGCTCCTTCAAACTTGCCTCATATTTTTTGTTCTCCATACCTCTTATTATCTTAGCTGCCCTTCTCTGAACCTGCTCCAACTTGTTTACATCCTTAAAATGAGGCACCCAGAACTAAATGCAATAACTAGGAGACAGGACAGCATTTTCCCCAAATTAAAAAATCATAATGGTATCAAAAGTCATATAATACATTTATATGTATGGTGATAGGAAAAGAATCAAATCTTTTGAAATGTCGTATTGGACAGGAGTTCTGAAGATATCATGGACTGACAAAAAGACATAAATGGGTCCTAGAGCAAATCAAGTCTGAACTCTTCCTAGAAGCCAGAATCACCAGCTTTTATACTCTGGACATATCATGAGAAGACAGAACTCATTAGAAAAGACAATCATGTTTGGTAAGGCATAAGGCAGTGGGAAAAAACAGATTACAGGTGGATCGACTCAATCAAGGAAGCCACCCCCCTTGAGTTTGTAACACCTGAGCAGTGCTGTTGATAACAGGGAGAATTTGAAGTTTTTCAATCCCGGGGACACCATGTGTTGAAGTTGACGGCAATTAACAACAACAATGGTGAGGAGAGGAAGTGGTGCCTTTTCCCTGCTCTCATAGCATTCATGTATGCTGGATGTTTTTCTCAGAGCAATGAACAATAGGGAACAATAGCAGTGCAAATGTAGCTTATGGAAATATTACATAGGTGCACTATTTTAAATAGTTTCATTAATTTATGAAAGTACACAACCAGAGTTTACCTCAACAGTGCTGTGACACAACCAAAATTTGCTTTGTTAAATAACTATAAAGGTATTGTCAACCAGCAACTTTAAACTTTTTAATTCTTATTTCATAAAGTAAACTTGTCATATATACCACAACAAAGACAGGAAATTCCAAATGTCAAGTCTACACTTAGCTTAAAGTTTGAATATCCTGCCTTTGATTGACCTGAATTATTGTCTGAATGCATGTGATAAATGTGTGGAACATATATTCTTTGATTTCATGTTTTAATTTAATATTTTTTGCCTAGTTTCCTTTCCCTCTCATTTTGTGTTTGTGATGTATCAATTTTGTTATCATTTATTTGTTGTTTAGCATTTTGATCAACTATGGAACCTTTCCTACCAGCAAAAGAGTTCAACTACTTAGGCATCAATACGTCTTGATGTAGCAAGATTAACAAAATATTCTAGAACTATATTCTCTTGCCCATGACATGCAAAATACTTTTTGTAGTCTTTTACAAGACTAGTGGATTCACAGGTCATGTATTATTTTCATAACCACTCTTGAGCAGGGCAACGAATAACAGATTTAAAAGATATTTACAAAATAACGCTATACCATAGATGACCTGTCTGATTCTGGCTGCTAAGCAGAGTTAGTTCTTGTTAGTAGCTGGATGAGAGACTGCCAACAAATACCAGGTGCTATAGTCTATATTTTAAAGGGACTGTCAAAATCACCTTTGAGTATTCCTTGTCTAAGAAAACCCCATGAAATTTGGGTTGTCAACGTCAACACGTGACCTGAAAGCACACATACACACACATGGGTAATAATCAATTTACACCTCTTTTCATGCCAATTTCTAGATTTAAGCCTAAGACTGAATGCAAACAGAACATGTTGTCTTTTTGTTGATATTTTGGGTCGTTTACTTGAAATCAGGTGCTAGTATTAAAGTCTTAAACAGCCTGACTATTGAGTATCTTGGAGAATGCTTGCTCCTTTATGAATTATGCATCCCTTCCTATTCTGTAGGTAGATTGGTAACAACATGGAGTAGAACATTTCTGTGATGGTTGCTTTGTACTGTTGTAGATGACAATGGATTTGGGCCACTAAAATCAACAGGACTTAAATTAGGTATAAAGTGTTCTATTCATTTCAGTGGGTCTATATTAAATTAGTTACCATTACTTTCACTCTCACTTGTTTGGATGAGACTAATTTGACAAAACCTAGTCTAATCCATTGCCCGGTACTAAGTGCTTCATATTTTTCTTTGCTGACTATTTAGTGTGATTGCATTTATTTTCTATAATTGTACTAGCAATTTCACTGTTATTTTGAATAAGAACTGAATGTTACCTTCAGTTATTCCCAACAGATGAAAGTGGTGGGATGCACATATTAAAAAAGAAAGAAAAAACAACATTGCTTACGTATTATTTATCTCCAATGCCCCAGAATTTAATGTTAGATGTTGCATCTACATCTTCTATGCAAGCAGCCTGTGAAATGTCCCCCCTTGTAACAAAGCCTAGTGGAAGTTTCAGAACACCCACATGAAGCCATTTCACTGGTACATTTAAGCCTAATGAAATCTTTCAGCATTTGGTCTCCTGAGAATTTTGGTGTAGAATTTGCTATAGTCCAAGGTTAGTCTAATCTTTTCACACATTCTGTCATTCCCGGCAAGGTATTCATGATACAGCCTATCACTGCTGAGCTGTTGTCTTATATGCAATGGGCTGATGTGGATTAAGTTGCACTTTCAGATATTACATAACAGGAAATGAGTGACCACAGTATAGGAGGACTGAAATCAGAGTAAACTGGCTATTGGATACCATGAATCCTACATTACTTACTTTTCCTTTTTATCCTTTGTTGGAACTTGGCAACTAGGTTTCAGATACTTCTGAAAGTAGATTTATTTTTAGGAATCTTATTCCATAATCGCTGTTGCTTCAAGGTTGATGTTTGGTTTGTTACTTGCTCTTTTATTTACTGGTTGGTTTTATTATTGTTCTATTAAATTTTGATTACTTACTTGTGCTGCATTATTGCATTTTTACATTTTAGTTTTAAAGGGCAGGCAGAAAATGTCTAGAATGAAATGACTGAACAATCACTTGACCAATTAAAGGGAAACAAATAGGAAATATTTAGTTGGATGTTCTAAAATATTTAGGTGGGGGCTAATGATGACAGAACCACCCGTTAGTAAGTACCCTGAAGCATCTGATTGCTTCCAGTTATTCTGAAATCTAGAACTCTTTCAAAAAAGAGAGAAATACTTTAGGAAAATAAAAGTATATCTGTTACAGAGCAGCAAAGCTGTTTCGATCACACTTGCAGTGGTAGAATTGTCCACACATTTGTGTCAGAAGTCAAACATTCTAGAAACCAGGCCTATTCAAAGAAATTATTTTACAGTGACTGAAAATGACTGCAGTCTCTGCTAGCAAAGAACAGGCTTTCTTCATAAATTAGAATGTGTAATATGAAACCAACGAACAGTACAGTGGCACGTATTTAATGAATTCAAAAGAAACGAAGAACAAGCTCTATTTACCCCTTCCCGGACAATTTCGTCCAGGTATAAAACAAACAAAACAAAAATGACACTTCTCTGCACATGCATAAATTGTATACAGATGAAGACTGTAGGAGTAAATATAATCCAAGGTCAGTACATCCCTGAAAAGGTTTAAAAACCACACCAGTCCCTGAGGACTCAAGTACAGAATTGTAATAATGCAAAGTATTTTAAAATAGTTAGAGCATAATCCACTATTCAGCCTGTTCTTTCACCAAGTTTTATTTAAGCAGTTTATCTTGTTGAGATTAGGATCTCTTTTATAAAGAAATACCAGGTAAAAGCAGGCCTCTGGTTTTGAATGTCAGGCCATATTTCAATGAAGGGGAAAGAGGGGGGGAGGCTCTTAATGGCAGCATGCTCTCTCAACATAATCTTTATCAGGCAACAGGAGAACTAATGCCAACACATTAGAGATAATTCCTCTAGCACTGTGGATGATCCAAAGGCAGCTTGTTTATTGTCTTGATGGATCCCTTCCTATTATCCTGACTTTTTATCTTGGCTTTTCAGTTGACATGATGACTTTAAAGATAGAAGAGACAGAGCATTAGGCCTAAAGGCAACTGCTTGTCCCAATTTCTATAGATCCATTCGACCAACAGAATTTATGTAATTGTTCACTTATCGAGTTTCTATTGATTCAGAGAATATATTCCTGTTGTTGTTGTTGTTGTTGTTGTCGTCGTCGCTTGGTGCCATTCTTGCTCCTAGTCTAGTTAGGACAAACATTTACCTTTTGGTCCAGGTTTGTAGATACTTGAGCCAAATAACAAGCAAAGAGAGAGCAAAGCATAACAAACAAAGAGAGAGCTGGTGTAGTATAGTGGTTTGAATGTTGGACCAGGCTTCTGTGAGACCAGGATTTGAATCCATGCTCAGTCATGGTAACCCACTGGGTGATCTTGGGCAAGTCAAACTCTCTCAGCCTCAGAGAAGTCAATGGTAAACTTCCTCTGAACAAATCTTGCCAAGAAAACCTTGTGATAGTGCCACCTTATGGTTGCCATAAGTTGGAAATGACTTAAAGGCACATAAAAACATACTGCAAATACATATATCTATGATCTAACAACTGTTTAGGGTGCAACTAGTGTGGAAGGGGGCTGCATAGGTGGCAGAAACAGCAAGCAGGGAAAGCATGAAGGACCTACTCCTTCACTCCAGAATTACCCATTTCTTTTCAAAGAAGACTGTCAAAGTACACCACCACATATTTGTGGATGAACATGTAGCTCATCCCTTTCTTCTAAAACAACAGCAACCATGCATTGGTTAGGCCTCATTTGGAATACTGTGTCCACTTCTGGGCACCTCAATTCAAGAAGGATATTTGTCCAGAGGAGGGTGACCAAAATGGTAAAGGGTCTGGAAGCCATGTCCTATGAGGAACGGCTTAGGGCGTTGGGTATGTTTAGTCTGCAGAAGAGAAGGTTAAGAGGGGACATGATAGTCATGTTTACATATTTGAGGGAATGTCATGTTGAAGAGTGAGTGGGCTTGTTTTCCACTGCTCCAGAGACTAGGAAAAGGAGCAATGGATTCAAGCTGCAGGAAAGGAGATTCCACTTGAACCTCAGGAAGAACTTTCTGATTGTCAGAGCTGTTCGGCAGTGGAATATGCTACCTCAGAGTGTGGTAGAGTCTCCTTCTTTGGAGGTTTTTAAGCAGAGGCTGGATGGCCATCTGTTGGGAATGCTTTGATGTGTGTTCCTGCATAGCAAGGAATGGACTGGATGGCCCCTGTGGTTTCTTCCAATTCTATGATTCTACGAGACATAAAATCTGTGATAGGGCCTTACTGTTTACTAGGTACCAGTGTCCCCCCACTGCCTCCCATGAAACAAAAATTGTTGAAGTCACTTCCTGTTAACTTCTTGTTGTTATAAAGGTCTCCCCTGAGCCTAAAATCGTCTGTGTGGACCCAAAACTTGGCAAAATGTCTCCCATGCCCCTAGAGGGCATTTATGTGTTTGTGTGGGGGTGTTTTTTACAAAGAAAATTATATCTTGATCTTTGGGGGGACCAGGGGGTCCAAAATGGCCTTAGGTGACCACCTGCAGCCTACACAATACACTTTACCCACCCCTGTGATAAATAAATTAGCACAGGAAGAAAACTATATGTGAATTTTGACCTATGATCCTGGGTCATCTTTATACCTTGGCTGGACACACCCAAACTTCATATTACACTAATAATAATAATAATAATAATAATAATAATAATAATAATAATAATAATTTATATTATATTTATATAAAATGAGTACCCAGCTTGTTGGTGGCATGTATAGAAATGTTTCAAAATACATGCTATTTGTAAGTTGTTCGCCACCTCGATCCATATGGAGAGGCGGGATACAAATGGCGGGATCCATATGGGGAGGTGGGATACAAATAAATAATTAAATAAAATAAATAAATAAAAAATATCCTGCCTCTCCCGACGGATCGAGGCGGTACTACAACAGTATATCAAATACATTAAAAGCAATTAAAACATAACCCATCCTCCCCACCCACCAACCCAACTAAAACCCCCTAAAACACATTAACTATTAAGAACAAGAGGACAGTTGGTAGGAGGCAATGGAGTACTAGTCTGGGAAGGCCTGTCGGAAGAGATCAGTCTTGACTGCTTTTTTAAAGCAGTCAAGACTGGTAATATGCCGGGTCTCTTCCGGCAGGCCATTTGATAACTTGGGAGCGATAGAAGAGAAGGTCCTCTGGGTAACTGCAGCCAACCTAGTTCTGACTGGCTGCAGTAAGTTCCTCCCAGAGGACCTTAATGTGCGGGGTGGATTATATGGGAGACGGCAATCCCGCAGGTAGGCTGGCCCCAAGCCATGAAGGGTAAGAACCAATACCTTGTACTGTGCCCGGAAACTAATAGGCAGCCAATGTAAAGACTTCAGAATTGGTGTTATATGGTCAGTTTTAGATCTTCCGGTGACCAACCTGGCTGCCATATTCTGAATTAATTGAAGTTTCCGGACTAAGCACATGGGTAGCCCTATGTACAGCGCATTGCAGAAGTCAAGCCGTGAAGTTACCAGCGCATGCACCACTGTTTTTAGGTGTTCCAGATCCAGGAAGGGGCGTAGCTGGCGTATCAGCCGAAGCTGATAGCAGGCACTCCTGGCCGCCACATCTATTTGAGCTGTCATCTGAAGTGGCAAGTCCAGGAGCACCCCCAAGCTGCGGACACAGTCTTTCAGGGGAAGTGTGACCCCGTCTAGAACAGGCTGACAAACCTCCATACCTGGGCTAGGGCCCTTAACAGCGAGTACCTCCGTCTTATCTGGATTCAGCTTCAGTCTGTTTTTCCTCATCCAGTCCATTACTGCTTCAAGGTATTTGTTTAGAGGCAAGATGCCACCCTTAGTTGATGCTATTAGCCGAGGCATGGAGAGAGATATCTGGGTGTCATCAGCCTACTGATAGCACCTTGCTCCATGCCTTCTGATGATCTCTCCCAGCGGTTTCATGTAGATGTTAAATAGCATTGGGGACAGGACGGCGCCCTGAGGGACACCAGATCTGAGCTCCTTTTTCGAGGAGCAGCTGTCCCCAAGCATCACCATCTGGTATCTACCTGAGAGGTAGGACCAGAACCACTTAAGTGCAGTGCCCCCGATCCCCAGCCCTCTCAGACATTCCAGAAGGATACCATGGTCTATGGTATCAAAAGCCGCTGAGTGGTCCAAGAGTGCCAGCAGGATCACACTTCCCCTGTTGATACCTAGGCGAAGATCATCCACTAAGGCGACCATGGCAGTCTCGACTCCATATCCTGCCCTGAAGCCAGTTTGAAATGGATCTAGATAATCTGTTTCACCCAAGACAGCTTGGAGCTGAAGACCAACAGCCCTCTCGATCACCTTGCTTAAAAATGGAAGATGGGAGACTGGTCTATAATTATTCATATCCAGGGGATCTAGGGAGGGCTTTTTTAGAAGCGGCCGTATGATACATTCACTGTTAATGCTTAGTAGCAGTATCAACAGCCACACTTAACATCTTCGTTTAAAGGGTGAACTGAACTTAATGGTTTAAGCTTGGGGACAGACAGCACATATGAATGAGAAAAGGACTGCTATGGTTTGGACTTCCTTCTCCCCTACTCCGGCACCAGTATCTTTCAGCAACTGGAGAAAGTTAAGAACCCCTTACCAAACTTTATGATGCTTTGTGGTTTCATGTGAATTCAGTAGCACAATGGATCCCTGAGCAGGCAGCAACCACTAAACATATTAAAAAACTTGGGTCAAGGATTCACCTTTCATTATAACTGCTGCTGACACACTAAATAATTCTAAAAAATTATTGAGTCATTGTAAATCTTATCAAAATCTTATAAAACAAGTATTGGGGTTTATTATTTACATTTAAAACTTTCAGGGTTCATAGTATTAAATTGCTGAAAACAATGTCTTAACTGTTAACACAGAAACTCGGTAACCTGCCGGTTCTAAATATATTTACTAATTTAATAACAATTGAATCAGTAAATATATCATTTGGGCACTCAGTTTACTGAAGGAAAGGAAAGGAAGGAGGGGAAGGGAGGGAGGCCTCTATATTTTGCTACAAGGATCAGAATTTTGTTTTTCTAAGAACAAAAGGAGCAAAAAAGCTATTCAGTTGATTGTGAAGCACCAAATTTAAAACCAAGAAAGATTATGAGAAAAGCTGCTGCAGGCTGTCAAACCTCGTTAAGTTAATGGAACTGGTAAATTGGCTTCTTTCCAGCATATGGAGAAAGAAAAGGGTTTTCAGCTAAAGAGTGAAGGGGATCCAGTTTCATCTTGGCTGCTCCAGAAGATTATTAGCTATAAATAATGGCTGCAGCGAAATGACTTAGGCCAATTTCATACATGCAAGTTCCTCGTTGTTGCTACTACATTAAATGAATTTTACACAGAAATCAGCAAACAGCACTTTTGCATTGCCTGGTATCACCTCAAAATGGAGGTCATGTGTATGCACACCTGTGAGTCATCAAGTATGATGGAAATACTTCTGTGAATGAATCCTTATGCACGAGTTCTGAAGAAAATGGGAGGCAAGCAAACTACAGAAAAGGTAGCAAAGAACACAATCTTGTTTGCAATAAATTATAGAAGTTCTCTGCTGCTTTAACCAAAAAGTGGTAGCTTTTGTTTTCCACAGATCTATGTAAGTGAAAAAAATGTCCCCTCGGTGAACACACAAGAAACAAAGTAGTGATGCAGGGCAGAGGGATGGCCTGGCACTACTGTTCTTGTGTGCTGTGGTTTGACTCTATTCCGTTTTAGTGGCCACTGATGGGAAAACACAGCAGTGACTGGCTCTCCTCTTTCTCTCTGCTCCTCTGGTAAGAGGCAAATGAGGATGTGGAGGTGAGTTGCACAGCTGTATCCAGCTTGCTTTATTCCTTTGGATTTGAAAGGAGTCATAGTGTTACCTGCACAGCCTTGCAATGCGCAGGGTTTACAGAAGAGTGCTGAATAGGCAGCCCCTGCCCAGCTCTCTGCATACCTTTGGAGTGCAAGAGGCATGGAGACAATAGGAACACCAGCTTCTCTATTGATACCCTGTGATGCCATGGGTAAGTGCTAAGAGATGGGGGACAGAAGGAAAACAGAATAGCAGTGGAGGAGCAGTCTGTCCCCTGGGTGACATTGTCTATATTCTAAAGGCTTGAGAAGAGCTTGAAAAATCCCCCAGCCAGCAGCATCAAAGGCTATACAGGCATGAGCAGAACCAGACGAAACAGAGGGAATTGCTCCCAGAGTCTGTAATAGTTCTGTCCGTGGCAGAATTTCAGCAGGTGCCTCTTTTCTCACTCCTGCAATATAATCAACATCATCTGCTGAATTCCCCTCCTCTCCCTAACTATTAAAAGAGTAACAGCCTGTTCCTCTATACCAGCTGGTCATTCTGGAATTTTTACACGTTTTCTTTTAAGAGCACCAGTAATTACCAAAGGTATTGATTGTTGTCATAAAATACTTTTATTGGTGCATAATCTGTGAATAGTTAGAAGTCAGGAACCAATTTTCTGCAGAGTTAAAATCCCATGGTGACTTTCCTGATTATTGGACCTAAATCCCTGAGTCATGCACAGACATTTCCCGACTGTCTTTGCTACTCATAACAGATCTTTCATAAATGGACAAAGAATCACCTTATGAGCTTGTACACCCAAAGCCAGGGACTGTGAAATGAGTTTATCACAATCGCACATATTTTGATTTCAATTATTTTTAATTATAAAGAAACAGCAACCAAGAAATAATTAATAATCAATGTAAAAAACAGACATACTCTGATAACAATACCAATCAGCTTTGACTACCACAGACTGATCATCTTAAGGGACAGGAAGGCTTAGGTTCTCTACCGTTTAAGCCAATCTGTGTTTCTGGGGAAGGGATAGATAGCTCCCTCCACTAAAAGGACCATGAATTTGACCTTGTGACTATACTTCATGGAGGAAGGATATATGTGCCCATAAGCACTTCATTAAGAGACCTGTACCTGTGGTGAAGTAGTGCATAGTCCACCAAGGTGAACATTCAGGACTTCAAAGCTATTTGCTTCTCCAAATAAAAGGACAACACAACTTAACAAAAATTCTCCATCCTCAGTTATAACCTACCAGCTGTATACAATTTGGATGTTTTGATTTACACTTGATTAATATCAATAATTTCAGGCAAACGTTATTTGTATAAAGAGGCATTCTTTTAAAAGGGATACCTTGCAACGGGGAAAAAAAGATATTAGGACAATTGTTTCCAAAATGGAATTTTTAAGAAATTTTGAAATTAATAATGCATTATCAAAAGTATGTTTAATGGTATTAAATCCCAGAATTCTTACATCAATAGTCCAATCCACATATGTTCAAAGATGTTCCATACTGAAACTTGCTACCTTGGTGAAAGATATACACTACATGGTTTGAAATAGGTGCAATTTTCATACAGAAACATGTTGAAACAACTTGCCCTGAGTAAATTGAGATGATACCATTGGAAAAGGATGCTTATACTACTTCATTGGCCCTGATATACATTACCACAAACCCTGAGCACTGTCAACACAAAATATGGTTTATGTATGGTCAACTTGTAATGTCTGCTGTTGCAATCAATATAAGACAAACTCACAGATTGACCAGACTCCACAGACAGCAGCAGAAGTAAGGTTTATTTCTTCACAGACTCCAACAGAACATTGTGGATAAAGTCTAACAAACATAGCTGGAGTAAAGCAGATTTGCTTTAAAGAAACATTACACCAAAGCAAATACATAAAATATACACATTGGTGACTTTGTGTCTTTTTAACAACAATTCCAACATACTTGCTGCAACTGAGAACTTTGGCCCTTTTAGCACCGTACCTTGTCGCGGCAGTGGGGAGCGGCGCTCGCACGAGCAGCCACTCACGCGAGCAGCTCAAGACAGCCCTTCTTCCTCCCACATCCAGCTTCCTGGTAGCGCGACCGTCGCGCTTGCGCCCCGCTCCTTCCTTCCGCAGCGCAGTCTGGGAGTTGTAGGCTGCGCTGGGGGAAGGAAGTGCGACCGGGCAAGCTTGCCGAGACACCACACACAGGTAAGTGCGCGAGGACGCCGCGAGCACCGCGCGAGCGTGGAGTATTTTCGGCTTAAAGCCGAAAATCAAAAAATGTGTGCGCACCCCGCTTTAGCCTCGTGAGCATCGCGCGAGTGGGAGTGCGTCGTACGGAGCGATGCTCCCATTCGCATAACGCTCAAGGGGCTCTCGCGCAAGAAAAAAAGCATGAGAAAAGGGCCTCTGTTTTACGCCAAGATTCTGAGATGAGTATATAAGGGTATCTACATTTGTGTGTCTGCTCTAGCAAACTCCACAGCAAAACAGAAGTGCATAGCTGCCACAGATTTCTAACTTTGAGGAACAGTTTGCAAGATGGAGGGCTCTAACTATTAAAAGTAACCAAAACACAAAGTACTGCTATGAAGATTTCAGAGGTTAGAAGAAGTAACACTAAAAACAAAAATATCCAGCATTTGCTAAAATGAAGAAGCATGCATGTCTGACACAGACATATGCCATTTGAAGTTAGATGGACAACCTCACAGCTTCATTTTTCATCTGTCCAGTTTCAAGTAGCAAAGACTTCCATTTCTTGCCAGCCAAACACAAATTCAGATAATTTACCTAGATGCCTACTCTGGTTATTCCTTGAATCAAAATCTTCTTCCATTTCCACCCCCACCTCCAATATCTGTACATGCCTGTTTCTACTTTGCAGTTGCTGGTGACTGATTTGTGAATTCTGCCAAAAAAGTAAACACCAGTTACTCTTCTTATGAATGGAAGCTTTATCCTGTTACTAGGATTTCAGCACACAACAATCCAGCTCCAGTAACCAGTTAAACCAAATGTGAAAAAGTATGCATTTTTGCACTAGCACATTACTCTTTGAATAGACATCTGGGCCAGCAAAAATGTCAAACATGGTCAAACGCCTGCACTTCATTTTGACCAAAGACGCATACTTGGGAGCTAAAGACATATTGCATGCTAACAAATGGATGTGACAGAACAGCAAACATACATTTGGAATCCTGCAAGAGAAAATGTTGCAAGATGTGGTGATGTGGAACAGAGAAACGGAGGCTGACAAAAGAATTTTTTTTAAAGCTATGCTGGAGTATGGTTACAATTCCATGCACGCTTATTCAGGAACAAGCCCTACAGAACAGAATAGGACTTGGTTCTGAGTAAACTTGCATAGGAATATTCTGTACACTGAATACTCAGTCATATTTTTTTTTATTGCTGGTATATGCGATTGAATAAACTATCCCTATGTAGCATGTGAGCTGCAGATAGGATTTCACTAGTTTGCACGTGTGAGTGTGTGTGTGTGTGTGTTTTATCCCACGTCACAACGCAGAGAATGGTTATAATGAATCTGAACAACAATGAATGCAAATAGAGAATGTTATTCTAGCTTTTGTCCATATTCTTGCTTACACAAAGTAGCATCAACCAAGCTAGAAAAATGTCTTTCCTATTAGGATGCATATTTCTGAAAAAGCTATTTTTCTATTTTGATTTTTCTCTGTAATTTTAGAACTATGTAAATAAATGGTTTCCATAATGACTTCATCTATTTCCACTTGGCAAGACATTTTCTTCCCATTTTGCTTTCAAGCAAAACAGGTTTTGTTTTTGTGTTTTTTAAAAAAGTGTTTTATTTACCTTTCTGGTATTGCCAACAATGTGTATTTATGATACATGTGTAAAAAGCAACCAGTTAGAAATTAATGATATCAGTCTGAAAATTTAATTACAGTACTTTTATCATTTCCATAGAAAATTGATACAAGCCCAATTAAAGATGAAGATTACACTGCACAGCACATTGTCTGAAAGGACTCAACGCAGCATCTATACAACAAGCTAATTTGTTCTGTTTCACCTCTGTGCC
The DNA here is from genome assembly GCA_948474755.1 of Ctenosaura bakeri. Taxonomy (NCBI): domain Eukaryota; kingdom Metazoa; phylum Chordata; class Lepidosauria; order Squamata; family Iguanidae; genus Ctenosaura; species Ctenosaura bakeri. The sequence goes on along the minus strand of CAOLHI010000457.1, from coordinate 72,409 downwards.
TGAACGATATATCATTTAGGAAACCAATGTATGTTGCTTTCATCCCAAGAAGATGATCTATGGAAGGCCCAGATGCACATAGCACTGCTCTTTTCTAGAAATGAGTGCAACTGTAGGCCTCCTGAAGATCCTCAATGCTGAACATGGACACACATTAAGATAAGGTTTTGATGGCAAATGATGCCATAGATGGTATACAACAATGAAACCTTTTGCAGCATCCCCACACACCCAACAGTAAAAGTTGGCCCCCAAGCTAATTCCCTCGCTGACAATTAAATTTCCCACTGCTGGCTATATGGGGCCCTGGACTTGAGTGCACCTTGTCTGGGTGAGGCTGACAGAAGATGGATCCCTAAAGATTATATAATCATAGAACCACAGAGTTGGAAGAGACCACCGGGGCCATCCAGTCCAACCCCCTGCCATGTAGGAACATCAAAGCACTCCCAACAGATGGCCATCCAGCCTCTGCTTAAAAACCTCCAGAGAAGGAGACTCCACCACACTCCAAGGCAGCATATTCCACTGCCAGACAGCTCTGACCGTCAAGAAGTTCTTTCTGAGGTTCAAGTGGAATTTCCTTTGCTGCAGCTTGAATCCATTGCTCCCTGTCCTAGTCTCTGGAGCAGCGGAAAACAAGCCCACTCCCTCCTCAACATGATGGATAATGCAGAAGCAAACAGAGAAATAAAAGTGTGCAAGTGTGACTCCCTTCTCAGCTATGAGAACTGTGCAAGCATGTTAGTCCTGCTTTCAACATTTGGTCCAGTGTTAACACTGGACACAGGGGAGGGCATTCTAGGTGGCTGTTCCTATCCTGTGCAAGTCCCTCGCATGGGAGGCTAGTTTGTCCCCCACTCTGCTCTCTTTCAGTTGCTAGGCAAGGACCTTCTTATTTACATGAGCCTTTTGCTATGAACTGGTTATGGCAGAAGTATCTTTTAACTGGGGAGCGTGCTGTACTTTTTTCATTATTACATTGTTTTAAATATTTAAAAAACTGTTTTAGATTACCGTTTCCAATAATAATTGCCTGTTTAATTTATTTAAATTCCATTAGAAATTATAGTTGCAATGTTTTTGTTTCAACATGTCTTAGGCTTCATGTAGAGATAAAGGTGGGATACAAGTACAAGTTTATTATTACGGCAAAAACCCAGCAATATAAAGGTGGGATATAAATTAATTTGAAAATTATAAAAACAAACAAGAGAAAAAAATATCTCCCCCACTTTTCTGGCTGGAGATGTGAGTATACAATTAATATTCCTTTCATGGTTTTCTGCATCATAAAGTGTTAACAGACTAGACCTCTGTCAATATATCCAGTTTGTTTCTTCATCCAAATAAGGCACGTTATTTATGGGACCACATTCCTATTTTTAAAAGAGGCTCAGTGCCAGCTAATTAGATCTATATTTCAGTTTAGTAAGAAACAGAGAAACTATTTCTGACTCATTTCAGAAGCAGTGTTTTCTTACAGTATGAGCAAACAATATTTTTATTTAAGGATTTTCCAGTCACACAGTAGGTTTGGGGAAATAATTCTTTCACAAGGATTGAGAAAGTTTGATCTATATTTTAGTTTTCCCCCTTAGAATAACTAAATATTTCATTCATTCATTCAGATTTATTCCTTCTAATATTGGTAGTGTTCATGCATGTTTTATTAATTTGGGATGGGCAGACAGGCACAGTAGCTTCCCAGCTTGCATTTTCTAGCAATAAGCCACAGAGCGAGATGTGAGTACCTCATTTGCTCTTGGTGCTTATTCCTCAGAAACAAAATGAAGAAGATTCTATTTCTTGGCACCTCTAGAGAGTCTATCAACAGGAGTCCATAAATATGGCACCTGGTAGCTAGTAGCAACCAAAAATTTAATTCTAACTACCAGCAGGGAAAACATCCAATGTAGTTTGTCACAGGAATAATACACATTTTTAATAAGACATCAGCAGGACAGATAGTCAGGGAAGGATTTTTTTTTTTTTTTAAATGCCGAGTTGTGTTCTGTGCTGGATACAGCATTAATTGCATTTTGGGAGGGAAAGGTTGATTCACTTTTCCACAACATGGGCTCACTGCTCTACTTCTGCAAAACTGACTTGCCAAACAGTGGGTACAAAAGGAGGACACATTGTTATGCTTCTTTGGATCAGGAAATGAGAAAATTAAGCCAGAACGGGTATCAGAGGAAATGTTTGGCTTCCCAGTCCAGCCTGGTTCCCTGCACCACCTTCCACAATGATTTGGAGAGTCCTCAAACACTCCTAAGCAGATTAGTGCGTTTGGCAAGGAACTGGGTTTTTTTTTAAATTTCCCCCTGTCCTCTTTATTTAGTAGTTGGATCAAAACTGGTTGTTAACTAGACTGAATCCAATGTTGTCTTTCATGCTTTATGTTCTCTCCACTATATGCAGAGACTAAGGCTGTTTCCAGACTACACTCTATAGTGCTATTATTCCACTTTCAACATCCTGTGGAATTCTGGAATTCGTAGTTTACTGAGGCCACAGAGCTCTCTGGCTGAGAATTCTAAAGGCCCCTCCCTAAACTGCAAACCCCAGGATTCCATAGAATGTTGAAAGTGGAATAATAGCACTATAACAGTGTAGTGTCAAAATGGCCTAACTGCAATTCTACCCTTCCCCTACTTTGTAATCCAGTGTTATCTGCACATTACAAGCCACTCACTTTACAGCAGACACTGGTAGTGATGGCTGTAGCAAGAATTAAATATTTCTTCACATGACGCATAGTCATACTATGGAATTTACTTTCACAGTGATGGCCGCCAAGCTCCAGTGCTTTGAAAAGGGAGCAAATAAATTCATGGAGGGAAAAAAGAAGCCAGTGTGGTGAAGTATTCTGAGCATTGGACTATGACCCTGGATACAAGGGGTCAATTCCCTGCTTGGCCTTGGAAACTTACTGGTTAACTTTGGGCACATTACACATCTGCAGGCCCAGAAAATCCCATGATAGGTCCATCTAAGGGTCACCGTAAATAAGAAATGACTTGAAGGCATACAACAACAACAGCATGACCACCAGTGCCTAAATGTCATGATGGGTGCCTTACTGCCAGCAACAAAGGCTGCATACCTCTGGATACTGCTTGTCAGGGAAGAAGAGTGGGAAGATGCTAGCACATTCATCTCATGTTGCAGATTTCACACTGGGACATCTGGCTGGCCTGTGCATCAGCTTTCTTTCTTTACTTAAAGCATTTGTGTATTAAATTTCAGTCTGCCAGGGCCCCCATAGGTGATGTACAACAGATAAAAGCATTAATCAAAACATTAAATACAAACAGATAAAAATACTACTTAAAATAGTTTAAAACAATTTCTTAAAAACAGTGTTTAAAAGGATATATTGTTATAAAACAGAGCAGACAACCCTGCTTTCAGGGACTAAAGATCAGGCAAAATAAAACACTGTTTTTAGCTACCTACCAGGAGTTCCAGAGGGATGGGATCATCCTGACTTCCCTTAGGATTGGGTTCTACTTGGAAGGGCAAGGAAGTTCTGGAAGGGGATCCATGACGAAATTCAAAGAATTTGTAAAATGAAATTTGAAATGATACTGTAATTTTATTTAAGTATGTTAGGACAACAAAGGGAGATTAGAAGTCACCAGAAGATATTGTTATATTTGACAGCTGCTGCAAGGTTGATATATGCGCAACATTGGAAAGAAAAGAAAGATATTGATTTAGAAGAGTGGAAATTAAAAGTTCTAGATATGGTAGAGACTGAAAAGTTAGCATTTTCATTGAAAAATAAACCAAGCCAGAACTTTGAAAGGGAATGGAAAGGAGTTTTAGATTGGATAAAAACATAAAGGTACATGAAACCAAAGAAAGAGATAATGTAATTACTCTTTTCTTCTGTAAACAGAAATGTAATTGCTATTTTTTTTTTTTTTTGGTAAATGGAAGCAAAGAAGACTCAACTGGAGAAAAATAATATGGAAGGGGGGAGGGTGTGATATATCTGTCAACAGGGTATATCCACTCTGTTTTTTATGCAATGAAATTTTTAATAAAAATATTTTTTAAAAAGAATTGGGTTCTACAACTGAGTTGTTGCTAGAAAGAAAATGCCGACACAGGTACACATCAACCTAACCTCTCAGGATGTAGAAAGAATGCTGGACTAGACAGACTTTTCGTCTAACCCAGCACAGCTCCTCTTATGATATTTAGTATTTCTCTCTCTCTTCTTTTAAACCACAATATCTTCTTACCCACCATGAGCATCCTTGGTTCCACAGGGATCCCCTCTAGAGCTATTACCTTGCTGTCCTGTCCTGTCACTACCCTGGGTTGCAAGCTAAGGACACATTTTACTAACAGGATCATTGTCATTAAAAGCAAGATAATGAAGTAAATTCAAGATAGGTTTGTAGCATTTTGCTCCATGGACACAGTCATTTTTCTCTTCTAGCGGTCACTGAATATTTAAAAGATTATCTTTGGTATTGCCTTAAAGTCAGCTCTTACTTATGGTGACCCTGTCTTAGGGGTTTCTTGGCAAGATTTGTTGGTGGGGGGGGTGCCTTTGCCCTTCGCTGAGTCTAAGAGAATGTGACTTGCCTGAGGTTACCTTGTTTAATTTATTTAATTAGGTTGCCTATTTATATGCCACTCTATATGGAGAGATTCAAAAGCACAACACAACCTCCATTTTGTGTGTTTACTTCTCTTAGTATAAACGGCTGATTCGCAGCCTTGGCTTTTCTTCATGTTAAAAACATGCCTGATCAAACCATGCAACTCAGGCCCTTCCTGCACGATCTCGCTGTCTTGTTTCTGCCACAGGATGACAGCGGTCGGCAGGCTGTGCTTCCGCATGACGTCATCACCGTCCTGCTGCCATCATGTTGCAGAGTGTTGCATCTGCGCAGTTTTTGCAAAATGAAAAAAATCCATTTTGTGTCTGCGATCGCACAGCACTCCCATCACTTCTGGCCATTTGGAAGTGCATTGGCGATGCTTCCTTATGTAGCACAGCAATGGAAAAAGCCCAGCTGCACTGCGGAAGGAAGACGTGGCACCATTGCGTTCTCTTCCACATGGATCAAGTGGGAGCAGAGGGGAGCATTGCCAACATGCTTCCCTCTGGACCTGGGACTTCAGTGAGATGATGCAGAAGAGTGTCATCATGTGGAAATGGCCTCAGATTCCATTAAAGATGTGAAATACCAAGAAAAGAAAGAAAGATGTTTCCCCCTGTTTTCCCCCAAACATCTTCGCTGTTGCTATGTGCCTTCAAGTTACTGTTAATTTATGGCAACCTCATAATGGGGTTTCTCGGCAAAATTTATTCAGAGGAGGTTGGCACTGCCTTCCTCTGAGGCTGAGAGAGTATGACTTGCCCAAGGTCACCCAGCAGGTTTCCATGGCTGAGCAGGGATTCAAACCCCAGTCTCCTAGAATCCTAGTCCAACATTCTAACCACTGCATAAGACTGGCTTTTAATATACCACACACCCCAATTTGTTAATGAACTTTCTGTTCAGCTGTATTTGTCTTCTAAAGGAACAAACTGCTAAAGATACCCATTGAGGAAATATCTGAATTTTTTTCCCTTTTTCTTTTACAATCCTGTATTGTCCCTTTCACCTTGATGGAAGCCCTTAAATTAGTTCTGCTTACTTTTTTTCTTGTCCTTAATTTCCCCTCCAAAACTCTGTATTTGCTGTACATATTTTCCTCATATTTACATATCCCAGGATTAGCAGTTGTAAAGTTCCTGCTCTTTGGCCATTGAGTCAAACGTTCTGTATCATTTAAGTCATAGAGATTCTTTCACTAAGGATCTAACACAGGAAAACAGTGCCAAGTCTAGCAGAATGTTCCAAATAAGGAGGAGGACAGGAAATCAACAGCAAAATCATACACCTTTCACTTGAAAATGAACCTCACTGTCTGTTGCCCCGTGAGAGGGCACAGTAGTGCAATCTCATTTTTGCATTTGCTATAAACAGCTGTTCTCATTGACTTTTACCAGTACATTTCCAAGGAAAAAGGACACTCTCCTTTCCTACTTCACACTTAAGGACACAGAATTAATGATTCCTCAATGATCAGAGCCAAATGAAAGGGAGAAGGGGGAGGAAACAACACCAGAACCACTCTGAGCACAAGTAGTATTTTCAAAGTAAGCAATTCAAGTCAGTAAGCTTGGTAATAAAAGCTATGCCTGGTATTTTTAGCTAGTTAATTTGACTTACACTCCATATGCCAAATTTAGTGAGGTGAGCGTGCGCCTAACAGATGTTGTGATTGGTACACGTATAAAACACCTTTACAACTTCACACATTTTCTGTAGCAGGCAGAGTTAGCTTTTACTTAATTTGACAATGCGTCTTTCTTACTCTGCCTTGACATTCTCTTGCACACCCATATATGTGTATACATTCCTTCTCATTGGTGCTGTGAGAACTCCCCATCTGGTCTGCAAACTGTAGAATTTCCTTTCCCATCTATCTCAGAAATATAGTCCCATGACCCAAGAGGTCACCATCTGCTCAGTTACACTGGCACAATGCCTAGTATGCTCGAGGTAATGCCACCATCCTTTCCTCCAATTGTAAACTCCCAATGAGCCAGACATCTACCAGAGTGTTCGCATACAATGAGGCAGCTCTTGGCGAGATTATAGTTAAGAAACGCACAGAAAAAACTCCCTTCATCTACGGTTAGCCTAGAATGTGGGAATGACCAAAGACACAAGCAGTCTCTCTTAAACAAAAGTCATTCTTAACAAACCAAAAGTTTGTGTTGATGGGCCCATGAAAGCACAATAACACACACACACACACTCCTGTCCAGCATGTGTGGTTCCCCTTATTCTTCTCTTAATGAACTTTGTGTACAAATGAATAGTGAATGAAGCAATTTCTTCCTATTCTCAGAATGTCTCAGAGCAGAACAAATTATGCTAAAAATGAAACACAATCAAGATTTTCATTGATCACTTTCTGTACTGTTTACAAAACAAGCCTTTCATCTTAAATTCCTAAATTAAAGAAAGATGAGGCAGTTCCTTTTCTCTCTACCTGAGTACAATACACCTCTGAGCAAAATTTCTGAGTATTAACAGATATAATAACAAGAATAGTAACATGATGAAAAAGACTTTTTTTTAACTCTAAAACCTAATTATGAAACTCAGTTCCAGAACACACCATGATATGTTTGCCACACAACAACAATTACACACACACACACACACTTGTATATATTCTAAGTAAACATGACCATGGTATACTGATGGTCACTTCAGTATATAATATGTATTCCTACACACACACACACACACACACACACGTGGAAATATATCAGAGAAAGAATTCTTAAAGACTGAGAGCATAGTAAACTCCTATAACTACTCCTACACAGCAAATTATTTGGTCTTGAACTCTTTACAGAACAAGGAAAACTTACAGTGTTATCATGCTCACGTCTACTCAGAATTAAATTCTAATGAGTACAGTGGGATTTATTCATAGGCATATAGACTTACAGTTGTATTTTATTTTATTTACATTATTTTAATTTATTTACATTTCTTGATGTCACTTCAGCCTAAAAGACATACAGAGCAGTGCTGGGTGATATTTCTAATAACTTTGAAAATTTATATAAAGGCCTTTTCAGGATAGGAATTTACTTATTAAATATATAAATTGTACCCTCTATCTATTAGGGGCCAATGTGAAATACAACAATAAAATTAAAACTGTGCGTGTGCATGCATGTGTGTACACCCACACACCTCCAGAAACCACAAAAGCTTCACCATATAATCAAATTTAAGACTGGTATTAAAATTATGGAGTGAAAGAACATTAAATATTGAAGACTGACAGAATAAAAGGGTCTTCACTGTCTGTCTAAAGCAGAATGCGAGGGAGTTAATTTTATCTTCATCAGGAAGGACTTCCACTTTTCAGGTGCTGCTACCAGAAAGGCCCTGTCTCAAGAACCAAGTTACCTACCCTCTCTAGGAGGTGATGCATGTTAATAGAGCCTCTGAGTTTGATAATAAATTTATATAAGTTGGAAGACTACAGGTGAGTAAGCTAAAGTCATGTCATATACATGCCTCACTGCAGCAGAATTCAGGTGTATAATGAACTTATTGTATGTAACAAAGTCATGGCATCCTGCCACTACCAAAACAAACAAACAAAAACCCTTCCTGAGTGGACAGTACTACTGTGACTTTCATCAGCACCTCTGCTCCACTACCAAGTGCATTCTTAGTAGCAACAAACTCATACAAAAGTCCTACAGAATACCCTGCAGTCTGAAATCATCAAATGATTTTTTTTCCTTAGCAAGTTAATGGAAGATTGAGCCAGTGTTTTAACCAGCACTTTCCACTCTGCTTTTTGCAAAACAACAGATAGAAACCTACAAGCAAGAAAAGACATTCAGCATATATGGACTGAGATTTAAACTTTAATTTTTAAAATAATATTAACTACCTCCTCCCACAGATATTTTTCTAGCTCTGGGGAAATAATTCTAAAACTCATACCAAAACATTTTCCCCACCAACTTTTAATTTTAACTATAATTGTTCAGTGACCAGTAACATTAAAGCATTTACAAGGAAAAAATAACACTACATGCATGGAGCATTGCTTACTGGCAAAAATACATATTTTGCATTCTTCCTCCCATAAACCAAAAGAAGAGCACAATCTCAATTTTTGAGAAAATAGTAGACAATAGTCTGCTTCCCTCTAGCTGGATGGATAAGTACAAGAAAAACATAGCAGTGATGATGAATAAGCCATTCCCACTGTGCAAAAGCTCCATGGAATATGTGTAGCATTTTCCTCTTTGTTTGCTTATATAACAAACTAGTAAAGCACTTCCCTCTGTGAACAGCTTCATCCTTCTCTTTACTGACACAGAGTGGCCATTCAGCAAAGACCATTGTCCTCATCCTAAGAAAAATGCGTGATTTATTGAGGGCTCACTAGCTCATACATACAATGGTGGCTGATGGGCACTGATGTCAAGGTATAGTGCTAAGTAACACTATACCTATTTAAAGAGGGATTAGAAATGGAAAACATGCACACAACAGCAGCAAGGGTGGATGAAACCAAGAGAGAGCACGTTACACAGTATGCACAGTTAGAGATCATTACAGTAGTTATGGAAAATGCCCAATGCAAACACTTCTTCCAGTTTACTAGAGAAGTCAGCTTTCTGCTCCTCCATTTGACAATATTTGCAAACATGCATACCTCTGCAGGAGAGATAAAACTGTGGCAGGCTACAGATATTTATTAAAAATATTGTTTGATGATTTCTAATTGCAGCCTTTGTCTTTAAGGCTGTTAGTTTCTCCTTAGCAGCAAGTTTACTTAATGGCCCCATCCAATGAAATGTGAAGACAAGGAACTTCCCTAGATTCTGTCTTGAAACATTCCAGTTTCGGCTGACATGCTTCTACTGGCTGAATGTCCCTCCTTGCTGGAGCACACCAACAATCCTGGAAAGAGGTCCCCCTCCTTCCCCCACCTTTTTTGTATCTGCTGTTCCCAGGAGAACTTAGGTCCTGTATTTTAATAAATTCCAAGTTATATGGCAGTATATCGTCAAAGTCTTCACCTCATCCCCTATCTGGGATAGAAAACTTTCTGAATATATATTTTCCATTCCAATTAGCCCAGGTATTAAAAGTAGCAAAAATAGTGTAATTTATTACAGCTTTGCAGTTCAATTTATTACTAAGCAGTGATGAAGCCTGGTGTGGAGAAAGGAGAGTGAGAGGAGACAGTGTTTATGGAACTGCAAGGCCAGGCCAATTATGCCCTAATCCAGTTTCACCTCCCAGAGGGCAATTAGCAATGACACTAGAAGACTATTTTGTGACCTAATGAAATTTATGGCTTACCAGGTTGGGCCCCCGGTTGAGCTAAAGAGATTAAGATCAACAGTAACTTGTTTAAGAAAGGTTCACAAGAGATTCTAGGCTAAACAAAAAGGGATGAGGACTTTCAACTATCAGTCTTCCTTTTCTGCCTTAGACAGAAAAGATTTGTAATATGTTGATGTGCAAACAAACACAGGCAGTTTATATGTTTATCTTTAGGTGATACTGCACAACGAAAGGAAGCTTCTTTCTAAGCTGCCAAGAAAACGTCTCTTCCTACAAAGTGTGTGAATGTACACACACCCAGGTGGTCTCTAGCACATTCTCTTGGTGAGGCATCATCAGGGCATCAGTTGTAAATCCTTGTTTTGTGTTGCCTTTTTACAAGTGTGGCTATTAGCAGCAGAATCAGTCACTAAAATATATAATGAAACATCAACTTAGGGCAGAGCTTTCCAAACTTTTCATGTTGGTGACACACGTTTTAGACATGCATCATTTCGCGACACAGTAATTTCAGTTTCACTAGCAAACTGGAGGTTAAACTAACCCCTTATAAGAGATACAGACACATACATAAATATTAATAACAAAATATATGGGGACACAACATATCTCATACAAATCTTTCATATATTTTTTAAAATATATGATTTATAAATAACATATATTTCCAAGATTGTAGGTGACACACCTACAAATGGTGTCATGGCACACCATTTGGAAAGCCCTGGCTTAGGGTTTAAAAAACCTTGTCTGTTATAAGGCTCTGGGATGCTCTGATAAAAATCGAAGCCCGCATCTCTTAGTCAGCTATTTTATCATTTTTAAGTACAAGAGAATACTAGGGTTAAAGTTCATGCCTTAAGAAGGCACTATGTATTTATAAGTCAACAATATGGAAACATTCTTCCCGTTAGTGTAGAACAAAATTGGGTGGATAACAGCAATAGAAGCTTTCCATTGTCACTAAGCACTAACATTTTTGTTGTGTGTCTTCAAGTCATTTTTGGCTTATGGTGATCCTAGTATGAACCTATCACAAGGTTTTCTTGGCAAAATTTGTTCAGCAGGTGGGGTGGCCATTGCTTGATTCTGAGGAGAGAGTGGGACATGGCCAAGGTCAACCAGTAAATCTCCATGCCTGAATGGTGATTTGAACCCTTTCCAACACAGACTCATAGTCCAACATGCAAACCACTGTACTATCCTGTCTCTTACAGATATTCAAGTTATTTCAATGGCACCATTATATATGTATTGAATAGAAGTGCCCTCTACAAACAGGCAATGAAAATTCAATACTCTTGTCCCAACACAATACTTCCCCAAATTGCTATAGAAATGTATCATACTTAACAGCTTGCTTCTATAAGCCCCTTTTAATTAAAAATGATCTGAAGGATCCAGCTGCTCTTCCCTAGTTTGGAACACACCTGGTATTACCATCCCTGAAGACTATATTTTTAAATGGTTAAAGTATAGTTTAAATTCTATGACAAAGACAAACGTGCTTCATGATGTACGCTCAAAAACAATCTTGGCTTTGTGTTTAGGGATAAAAACAAAACAAAAAAATGAATTTGGCTCATCAAGCTCTAATCTTCTCCATTTCCATCTCCTGGGATATCCACTTAACTGCACTTTAAATGACCCTGATGTCAGAGTTAACAGCTTTCATGGCAACCTATTCCACATTAGTATTATTATTCCCTTGTTTAAAATACTGCTCAGTTACCATCTGTTCGTAATTTCTACTTGTTTTGTTATGTTTATGTACCTTCTGCTTCTCACCTGTAACTAGTGCTCTCTCTTAACATATCAATGTCAGGAGGTCTTACTTTATGTGCAAAGTTATAGTAGGCAAAGAGCTTAGTTCTGCACCTGCCAGTCAATATGCTTGTTAGCCATCATGCCAGGGAAGCTGTGCATGTGTGGGAAAGGAATTTTATATATGCCAAATAACTGTAAACAGAAGAGAGGGTCCCATGCCAAGATCGAATACAATAATAATAATAATAATAATAATAATAATAATAATAATAATAATAATGGTAATAATACTTAATGCTGCAGTGTGTTCTGTTTTTTTCTCAGAGGATAACCACTCTTAGAATGTGTAAGGCAAATTCTCAGAAGACTCTCTTCCTTGCAACTGCTGTTGTATAATCTGTCTTTGACTATATTGTTGACCCTCAACATTCATTAGAATTAGGGCACTGGTCTTTGCAAAAGTGAGTAACTACAAATATCAAAATGTATGTGTATCTGTGAGAACTGAGCCATGGTGGGGAGGGCAGGCACCCAGAGTCCAAACCAAGTCAATGAAAGGAGAGGGAAAGGGGGGGGTGTTAGCATGGTGGCTCTATGTTTTCTCTCTCACACTCATCTCCTTCCTTGAGTGGGGGGCATGGAGGGAGGTTTTGGGGTGCTGAGAAATCAGACTGTGAGCTGTCTTTAGCTGGCCAGGCAACAGCTAGTGAAGGAGGAAAAGGATCAGAGGTAGGTATTTAAAGGGTTTCCCTGGAAGCACCTAAGGTGCGAGGACAGGGGTTGAAGAAATTCACAAATACTGTACTCAAATCCATGAAAGTCAAATCTGCAAATGCGGACAGCCAATTGTATTCTTATTTTTAAGAGGAGGAAAGGGAAGAGGATAAACCTGGGCTGCTTTTGCCAATTCATACTTTCTGGAATGAAAACTAACTGGGAAGGATTCCTCCTTTGTTTTTCTGCTGAGCTGGAATTGGCAACCACTTAAATGTGTGGCAGTCTGGAAGAGCACAGAAAGTTTTTCTTTTTACTATAACACACAGAATCCCTCACATAGTATGGCCAGTGGTCCTTCTAGCTGGTGAATTCTAGATGTTGTAGCACCCTTCCCCCACCGAACACTTTTCCAAGCTCTAATGCAGAGACCCATCTACTTTGGAAGATGCAGACAAACTTTTTCTATCCCTCCAAGGCCTGCAAAAGCCTCTGGAAAAGTAAAACCTCCAGGGGGAAAAAAAACAGAAAAGTAAATTTCTCATTTAAAACAAAAAAAGTTTTTTAAAATGTTTAACAGTGCAGAGAACTCCTACAACTTATTTAAAAAGTGTTGTCCCTAAAGGCTTCCAGGTCAGGGAACTGACTTTCTCCTCCAACATCCCTTTTTTTCCCCCCAGGAAAAGGGTGGTCCAGAGAATTCAGGGGATGGGTTTCCAGCTGCGAATACACCGTTGGATGCTCCATGTGGCTTGAAGATTGTCCATTCCTACTACAGTGTTAGTATGCAGCAGCAAACACTAGGCGGGCTCTCCGCTAGGCTCAAAATCTCCTTCAAGGAACCTATCTTGTGCACATCTCTTTGGTGGTATTGAGGATATGGATTCATGTGTTGTGACTAATGAAGGGATAACAGATTTAGTATGAAATGTCTCCAAGCTGTTATTTAAAAGAAAATGCACCTGAGTTGTCTAAACAGGGAGTTTTATCCTACGGTATTATGACAAGACACTTCCTCCATGTTCCTATGACTCCAACCTAATTGCTAGCTCCAAATAAAGCAGACCCATTGAACCAGCTGTGGATGGTAAGATAAGATTTATATAAAGTGTAAGTTTACCTATGTGTTGTGCGTTACCATTCAGCTACTGCAGTTGAGACTAGTAAGCGGATTTATACCTTTATTCCAATTAATGGTTGAGTCTAGAACTACTATTTATCACTTATGTAACGCAAACATTCACAGAGAAGTTTCTGCTCAGCACCTGCTTATTTACTAGGCCAACCACAGGTTTCAAGTGATCAAAAGTTTTGGTGATTCAAATTGCAATTAAGAAGGGCAAGGGAAGAACCTAAATGGATATTATTTTTAATGTGGGGAAAAAAGAGTAACATATGCCAAAGGTCTTGATCTGAATACATCCTTGCAGACTCTTCTATATGATTTATGCTATCCACTGATTCTTGTTTAAATATATTAAAAAGGTCACTAGGTGAAGATAACATAACTTGCTGTGTATTCCCTTTTTACACCACAGAAATACTTAGAAATGTTCTCTCTCCCCCCACCCTTGAATATATGACTGCATACTACTTTGGTAAAGAAAACTGACTCCCAAGCTCTGTGTTGGGCAGGCAATCTATTAAGGAAAACCCACTGGCAGCAAACATACTGCAGAAAGGAAACTGTGTTCAATCTTGCCTCCGTCCCTCCTTGGCACTGCTCTGATTGCAGCACAGACAGTAAACACCAGAGTGTTTGTGTGCAAATAGCATTCTACTGAATGATGTCTGCACCTGTGTCAACTGACATCAGTATCTATTTATTCAGTTTATTTAGGCAGTTCACAAGGCACACCTGCACCCATTCAGGCACAGAACGACATTTCTCCTTGAGTTAAATGAAACAAAACATGTTTAAGGTGTGTGAGAGAGTGCGTCTGGAAAGAGGAGATTCCTTATTTTCCCTACATAATCAAATATTTCTTTTTAAACTGAACATGACTTGGAGTGCAAGTCAATGTTGCCTTAACTCCAATTCACAGTTTTATTTTCTCCTCCCCCTGCCATTGGCTCAGGGCTGTGAATTACAGAGTAAGATAGGATGGAAAACACAGTGTGTTTGTGTACTGAGGGAGTTCTCCTTGCATGATTAAGGCTGGAGAAAGATAGTTCTCAAAGTGTATTTTATCACTGACAGTGGTTTGAAAGAATGATCATTGGTGGTGGCAGGCAGACTTTCACTAGTAACCTTTAATCTGGACAATGCTTTGTACTGTTGTTCTCAAATTAGTCTGACGTGAGGCAACCACGTGTGTGTACACAATGTGATGTTACCCCTTCTCAAACCATTTCTACCCTTGTGTCTTTTCTCTGACCTAAGGATAGAGCTACACACTACAAGGTGAACACAGGGCTCATAAGAGTAAAGTTGGAGTGAGGCATTTGCAGCACTTGGAAAAGTTACTCTTTTCCCAAATACAGCTCCCAGAATGTCTGCTGGGCTGGGGATACTCTGGGAGGTGTAGTCCAAAAAGGTAACTTTTGTGGGAAAGAACCAGTGGGCTCAGAGATTGAGTAAAACCAATTTTAATCAAATTCCCTCTGGCTGCATTAGTTCCAGAAATAAGCAAATAAGGAAGTATTTATGGGGAGAAGAGCAAGTATACTACCCATATACCTACAGATATGTTCTTTTCCTACCTTTCCCATGATCTTGACATAATTGTTAGGCTAGGAAGTGTATTTGCCAAGGAATTGTATAATTCTGCCCAAAGTACTCCTCAGCTGTTACCTTTGAAAAGATTCAGTGGGGCTGCCCGAGAAGCACAGGGGAAAAGGAGCACAATCCAGCATTGTGACACAATATTAAAGAAAGGAGAAAAAAAGCCCACCAGATTAGATGTAGCCCCATCCTACCACTTTAATTCCCCCTTTACCACATTGCTTTCAGACTATCCCACATAAAACATTCCCTTTCCAATGTTATCTTTCCTCCTGAACTGCTCTGAGATCATATTTCCATATCTTCAGAAGGACTGGTTTCATATCTCAGAGCAATTTGCAGATGCAACTTCGTTATTATTTATTCTATTATTATTGTTGTTGCTGTTGCTATCCATTTCTTTCAGAAAAAAAAGGTCTTGATGCACAAAAAAAAAAAATTAGACATGCAAACAACTCTTGGCTGTGAGAAAACTTTTGCATTTATTTATGCATGTGTGAATGAAATAAGTGAAGATTTATGTTCCTAGCTTTACCTCTCCTCAAAGTCCTAAAATGCAAAAAGCACTGTGGTGGTTGACTATTTTCTTAATAGTATGTCTTGATAAGGGGCTGAGGGAGTCCTTCTCACTGAGGACAAGAAAATTTGCAAGTATGCTTTACATCTCTGGCAAAAACATATGAAGGAAATGTCAAGATGATGGCTGCTCCTTGGCCTTCCCTGTCCACACTTCTCTTTTGAAATGCCTGGCTCTGTTGGAAACCCCATTAGGTCACAGATTGCCACTGAAAGCCTATGGATAAATAGCAGAATACTCCCACTGCTTGGTTTGGACACAAGCTACATAAAATCCACCTTCTTATAGGAGGCCTTCCTACAACATACCAAAAATTAGTACTAAATTTCAAGTTTTCATAATACTATGGGACCTGTTAATTTTGAAGTGGCTTGGGGCCTTTTTACATCTTAGTCTGGCCTAGAGTGTCACTGGAGGTTATTTTTTTTAAATAATATTCTTCTACTACTTTTTAGGAGCACCATTCCAGACAGCACAGCACAAGATTGCCTGAAAGAAATAAAAATCAAGCACAAAATCAAACTCTCACCATTGATTTATGAGAGGGCCTTTTACTTATATTTTAGCAAGAAATCATTCTAGAGAAAGTCATTGGTTTGATTCTGTGTGGGGAGAGGAGCTTTGAATATTTCATGCTTTTGAACTAGATAATCAGACTGGAGAAGGCATTATTGCAGCATAAAATAAACTGCTTTGTGCAATTAAATTCTGGTTTCACTATAGGTGAATTTGAATTCACACTAATTATGAACTGTGTCCTACATATCTATGGGAGAAGTCATTGCTGTCAAAAGGAACCCACAGAATGAAATGCTTTCAGGGTATTCACCCTCCATTCATTATATTTATTTGTATCAATGTGTGGGTTACTTGGTATTTTATGATGCTAATGTTAGCTTATATTCTTTTTACATGTTTAGGTTTTTTATTATGAAATGAGATTATCCCAGTCTTATTTTCTATTTCTTATCCTTTTCTGTTCAATTATTTAAGTTTCTCCTGAATATGGATAGTATCTTGGTTTGATGTCTTATTTTAGCCACCATAGGGCAAGAAGGCTTGAAGCAAACCAAAACTCTGAAAAGTTAACATTTTTGGCCCATGAGCCATACTGGTTGGGGGACCAAAGGTAATTTTTCTAAGCACTCTCATCACCTGTTTCTTTAAAAGAGTTACAAGCCTTTTAGGATAAAACCCTCTCCGACCTGAACCCTTAAAATTATCCTATTTGGCACCAATCAGTAAGTTGTTAAAAGGTACGATGAATAAAGAGAAAGCAAACTCAGTCTTGACTTCAATAGTCTTAAACACCCCCACCCCACCTCCTATTGTAGTGTGACTGTGGCATGCTTTCAACTCATTTATGAATCATTTGGGAAAGATGAACATTCTTTTCTGCACTCATTTCATAGGTGATATATATGTGCACTGTTCAAAGTTAGTTAATTTCTTAATGGTGTCTGGGACATGTTTACCACTTTCCACTGTAGACCTTTTATGAGCTAATGCCTAATGAAATCCAATACTTTTTGTGCTCTTACATTGTCAATAACACTGAAAACCACAAAATGATTTACAGGAACAAGAAGCATAAGCCAAAGGTGGGGGCAGGGAAAAGAAAGGTTTTAGCGGAGCATGGGGTGGGGGAGAGAACATTTCTGTGCATGACCTAGAGGAGGGGGAGATGCATCAAGCAGACATCAACCTCTCTTCCACTGTGAGTAGCTGGAGACAAGCCAAGAAAGAAGTTATAAATGAAGCAGAACAATGATCAGATCATAAAGAGTCTTTTGCTGGTTCTCTGAGAAGTCAGGCACAGACAATCTAAGTAGGATGGTTGAGTAATTATGGAAACAGAGGGAGGGTTCTCTGAAAAATAATAATGAGTAAGTGCCAAAATGTTATTACAGGTTTTTTTGTACACAAAAAGCTGGATGAAGTATGGAGCTCCTCTGTTCAAGATATTGTGTATTGGAAAATCATATGGCCGTGTAATTGAAACACTTGTGTAAACTAATAGCAATTTAAGCAGTTAGCAGGCAAGAGTAAAATGATAAATTATTGCATTATGTTTGCATAGACATGAAGAGCTTTCATAATTATTTTCATGCCTCAAGAAAAACATACACATGCCTGTACATTTAGTTTAATAAAGGTACAGGACTTTTACAAGGATTCTAGTTTGTGAACAATTCTCTAGGATAAACAATAAACATAATAAAATATTTACAGTAGTATTCAATGAGATAGCTGTGCCAGTGTGTGTTAGAGGAACCTGACAGCACCTTTGAGACTAACTGGGAAGAATAAATTTCTAGCATATGCCTTCATGGACACAGTCCACTTCATCAGATGCCACAGCTGCCATAAATACATTTTGATAATCTATCTAGTTCATCCTGAAGCAAGCTACACGCTAGCCCGTAGTGACTAGAAGGCTCCCTTGACATTTCATTCTCTCTGGATTATTGAAACATCAGTTATATGATTTTAAAGACATGAAGACAAGCTTGGTGAAACTTCTACCCTACTGAAGGGAGGAGGAGAAATACTGGTGGAACTGACAAAGCAGAACTAGGAATACAAGTTTCTAGAAAATCAGTTACTTGGCATGGAAAAACACCATTCTATCAATATTTATATTTTTGATTTCTCCATTATTAATAAGAAACATCCTTCAATTTCTTGAGAAGGTTAGTCAGGTTACTTAGTGCTTAGTTACATATCCTCCAACATTTCATATCTATGTAAAATAATGTGACCTACATAATAAATACTTCCCTAAGCTACATATGCATTCCTAGTTTCCTTCTGTTCATTGATCTAACAAAAACATGTAGCACACATAATTGAGAGCAGTGAAAAAGCACCACTTTCTGTCCTCACCATATCAAAATTTAAAGTCTGTATCAGAGGGCACAGAGTGATCACAGTTTTGCCAGATGTCACTTGTCAATAATTTGTGCATCTTTTTCTGTGTTCCTTCTGCAACAATCGGCTATTGCCTTTGTCTTCCGAATCTGTTAATACTAGCTTTAAAAGAAGTGTGATTATATTTCATCTTCTCTGACAAATTTCTTTTGTGGGAAAAACTTTATACTGATTGGTCACTTACCTCAAGAGCATGGATAGGTGGAGAGAAGGTCCTTCTAATTACAATCTATGTCTACAGTTTTACTTCTTCTCTGACCAGCTTTCTAGCTGTTAGTGTGTGGAATGAAGGCAGTTGAAAGAACATTCCACAACTATTCAATTTGGGAAGACTTTATTTTATTCCTGGATACCCTCCAACGTTTCATAAATAAAAACTGGGACACATGTGGCCAAGCAACATCAGAGTGTGATCAAGATGACAAAATCTCATTAATGAGGAAGAACTGACAAGCTAAGAGAGGCTGCAGCAGTTTGCTTCTGTCTGAGTCTACAGAGAAGAGGAAGATTCCATTCTCTCTTCTCCTCTCCGCCCAGGTTAACTGAGTGCAAACTACTTTTGCACTTTAAACTCAGACCATTTCTGCACTACACTGTTATAGTGCTATTATTCCACTTTCAACATCCTGTGGAATTCCATGGTTTGTAGTTTACTGAGGCCAAAGAGCAATCTGGCTGAGAACTCTAAATGCTCCTCCTTGAATTACAAAACCCAGGATTCCATAGGAAGTTGAAAGTGGAATAATAGTGCTGTAGCAGTGTACTGTAGAAGCAGCCTCAGTTTGCATCCATTGAAGTAAGCTGAAGACAAAAGGGAAAAGTAGGGGAGGAGAGAAGGGAACTGTGACATTTTAAAAGCAGCTGAAAAAGTAACAGGAGGATTAATTGGGACTGTCATTACAGGACAGTTGGTGCCTATGTGATTATTGCACCTTAGTTACTGACTGCTGATCTCATTTTTCCCTTTGCACAGAAATTTACACAGTGAGAAGATCAGCCCTGGTAACCTCTGAAGCATGGCTTACAGATAAGTACTCCATCACTGATAAAGGTGTAACTCTAGGGGAAGATGGTTAATGACAAAAGGAGCATTCTATGAAGCACTCAAAGTGAGAAGGGGGAAGAAGAAATAGTGGCATGGTTTAATTTCAAATTGGGCCCAACTCAAGTTAGCCTGCACCAGACTCACTTTAGCCTATCTTCATTTATTATCTTTATAACTATTTCAACAACCTGTATGTATGGAGTTTACCTCTATCTTCTAGTTTTGCCCAGACCAAAGCTTTTTGTGAAGATGAGAGAGGCAGCAGGCATGACCTGCAAAGTCAGGCAGGAACCTGAACAGACACCTTCCTCTTTGTCTAGGAGTTAAAGGCCACTTCTGCACTAGACTCTTTGGCTCCTCCCCAAACTGCAAACCCCAGGATTCCATATGATGTTGAAAGTGGAATAATAGCACTATAACAATCTAGTGCAGAAATGGGCAAAGCCTAGGGAAGAATCTCCTGATCTTAGAGATGTGGTTGTTGCAGGAAAAGAGTGGAAATGTTTTTGCAAGTGCCTGTCTCTTCGAGCTTCAAAAAACAGCTCTTGCCTGAGCCAAGTAAAATTTTACCACACTGATGCTTTTCTTTTCCGTATAGCAATATAGGATGTTTTTAAAGACTATCTGAAGGAAAGATGATTCATTTAGGTCCGTGTGAAAACAATAAAATGGTACCCCACCTCAGTTCAATTATTGATTCTATGCAGTTTCAATTCAAGTTCATAATTCAATTCAATTATTGATTCTATGCAGATGTTTTAAAACTGTGCACATTTTTAATTTTTTTTAATAAAAACATGATTACAAAAGTGCTCTATATAACATATACATTATTTGTACTGTTTTATATATATAGTAAATAAAGTAAACTGAAGTAGTGTGAGAACAGAAAGAAAAAGAAAAAAGAGTTAGAGACAGAAAAGAAACAAAATAATTCCTCTTACTCTTAACCTTGGATAAGGTTAACCCAAATTTTTCCAAAACTCCCTATTCTACCTTTTGTAGTTTACATTTATGTATTATTTATGTAGCTTTCAACTCTCAATATCTGTATTTGTTCCTTGTGTTGTAAGGATCAAATAGTCTGAGGTTAAAGGTAAGAGGAAGTTGATATTTTCTTCTTATTTTGTTTCTTTTCTGTCTCTTACTCTCTTTTCTTTTTCTTCCTATTTTCACACTACTTCAATTTACTTTATTTATTATAAATATAAAGCAGTACAAATGGTTAATGTATATGTTATATAGAGCACTTTTGTAATCATGTTTTTATTCAATAAAAAATAAAATTAAAAAAACTGTGCATGTCTCATTGCACATTTAAATATTTGATATCAATATCCCAGTAATTCCTTTCTAAAGTGCAAAGGACATAAGAACATACTGAAATTATTTATTATGACCATACTTCTACAGAGAATAATCTTTGTTCTTGTGGATAAAACACTTGGGGTGGTGAAGATACTTGAGTGCTACAAACAATCTATTTTCCATAGAAGTTTTAAAAACTGCTAGTCATCCATAATGCAAGTCACAAAGTTTGATGGAGTCAAATGCTCCCAGTCAAGGAAGTATTAATTAGCTGAAATGGCAAACACTGAAAAACGCTATAATTTAAAACTCTCCTTTCAGGTTCTCACATACAAATCCTTGTGTGTCATGTAGAATAAGGCTTGTCAGTTTAAACACATTTTATTGGGAAGTTCAATCGAACCCAGATGCTTGCTGACAGAAGTTTTACAGGTGATGACAAGATTCCACTAACTCACTACATATGATTTTCATTAATGCACATTTCTGAGAAATTGTATTCTAGGATCTCTGCTTTGATTGAAAAATACTACCATGAAAAATCTGAAAGGTTGGAAAGAACAAACTGAAATACATTTTGAGTTGGATCCCAACTAAATTAGGTTTCACTGAAAGCAATGGGCAACTTAAGTCACTCATGGCTTAACTCACAATGATTTAGCAGGAACTAAATTAAGCTTAGTATGCATATCTCTGTGTGTGTGTGTGTGTGTTTGCATGTGTGTACATGCACTTTGGATCAAATGATTTCGCTTCAGAATCACTGCTTGTTTTTAATCTAATTCCTGTGGAAAGGAGGAAGTATGTTTCTGTTTTGTGGAAGTAGATAGAATGAGAAAGATTTATTATAGTGGATAACTAATGTACTGGCAGATAGATTTATGAACTTCTCCCCTTTGCTCTAAGGGAAAGATAACGATGATATTAATTGGCTCAGCCATGGAAACCCACTGGGTGACCTTGGACAAGTCACACTCTCACAGTCTCAGAAGAAGGCAGGCAACTCCTCTCTGGTTTCCAAGAAAATCTCATGATAGGTTCACCTTACAGCTGCTATAAGTTGGAAATGACTTGGAGGCACACAAGCATTGGCTTGGTGAAAGTTAAAACAGTTCACACTTAGCATGCAGCTCAGAAAATGAACAAGTAGACGATCTCTTTCTCTCCAGATGTCATTATGTGAATTTTAACCGGGGATGGGGAATGTCTAGCTCTTCCTTTAGATGCTGTTGGTCTACAACTCCCATCAAGCTTACCCAGCACAGGCAATGATGTCAGATAATGGGAGCTGCAGTCCAAAATCTGAAGGGCCAAACATTTCCCATCCTTGCATTAAACTATGCAGGGTTTTAAAAGCTGGAGTGCTAACGGAATTAACACTGCTCAGCACCCCACCTCTAGGCCTGATCTCCTACAAGACAATTGACAATCATAAAATTATCCCTGAATCTTCATGAACTAGGAAATTTACCTGGCATTGCCCAGGTTAATGGTTATAATTTTGCTTATATTCTGAATGAAACTAAGATTTGATTGTGGTACCAAGGATTCTTAAAATGTGTTTCACACCAGGTTCCAAACAAAATGGACCAAAAAACAAAACAAAACAAAACAAAAAACCCCAAAACAACCAGCAATAAAAGTCCTTTTTGTTTCTAGCTCCCTCTCCTTCCCCCATTGGGGATTTTGACTTGAATGTCTGTTCTTCAACTTGAATGATAATCAAAAACACTCTTGCAAAGTTTAAAGTGTCTAACACAATATTCTTATATGTTATGGCTGCCACAGACAGATATTCCCCATTTTATTGTTATACTTATGCCTGCAAGTAATGCTGTGTCCAGGTCCTAGTCAAGATTATAGTACTTTCAGCACCTCAAGACAAGAGGGTTAAGAATGTTTAATACTGAATTATAAAGAACATAAACTCTGAATTTGGAGAAGGAATGACTCCAACTGGAAGTCCTTCTGTCTATCCTAATGTAAGAAACGTAATTCTGCTAGCGCAGCTGTAGTAAACATGTAGACTTCCAGATGATGCTGACTGCAACTTCCATCACCCCTTGCCACAATAGCCAAAGGTGAAGAATCCTGGGAGCTGCAGTTGAACAACATGTGGAGGGTCACATGATTACCAGTCTTATACTACCTCATCTCTCCAATACACTCCTTGTATATTACAAATGAAAATAAACCCCCGAATGGGCTGGCATTTACTCCTGAATCTGCAGTTTGTAAAAGGGGATGAGCAGGGTTTTTTTTTAATATATTTTAATTGCAACAAAAGCATGCTGAACCTTGCCTGATAAAGGTAAACATTAGTATGTCTAACACATTACTTTGGGATCCAATACCACTTTCTCCAGCATAAGCAAATGTTCTGCTCAGTTATGTTCTCAGTATTCACCAGTTACTTTCTACCATATGATGACTGATCTGAAGAGTTTTATCCCCCCACCACTAGTAGACCTGTTCATAGAAGCAGAAATTTGAGTCCAAGCTATAGTAAGTCTTCCTGCTATTCTCCTGTTACAGCCAGTACACACTATGGCAGGGAAGGGAAGAATCATGTCGCCCTCCAGATGACACTGAACTGCAACTACCAGCATCCTTGGCCAATAGTGTTGTGAATTGTTGTTGAAAAATATCTGGTGGGCTGGATGATTTTTAACTCCTGTACTACACATAGCATTGTGCTACATGTTCTAAAAGGATGAGGGTGTGGGCAAAAAGGGAAGTTTAAAAAAACAGCCTATTGGGTGACCTTGTATAATTATTTAAAAATTCCAAATGGGTGCCTTTCCTAAATGACAGTAGCAAAAGCTTGTCTTTAAAGATTATTATTTAAAAACAACAACAACAACAACACTTTTGCCATTGCAGAAAATGATATTGGTACTTCTGGTGAGTATTTTCTTCCAAAAATGCCTCTGTGGAGAACAAGAACTCTGAGGCAGAAAGGGGTTTTGCCACTTCCTTTTCAATATAATTTCAAGGAAAGTGGAATGTCCATTCTAAACTGAGTGTTGCAACTTGGTCAACAACCAAAACCACTTTGCTGTGCTATTTGAATATCTCACTTTATCTCATCAAGCTAGCCATCAATCAATCAATCCAGCAATCCAGCAATCAATATGTACATTGGTCATTACAGTGTTTGATTCCAATGAAACATGGGGAAATCCTGAATGCTGGCATACTAACTTCCCTGGCCATGGAACAACCAGATCCTTGTATAGTGCAGACTGTGCAGCTTTACTGAGCATTGGTGTGCAACTGATGCTTTTGCAACCCACATACATATGCAGGTGCAAAGTGTAAACATAGGCTTAAGAGATAAGCTGAGCAATGCTTCTGAACTTCAAAGTGCTAAAGATATCCCTCCTCCCACTCAAAAAAGAATAGAGAACTCCTCCTTAAAACATAATAATAGACATTTCCAGACCATGACACAATTACCCATAAATGTATCACTACTCTAAATTTCGCAGGTGTTGGTGCTTCACAGAACACATACATAGAGAACTCCTTCTCAGACCACTAAAACTAGTGCTACGTGTAACATCTTGTATGCCACAGATCTCTTTAGAAACTGAGATGGGTTTCAAAAGCAGTTTCGGTGCAAACTGAGGGTGGGAGTAGGGTTTCACTGAAAAGGCAGCAACCATGCAGTCTCCAAGGCATGCATACCCAAACCTTTGGACACCCTCAAAATAGCTCTTTATGTACTGTACAGAATATATATTTTAGTCAACTAAACGTAAACAATGTTTAATGGCAACAAAACAACATTACTGCAATTAGTGGCTGAACATTCTGCCTAGAACTGGGACAGGTGTTCATAACCAAAACACGAACCTTGGCAAATGCATTTAAGTTATATATTTAAGCTAAACTATATCAAGCTACTGTTTTTTGTTTTGTTTTTTTGCAACAAGAATATAACAACATATTTCAAAAGTAACATGACTGGGACTACTATTCTACTTTATTTGAGGGGGGCAGTGGAGGCAAATTGAAACATGATTTGTTGTCTAATTACCTTTATTTACTTTAAAGGGCATTTTTAAAAAAGCATTATTAAGCTATTTTTTCCAAGTTCTATGCTATTCTCTTACCATCCCTAACCAGAGAAGAAACAGCAAGTAACATGAGGATATCCCACCCCCACCATAAAGCACCCCCCGCAACCCAAATTACATTTACACTCTTTCCTAAAATAAGTTAAATACTGAAAAAGATTTTAAAAGTAACCTTCCAATTTCTGAGCTTCTGAGCTAGAATGATTTTTGTTAATAAAGATTAACATTAAGAAAAAATAATATGTAAAGGAGAGTTTAGATTTGTTGTTGCAAAATACAATGGAGTAGTTGGCATAATTTTTGGAAGCTTCATAGTCTCAGATCTGGAAAGACAGTTCTGCTCTTAAAATAGTTTTGTCTTGACTTTGTTTTCTTTGGCAATTATACCTAGACAGCCGTCTTACAGTCTGACAAAATTATAGGACAAGATGTAAGTTTGAGGCCTTACAAGCAAGGCCACAAGGGAAGTCAGAAATATATTCTGCCCTGCTTCATGCTTAGGTGACAGGAATTTTTGAATATACAAATTCTAATACACTTAATATCAAAATGCTGTTAGACTCCCAATGTTTTTTCTTTGCTGAAGTAAAACTTGGACAATGTAATTATAACTTTTTGAGTTTTTAAAACTGGAACTAGCAGAGTAGTTCTTGTTTTCTTTTCAGTAAATTCCCCAGAGGCACTTTAGAATTCTCTACATAATTATCAAGAGGTATCTATTTGCTTTGAATTCTGTAGATACTCTGGGTTAATTTGCTGCTACCTGAAATTCATGTTAATGGATTTCTGAATTTCCAGACTTTGATCTAATAAAATGTTGTTGCTGTATCCTTCCAAGCCTTTCCTTATGGTGATCCTAAGCTGAACCTATCATGGGGTTTTCTTGGCAAGATTTGTTCAGAGGGGGGTTTGCTTTTGGTTTCCTCTAAGGCTGAGAGACTGTGACTTGCCTAAGGTCACCTAGTGGATTTCCATGGCTGAGCAGGGATTTGAATCCTTGTCTCCAGAGTTGTAGTCAAATCACTATGCCACACTGGCTCTCTAAGTCAAATGTAAGCAAATATAAATCTCAATGACTTGAATGAAAAAGATTGCTTTGCAGTTTAATTCTTTCCCATTGTTTCTGACAGGAGTTAAACATGCTTAACTTTGGCTCTCGGGATTTTTTTTAAAAGTAATTATATGATAGTGTTACTGATTTCAAATATAACAGTGTTACTGCTTTCAAATCAGTTTTCACAAAATCCTTTTTGCAGCTAAGACACATTTTAACAAAAATAGAACTCCCAGATATACTGAATAGACGCTGGATATCCATTCTTGATTGAAATGGGAAGAAATTTGCTCCAAAGAAGGCAATGTTCAGGAAAATACCTGGTTCTTAGTTTTGTTGTTGTCACTGCTGCTGCTACTCCAGGATGCCTTCAAGTAATTTCTATGGCTACTCTTAAGGAGAACCTATCATACGGTTTTCTTGGCAAGATTTGTTCAGAGGATTTTGTCTTTGCCTTCCTCTGAGGCTGAGAGTGTGTGACTTGCCCAAGATCACTGAGTGGTTTTCCATGTCTGAGCAGGGATTTGGCCTCTGATCTCCCAGAATCCTATCCAACACCCAAACAATTACAGCATGCTGGCTCCTTAGTTCCTAGCTGCTACACTGCGGTTAAGAAGGACCCAATGTTTATGTAAACATCAGCCCTTAAAAGTATCTTGAGTAACTAGCTTTGCCTTTGAAAGGGGTCTATCCTTGGGTACCCCTAATGACTATATGGACATCCAGAGTCTCAGCTAATATGAAACTGAATACCAGCTGCTGAAGAGAAATAATGAGTGGGGCCTACTGCTATTAGGTCTTTGCTTAAGCAACTTTCAGAGGCATTTGCTTAGCTACTCAGGAAAGAGGATATTGAACTAGACACGGCTGAGTGACAGTGGAACCTGCAGCCAAGCTGCAGTGGCGGAGCTTGGAGTGTGTGGAGGGGAGGTGGAGGGGCTACGGCACGAGGAGCATGGCCACTGTGCGCAGGAGCGTGGCTGCAATGGGGGCGTGGCCAGGGCACATGGCGCATAGCTATGGGCAGGGACGCCCCCAAAACATTGCCATCCAGGGTGAATCGCTCCCGCCACTCCCACGTGACTGCCAACCTGCCAGCATTAGCCCTTTTCTCATCTCCCTCCCCTCCTTTCCAGCAGGGAGCAGTCCACTGTTCTAGCAGAAAGCCTCAAACACCTTCCCCTTTTTGGGGGGCATTCTTCATCAGGAGGAGAGGAGAGTGAGATGAGCAAAGGAAAGAGAGAGAAGGAGTGAAAAAAGGCAACAAACAAAACAAAACAAAACAACAAAACACACACACAAAACATACACACAAAACCAAAACAAAATAAAAAGCAAAAAAGTGGGTTGAAGGCAAGAAAAGGGGGGTTGAAGCATCCCTCTGTAAAAGACCCTAAGTGCGCCTCCTCATTTCCATTCATAAGTGTGCATGCTTTCATCTGAATTGAGTG
Source organism: Ctenosaura bakeri (assembly GCA_948474755.1). Taxonomy (NCBI): domain Eukaryota; kingdom Metazoa; phylum Chordata; class Lepidosauria; order Squamata; family Iguanidae; genus Ctenosaura; species Ctenosaura bakeri. The sequence continues at coordinate 44,835 of CAOLHI010000457.1, read as the reverse complement.
GCAGCTTATTCTGCCAATGGTGATCCCTTGCTCCAATTTTCCGTGACTTGTTCGAGCGTGGCATCTGCTATAGCAGTGACCCATCTTCTCATTTGGTCCCACTCGCCCCTGCTATTCTTTTCCTGAGTTGAATACCATGCTGTGTTGAGGATCCTACTCAGAGATGAGTTCCATGGACCCCAAGTTAAGAACCACTGCTCTAGAGAATTCAAAGTATCTTGCCAAGCCAAATTGCAGGATTCCACAGGATGGAGCTATGGTGGTTAAAGTCATAGCAAAATGTTATAACTGTGCTGTGTAGGTACATCCTGATCTGAGGACACATTGTACTAAACAGGTCTTAGGCTGTTTGCTGTTAACATCGAAGGCTGCTTGGGAGTGTCATGCACATTGTTCCGAACTTCCTGCAGGACGATGAATGAATGAACGAACTAATGAATGAATGGGTGGGTGGGTGGGTGGGTGAAAATATCAGTATTTTAAAGAACACATTACTCTGGCAAGCAAATCTGTAGAAAACGTATACAAAACAGTGAATTGAGGAAGATATTTTTAAGCTTTGTTTATAGTGGATTTATTTCATTAAGGAACACAGATTTGGAATGAATCTTGCATGCCTGACCTCAAAGAAAAGCCTGTTTCTCTTAATACATTGGAAAAATTGTTCATGCTTACGTAATGGCTGCCCCTGTAATACTGCCAGGGTCACTGTGCACATAGATTTATTTTCATCAAGGAGTCAGTAGTGCCTGGAGGCAGCTCACATTTATGCAAAAGACATTCATTTTGTCCCTATTTTGTGGCCAAACTCAATGCCAGAAGGCCATTCAGAACTTTTGCATTCAAGAATAATCTACCACTACATCTTCTGCTCTGGACGCTAACTTCTGAGATGAACACTAGAACAGGGAAGGAGAATATGCTAAACATATCATCATCCCTTTACCAAATCAAAGTGTAAATGGATTATGTTTCTGGAAAGAACAGATATGAGCAAGAAGCATATGTAACTCCTTCCTGAACAGTGTTAACATTACTTTAGAAACATCCTCACCATATTCCAATCAAAATCTTACTGTCCTTCAGCATCCAGCTCAGATGGGATGGGGATAGGTAATTTAATTATCCAAATGTCAAAGAAAAGCACGCTGTGCACAGTACTGATTGGCCATTCTTTATTATATCTTGGGGAAACCCAGTTAGTCGGAAAAGAAGGGGGAGTTTGTCAATCAGCACTATGCAAAGCAAGCTCCTCCTTGATATGGAGAGAATCTCACTCCAACCCCATCTCTCAATGAGCTGGACATTGCAAAAAGAAATGGGATTTTCATCTGAACATAGTGAAGGTGCTTTTGAAGAAGAACCACAGCTTTAAGAATGGTTTCCCCCCTCTTCTAGTTCTTCTAGTAGTTTTTGTAGTTTCAAAAGTTTCCTGTGGGGGAGAAAAACTAAGTAAGGCAATAAAAAAAACCAATTAATGCATAAATATGAACGTGATACTCCTAGCAATTCTTTTAAAAAACACTGTCAGTTCTGAAGTATGGATAGAGGCATGAAATTGATGGCTGAGTCACTTGGGAAGCTAGGAGGGAGCCAAGCTTGCACCACAACCTGACAAGTCAGTATGGACAAGTCATCCTGCCATGTTTGTGAATTTGACCTTCACAGATTTGATTATTTGCGAGTTTTTCCACCCCCTAACCCCCTCCCCAAGGGTTTGTGGTGCTGAGAAATTGGCCTGCAAGTCATCCTTAGGGACCAGAATGGGACCAGAGGCTGATTTTTAAAGGGCTGTATGACTTGATCAGAGCCACCAAGAAGGAAGGTTCCCCTCGAAAAGATGTAACTCAGGTGTATGCGTGTGTATATGGGTAGCATTTGAAGAAACTTGCAAATAATCAAATCTATGAAAGCCAAACCCACAAACGCAGAGAGAGGGCTAACTGTACACCGTGCTAAATTCAGAGTATGTTGTGTAAGAACTCTTTCTGTTTTACTTTCTATTAAATATACACAGGGCTGGGCTGGGCTGAACATGCATGAGCAGGGGAGGCTTAAACTCTCCCTTCCCACTATTTTTGATTCAAAGTTGTACCTTCTTTCAAACATAGCAATCAAATAGCAAGAGGACTCAACCGGTGCCAATGGAATACTTTTTTTTTTAAAGAGCTGCTAACTGGGATGAAGTGAATTTTGAAACAAAAATCAGTTTGGGGTATCAAAACTGGTCTCAATCTTGATCAGGATTATGCATGTTTATTTGAAAGTAAGACCGAAAACTGTTGGTTATTCATATAGATTTAGCCTTTAAACACATTTACTAGGATTTTGAACCACAGGACAAACTTGCCTAACACTACACTGCATGCCACATTTTAAGCCTTCTAAAAGCAGCATATTCTTTTAAATAACAGCTTTTTTAAATCCATCTATGCAGGCTCGTTTAATGTATTTATTAATAGTATACAGTTTGTAAGTGGAATTCAAATAAAAACAGAAATAAAATACCAGATAAACACAACGCTCCCTTTCTTAGTATCATTTTTAACACACTGATAGATAATAAAAAACAAAATTAATTGTAGCATAAACAGGCTCATTAATGATGCTTAGTATGCACAATGTACAAAGTACTAGAGAAAACTATTTTTAGTTTATTTATTTGGTATAATGAATCTAATTTTGAATTATTATCATTAATTTTAGAGTTGTCTAGTCCTTCCTAAATATGAACGAAGATTAATTGTTTTAATGTTATGCACAATAACTTCCAATCTTCTAACTGGAATTTTTCCTTCGATCTTCCAAAAATAAATTAGCACTGGCAGTTCACTGTTTGAAGGCCAAATGCCAAGAATTTATAATAGAAAATGCTATTCAAATTATTGTTTTCTGTCTAGAAGTTTATTTAAAGCTTATATTAAATAATGCAACATTGTGATGAAAAATTTCTTTGTAAAAATTCCAATGTTAACATTAAAATGTAAATTCCAGTACTAAGCACTAATGCCTAGAATTTGAAACTTTTAAGGCTATGAATGGGATACTCCTAGCAATGCCATGTAGAGTGTCCTTCTCATAAATGCCATGTAGAGTGTCCTTCTCATAAATATCTTCTTACACATATGGAATAACGATTTATCAAGCAGTAAGTTCTACATGTGGCAGCCAGTTGAGCCCACTTTTGGTGTCTGTGCACCTTTGGGCTAGATTGCCTCAGAGTTCCATGATGACAGCTGTCTCTCTATCACAGATGGCTTTGGCCACCATCAGCTCATCCTTCAGTCAGGATGTCTCTAACAGTTGCATGATACCTACAGTGTTCTGGGAGTTTACATGCATTCTATTTATCTTTGCATAAAACACGGCTTACCTCACAGTACAAGGAGCTGGCATGCATCCTTAGTTTTCTGGTATTTTATAAACATGATACAAAGAGACCACTTCATATCATTTGATTCTGATGTTCTTAAATAACTAGTTAAACTTCCTGCCTATGACTACACGGGATGTACCTACCAGGCAGAATGGAACTGAAATATGACTGCAAAGAGTAGGTCTGTTACCCATAAGGATGCAGTTTGAGTTTGGGGGAAGATCAGGCAGTAGGGAAGTTTTTAAGGTGGAACTGGCTAAAACCAAGCCAACGGATGCAGCATAAGATATCTGATACACACTTAGTGGTGATACTGCCTGCTCACATCCATTTGTCAGATTGTGTATTTGTAAAAGCAATCAGCAAATGTCCCATCTTCTCCAAAGTGCCATCAGTATGTACTCTATAGAGCAGGAGGAGTGTATGCTCCATTTTTATTCCCTGGCCCCAGTGAGTCTAATGGGGAGGATGAGATATACCAGCTCACTGAATGTGTGAAGACAATCCTGGGGACTTCCTCATTGATGATGTTATTTAGTGTCTTTTTACCACTCCCAAAATTCTCCACTTTGCGGCCTTTCAAGTCCTACTAGTGAAGGGAACAATTCTGTAAGCAGATTTGTGTTCCACAAAATCACTAAATGCACAGGAGCCCTCTTCAGTGCTCACTCTGGCAACCCTATGCTCCAACCCCATTTCCTCAACCACAGTCTCTATTGTAGTGAAGGATAAATTAAATTTGCTGTGGGTATAAAAGGCTGGGGGCTGGGAGGAGAGCAGAGTATGCAAATAGCCAACGAAGCCCCAGATCAATCTGATCTTTAGTTCTGCTGGACTCTTGCTTAAGTGCTCTGTCCCACAGAATGGGCAAGAACAGCCAAGCACTGCTAATGATTGCCTATATATGCTACATATGCCACTGGATATTTATTCCCCAGTATTTGTTAATAGTTTTAAGCAACTTACTAGCAATAGCAAGTAGAATTTCTAAAAGTGGTTCAATAATAATCTTAAAAATAGCTCACATCCATTGGAAATTCCAGTCAAGGGGGGAAAAAAACCCTTCCAACATGTAGAATAACATTTCTTTCACAAAGCATGCCAAACAATATGACTACCAGTCAGTCAAACCTGCAAAAGGCAAGAAAAAGACAACACATATCCTCTGATTGTCCTGATTTGGCAAGATCAGTCCTAATTAATCCTCTGTCATCCCAAATTTTCAGTTACTTTTAAAATGACCCAGTTTGTTTCTGCTCCCACTTTCCCCCTTTTTCCTGAGCTTAATTAAAGCCATGCAAACTGAGTCCAAAGTGCAAAAGTAGTTTGCCTTCTACTCAGTGGGGTGAGAGGAGAGGAAGGGAGGAATTTTGCTCTTCTCTATAGGCTTAGGCAAAAACAAACCACTGCAGCCTCTCCTTGTTCGTGTGTTATTCCCCATTAATAAGTTTTAAACCTCCTGACCACATTCTAATGTTATTTGGACACACGTATCCCAGTTTTCATCAGTGAAAAGTTACAGGATATTCAATACTCAAGCAAGGAGCTACTGATCCAAAGACTTTACTTATAGTTGCCATGCAAATACCATCTAAAGGGAAGGCATCTGTATCAGGGCCTGAACCAAAGACAACTTTTAATAGACTTTGCTAAAACAGTTGAAACAGCTATGTAACACCAGTCATATGCCCCAATGTTCTCTTTGTAAAGTTCTTCATACTGAATATAAGTATTTCACTTACATCCTGTGCAATTCTGAGAAATGAAGCACACAATGTACAGCTGCCACTAAACTATAAAATCAGAACAAAAATACCTTTGAGTGATGGAGAGAAGCCATAATATCTCAATTCAAAATGAATGAAAGGATGAATAAACTTATTCAGGAGGAGGAGGAGGAAAGAGGAAGAAGAAAAATGCCAGTTAAGAAGTAAACATAGGTTCTGTGTACAGAAATAAAATATTTAAAACTCCCAAAAAAATCATAGTATTGAAAATATTTTAAATGAGAAAAGCAAATTTGGCACAATCACAAAGGTGTGGGTGTGATAGGTTTCCAGGATTTCTTTTTTTATTTTTTTATATACAGGACAATTGGTGCGCTTCTAAGTTCAAGAACAAATTCCAAAGCTTTTGATCAGAAAACAAACAAAGCTATGTTTACCCTTATACGACTGTACTTTGATATCTCATGCTCTCTACAGTTACTTAGATTGCAAAAAGGAGGGATTGTGAAAACACTATGCCATCCACAAATGACATCATGTTAACCCTTGTTACCAAGTTCTACCCTCCGGTCAAATGCTTATGAGTCACTGTCTAGCTTAAGTGAATGATGTCATCTGCTATTACCTCCACAGCAACAAAATTCAGTGCTGCCGTTCAATTGTCTGTTCTTAAAAGACCTGGTGCTACTACACATAGTTATGAAGATTTTAAAAGGATGGGGAGGGAGTCCATGCCTGAAACTGAGAAAGGCAGGAAATGACCACATTAATCTAACACCTTTAAAAGTGATGACATTCAACAGAAAAATTCTCAGAAAGAATTGCTTATACCAAACAAGGCACCTAAAAACAGATTTTAAAAAAAAATGAACATCATTTGTAGAAACAGGAAAGTCTAAAGGAAAAAAAATTAGAAGAGCACTTTTTTCTTGAAGCACAATGGATAAGCATATTTCAGTTCTCAGTATGCATAGCTCTAATCAGTGATGAACGCTGTACAGTAGGCAAGAGTAAGTGTGTGGTTGTATCTATTTTCTAATAGCATAAAAAAGCACAGATATTATAGTATTTGTGCATTCATAATTGTATAATAATTTAAAAACAAAGAAATACTGAATTGTAATACATATGACAAACGCCATCAAACAAATAGGATACCTTGCTTTTCAGATTAATTTTTTAAAAAACCTTCTGATTTCTTTGGAAAGAGAAAGGGAAAAAAAATCTTTCGGATTCAAAGTACAAGTCCTTCCACTCATTTTGTGATGTGTGACCCTTCCAGCTATGCAACCTTCACATATAATCCAAGGGAAACTGTTCAGATGGCTTGCTTATCACATAGAAGCTTATGCTGGCAGGCAGGTGGCAAGTGATTCCTTTCCTTAATTTATTTTGGACTGTTACATAGTCTGATAGTAACTAGCAAAACACAGGGCACTAGAGCCTATCTAATGCTGAAAGCTAAGCAGAGTCAGCCCTGGTTAGTACTTGGATGGGAGACCATCAATGAAACCAGGTGCTATCAGCTGTATTTCAGAGGAAGGAACTGGCAGAATCACCTCTGAGTATTTCTTCCCTAAGAAAACCCTATGAAATTCATGAGGCTGCCATAAGTCAGCAGGTGACTTTAAGGCACATTCACACACAGAGAGCAAAACACACATGTATAGTATGAAATATTTCATATATGTTAACCTTGAAATACAATCAAGTTGGAAAAAATGAAAGGCTCAAATTGATTTTTACCAGTCCTATGTTTTTCTTTTTGACTGGGTTAGAGTCACTCAAAACTCTAACAAAGAGATCCACCAAAGTGGTTATGTAGGGTAACAAATTTCACACTGAGCAGGCTACAGTGCAAAAGATCCTATCCTGCATCTCCATCAACTTCATTTCCAGGATAGTGGAACACAAATCAGGGCCTCAATATGCTGACAACTAGTAAGAGAAGATACAGAATTATCCTCTAACAGCTACTAAGCCACACAAGTAGTAGGTAATATTAATTTTATGTTTGTATGTGACATTTTAACCCAAGGGCACCTGAAACAGTTATGAAAATACAATAACCTATGGTATTGTGCAGATCATTTTCTTAATATAAGCTCTTAGCTTGGAACCATGCCTGACTCTGCTGTTACATTGCTTAGATTTCATGGCATTGGCTTCTTCTTTTTTAAACGTGTAAAATACTTCGCTTTATTGATGTCTGGTCACTCAAAATCAAGAGTGCTTTTAATTTCTTCCAACAGTTAAGAAAGTGTAAATTACTGTTATACTATGACCCAAAAGTGGTGTGGCAGCTAAGAAGCCAATGTGGTTCTAAGCAGCAATAGGAGAAAAATTGGCTAGGTCAAGGGAAGTAATAGTACCACTCTATTCTGCTTTGGTTGGACCTCATTTGGAACACCGTGTCCAGTTCTGGGCACTACAATTCAAAAAGGATATTGACAAGCTGGAACATGTCCAGAGGAGGGAAACCTATGTGGAACAGCTTAGGGAAGTGTTTAGCCCTGGAGAAAAGAAGGTTAAGAGATAACATGATAGCCATGCGTAAATATTTGCAGGGATGTCATATGGAAGACGGAGCAAGTTTGTTTTCTGCTGCTCTAGGGACTAGGACACAGAGCAATGGATTCAAACTTCAGGAAAAGAGATTTCATATAAACGTCAGGAAGAACTTCTTGATGGTAAGAACTGTTTGACAGTGAAATACACTGCTCCAGAGTGCAATGGAGTCTCCTCCTTTGGGTGTTTTTAAACAAAGGCTGGATGGGAGTGCTTTGATTGTATATTCCAGTCCGGCAGGGGGTTGGACTTGATGGCTCATATGGTTTCTTCGAACTCTATGATTCTATGATTCATTTGCACTGATAACAACTGTATGCCAAATTAGAGGCTTGAGAGGTTATATGGATCCCAGAACAAGGCCGTGGGATGAGATTCTCAAGCATTTCCTAAGATTACGCTAGAATTGGGCTGAACCCCCTCCCCCATATGGCAAAGCTGGACTACCAAAACTCCTACACAGTTGAGCCTTCTCAGGAAAAATCACCGGATCATCCAATAAGAAATATTAAGATAGAGGTTGTCATTGAGCCTTCCCAGGAATAATACAGACTGCTTGCAATCTACCCTTTTTGTTTACTTACTTGAGAGTAAGTTAAACGGAATACATGGAGAACACTCCTACACACACATTGTGCCTGTAAGAGTCTTCATATTTCTAGATGTTTCAGTGATAATGGATGTAGAAAGTAATTTGCCCTTCCCTTGCAAATACCTACAACTAGGCAAAATTAACCTGCCTGCCAATGTTAAGCTTGCCCCCACCTTAAAAACAGTGCCAAGGGCTCTGAGAGGATACAAGACTGAATATGGGATGAGGGGTTGCAAGCCACAGCCACAGGGCAAATGTGGCCATTGGCCTGATGTTATGTGGGCTTCAGTTTCATTCTAGAAGCCCTCTGCAAAAGCAATGTGTCCCTTCCCCTGCAGCCCACTAGTTGGGGAGAAAGGGGAAGACAAAGGTGCTTTCCATGTGATTCACCCAACCTGCCATGGGGCCAGGAGAAAGATGAGGCTGGGAAGATGCTTATGCACAATGTCATTTGGGTCCTGTCCCCAGGCAGTGCAGTCATACCACAAATCATTGATAGGTTTTCCCCATCAATGACCGGTGATTGTGCCACCCTTCCGCTGTGCGCCTACACTTAACTTGCTTGTGGAGGTCCTGGAAGCATAATGGTTGCACTTCCTGCCCCAGCACAGCCTAGGACATTTCCTGGCTGTGCTGTGGTAGGAAGAGGCATGGCCATTGTGCTTTCTGGATCCCACAGCAGCCAATCCATTGTGCTCCCCTCCCAGGAGAACCACTGCTGCCATCATCACCACATGCTGCTGGAACAAAGGCAGGTTGCGGAAAGGGTCTAAGAGAGAGGGCAGTTGTATGGAAAAAGAAAGGAATGGGTTCACTTACTTCCATCCACTACTAGTTTCATCTCTGTCAGCATACAGCTTCAATATTTTATTGTTGAGGGAATGGGACCTCAAATAGAGAAAAGGTTGCCGACTCACAATTCAAGATATCTCATTCCTTGCCAGATATGTGCCAATTTTTTTTTTGGTAAAAAGTTCTACTTCGGTATTGAACATGAACATTATATTTGCATTCATTAGGATGGATTAATAATATATATTATTCCCCCTTCCTCATACAGGGAGGACGGCAAATGTAATTAAATTAACTATTGCTCCAATATGTAGAAAACCACTGTTGTAGTTTAAAGAAAAGTCACTCCCACAACTTTATTCATTATGTTTGTCTGTGTTATGTCTTGTCCCAGTTTATGAAATACAACACAGAAATAAAACACATGGAGAGAAATGCAGTTTCAGGATGCAGTTTGCAAATGCTGACTCCTAGTCTCAAAGTTGATTTTAAAAAACTGGATTTTGAAAACCCAACATCCTCTCCACTAATCTCTCTGCTAACTAGGTTATCTAGCTGGAACCAAAGTTTCTTTCATATTAACAGAATTTCCCATCAGTCTTAAAAGATACAGCCCATTCCTCCCTTCTGGCCTCTTATCTCTGCACTTCCCGAGTGGTCATCTTACTTCTGCTATTTTGACAGTTTTCCACCCTCGTTCCTGGCGTCTTTCCAATCTGGCTTCATTCCACATGCAGTGCCTTGGCTTCCTAAGGCACTGCTCTCTAGTGAGGTATCTACCATCATCTGGAGTTCAACTGCCAGAGTCCTGTGATTCTCAAAACTAAGATTAAAGGCTTTGTATTGCCAGCATTCCTCAGGCGTATGCAGTACGCTGTTCATATTTGCATTACAACACATAGTTTCATCAGAGAAAATTGCACCAGTTAAAAACAGCAGCAGCAGCAGCAGCAGTGAAGGATACCAAATTTTATTTCACTTTGCTCTGATTCACATTCAAGTTTGTTTAGGAAGTTGTTTGATTCTGTAGCAAGTAACTCTTCTTTCCTGGACTTCAGTGCACATATGTGCTAATAAAACCTCCATTAGGTCCCTCTACTATGAAGCAAGAACAAGCATGATAAAGAGAAATAAGAAAGAAACAGCAGCTGCACTACATATTTAAAAGAGCAAAAATATTATCAAGTTTTTTTTTTAAAAAAAAAACTCAGTGTGCCCCCTCCCATTGTGCCCGAGACACACAATATTTAATCAGCAGCTACTTCCCTTTCTGAAGCCCGAGTAATAAGAAGCATGTTTCAATATGTCCCAGTGGTCAACACATCTGGGTTGTTTGAGATTCGAAAAAGGCAGCTGAACAGGTTGCAGTAACTTTATTGTAGCTACTCTGCTAAGGGATTGTCCAGATGGCAGCCTTTCCTCCACATGGCTTTATGCAAGAAAAGGGATACCACAAGAAATAAGCACCAGCCACTACAGGAGGATTGAGACAACAGTTGCTATTTTGGATTGTGGCTTGTGCACTGTAGGCCCTGGTCTGTCATTTAAACTAGGAGGGACTGGCAGGGAATAGTCCCAATGGATGAGTGGCATGTGAGTTTCAGGCAGACTGAATAAGCATGTTAGAAACCTGGGATAGTCCAATGTGTGTGTGGCCTGTGGGATTCAGGCAGACTGTATGTTAAAAAAACCAAAACAAACAAAAACAGGAGTTGTGTGGATATACCAAAAGGAGTTCAGCTCAGGTTTGGTTTTTTTGGTCTATCAGACTTATATTACAAAGAACTATAAGATATTCTTAGCAGATAATTGTGGAGTTTATACTTCTCTGAACCTTGGGGTATACAAGTAGTTATACTGTGGAAAGGTTTTGTTTGGGCAACCACACAGCCACTTGGACAGGTCTTACGAAAAAAAGGGTTGTTAGGGTTGGAAAAGGAGAAGATTTCTGGGGAACCTCTCAAATAAACTATTTTTTAAAAAATAGTTTCCATCCATTTTCTGAAGAGAGAAACCAAATCTTTCTTAAAGAGAAGAGGATTGAGAGGAATGGGGGCTCTTTTCTCTAGGAACTGGGAAACTATCAAATAATAATAGCAAAACTTGGACTGTTAGCTTTTTTAAAGGAACTCATCACTTTACTTGTTACAGTGACTATTCAACAGGTTGTTACTTGTTGCTGCAGTCCAGAAAGATAACTCATTAAGCTACTTGGTATTGACAAGATTACTGTTTCTATTGTGTCATTGGAAAATACAGGAAAATTCTCTCTGCCTCCCCAAATGATCAATACAAATATTGCACTTAGAAAATCTTTTTAAAAAATGCAAAAAGCATTACAAAGCAATCCATCCCAGCTGGAGCATGCACATGGCCCTTCCTCTTCCTTCTCTTCCTGCTCAAACTAAGGCCCTTTTCACACCTTACCTAGTGTTGCTGGTGTTGTGTGGGGATTGCATGAAAAGCCTCCTCTGGGAGGGAATCGCGTCTCCTGCGCTTCCTTCCACACCAGCTCCATGCTGGACAGAAGGAAGCGTGATAGCTTCACCCCTTCCTTCTGCAGCACAGCCAGGTACTTTCCCAGGGTGCGCTGGGGGAGGAAGTGCGGTCATCACACTTCCTGAGGTTCCGCACACCAGGCAAGTGCTAGAGGGATGTGGGAGGAATGCACAATCACACATCATTTTCAGGAAAAACTCGAAAATGATATAATGCGCAATTGCCACAGGATCGCTACGGGAGCAACATGCAATTGCGAGAACATCATGTGGAACCATCCTTGCAATTCTGCATTGCTCCCGTGGCCATTTCGTGTTTGAAGTCGCGTGCAAAAAGGACCTAAGTCAGGAAACACACACAGTAATGAGTAACATGCAGACAACTCATTCTTGTTCCAATGGAAAGTAATTAATTACAGCCATGGCAGTTAACAGGCAAACTCCGTTCCATTCCAGCTCATTACTACAAAAGGCAATTAGTTACCAAAGTTGCTCATTTGAAAATGGATAACTTGCTAGCTCTGAAAAATAGTCTATGGCTGTACTAGAAATATGATTGTGGGATGCTTCATAGCTAATCTCATAGCCTATATTTGTTAACATGAACTCTGGTAACTAACTATAAGTAGGCTGTGAATATTAGTGTAATGTTGAGAAAAGTAACTATATTAGAAAGAGTGCCTAATGAAACTAGTCTACAAAATATTATGCTGCAAAAGATTTGTTAGTCCTTAAGATTCTTAGATACTTTTTGTGGTTTTGTAAGTACAACAGAACAATGAATATTCATTTCTAATATTCTATTCTAATATTCAGTATGTGTCTTAAAAATATTGTGAGACATGGTAATTCAACCTTCCCTTCTGGCTTCTCAAGGCAGTACACTGCAATGGTTAAATCTGCAGAGATCTGGGTTCAAATTCTTACTTAGCTATGAATCACTCAGTGACCTTCAGGTAGTTCTCTGCCTGCCTTCACAGAACTCTTGTGATGGGCAGAAAGGGAATAATGCACAGCTCGTATAGACAAGACATCCTAGTCTTAACTTTCGATGTAAAAGAATGGTGAGAAGAGGATAGATTTTAAATTTGGTAAACTGCTGTCCAATTTCTTTTGACCACTGGCTAAACATTCCTCAAATAAATAAATGGAAGCTGGATGTCTGATATATGGAGGTCTCCAACGCACTATTCAAGGCTTAATACCGATCATGTTGTAAATATAAACATTGTTTTTAAACGTTCTGATACACAACTATCCAGTATGATTAATAATGGTCCTTAGAAGTGAGTTACTTTCTGGATACAGGAGTTAATGGACAGGAAGCTATGCTGGACTTTTACTGGTAGAAAAGCAGAAAGCACCAGATGAAGGAGAGGGTTATCTCTCCTTGTCACCACAGCAACTTGTGTATTGCAAAAACCTACTCCAGACCTGGGAAACCCTCCTCAACCACTTTTTTGAGGAGCAATGAAGTCTACTGAGGGAACTGGAGGACAAGACAATTTTCTAATCCATCTTTGGCACTGCTGCAGTGCAGCATCATGCACAATTTAGGTCAATATAAGCAGGTGTGACACATACTAGTGCAAAAAATTTCAGCTGCACTGATCGGATCTGTGCTGGTAAAAACTATCCAGAACAGGGATTTTACTGGGCAATTCAGTGAAAATTGCAGCCCAGCACACAACTGTTGTAAAAAAAGAAAAGGGCAATGACCATATTGTGCATAATTATAAAAGGAATCTGAAACAGACCTGCAAATATTGTATTGCTCTTATAGAACTCTATGATATGTCCACACACAGAGTACTGTTTATAGCTTTGGTCACCACACCTTTTAAAAAGATTACAGAGCTGGAAAATATGTTAAAAGGGGCAACTAAAATGAAGAAGAGTTTGGAGCAACTCTTGTTTGTACGGTGCAGAAAGAGGCACAGTAAACCCTTTTGAATGTCTTTTACCATGAAAACTCTAAAATTGTGCCAGAAGATGACACTTCCACATTGGAAGGCACTCAATGAGCTACCGCGGTACAAGAGAGGACAACTAAGAATAGTGCTGTGGTTAATGATGCAAGCAGGTTCAAGCCAAAAGAACGTTCAGCTGTTGATATGCTCAGAAGTGAAAGCAAAGTCCAGAGCTCCTCAACACATGTTATAAGGACAGGGAATGTGAGAAACATGAATCGGGGGAAGCTAGACATAATAAAACAAGAAATGGAATGTATCACCATTGTGATACTGGGGTGAGTGAACTAAAGTGGGTAGGAAAGGGACATTTTAAGTCAGACAATTATACAGTTACTCAGGAACTGAAAATTTAAGAAGAAATGGGGTAGCATTTACAGTGAGGAGAGCTGTAGCAAAAGCAGTCAAAGGATATAATACAAAGTCTGACCAATTCATATTAGTAAAACTTCAGGGAAAGCCCATCAGTTAATGCTCCAATTATAGAGGGAGAAGCAGAAGAAATTGCCAAGTCCAGAAGGAAATTGTTCACACACCAAAGGAGGACTTCTTGTTAATCCTAGGTGATCGGACTGTGAAAGAAGGAAACAAAGCAGAGTCAAATATTGTCGGAAAATCTGGCCTAGGATCAAGAAATGAAGCAGGAGAGTGACTGACTCAACTTGTGAGGCCAACAGTTTGTTCACTGCAAACACATTATTTAAGCAACCAAAGAGATGACTGAATATATGGTCATCATCTGATGGCCAATACAGAAATCAAATAGGCTACATAACTTGAAGCAGAAGATGGAGAAACCCCATTCTCTCTGCAAAAACAAGGTCAGGAGCAGATTGTAGCACAAAGCATGAACTACTAATACCAAAAGATAGAGTAAAGCTAAAGAAGAACACTAAACCAGCCATTGTGTCAAAATAACAATCTGAAGAACATCCCCATAGAATTAAAGATAATATTAAAAAAAAAATCAGATTTTCAGTATTAAGTCTAATAGACTGGGAGCCAGAAGAACTCTGGACTGAAGCTAGAAACATTGTCAGGGAGGAATGCGAAAAGATACTATCTGCAACCAAAATGAAAGAGAAACCTCAAAGGATGACAGATGAAACTTAACTACTTGGAGTTAAGGACAGATGAGAAGCTAAAGTAAAAGTTGACAGAAACAGAATCAGAACCATGCGTGCAACTATTCAGCAACTTATGAACAGGGACCAGGAAAACTATTTTAATAATCAATGTAGAGAAACAGAAGTTGACGACGACGACAACAACAACAACAACAACAAGGAAGAATAAGAGATCTCTTCCACAAGATCTGAGAAATCAAAGGAAAATTTAAACCAAGAGGGAGGATGTTCTATGACCAGCAGGGGAACACATTACATGACCAAGCAGAAATAGAAACATGGTGAAAATGACACACATAAGAACTATATAAAAGAAATGAAAAGATGGCAGATTTATTCAATGAAGAACCATATGAAGACAAGTCTCTGAAGATTTTTACCATATACAGAGCAAGAAATGCCAGATATCCAACATGGGTTCAGGAAAGGAAGAGGCAATGGGAATCATAATACAAACAGATGTTGGATAAAGGAGTGCACCAAAGAATTGCAAAAGGAAAACAGCTTGTGCTTTCCTGGTTATAGCAAAGCCTTTGAAAAACAATGGTCTTATTTCCATCCAGTGTGCATTTTAAAATTAATTGTAAACCAGGAACTGAAAAGGCTGCTTTAGCAGTTGATCATAATGTAATAAATAAGGCTACTGTCTCAAGGGAAAAAGGCTTTGGACACTCCTATATTTCAGTGAAAAAAACAAAAAGAACTATAACAGGATATTGTTTCCATGAATGGGTAACCCATGTAACAATCAACACCTTATCGTTAACATTAATCACCAAAGTCCCAAAGATAAATACAGTAAAGCAATTCTTAAGAGTTCAGCTTGACTTCACCGATTGATCTTCTGGAACAATAACACATCAGATTTGAGTATAAGTAATGACACCCACCCATATCTTTTAATGTTCTGATGTTTGCAGATCAACGTAAAAGGAGATATAAATGCTATAATTCATAAACTTAAATCTCAGTGTAAAACTCTGCATGGTAGGCATCTGCATGTAACTTTGACCCTGAAATGTTTGTTAGTCCTGTTTTGTTTAATAAAAGCACTGTTGTAAGAGACTGAGAGTGGGGATTGGCAAGGACTGTTTACACCTCTATCTCTGAGTCATTTTCTTATTCAGAATCACCTCTCATCTATTTTTTTCTTCAAAGAGAGGAAGCAGATAGACCACAGTTTTGAATATAAAAAACAATGCTCAAAGAAAAGGGCTAAGTAGTCCCTCATCTTTCCACTACTGGAAATGTAACTTGAGTGGAACAATGGCCTCAATGGACAAAAGATTGGGCAGCCTCCCCATCTTTACTAGTCTTCATCTCAAGACTGTATCTTCTGGTGGCTGCTTTCTACAAGCAAGAAAGAGTTCTCTGACACCTCAAAGACTAAAATAAACACAACTGCATGTAATAGTTGGGTATATAACAACAAGAAGAAGAAAGAAAAAGAAAACTGGCCTCTATTTCTTTGAGCTGCTATAGAAAAAATTATTGTAGTAAATGTAGAAAATGTTATTGCAAATGTTAGAGTAAATCAAACCCAAAGAGGTTAGCAATAACATGGCAGAAATATATAGAGCTTATTTCAAATTTGCTTCTTTCCCTCTATATTTGTAACAAAGAATGTAATCTTTCAGTTCACTGTGATTTTGAAACTGTGCCTTCAGTTCCTTGTGATTCTGCAAATACGACATTGTCTCAGTGGTATGTCTTACTTGTACCACTGATTATTACGCCAGGTTTGTTATTTTTGCTGCCTCGGAGTGTAGTGGAGTCTCCTTCCTTGGAAGTTTTTAAGCAGAGGCTTGATGGCCATCTGTCGGGATTGCTTTGAGGGTGTTCCTGCATGGCAGGGGGTTGGACTGGATGGCCCATGTGGTCTCTTCCAACTCTAGATTTCTATGATTCTATGATTCTATGATTTTTAGGAAGACAAAATGTAAATATCTGATATGTGCTAATATATGCAACAAGGATTATCCAAAGGTAGGAATAAAGAGCTGGGTCCCCATTGCTGAGATTGATCTCCTCAGCGAAAGGGATCCTGAGGTGTTACACAGCACAAAAGGGTTTAGCATAAAGCAGAGATTTACATATCAGGTCCAGCTACTTCAGTTTGTTGGTAGCCTCTGGAAAATGTTCGATATCACAGAATGTCAGCACAGTTGGGCTTTTGTGTTAAAGAGGTACTTTCCAACATGCTTAGATCAAAACTAGAAGTCAACTATAATTTTAACAGTACTGTAATTTCAGGGGGTGGAAAGTGAGGTCAATGCTAAACTATTTGAATAAACCTCACTCCTTTAGTATCTGGTTTGTTTCACTTTTGCCATAATCACAAAGATTTTGGCCTCTGTTCTCTTCATGAGTGCTAGGCACAATGCAAAACATAATGGCTAAATGGAATGCATCAGTGCTCTATGCCTGGATCATTGCCCATTCTGGTTTATCAGGAAGGAGCTCAACCTTGGCTGCATTGGAGAAATCAAACTTCATACTAAACGTGTTTCTGGAAATCAAGCTCCAAAGAGAAATTATTACAGCAAAACAGGACATAGAGATATTTTTTAAAAAATTGTCATTAGCATCACTTTCTCATGTGAAGCAAAGGTTACACAGGGGCGCAGCTTCACTGCCCTTCACCCTAAGCTGCTTGGTCTGAAGGCAATGTCATGAAAGTGTTGCAATACCAGTGCAACAGACCATTCTTCCCTTCCCCTCTGCATTTCTCAGCATCACCTGAAAACTGACTCGAAAAGGGGCTCAGAGGAGTCTTTTTAGGGTGTAGAGAGGGCTGCAGTGGAAAAGAAAGATCAGATTCCTTTGGATTCCAATGATGGCATCAATGTTATCAATGTGCATACCATGTTGAGTCCTGGCCCTTGATTCTAGGAATGCCATGTTGCCTGGGAAAAATTTGCAAAGTAAAAGTGTAAGCCACATTAATGAAGGTAAAATTAAGTCCAATTAGCTGGCTTTCTACTAACTCACAACATGGAAGTAGCAACTACCTGTTAATGGGCAGACCTAGAACCTCTGGAACCCGCACACACTTTTCTCTCTGCTTGGATTTAATGTAACTGAGTCATTTGAAGAGTATTAAGGCCTTTCCACACTACACTGTTACAGTGCTATTATTCCACTTTCAACATCCTATGGAATTCTGGGGTTTGTAGTTTACTGAGGCCAAAGAGCTCTCTGGATGAGAATTCTGAATGTCCCTCCCTGAATTGCAAACCCCAGGATTCCATAGGATGTTGAAAGTGGAATAATAGCACTATAACAATGTAGTGCGGAAGGGCCCTTACTTTCATTATTTAGAATCCTGGGAAGGGATGTTCAAATACTTATACCAGTGATAAATACACCAGCATCCGTTAGTGTCTGTTAAGTTTCAGAGTTTTCCTGTGGACATCCCTCCTTTGTACTCCGCACTTTTGCACAAAAGCCCCAGATACCCTCTATCTATATTAATCCTTACCGTTTTTTCATTTTAGTGGGACAAAATCCTTTCCTAAGTCATGGCTTTAAATAAATAAACATATGGATGTCTTGGCAGTAAGATTTACATTTCCCTCACTTTTGAAGAATTAATTTCACTTTGTTCATTATGTTTCCAGTAACCATACTATGTTACCACCCTTTACCATCCTTCCCTCTGTCTCTTCTAGTTTTTGCTCTTTGAAACTGCAGTGTTATTTTATTTTATTTCTATCCCATTTTATTCCTGATGTGAAACTGCAGGTGGCTCACAAAATGGATTAAAACAAGGTAATCTAAAAAACCTAATGATATTAAAAAAAAAAACCCTACTCTATAAAAACACTGATACTTTCAAGAAGTGCAAAATCTTTTAAAAACAACAATAAGAATAAGAGGACAGTGTGCACACGTTGTTAAAGACCCTTCTACATAATCAGTCCTCAAATGCCTTTTCAAAATGTCTTTACCTGCTGGCAAAAAAATGACAAAGAGGAGGATAACAGCCTAGTTTCCTATAGGAAAGAGTCCCTCATTGTTATTATTTTGCATTTTGATGATCTTTCTTTGGATAATCTTTTCTTCTGGATGTATAAACTTTATGTGACTTAACTGCTTATTGTTGTATCAACCATCTACACTACAGCTTCCATCAGTTAAAAGTGTACTTTGTTAATGTGTATTCTTAAAGTGACAGGAAGAGACATGTAGGCTAATTACTTGGGCTGGCAGAATGGCAGCCATGAAGAAGGGTCAAAAACTTTGCCTGTGCTGAAGCTGAAAAGTAGCAACAAAACATGCAGTGGGAAGGATGGGATAAAAAAAAGCAGTATGGTGTATCTCTAACAACCCTTCTAGCTCTTTATTGCCCTTTATATTTAGACCACCTCCCAATGGTCCTTTGCTTCTTCCCCTGCTTGAAATCAACAAAAATCTTGTCTCTTGATTTGCCTGACAAATACGGTAAGTATTTTAAATTTTGTGTGTCAATCTAAAGTGACATGCAATTGACATTCCTTTTCTCACAAGAAGGAAATCTCATTCCATGACAATAGGCATGGCATGGGATATGTGTGTGTGTGTGTGGTATGTGTGTAACTGTACTTTTTCACCGAAGTTCCTACTTGATTCAAGTTAGTAACATTGTTCAGTTAGAGCCAATCAATAACATTTTTTAAAAGCAAAACAAAGCTCCTCCATCATACTTCCCATAATTTATAAGGATGAATATCTAACTTTTAAAAAAAAATTATTCTACATCATCATGAGATATTTTCACTGAGGGATGGATAGATAGATAGATAGATAGATAGATAGATAGATAGATAGATAGATAGACAGACAGACAGACAGACAGACACCTGTGTCAAATAAAAAAATAAAAAAATAACCCCTCAACCAGTGGTATGATAAAACCGCAAATCAGTTGAAAGTCTTGGATGATACCCAGCACATTTCAACAGAATGTTGTAGTCCAAATGCACTGTTTTTCTGAGATTTTCCAAGTTGATTGCCTTTACTTCAACGAATCAGATTTTTTTTATTGCATAGGAAGCAGGAAACAAAGCAATTAGATCTAAAAATACATGGGAGTGAATGAATTGGGAAAGAATTAACATTGGCAGTCTGCAGTTTCTTTAGAGGGAAGTGTTTTGAATTATTATTCTACTAAAGGTTATCCAAAACAGTAATTTTCAGTTTGGTTTCCTGGCGACATTAAACCTTCTAGTCATTTCTGTGCCATGCTTGAGCTGGGAACGGTACGGGTTCCTGAATCCTTGGGAGCTGCTGGCCAAAGAAAGGACACCTGCATGGTCTTCCTGACCTGATAAGCTAAGAGATACAAGCAGGCTATCATAGTACAAGTGGGAGAGACACAGTCTTCCCATAATCTAGGTAACGTTGTTAGGGGAGGTTACAACCCCACTACATGACCAGTCTTTGGCCTGTTTTCAATGTGTTTCCCTACACCCTGCTCAAGGCTCATTTTTGTTGTTTGTCTTGAAATCATTTGTAACATATGGTAACCCTAAGGTGGTTCTATCACAGCAACATTTGTTCACTGGGGATTTGTCATTGCTGTCCTCTTAGACTGACAGTGTGTGACTTACCCAAGCTCACCCAGTGAGTTTCCATGGCTTAGTGGGGATTCAATCCCCACTGAGCCAATCTCACTCAAACTACTACACCAAAGTGGCTACCCAAGAATTTTAAAGAGGAGATCTTAAGGTGGAAAGCTGTCTGTGTATGCAGAAATTTCCCACAAATGCAGAAAACGCACATAATAGAGTTTCAGGTATGCAATTCCACTTCTGGCTCCTGCACTGAAAAAATAAAATACCTGAAATACTACTTGTGAGGCCTCAGAAAACAATGAGGTTGCAGCATAAAGTTTGCTGCAGTCAAGGGACGGAGCTTCAATGATTTGTAAGATCCCTGTCAACCACTATGATTTGCATTGACAGGATAAACGGTACATTTGCAGAAAAAAAATCAGATCAGTATGCTTAATATATATTACTTAGAGGTCCAGCAATCCAACTTTTCTCAGTGTATATACATATTTTTCTCATATATATATATTTAGTGCAGCCTACACACAGGCCTGATTTACAAAATGCAAAGTAATTTTCTCTTTGAAAATATATTTTAATATCTTTAAATGTATTTTTCCAAATTATTTTTACTGCAAACATACTTTTGAACATTATAACATTTTGTAGTGTTACAAACAGGGACCATGTTCCACCCTCCCATTTCCCCATTAAAGTATCTTAAAAGAGACAAGGTTAAAGCAGAACTGCCCATTTCATGTAAATCTGAACTAGTGATAATGCCTCACACAAAGCCAATGAGGAACAGTAGTTATTTTATACATTATTTCCCAGGCATCTCACTGATCTTTATCAGGAATATTTTTATGGTTTTTATGTTCCATCAAGCTGGTTTTAACTTAGGGTAAACCATATGAATGAGAGATCTGTAAGAGTCCCAATGTGGTCTTCCTTTTTTCCCACTGCCTTCCACTTTACAGAGCATTACTGTCTTTTCCAGTGAGTCATGTCATTTCATGATGTGTCCAAAGTACAACACCTGAAGTTTAATATTTGACTTCCAGGGAGACTTCAGGACCAATTTGCTCTCAGATCCATTTATTTGTCTTTCTGGCAGTCCATAGTATCTGTAGAATTCTCCTTCAGCACTATATTTCAAATGAGCTGATTTTTCCCCCTGTCAGCCTTCTTCTTTGTCCAGCTTTCAAATCCAGAAATACACAATTGTTACCATGACATAATAATTCCTATGTTAACTATAGATCTGTTAAAAACATTAAAATGCTGCTCATATGATAATATCTTCACACAGTAATTCTTAAAAAGATTTCTGAAGAATGTCTACTTCTAATAAAATAAAAGAACATAAGTGTAATAGCAGCATAGAATGATATATTTAAAATTAAAGTTACTCTATGTATTATGTTTATGCCATGGTTACACTGTGTATTTGTGCAAATATTAACAAAATACATATATATTTACATTTCCCCACTGAAGGTGAGCAGAGTTCAGGTGGAATGTTACTTATGACATAACCATTCCACATGGTTGCTTTCTTGCTTTCTGTTTTTTAATGTGGCCCCACTCTTTTTTGAGTTAATCCTTTATTCAGGTGAGTTCTAATTTGACTATTTTTATACATATTATGTTACTGTTGCTAAATCTGCTTTGAAAAACTTGCATTTCAAAACAAAACCCTATGGACAGAAAATAATTAAGAGCTCATGCAATGGGAATCTTAAGATACCGTTCTACTTGTTTACTATGGTTCAATGCATGGGAGATATTTTCTTCTGTAAGGCCCAATGCCATGAATGAATGGGACACATGTAGGCAGACCAGCACATTCCCTTTTTATTGCAATGGACTTTGCACCACACAAGGCACCCCTAGTTTTCCTCTTGGACTAAGTCCAGGGCTAGGCCTTTAATTCAAGTGCCTTTAAAATGTATTAGTTAAACGTAATTTGGGTGGGTCTGCCATGTACCAAATGTGCTAAAATAAACACACTCCACTCACATCTCCCATCCATAAACAAATACAGTTTGACAGTTTTCAGCTTGAAAAAAAGAGGGGAGGGAGGGGGGATTCTAATCTGTAAGCAGTTTTGTGGTAGCTCTTGAAATGGAATGTGCTACAGCTCTGTAAGCTAAAGAAAGGTTTGAGGGGATTTATTTATTTATGTATTTATTTTCAAAGCAGCATGGTAAAACAGAAAAACCTGTCACAGGTCCATACTGTTTCACACACCATTTTCACATCTGCCTGGCTTTGACTGACTCAAAGCAAAAACAAAAACAAGAAAACTTCAAACAATCCTGAAATGCACATGAGTGGAGCCATCAGTACATAATTGAGCCACTTGAGAGACCAAACACCATGAAGAGAAAACATAACACTTGTTGGGTCATATGGACCAAAGACCACATGGACATGAAGCAGTGGCTTCTAGCTTATTGTGACTGTGCTACATGCTTGTGCATGCAGCCTATTTACTTCTGTTTTGCTAACCTCTTTGGTAAGAAGCTAAACAAACCAAGGATCTTTTCTTTATTGCGTTATCCCAACCCAGGGTCATGGCTGTTTACACCCTTGACAAGCCATAGTTTCAAAGCAAAGTTTGTTTCCCATTTATGAATCCTGCCTTATTTAGGCACACTAAGACCATTTCCGCACTAGGCTGTTATAGCGCTATGATTCCACTTTCAACATCCTATGGGATCCTGGGGTTTGCAGTTTCGGGAGAGGCCAAGAGGATCCCAGGTTTGGATGATATACTAGGCAAACCATTTCTCATTTGTTTAGCTGTTCATACTAGCACAGATGTGGAACACAGAGTGATAGTTCTGTGTCCATCAGCCTGCAGTTTGTTCATACTAAGCCAAGATTCTTTAGAATCCAGAGTTATGATTACGACCTCAAATGAACAAATACAATTTCATCCTTCACCCTGGCTATGTTTCTGAAGAGAGAAATAGCCCAAGAACATCTGGAGGGCTACATTTTGACCACTCCTGCCTCTGTCCCATACTTTTCCTTTAAGGGGAGTCAGATAGGAAGGGAGATTGCTATGGGGTACCTTTAAGGGAGATAGTCTTTCTTTGCCTTTAGTGAAGACCCGTCTTACTATTGTGGAAACTGGACAGAAAAGATCTCCACCTGATACCAAATTACATTTTACAAATTACAGAACAGGGAGCCTATGGATGCATTTTGCTGTGAATCCACATGCATGCACAGGAGCAGTATGAATCAATGTGCCAGAATCTTAACAGATGTTTGTCATTTTAGTCCATCTGCCAGTGTAGAGGAGGAAATACAGGCCAGGACAGTAGAGTTTTTAGTGGCATAGCAACCTTGAGAAAAATTTAAAAAGCAACAACAGGAAGAATCTGCTACAGCAGCTGAAGACAGAATGCAGTTTAACCCCTTGGTATGTGGCACTCTTTGGGATATCAGCCCAAAATAATCAGTCCTCAGCCTGGCACATGATTTTCTAGAGAATAAATCTAAGAAGTGGAGTTTAATGCAACTATTGTAAATGTAACTAGAAGGTCATCTTATTTCATCTCTGAACTGAGGAAAAGGCTAGGGCAATCTATTTGTTTTCACAATTTAAAAAAACCCTTCATTTCAGGGGCTAACTTTAACATATGCTTATTTCAGAGATATGATGTAGGGGAGGGAGATTCTGATAAATGTAGGATACAGGGACTAATGTTGGCAATTTAACTGCACAAGTATTAGACTGAGCCCCTGCGCCCCACCATTTTTTGTTTTCTAGATGCACAACTTTGGAGTTTCAGGTTAAAAAGAACCAAAGCTTTGAATTAAAAAAAAATCAATTCCAATGCCACTCCATTTAACTTCATAGGATTTTCAATTGAAACCATACCCTAGTTCATGCAGCTTGTACAAATATGCTCTGGTTTTTCCTCCTGCAAAGTGAATTTTAATTCAGTTTTACTGGAGTAGTTTTGCAGAGCTCCACATCATAGTTATTATCCTGAACCTGCAACAAGAACTCTTGACTGATTTTGACCTGTTCAACATACATTGCATACACTGTTCTCTGCATACGCTGTTCCAGTCTTAGAAAGTACAGTTTGTTTTAAAGGTTCTTGAAAAACTGAAGTATTCTTAATGCTACTTAAATAGATTTCAAAATAATTCGTTATCACACTTTGTACTGCTTAGAAACAATATACCACCTGGCTCTTGAAAGAGGCAGACCCAAAAGGAGTAAAAAAAAAAAAAAATCTAAGCTGGTATGCTGCAGAAAGTATTACATTTTCCCCCCTCAAAATCAATATGCTGGAAAGGCCAGTGCAAATTCTATGTTTTGCTTCCTGAAGATACAGATATAAATACAAAAATTCATAATTCAGACACCTTGTAAGGGATCCCAGAATGGAAAGGCAGCAAATCTTAATACAACACTTGATTCATCATTGACATGTTTTATGAAGCAATGTTTAAAAGTAAACTTGTTGTAGGAGTTGGAGTACACACATGGGTGGGTGAGGGGCAGAGAGAGGAGGGAGGGAAAGAAAAACACACATGTATGCTGCTACTAACATTTTAAAAAAGACTGCTAAAAGCAGGAACTTAAACTTGAAATAAAACAAACACTGAAAGAGTTACAGCACAAAATGGCTTGGTCACGCCTCCAAAAAGAAGGCTGAAAGATCATCTTACTTTCTTTAGCATGAGAAGCCCTATTAGGAAACTTGCAAACTTCCCATAAGGCTATAAGGCTCCCTTCTGACTCTCTTTACAGTGGGACAAATAACAGAAAGTAGTTAAGTTGGGTATTTTGAAGTTTGTGATGCTTGTGAACTCACAATGCTTATCCATTTTGTTATCACGGTTATGATATGTCTGGTGAGAGCACTAGATATCCTTTTGATATCAAATAATTTGGCCTTTGTTTGACCTTTCTCTGCCACCCTACTTACTCCATGTGTTTGCAGAGGTCCATCGGACAAGCATGTATTGGGCGCGGCCATTAATGATTGTACATTCCAAAACCTCATTCAGGCAGGCAACTTAGGCCTCTCTGATGCTTTAGGGAAAAACCTTCTTGCAAACCGGCTTTGCTCGGCGCGAATCTACACAAAGCTGCACGGCCAAGAGCCGAGCCATTCCTTTATGTTGGGCCATCAACATACTAGCCATACTATTGTCATCCAGCGCTAATCTCATCATGCAAAACTTGACCTTTTCCAACTCCTTTGTCCAGCTCCAAAATTCCTTTGTTCTCACTGAGCATGGCATAGCCTGTAGGTAAAATCCACTCTATAAAAGGTCCCCATTTTCGGGACTTCCTCGGAACACTTTGGACTTCCATCCCGCCTTGCTGTTGGTTTGTCCAGTGAACTCCCCTCAGCGAACCGCGCTAAGCTTCCATCACTGCAACCCCATCTTCTCTCCAGGACTATGAGACCAGGTGTCATATTACCCATTTCCCAAAGCTCTCCATTTCTATTTCTCAGTTAGTTAGTGTATGTCTTGTCTTTCGTGTTTCTTGTCTTCAATAAAATATTATTTGTTGCTTTAAACCTTGTCTAGCCACTCTCTGACCTGATGCTGTATACATAGGGTACAAGATCCTAGCTAAAGTTACCCTGCCTCTCATTAGCTTAAGAGAGTGCTCGAGCTTAATTTCCCCATCTTGTGCTTTTATCTGGTTATTTGGGCGCCCCTCCCGGGACCCCCAACATACAGGGTAACAATTTAGCTGTTCTCTCTAAACAGTTTTTATACTGAAATGGAATTAAAACTGGACTGCAACAAATTCATCCAGACTTTGCTTCTTTCTTTGTGAAAGTGGTAAAAAAGGTGTGAGGATAAAACTATATGTCACTAGCCATATGCAGGATTCTTTACTCCATGGGTCTTTCTGCACTACACTGTTACAGTGCTATTATTCAACTTTCAACATCCTGTGGAATTCTGGGTTTGTAGTTTACTGAGGCCAAAGAGCTCCCTGGCTGAGAATTCAAAATGCCCCTCTCTAAACTGCAAACCCCAGGATCCCATAGGATGTTGAAAGTGGAAATATAGTACTGTAACAGTGTAGTGTGGAAAAACCTCGTGTCTGGGCTAGTTCCAAGACGTGTGTGAAAGTGTGGAGGAAAGAATTTCCAGTGGGAAGTGGGGTTGCTTTCCCTTCTCCTGACTGCTGTCTGACAACAGCAATGGCTTCACCGAAAATTTTTAAACTGTCTGCTATGTTCCTAAGATTTGCTGTTGGGCAGATGTTTTAAGAGTACGTTGTGGCCATCACAGACAACCATTACAGAACCATTTAATGACATGTAAGGGGCTTATTTTGTATTCCTGCATGCTAGGTCTCACTATTAACTTTGGCACAGCATTCCAACAGATAAGAAGCTAAGCTGAGCAACAGCTTTCCTGTAAGAATCCGTTAGCCTAGCTGTGGGAGATCTGTAGGAGGAAGGTGTGGGAGGCTTTAAAAAAACCTGCGTAATTGTATGTGCCTTCAAGTTGCCTGTCAACCTATGATGATCTCATTAGATAGGGTTTCCTTAGGCAAGGTGGTTCTGCCAGTTCCTTCCTCTGAAATATAGCCCATGGCCCTCATTGGCAGCCTCCCATCACCTTTCTGTCCTTCCATGCTTCTTTCTCCTGTGCACTAGCAAGTCCTTTCTTTAGCTTTTTATTATAAGATCTTCCAAATGTGTCCACGCATTCAATCTAGTCCAGGGATGGGAAATGTACAACCAAACTTGGGGGTGTTGAGAGATTCTAGACCCTTCTCCACAGTTTTGGGAACCAGCTATGTTAGTGTAGAAAAGTAAGCTTTCTCTGCTATAAATACTTCCTGCACTTATACCAACAGCCTAGTCTGATTATGATCATCTCCAAATCTGTTTTGGTGTAATGATCCTGATCAGGCCTCAGCCCAAACAGGTTCCCAAGGCCTATATGCAATTGTTTGATCCAACTAGAGTAGACCCACTGAACAATCTGAGTTTTATATGTTGACTTACTAAGTTTCCCTTGATTCAGTGAGTCATCTCTAGTTGAGATAAACAATTGGATTTAGATCTAAGACTGGAAGAAGGCTTAGCTTGGTGAAAAATTTGAACAGACATTTACATTTGAACAGGGCAAGTAAAATCTTGCAGACAGTTTTGTGCAGTCTGTGACTTTACACTCCGTGATTAATATGGGTGATATCACCTCTCAGTCTTCCCTCTTTCTCCTTATTGTACATTCCCACCCACTTCGCCCTTTCCAAATCTAGCAATTTTTTTCCAGTTATGGGAGAAGGAGTGTGAACTGGCCTCTAAATACATTTAGAGGTAGCAGTAACAATGGAGGAAGGCCTGGTAGGTAACTTCAAGATGCTAACTCACTAGTCCAGTGTCCAAACTGGGGACAAATACCTTATCTATGTGAAATGTAAGTTGACTCAACCCTTGCTCTAAGATGCTCCAGAGCTCCAAATCACATCTGGAAACTAATACCATGTAAGGCTATAGACATGTAGTACTTCCAGAGCACAGCTCTAGCACATTCTTTTTGTTCTAGATTCTAGAGGGAAATCAAGGATCAAACTGGGATTCTTTCCTCCCTCTCTCCATTCTCTGATTATGTGGAAAAATGTGTGAGTGAATAAATGCATGAGCAAATTAACTAGGGGAGATTCTCCATATGAAAACACAAGTCCCTTGTCCATTTGTTTATTTCTATCTTTAGTAATATAAATAGAGACAGAAGCAAAAACCAAAAACCAAAACCCTCTTCACATACATGTGTATGTACACGCACATGCCCTGACCAGGTAGGATCATTTATGTATGTATGTTCTTTTTGGACTTATGAAGGCATTTCCTGAACATGCACATAGAATCCTTATCTCCAAGCCACCCTGAAGACTTTTTGGCTCAGCAACAATGTAAAAGTGGTTTAAAGAATTATAAGCAATACACATGTACATGCACAAACATTTCAAGAGCCAGCATGATGTAGTGGTTTGAGCACTGGACTACAAGTATAGAGACCAGGATTCAAATCTACCCTCTGCCATGGAAACCCACTGGATGACTCTGGATAAGTCACACTCTCTCAGCCTCAGAGGAAGACAAAAGCAAACCTTGCCAAGAAAACTCCATTACAGGTTGGCTTTAGAGTTGCCATAAGTGAGGAATGACTTTAAGGTACGCAATAAGAAACATTTAGAATATGGCATGCTGTTCTTTTCTGCTGCAGCTGGACCAGCTGAGTACCTGCTTCTTGTCTCAAGTGTTCCATCAGTGTATTTACACTCTTTTTCCTGTATGGGGATTACCACTTCATAGGGAAAGCGTGATATGTGAAGCCTATATGCAGTCATACATGTAACCTTGCTCCAAAGGAGGCGTGCCTGATAATTGTTAAGGAAAAAAAAATATTTTCTGGAAAAATGGGCTCTTCTGTTTTTTGTTGGTTTTCTCTTAATTGCTTTCCTCCAAAACTGTAATTTGGGGTGGGGTTGGCAATGTGGTACTGGAACTGATCAGTTAAATGAAGCATGAACTGCAGCCTACAGTTCATGGATTAAAAACGTCTGGGGTTTCTATAATTTTCATAAGGGAAGTTATTTTGAAGTCCATAGCATTTTTCCCTTCCCCTCTTTCTACATTTATGTTTCACAAACTTCAGATCACAGCCATAGCCTTCTGTACTTATTCTTATAGTTTACCAGAATATTTGGGAAGGCTTCCTGGATTCTCAATGTGATGCTTTAGGACAGTGGAGGGAAATCATATGGCCTTTCACAGGATGGTAAATTGCAGCTCCCAACATTCCATGCTTTTGACTGGAGCTGCTGGGAGCTACAGTCCAATATGATCCAGAGGGCTGCTTGATTCCCACCTCTCCTTTAGAGCCATTATCATTAGAAAATGCCAGGGGTCAGGAACCCAAATGGTCGAGTCTAGGAGATCTTGTGTTAAAAGATTACCAGGAGCTGAAAGCTTGGTCAAGCAGATATCTATGGCTTGTCATTGCCTCCTCCTTGACTTTACTATTACCATTGCATCCCTTAGATGTGCTCCTGCCATATCCTTCTCTGGGCCCCACCTACATATATATGACACCCAATACCAATAAGATGAAGTGATGAGAGGATAAGACATAAGCACTGGTGCCACCTATGTCCCCTTGTGACATGGCAGCTGCAGGGGGAGCTGTGCCAAAGACCTAGCCAAACTTTGAGCCAGCCCTCAAGCAGGATCTTACCTGTGTGCCACTACCTGGCAATGAAATGTGGAAATGACTACTTTCATTTGCTCATATAGTTATATACATAGAAGTAACATTGCATGCCCGCATATAAAATATATATTTATGTTTTTGTATTTAATACAATTTGAAATCCTATATACTTTTCTTTTTCTTTTCTTTCTTTTTTCTTTAAACATATAAATGGGTTTCCCTACTGAATGTGGGCTGACTGTAATGCCAGCATTTATTTTCTTTCTTTCTTTCTTTCTTTCTTTCTTTCTTTCTTTCTTTCTTTCTTTCTTTTCTGGATGCTCTGGCATTGCAATTCTCACAAATTGGACTTTTCTTGGACATACATATAGGAATTATGAAAACACAATACTTAAACATTAGCATAATGATTACAATCGTCACAGTGTTCATTCATCAAGCCCTTTCGCAGTCTGATTTTCATAGAGCTGTAAGGAGACTTTTGTGATAGTAAGATGGGCATCTAAAGAATCTTCCAAAAACCCATTTGTGACATTGCAATATTGGCTAGTGTCTCGATCTTGCCAAAGTTCAAGACAACTGGTGGGAAGGGAAAAGTTCACTGTCAAATAAGTCTTTGCTTTCTTTTCAGGGGCAGGCTTGTCTATTATGGTAATAAGAAAATGTAGAGTAGGCTGTTGGTAGGCAGGCCAGGTATAGTTATGCTTCACATTAGGCCTGTTTTAATTCAGGCAGCTATGATTTCATAGCACGACAATTTGAGGTTTGGGTGTTAAAGAGAGCCTTATGCTGAATATTGGCACTCTGTTGTGTACAGTAAAGAATGTGACTTGTGAGTGGGAGAAAACTGTAATGACAGTAAGAGTTTGTCTCCTCTAACCCTGCACCTCCTAGTATAGGCATATTTTTAAAAAAAAACTATGAAAAAATCCCCACTTACTATGAAACAAAGACCAAATAAGTTAATAGCTTTCCATTTATTTACACAGGCATAAAATGTTACTTGCTTGGACAACCCTATCTTTTAAATGCATTCCCTTCTTCTGTGTTGTATCCCTGCATTTCCTGCACCATATAGATAAATATCTTGAAAGATCCTTTAATATGGAACACATGTTTTCTTATTTCCTTTATTAACCTAGCTTAGCATAATACACTATGCCATGCTGCTTGCTATAATATTATGTAAGCAACAATCATGCTTTGGCTGTGCCCTCAAACAAAATTACATTACACACATTCAAGAATTTTCTCCAGTGTGTAAATAATTTAACATTTTATTTTATGGCAGCTCACTCTCTGTAGGATATGGCATCATGCACTGTGTTGATTCTGGAATATGTCTGTATTACATACTGCCTATGTGATGTAATCTTGGCTCTGTAATGGTCCCTTCAATGAATTTGCCAGAAGGCAATCTCCCATATTGTAATCTTAGCAGCTGCCCAGCTCAGGAATGGCCATTTAAAACTTATTAATGTTACTTTATCCAACAACAGAAAGAAACCAGGAAGGTTAACTTGGACCACAACCATACAATGAAGATTAATTACACTCCACCACCCATGGAATAATGCATGCACACAGAGGTCTGCCTATGCATACACACACAACATAAAGCACTGAAGACCCAAAGCTACTGGGGCATTACCGGACGGAGGGAAGCACATCTTTCTTTTTGGAGATTATGACTGAAAGATTATGGAAACTATTACCCTGTTTGTTCAACAGCGCTAGCAAAATAAAGCTGGTGGCCAAGGATGGCAGATAAAACTGAAATTCTTTAACAAATATAGTTTTCATTCTACCTCCTCAGCCCATTTTTTTCATTATCCCCTTTTCTACATCATATAAAAGGTGCAGAACATCTTTCTATCTATCTGCCCATCCATCTGGCTTTCCTGATCAAAAGCTAAAATTGACTGGGAATGGTGAATTTCTAAATGTCTATTTCATATGAAAAATAGTAAACTAGGTAAGGCTGTGTATAATCAGTATTTAAATGTGTTCTTGCATCTGCAATATATTGACGCTAACGCTGAAAACAAGCCAATGTGTTCTACTGGCCTAGGCTGTTAGGCATACTGCACTTGGAACTAAAGACACTTAACAGGAAAATTCTCAAGAAACTTTAATATATTCACCTATGGAAAATATAGATTTGCTTCTCTGTGTACACATGAGTGCAAGCTGCAGCCAATACTAAAAGAAACACAAGCCATTTCCGCACTAGCCACTTATAGCACTATTATTCTGCTTTCGACCTCCTATGGAATCCTGGGCTTTGCAGTGTAGGGAGGGGCCGAGAGACCCCTCCCTAAACTGCAAAGCCCAGGATTCCATAGGAGGTCAAAAGCGGAATAATAGCGCTATAACAGGCTAGTGTGGAAATTGCCCCAGTTTGTAAATGTGCAGCTTGTGCATGTAGGCAACATACATGTAGAAATGTAATATGTGTCAAAGCTCTTAATTTATCAAAATAAATAAAATAGATAATTTTACTAAATTTAAGTTCTGTTACATGTAAAAAAAAAATTGCATTGTGAAAAGAGGACAGCATGGACTGTGTTCAATGAAATAAAGCTCCTTCACAAACCAGGATGGTGTTTATCGACAGAATGAAAACTCAGACTCTATTTATTGTATTTATTCTTCTAAGAACATAGTACCAAAACACCTTGTCCATAGAGAATCCCTAAAACAGAGTATATTATCAGAAATTTGGATTTTCCTGGGATTAACAATGATGTCCATGTCACTTTAGGTAGTAAATTAACAGTCCCTCACTCCCTACTAGTAGTTAAATACTCTAAAGGCACCAGGTCCCATCTGGAAGCTAAAGGGGTCAGTTAGTACTTGGATGGGAGACCACCAGTGAACATCAGGTGCTATAGGCTAAGAAGAAGAAGGAACTGGGAAAACCAGCTAAGAAATCTCTATGAAATTCATGGGGTCACCATAAGTTGACAGGCAACTTGAAGGAACATACATACATATACGCATTTCCCGCTCTGTTCTCAAATTTCACTATGAGGGTCCTGACCCACAGATCATATGGGAAATTCTATTCCCAGCATGGCACAATTATTTGAAAAAAGCTAAAAAATACACAAAATACTGTTTTATCTTATATTTTTAAAATCTAGTGTTAGCTATTGCACCAGCTAAATGGTTTCCTCCCTCTTTATCTCTATAGCAGGTTGAGGAATCACAGGTCATGTATTACCCTTTGGTGGGCCATTATGGCCTTATGCCCTTAAGCTCATAGTACCCTTCCCCCTAAATTGAGATTCCCCCCACATTTAAAAGTCTTTATATTACTTAAATACGTTTCAGAAGTTCCTCTATCTCAAAATTGCAAGAATTTCTCTCCCCCCACCCCACAAAATAGCCCGAAATGTGACTGGGAACAATGCACTGGTGGCTGTGATGTGTACAGTGGTTTTTGTCCAAATTGGAAGTATCACATCAGAGTCTGACCTGGTGAGACATTACCATAAGGCAAAGTTGAAATTAAACCTCATACGGAGCTGTTATCAGTAACCAAACTTTACTGTGCTTGATAATTAAGTCCCATTCTTTTCATGAGCGTAGGTTTAACAGTGCCCCATCAATGTTGTGAAAACTATGTCTCCATTGCACATTGGACTTAAGCTCCTTCTGTTAAGGGATTACAGAAATAAGAGGAAAGACTCAAGCAGCAGATTGAGAAACTGAGGTATGGGTAAGACACAGCACTGAGCCAACAGCTCTGGTGCACATCTAATGTGAGAAATGAGTTTTCCCAACTGAATACCTGCATTTTCATATAATCTGTTTAACTACAGCAAGTATGTACAAAGCTGCTTCATACTGAGTCAAATCTTTAATGTTCATCTAGCCTCTAATTATGGGCTCTGACTGAAACAGCTCTCCAGAGTTTCAATCATGGGCCCATTCAGACTACAGAATTATCATACAATCATTCCACTTTAATTACTATGGTTCCATCCTATGGAATCCCTGGCCTTGTTGTTTGGTAAGGCATTGAAGGAGCTGTCTGGCTGAGAATTCTAAATACCCCTCCCTAAACTGCAAATCCCAGAATTCCCTAGGATAGAAGCATGGCAGTTAAAGTGGAATAACAGTGCTTATAACGCTGCAGTGTGAATGGATTTTTCTGCAACTCTACCTGGGCACCTAGAATTACTGAGTCATTTCCCATTCATGTACTAACCATGTCAACTTCTCCTTAGCTTCTTAAATCTGGTTAAGTGGTAGCATCAGTAGAAAAACAATTGCTCTCATGCTTTCATCAATATTAGTTTATAACTACTTGACTTTTTTTTTAAAAAAATAGCTCTTTACTCCTTCTTTCTACCATTTTTAGGCCACATTGAATGCAATTAATCCTTTCATTCTGATATTCCAAGTATATTAACTATATCTACCAAACAAGCAATTCATTTGTTAACATCTCCCCAGTCTTCCTGTTTTTTCTCCATCTTTTGTGTTTCAAGAAATGAGCACTACTTTTTTTCCACAACAATACTGCACTTAATTTATATCTACATTCCACATAGCTACAGTTTGCTATTGTGTACAAATTGCCCAGAATCATTTATTTCTTTATTAAACTTGTTAATATTGATACAAAAAAAATCTGCCAACAATGACACTCATGTTGACTAACAGTAATAAACTCAAATAAAGCATATATGATTAAAAGCGCATCATTAAAAAAGGAACAACAGTCAAGATCAACTCAGCTAAAATGCCAAAGACCTACCTGAATAAAACAGTATGCAACTTTTTTACCAGGCTCTTCACTGAGAGCAGATTTCTAAGTGTTCCTTAAGGAAATGAAAGTTTGGAAAAGTTACTTTTGGACTGCAACTCACAGAACCTGCTAGACACCATGGCCACTGTCCAAGGGATTCTGGGAGTTGCGAACTGTACAGGTAATTTTCCCAATCTTTAATCAAATACATGGTGGATGGCACTTTTCAAGCATGAGGAGAATACTGCAACTTTTAAAAGGAAAACGTGCACTATAGTTGTAGTTTCAATGATTCTCATGTATATCACATGTATATAGGAACATCAGATGCCACACTACAACCTGTGCCATACTTAAAATCCTCTTTGTTCTGTCTCCTGAGACGGTCTGTTCCATCTCTGAGGAAGCACAGTCTATAGTAGGGATGGGCCAATTGAATCCTCGAATCCTGGGCAAGGATTTGAGATTCACAAATTTGAATCCCTGTACCAAAATAGACAAACTGAATCTTTTGAATCGACCAACCAAATAGTTTGTTGGAGACTGAGATGCCTGAAAACCTGGGTGACCAGACACACAAGGGGAGATGGCAAGTAGGTGAGTTTTTCCCTTGGAGTAATAATGGCCTCTGCTAACAACTTTAGAAATTATATCTGGGGTTGTATTCTAATATATTTAAATTGAACATTTAATATTTAAGTTCAGCACTTGACTGGAAGGTACAGGCTTGAGATTTCAAAGACAGCTGAAACATTCCTTTGCATAGCTCTCTTGCAAAGCTCTTTCAGACACAATTCTGGGCTTTGTACTTTTACAAGGTGTCACAGCCTTCTCTGCCAAAGTGTGCAGGTGTATCATCAAACTGCAAACCCCGGGATGCCAGAAGAAGCTATGCAAAGAAAAGCCAGTTTTGACTTGGATTATCTCTGTACTGTAGTGGTCCTGTTAACACAGGCAGGAAAATATGGGATTAATCAACATTTTCTTGCATTTTCCTCCTGTGTACAAAAGGTCTTCAGGTCATTTTAAATCTGGGGAGATCCTGAGGCAAAACTAGGACAACTGTCTTGGCCACATTTCTTCAGAGGAAGGTTTGCCTTTGCCTAGGCTTTTGCTAAGGGTGAAAGAGTGTGTCTTGCCCAAGATTATCCTTCTTTCCCTTGCCTTTTAAACCCCTTTTAAAAAAAGGATTCAAAAGATTCGAGATTTGTGGATTCCCAGAAACTTCCAGGGATCCAGATTTGGAAAATTCTGGATTCGTCCCATCTCTAGTGTATAGGATAGCTTTTAGTATCTTGGACCCTCCCACCATTTATGTGCACTGAGATCTAATGACCTCACCTCATTTTGAGCAGTCTCTTGTGATGGTTCAATAATGAATTGAACTCAGGAGATTCTTCTTCTCAATACTATAAATCCTCTCATGTATGTTTACTCAGCAAGTGCCTCCATTACTTGTTGAATCACAGTTTCTTAATATTACACCTTGCAACATCCTCTTTATTTCCTTCTCAAAAGAAAAATCAGCAAAATTTACACAAAATGCTGATAGAATTCATTCAGCCAGAGTCATGCAACTGAGCACTTTTTTTCATAACAATGTTAATTTGTGTAATATACCTTGCTACAAGATTTGGAATTTACTTGCTGGAGTTTCTCTAATTTCTTTGGCAAAGAATGAACTTCTCTGATAAGGCACATGTTCTGCTAGTTATATTTTCGAATCCCCAAATGGCAGTGTTCCCAAATTAAATACAAACTTTAAGGAAGTCATAAGAAAATGTCTTCAGGACATTTATATGCTATTATTGTGGTCCAGCACTTATAAATGCTATTACTCACAATATTTTTAATGGAATTATCCTTCAAAATACCAGCACAACAAGACATGTGCTATTGTTTCTAGCGTGCCAGTTAACAACTGAAGTACACAGAGACTTGAAATTCTGCCCATCAAGACCACCAAGAAAGTTGCATCTCTAAAAATCTCAGTATGGTAAATCACTATACCTCTAGTAATTTATACCACATGGAAGTGAATGGACCAGTGCTTTCCACCCTATTCTCTATTAGTTTTTATCCCAAATACTGGATTTTGTGCAAAAATGTATTTTATGCAAAATACTTTTTTGGTGTGCAAAAATAGGAATTTTAAAAAATACAATTTTGTAAATACAAAATACAAAAAAATTCCCAGAGTAGGAAAGAAGTCTCCAAAAATGCACATAAACTCGTAATTTCACCAAGTGAAAATGTTTGAATTTTCTTGTGATTCTCACAAAGAACAGCTTGCCCCTACTAGGGCCATTTCTGCACTAGCCTATTATAGTGCTATTATTCCATTTGCAACATCTTACGGAATCCTGTGGTTTGCAGTTTAGGGAGGGGCCTTGAAACCCCAGGATTCCATAGGATGTTGAAAGTGGAATAATAGCACTATAACAAGCTACTGCGGAAATGGCTTAAGGTACCAACCATATTCAAAGTGAACAAAGCCTTTCCTCAGTCTGACAGGTAGACTTGCTTAGCAACTGTGGGAAATATTCCACACATGTAAATACTAGATTATTTTTGTATACATTTGTAAAGTGAACAAGCTAATTGTCACAATGATACAGTCGCGAAATGCTCCCCACAAACAGGAACATATGAGAAGAAATGATAACAGGAAAAGAAATGAATAATATATGAAAGATTCTTCAGTTACGTGACAATGGATTTTTTTTCTTATGGCATAATTCTGATTCAAACACAGTTATATGGGAATGGGTTTCTGGACTACATTTTCCTTAGAGAGGGCTTCAGGGATCAGAGGTATCAGGCACCTGCTCAGCCCCATGACCAGTTGGGAAGCCCATTCCAAGCCTGTGAGGAGCCTTCCCCAACCTGACACTCTCCAGTTGTGTTGAACCACAACTCCCAGTCACTGGCTATGCTGTCAGAGGGTTGATGAGTGTTCTAGTCCAGCACATCTGAAATTCCTCTTAAAGAAGGCTGCCCTGGCAGGTCTTACTCTTCCTTTTCCTTGCTGTCACTGCCTGTTCACCTTTCTTCTCTCGCTCTGAGTTATCATGTGACAGGAGTGGGCAAAAGGAGCAGCAGTCTCTGCTCATCCTGCTGCTCTTGTATCCATGAGACTTGAGTCCAGAAGAGCAAAGGTGGTGAATAGGAAAAGGTGAGAGAGAGGAGCCCTCGCTGATGCTATTTTACTCCAGGCTCCTCAAAAACCTGGGCTAGGCTCTGATCCCTGCTTTCCAGGGCCTTTGCTCTGTCTGGGTTCATACAGCAGGTGCAAGCCAAGTGACTTTTACTTCAGTTGTCCTAGTGCAACAGAAAAAAGGTCTTTTCTGAGGAGTGCCTTGGGGGAGGGAATGCATCTCCCAAGCCATAAATCTCCATGAAGTACTGAAATTCCCTTTTAAAAAGAATAACAAAGAAATAAAATACTGTAGACCAAAACAGATATTAAAGAGAGGAATGTACATTAGACAAATATTAGATTCACATGTAACTGTGAAACATTTTAAAAATATTATAGAATTAATTATGATACAATGTCATCTCTAGTAATCTATAGATGTTGCACCTAAATATATAAGGCACAACAATCCAGCTTGCTATATTTTATCTCAATGTGCAAGATCCTTACCACTGTCAGCCCTCAAAAAACCCTGCATCCAACCTTTTGATCTTTGCACAGTATTAGCTGCTTTTAGCCTTAAAGCAATCCCGCTGAGGGACAGAATTTTCTGAAGGCTTGCTTTAACACACCACATGATACAGCCAAGAGCCTGAGTCTAAAATATGAAATGCTAACTTTCATTTATGTGACATGCTGTAGCATTTACGTAAATAAACCAGAGTTAGCTTATGTTTTTGATATTAGATACAATGCCCCTTAGAGAAGTCCTTGCTCAGCTCTTTTCTCCTGGCCTTGAGTAAATAAATCTACATTTCAACTCAAGAATATGCTGCCACGTAAGCAGTTGGAGAGTTAAGTCTTTGTTCCCAAATGTTTGCAAAGCTGAAAGTTCTGGCATTTTCCTTCTCTTTTTCTTTTTTTGGAAACTTTGTAACTGGAATAGAGAAGGTATAGCTAAAAGCAAATTCTACCACTTTTGAAAAGGCACATGCAATTCTTTAATTTCAGGTTTGCTGCCACCAGGCTCCAAGGCTTCAGTTGCAATACATATGAATGGTCTTTCAAAGTGACCTGCCAGCACAGCTGTCTGGCAGGACTGTGAAGTGCTTTTATATAAACAAGACTGAATCCACCAGCAATCTATCATGTGGAATGTGCATGCTGGGTGGAGTGGAGGGAGGGGGGACAGAGAGGGAGGGAAGGGGAAGAAGGGGGGAGAATGAGAGAGAGAGAGAGAGAGAGAGAGAGAGAGAGAAGCATAAGCAAAGGCTAAGAAGTAGCAGGACAAGGTCTTAGGAAACGAAAAATATGAGAAGATAAAGTTAAATAATGAGAAATAAAGAAAAGATGTCAGGAGTGGAAGAAGAAGAAGTCAATGCTTGGAAGGTTGTTCTATAGAAATTTCTATAGAGCAAACTTCCAAGCATTAATGTTGGTTGCCTTTCCAACTGCCTTCTGCACAGAATGTAGTCCAGATTACATATCCAACAGACAGACAGACAAAAATTAGATAGATAGATAGATAGATAGGATAGATAGGGATTGAGATATGAGAGATAACATCATTGACTAAGAATGCTGATAACATAGTGTTCTGAACTTTCACCTACTACACAGCTCAGTTTCGTATTTGGCAACCAAAGAAGGCAGAAGCTGAAACGTTTTGTTCCTAATATACATATTTTTTTTTATTTTAATTATTTATTTATTACAAACACAATCAACAAATAAACAGACTTTAAAATATATGTATATTATATTTTATATATAATATACATATATTTTAAAGTCTGTTTATTTGTTGATTGTGTTTGTGTGTTTATTACAGCTTCTGGAAAAGTTATTTGTATGGATATAAATAGTCACAAGCTGGGGTTCTGTCATGACATGTCCTCTTTCTTAGGATGGGAGGTACACATAATATGAAGGAAAACATGTGAGCCATGCAAAGAACAGAACCAGGTACTCCTCTCCTAAGAGAGTGTCTTGATATTCTCATACATATCTGTTGAAGCATATTAATAATTCTTTGTAGATAAACAAGATAAATAAATCTCAAAATGACAGTACAGGTAATTAAATTTGCAACGCTCCTATCTGATTACACAGAAACACATTAGTGACCAGCACTCTTCTTGCATATTAACAAATGATCATTTCCTCACTGTCTCCTGGACAGTTCAAATATTATTTGCTGGAGGGTACAAATTAAAAGGAGCAAAGAAGGGCTAGAATAACAGAAAGCATATTATCTTACCACAGCTAACCAGGCCCTGTTCTATTTTTAGAAGGAATATTTACTAAGCAAACAAAGGCAACAATAGGCATTAATTACTGCAGGCTCATTGGCTGCATAACTTACATGCACCTCTGATTAACTGGCTTAAGCAAAGCTAAATGGATCAAAAGGTTGTAATTAATTCATAACAATGCTTCAGTACTGTTACCCAAAGCAATGGCCTCAACAACTGTATGTAATAAACCAATTCCAAAGGTAATTTGCACACATAGTTTATAAAGGCCCTGTAGCTCTTTTAAACATATGTTTCTTTGATTATAAACAGCTGATGTACTACAGTAGGTTCAATTTTTCCAGATACAGTTCCAAAAAAAGGATTACATCCACAGCACAGTAACATGAACTAAGTCATACTATAAGCTGGAACCACATTGTCAACGTTACCATCTGCTGTCAATCTAATTTTGAGAGTGCTAAATTCCAATTGTTTGGAAAGCCTGATGTTCTCTCCTCTACCTCCTATTGCTAGAGGTCAGCAGCTTCAGTAAAATGGTGTGTGTGTGTGTGTGTGTGGGGATCTTTTGCCCCCTGATACTCTGAGGATTACATGAATTGCCAAAATGTTCCCACTAGACAACATGGGGGAAAAAAACCCTCAAAAACTAAATGTAAGTGGTGGGAAGTCTACTTCTGGTTTTTGAAAAGCCTTTTTTTAAAAAGTTAAACAATTCAGGGAACCTCTGTGGCCTATTTGAAAGGTGAGTTACTGGTCTTGGAAACTCCTTACAGACAATTCATATCCTTTTTTTGCCAGAAAAAGAACAATTCATTAAAATTTGAGGGTGTAGGTATCAGAGGCCATGGAAATAGACTTGGGATCTCATGCGGTTCCTAGGATGCATATTTCTGACACCTGCCCCAAATAAAAAAATTTTTTTGCTACGACACACTCTCTCTCTCTCATTGCTCCAACCTTGCTGCCAATGTCACTTGGCAGTAAATGTATTCATTTCCCAGAACAACAATGAGGTAACCCTTCCTTACCACACTACACTACACATCCCCCTTTGATGCCAGGTCCGTTCCATCTCCTGATGCCAGAAGAACTAATAGAACTATGGGAGCTTACCACTTATCTTCCTGACATAAAAAGTAGTTGCGCTTAAGATTGCTACTTGATGACAGATCTGCCTGGTGCTTCATTCAGGGATATTTTAGCAACTGATTGTAGCATAATGGAGAAACACCTGGGTTTGGCTGGTGGTTTCTGCATGTGCTGATGCCCTGATTCTCCATACAGCTGGCAAGGATTACTATAGGACAGTAGGGTAGTGAGCAATGAATCTACTTCAGGTTTTAGTCCGAACATGAAAGACTTAAAGTCGGCATCCAACATGCTGAACCTTGGCAGATAGGATTCAGTATGGGGTACCATGGGGTAGGTAGCTTCTTTGAAGTTTGGACTAAAGCCTGGAGCAGATTCACTGCCTCCATTAACACGGAAACCAACAGCCACAATTGTAATGTACCATCTGACTTGAAAACTAAGTTGCTCTGATTCTGGTGAGTGCTTGGATGAGATGCTGTAATAAGGGTCATATGGGACCCTAATGCATGCTACTTTAGCAGCGAGAAGAAAAGGTGAGTTATAAATGTAATAAATGTAAAACTCACAAAAACACCCAAGCAAACACCGATGTGCCATGCAAAATGAGATATGCCAATAAAACCTATTTTGGGGGTGATCATGAATAGGGTTCAGTACCTTGGAAAGTTCCTTCACACTAAACCCCAGTGTGGACCAAACGGACATGGAAACAACCAGCCCACCACTTCTAAAGGACCGACACATCAGAAGAACATTATCAGAAGCTACTGCTTTATTGTACTTTTTTTGTTGTGGTGGTTGTAAACAGCCTCTGTTCATATTATGTTAAGGTTTACTTTACTCCTGGTACTTTTGAGTACAATCTACTGACTAATAATATATTAGCACATGAAATGCAAATCTTTTCATTTAAGAAAGAAAAGAATACTGGAATTCAAGTATGACTATTTAGAACAAACCATATAGTGAAGTCCTAAATAATCCAGCACAGAGGCAGGCATGTTTAAGCCTATTAAAATCAATGATTAACTCTGTGTTGGATTGTGTTCCTCATGTTAAATCAATGGATTTCATACACATCGAATTACTACTCAGCACATAATTCAATGGACCTACTCTTGCTGGCGCTAGCAAGTGGCTTTAGTTCCTGAGGTACATTTTCTACCTCATAAGATTTTGATTTACCAAGACCTTTTAGAGTGTGCATGTTAGATTCTACCTACTACCACACCCACAGTAGGAAAAACTAATCACATCAGTGTCACCTACATCTCCATACCCTGTTTTGCTATTAGGAAAAATTGTCAGAGTTTTAAGTAAAAGCAAAGTACTTCAAAAGTGATCAACCTCTGCATATAACAATTCTCTGTTCACCCTATTTTTGTCATAAAGATCTCCTCCTCGAAACCTACTTTGGGGAGCTTAAGAACAATCCAGTTTTTGCTTTTCCTTTTGACTTCCTTGCCATATAGGACTTACGGAGTTTAGCCTATGCTCAGTTCTTTATCATAACTTTTTTAAGTTGTTTTTTTGAAAACATAAGACATACTCTTGTATCATAAAAGACCCTTGGAAATGTTCCTTAGGCACTTCCAGGTCAGGTAATATTTGCTCTACAACTTTCTGTTTTTAATTTTTTCTCTCCTAATTTTGCTTATCTAACTTTTGAATAAGCTACCCGTGTTGCTTAATTCCAAACTGGGCCTCTGTTTTAAAGCCAGTTAAAGACTTTTGTGTATCAATTCAAGCTCCATTGCCCCTTCCTTCTTCTTTGGCATCAAGTCCCAGATTCTCTGTCTCCTTGTATCTTTTGTACATTGCTCCTTCTTGCCACGTCCTCTCCCTGTCTTTCTTTATACATTTAATTGCATAGTTGCCAGTCCTATTAGAATGCTCAAGTATTTGCATTTTGCTATTTTTGTAATAAACTATATATTCAAATGAGACCCTGTGGAGTAGGACTAGGACTCCAGAAAATCAGGGTTAAAATCCCTGCTCAGCCATGGAAACCCACTGGATGACTTTTGGCAAGTGACACTCGCTCACACTTAGATGAAGACAATGGCAAACCTCCTCTCAATCTTGTCAAGAAAGCCCCATTACAGAGTCACTGTATTTCAGAAGCAGCCTGAAGGTCCATAACAACAACAAATATGTTCAAATTACCCTAATTTTTATTTGATTGTTTCTAATCCTTCCCCATCTTGGTTTGTTCATTTTCCGAGTGGCACACAAAGCCAGCATGTTATAGTGGTCTGAGCATTGGGCTACAAGCCTGGAGACCAGGGCTTGGTTCCCTGCTCAGCCATGGAAACCCATTAGATGACCTTGGGCATGTCACACACACCCAGCTCCCAGAAAACTCCATTACAAGTTTGCATTAGGATTGCTATAAGTTGGAAACTATTTGAAGGCACACAACAACAGCAATGTGGTGTCTTTTGGTCAAAGGTCTTAACGTGCCATTCAGGGACATATAGTTGAAGGCACATGCCAACACTAAAGACTGGCTTTATTACATCTTCATTGAAACTGTGCACACAGATTTCACCCCATCCCCAAAGGCTAAGTATCTCTTGGTTTCTTATCAATTGCAGAAAGCCAGTAAAGGGTGGCACCCCTGGTACATTAAAGAAACACAATTAAATATGTATGAATTGAAGTACTACAAAACTTTTGCAGTACCAAGTTCATAAAGTAGCTAGATACTGGCCATAAAACACACACACACTTTTTCTCTCTCTCCTCTTGCCTCCCTCCCCACCAAACACACACATACACATACTCCATTTCCAAGAAATCCGATCAAGCCAAGTCTGCTAGATCATTTATTATAAAATCTAGACCTCCTCAGAATACATATTCTGCCCATACAAATAAACAGAAGTACAAACACTTTTCAGGGTTATGTATACTGTGATTTTTTTTCCTCCTACACCATCCTGACTTATCTCAACCACTAGCAATACAGCAAAATGAATCAACGAGTGAAGAGTTGCTGCACAGCTAATCCAATTTAATTAACTATGTGTCTAATAACATTTCCTTTAACTGAAAAAAAAAGAAAAGAAAAGAAAGATATGATTTGCAATGTGTTCCTTGGAGAAAAACATGCCCCGGCCGTGACCTCAGCTTTTCCTGCAGTCGTGCCAGGAAAAGATACCCAATAAAGTAAAGAGAGGAGTATTTGTTTGTGTTTTGAAGCTGCACTCCAGTGCAATACTTTTAAATAAAGATTTTAAGGTGTGTTTTTAAGAGCATTTATGGGATTTACAGTCTGATTCCATATATGTTTATTCAGAAGTAAGTCTCACTGAATTTGAGAGTGGGGGATTTCCTCCAAGTCAACTTGAAGAGGAAGAGGGCAGCACCCCAAAGGACCAAACAGTACTTGAAATAATTCATGCCACTAATATTGATCATAATCCAAAGACTCTGATGTGCAAGGGCAGCCCTGAGTGTGCGGGTGCCTCATTTTTTCCAGGAGCGAATGAATCCTCTGCATATGAGGATAATTTTTCTTTGTAAAGGAATATGAGAAGCCAGAGCCTTGAGAGAAACCTGCTTCAGGCCCACTGATAATCATCATCACCACCTTCATCAGTGCTTAACTATTTTGTGTAAATTACCGTGACTGCAGTGGGAATTAGAAATTGTCATCTCCTGTGGATTGCACCTATTGTCTTCAAACAAGCAACAATGAAAAGCTCTCATTATTAGCTTTTACTAATCCCTCCTTTTTTTGGCAGAAAGTGCTAGCAATTAATTAATTATTTAATGAATGGTAGGCTGAAGCCCATACCATTAGGTGCAAGGAGTGTGAGCCTCCTCTCTCAGGCAGACAGATAGGCAGATGTGTAAAGTGAGAAAATATGAAGGCTGGAGGTCTTTCATCCTTGTTAAGGTCTCTGCTTAATGGAGGCATCCCTCTCCAGAAAGCAAGGAGTGAGCAACTGAAAAAATGAGCAAGAGGAAAAGGTGGTGGCCTTCTCTTTCTTCTAAGCCTTCTTTCTCTTATAAAGAAGAAAACAAGGACAAAAGAAGCTAGTAGGCTCCTTCCTGGCTGTCTCAGGTATAACAAAGATGGCTCCTCATGACAAAGAATTACACTCAACACACCATCT
Source organism: Ctenosaura bakeri (assembly GCA_948474755.1). Lineage (NCBI taxonomy): Eukaryota > Metazoa > Chordata > Lepidosauria > Squamata > Iguanidae > Ctenosaura > Ctenosaura bakeri. Next base: position 48 of record CAOLHI010000457.1, on the reverse strand, counting down.
GTAGTGCTTCTTCTGCACAGAAATGTTATACATCCCAATGGGAGGAGC